>JAVQMG010000132.1:37995000-39195000 GCA_032878915.1 Castanopsis chinensis
AATAATCTTTAAAAAGTCATCATTCTTCCAATATCAATTTTTTTGTGCATTGATTATTTTTACTCTTGAGCCATCACTATAAAATAGGGTTTTTTTCCTATGCAATTATCGAACTTATTTGACTAAAATAGTAAAAGCAAAGTTGAAATAATAGCTATTTTTTAAATTTTATTTTAAAGCGGTCATAGACTCATATGCAACTTTACAATCTATATGGTTCTATTTTTTTTTTTTTAATTCAATTTAATTTTCTTCTTGATTTTTTTTTTCCAGGTTTGTCATAAGAAAGGTTTGTAATCATATGTAGATTCCTTAAATGCAAAATTCATATGCAAATAGTTTGACACATGTAACTAAAAATAATATTATAACACAACTAATAAGAGTTATTTATTTATTCATAAGAATTATTTAATTTTTATAATAATTATTAAAATATAATAATTATTTTTACATATATTCTATAAATTTTATCATAAAACCAAGCAACGGACAGGCCTTTAACTAGTAATTTTAGTAAAACACACTTTGTTACCGTTATTAGCATATTGTGATTGGGCATATATTATTATTCTATTATGGATCTTTTTTTCACTGCTCTGTAATATCTGGCACATATAACCATTGTGTGTGATAGCAGAATTATTTGCATGAAAGTAAAGCATAAGTGTGGACTCTCATCAAAAAAAAGAAAGTCACAGGTTTGGACTGTTTCGGCATTGTAAAGTAACAAATTTTCGGGGGTGTGGAAAAACAAAACAATAGGCTTTTTCGTGTTAACATTAACATTTAATTAGGAAAAGTCTTAAGCTGCATATATATGGTCCCCCAACTTGTAATTAATTAACTGTGTTTCTGCTTCCTTTTCCTCAGTGGAAACTTAAACCAGAGAGAGGAAAAACCAAAAAAATAATTACAAAACGTAAGGGTTGTATGGACCCATCTGTCTCTATCTGGTATCTGCAAAACCATCAGCTTAAAAAAAAGACTCCAATTTAGCACTAACACGTCTATTGATAGAGGAGAATACTCTATAAAAAGAGAGAGATAACTCAGAAAGACTTAAGGAAAAAAAAATTGGAAAGAAAAGACAGATATTTTAAGAGAGAGAGAGATGGAGGGAAAAGAGAGCAGTACTAGTCATCCATTGTTGAGTGGGAAGAGGAAACAGGGTTGTGCTTACAGCCATGGTTTCTCTTCAGGTCAGATCCAAACATTGGCTGCTATGTGTGAGGCTTTTATCCCTCCTCTTTCAATGCCATGTGATAGCATCAACAAGGACAAGGAGAACCCAGTTGACCAGAAGGCTCTTCAATCCTTCTACAGAGCTTCTGGGTCTCAACCTCCACTCCCTGATGAGGCAAGTTCTCTGTAGTATCCTATCTTTGTTTTCATTCAAGGATACATCTTATTCTTTCTTTCTTTTCTTCAAAAATAATACATCTATTCCAAACCACCTCACACCAACAAAAAAACACTGGGTTTGATTTGACTTCACCTCCTCTCTCTCTCTCGCTCTCTCGTTTTCTTTTTTATTTTTATATATTCCATATTGTTGTCAGGAAACAATAAATTTTACAGCTGAAAAATTGTGATTAGCGCAACAATATTTTTACGTACCACCACAACCATATCCCTTTAATTGTACATGAATCACAAAATACTGTAACAATCTTACATGCACAACAAATTTTTGTAACAACTGAGATCAAAATTGTGACAAGTGTTACGACTTCACTTACATCACTTCTATTATACACAGATGACAAGTAGTGCTAAAATTTGTTGTGGCCTCAAGATTATGAGTGAAGGAAGTGTTATATCTGAGATTTTAAGTCTTTGACAATATCGGTCTTCAACTTCAAGTAATGAACATGTATAATATGCTTTCTCTCTATGAATGGAAAAACAGGTGGCAGAGGTGATTGTGAAGAGGTGTCTACCACGGGCTGTGGTTTTATTGAGAATAGTTCTGAATATACTCTCGTTCAGATTGGGGACACTATTGCTTTGTGGATATAGTTGCCTTGATTGGAGATGGCCAGTTATTCTTAAGTTCTCCGATATGTCTCTGGAGAAGAGAGAAGAGATTCTCAAGAGTTGGACAAGGAAAAGGAGTCTACTACCTTTTAGATTGGTGTTTGTCGTTGTTAAAATCTTCTGCTTGTATACCTTCTATTCAATGGTAATTCTTTTCACTTACTATGCCATGATCTCATCCTTACTCTATTTCTCTGTATTTATGTCCAATTTTTTTCCTGGATCTTATAAACATTTAAAGAGAAAAATAGAGCGAGAAAGTTTTGAAAAGTATTGTTTTAGTGGCTTCTTCTTCTTGTTGTTGGGCTTTTAAAACAACACATAGGGGGAAAAACGAAGAAAAAAAAATCTGAAAACGCATAATAAATCTTTTGAGTTTTAAAGGATATGTCAAATATCATGTTTTGAAAATTAATTTCTACAATAAGGTTTTTTGCAAACGTGCTGGCAAGTGTTTGATGTTGTTTTCTGTATTACTGTGACAACAACTGTGTTTTTCCATTTTTTTGAACATGTCTTATTACTGGTGTCATGTTATTATTGGTAGTGGTTTTGAGGATAATGGAGGAAGTAGAAGGCAGAATTAATTTCCTGGGTGTGGCCTACCTACCTTATCACTGATGTATGGTTGGGCGTTGCGATTTGCAATTTCTGCATTATTGCCCCAAATCTACTTTGATAATTAAAGCAAACATTTTTTAACCACCAAATTTGCTTGTCATAGTCATATAACTGTTTGAAATGAGATATTGGAAAACTTCAGAGTCAACTTTGATCTCTATTTTGACTTATAAAAAAGGTTTGAATGCCCTTTCGTTTTTCTTTTTTAATTTCTCTCTTTTCAATTTCTTTTTATTTTCAAAAAATCAGCTTAGCGAAGACTTCATTCTGAACTCCAATTTTTTTAAGAACCTTCTTGAGTTCTTATGAGTTTATTTTTTTTGGGAATGTTATGTGTTTCCTAAATGACCTCTATAAAATAAACACTAGACAAAAATATGATTTTTTCAAAGAAACTAGGCATGATCTAGCAAGTTTCCCCAGTGGTCTAAGGGTTGAGAGGGGATTCATATGTTCTTTTATTTATGTCAGATTTTAAATATTTCATACTAAGACATTGGATAATTTAAGGTATATCTTGAATTCTTTATCAAGCAATGGAAAGTTATTAATTTTTACTTATGTGCTTGAGATTTTATGGTTCAAGAGACTCAAACCTATTGTAGACTGATATACTTGTAGCACAAGAAACTAACCTAAGCGTTGGTCTAGGGTTCTCTATTATATAAGCCCTTTATTGGGTTCATTGTGATAAACAAATATACATTAAAGATGTAGCCGTCAAGGGCTTTTCACCATGGATGTAGGCCGTTAAAACTCTTGCTTCCACTTTTCTCTTTTCTCTCTCTACAAGTTATTGAGATTTTTCCCCCCATTTTTCTACCTACTGCAGGCTGACGAAAATTCAGAAAATGCATCATGGGAAGCAGTTGGATACCATGCTGACAATAGGGAAAAGTTGACCAGACACCAAAAGGAGAGGCCTCTTCAGAAGGGAGTCATAGAAACTATGTATGAAAAAGACTCTACATTTGTTCAGTCTCTCACACACAAAGGCCTTGAAGTAACTGAAGATACAGAGCACAATGTGTGCAAGATCAAATGTGATGTCATTGTTGTTGGTTCTGGTTGTGGAGGAGGGGTTGCAGCTGCGGTTCTTGCAAGCTCCGGCCAAAAAGTAGTCGTCCTTGAGAAAGGGAATTATTTTGTACCTGAAGATTTTTCCTCCCTAGAAGGTCCTACCATGAATGAGCTATATGAGTCAGGTGGAATTTTATCAACTATTGATGGGAAACATTTGATCTTTGCCGGCTCAACAGTGGGTGGAGGCTCTGCTGTAAACTGGTCTGCATGTATCAAAACACCAGATTCAGTTCTCCGAGAATGGTCTGTGGATCATAAGATCCCACTTTATGCTAGCCCTAACTATCGATTTGCCATGGATGCCGTTTGTAAGAGGATTGGTGTCACAGATAAGTGTGTGGAAGAAGGCTTTCAGAATCAAGTAATCAGAAAAGGGTGTGAGAGTCTTGGTTTGAAAGTTGAGGCAGTCCCAAGGAACTCTTCAGCAAATCATTACTGTGGTTCTTGTAATTATGGTTGTAGAACAGGAGACAAGAAAGGCACTGATTCAACTTGGCTGGTAGATGCTGTGGAATGTGGTGCAGTAATCTTAACAGGATGCAAAGCTGAGAGATTCATATTGAAGAATGGAAGGACGAGAAAGAAATGCTTGGGGGTGATTGCAACTTCTTTGAGTAAGGATGTCACAAGGAAGCTGCAAATTGAGGCTAAAGTGACAGTTTCTGCATGCGGGTCTGTAATGACTCCCCCTCTAATGATCTCTAGTGGCTTGAAAAATCCAAATATTGGCAAGAACCTCCACATCCACCCTGTTCAAATGGTTTGGGGATACTTTCCAGAACATTTATCGGACCTCAGAGGCAAAATGTATGAGGGAGGGATCATTACTTCGCTCCATAAGGTGGTTTCGGAGGATTCCAATCTCAGGGCCATTATAGAATGTCCTGCATTAGGACCTGCCTCATATAGCGTATTACTTCCATGGGTTTCAGGGCTTGACATGAAGGAGAGGATGGCAAAGTATGCTAGAACCGCTGTCCTTTTTGCATTGGTCAGAGATCAGGGTTCAGGACAGGTGAAGACAGAGGGTGTCATTAATTATCGATTAAGTCAGATTGATAAAGAAAATCTTCAGGCTGGGATGAGGCAGGCTTTGCGAATTTTGGTTGCCGCTGGGGCTGTTGAAGTGGGCACATTTAGGAGTGATGGCCAGAAAATTAAATGTAAAGGAATTAAGGAGAAGGAGTTAGAGGAGTTTTTGGATACAGTAACAACAGTTGGAGGGCCAGGGTCAAGGGGAGAACACTGGGCCATGTATTGTTCTGCACATCAAATGGGAACTTGTAGGATGGGTGCCACAAAGGAAGAAGGTGCAGTTAATAAGAATGGCGAAAGTTGGGAAGCAAAAGGTTTATTTGTATGTGATGCAAGTGTTCTACCTACTGCAATTGGGATCAATCCCATGATTACCATCGAGTCCACTGCTTATTGTATTTCAAAGAGGATTGCAGAGTCCTTGAAAAGTGGAAAGATTGTGGAGGATAACTAACGTTTCTCATCCTGTATTTTTATTATTCTTAGAATGATTTTAAATAAATTTGTGTAATGAGAAAACTAAAGGATTAGTTTTTAGTTACAAATAAAAATATTGTTTTTATGAGTTTCAATTTTTTGTCTCTAAACTTTAAAATATTATTTTTGTTGGTCCCTCTACTATTATACCGTTAATATGTCTAGTGACACAAAAATGTTCCAAGCTACTAAGGTTATGTAAATGTTATGTCTATAACATTAAATGTTATATGGTTAGAAATTGAAAGTAGTGGAAATAATTAATGGCATGCCTCCAGAATTGATTCAAGTAATCTGAAAAGAATAGCTCACGTGCAAATTAATTGATGTAGAACTCATGTGAGAGCAATTCACCCCTAAGTTTTGGAGTTAAATGAAACAGTTGGAAGTTATGACCAAACTTACCAAAGTATCCCCAACGGTTTCATCTTAATCCAAATTTAGGGACAAAACCACAACTAAAACATGGGTTATGTATCGTTTTCCAATGTTTTTTTTTTTTATATATACAAGATAGAAATTCTACTAATTTAAGTGTATATGTGTGTAAAACTCCCTCTTAAAAACTTGAACTTTGGCCCTTGCCTCCTACACCCCACAAGCACTTACACTTGTGGAATGACCATCGCACCAAGAGTGTTCTTTAAATCAGCAAAACTATAAATTGTATGCAAATATGCAATTACAGAGTAAGAAGTCCCCTCAATTTATTTGAATGAAATATATTCCTCTAAAAATAACAGATGATTCTTTGTACATGAAGAGCGATTACAAGGTGGCGGGTTGGATCCAATCATAAACTAACATATCCAGAAAGGTTACAGTACACCTAAATTTCTTAGCTTTAAACATAAAATGGGGTCAAAAACCAGGGGGGCAGTTTACCCGCTTCGGGGAGCCGGTGGCTTGGAAGCAACAAAAATAACTGCCACAGAGGGCATATTGGCATCACAACAATTCCTATTATGTTATGGCACGCTGATTTTTTACAATCATATGTGTGTGTGTGTGTGTATATATATATATACACATTAAAGATTGAGCCTCTACCAGATCTCTTTAGATTCCCAGTAAATAAATAAATAAACAAATAATTGAACCAGGGCAGAACATGAGGGAGATAATGAAATCAAAAACTAAGAGATTCAGAAACCAAAACTAAGAGCTTCAAACTTGAAAGAGGACAAGATAATAAATATATAGAAGAGAGGTCAACGCAGAAAATCCTCTCATAATTTGAGGGAAGCCATCCTTATTGGGAAAGCTTTATCTACTGTTACAGATTCGATCAGAATCTTACATCAATTCCCATTTCACTGACTATGTCTATATGTATTGCCGCAACAACACAATCAGATGGTATCAGTTTCACCACGAAAAGAATAATGCTGAAACAGAAAGTTATATAGAGAACCAGGGGGATCCCTCACTTGTATGCTTTAACTGCTTTCTCAGCAGCATCATCAAGGTCATCTGCTGCAATCAACGCCAACCCACTTTCCTGCAGATCAATTAGTAATGAATGTAAAAAACCAAATACATTTCTTCCCAATTTTATCAAAGGTGATTCTCAAGACAAGAATTTCTATCCAAGTTTGATTTCATATCAGGCTTTACGTTTACCTTTAGTATTCTCTTTCCCTGGTCAACGTTTGTGCCTTCAAGACGAACCACCACTGGTACTTTCAGCGTAACCTTCAAAAAGAGACCCAACAGAAGTTAACTCTTCAGCAAATGGCTTGGAGGCAATAAAGTCATTAAATTAAACTAAAGGTGAAAGAAGAGTAACAATTTAAAATGTTATGATAGTTCAATTATCACAAAGAATCTTTGCCATCATTCCTTTTTCCATTTAATTTTTCATTAAAAGGTGTCAAAAACGTTCATCTCTCAGATATTAATTTCCACGAAATACTTTTAGTAATCGTTTTACAAAGTTTATTCAGAATTAATTTTCTAGCCTCTTTTTTACGCACTTTGTTTCATTGGTCTTGAGCTTGGTGACTCACATCTAGTGATTCAATTCCAATGTTCATGGACTCTTTTGTCTTGTACATAATTTCTAGTCATTTTGTTATTCTTTTGGCTAATTCATGCCTTTTTTGCATGAAAGAGTTTTTTTTTTCAATAAATTATTCTTACCTATCAAAAAAACATGATATATAAGAGGAAGAAAATGTAAGCATTAAAAACACAAAATGCAATAGTTTTATGGCCCAAAGGACATAGTGCTAATGAGAAGGTTAACCATGTCCAAGAAAGTAGATACCGTTGAGAATGAACCTGAGATATTCAGACACAAACTAACCTGTTTTGCAGCATTGACAATTCCACCTGCTATTACATCACATTTCATTATTCCTCCAAAAATGTTAACTAAAATTGCTTTCACCTTATCGTCAGAAGTCAATATTTTAAATGCCTCAACCACCTGCACCACAGAATTTAAGAATTTTAAAAATATAAATATAAATATAAAAGAAAGAGAGATACTAAAAAGTTGTTTTCCCGTAGAAAATAACAAGTCAAATTCATGGTAATTTAGATATGTCCATGGACAGACTCAGAAAATGTCCATTAAACAATACAAACAATAAAATACATTGATAGATTATCAGTTTCTTCCATTTTTTTTTCCATAAAGAAAATGCCAATAAACAAAACATCATAATACAACACAAACAGCATATGAGCAGTATTTATCATGCTATTAAAGAACAAAGTATGTAGTGCTTCTGATAACGTAAATAAAAGACTTGAGTAGCACAATGTGCACAGAGGGCTAATGACATATAAGCTGAAGGAAATTTATAAGAAAAAAACCTAGATGTTAATGCAGTACCTGGCCTTCAGAAGCATTCCCACCTACGTCTAGAAAATTGGCAGGAGTTCCACCGTGCAATTTAATAATGTCCATTGTGGCCATTGCCAATCCTGCGCCATTCACCATGCAACCGATCTCTCCATCTAAGCCAATGTAATTTAAATCTGCTTTAGCAGCAGCTACCTGTAGAATATAAAAGCACAACAAAAGATCCATTAATGAAAGAATTACATCATGAGCTTAGTCTAACTTAATGCGCCTGGAAGCTTGTGTCTTTGCTCTGAGAGAGGTGTCTATTTTTACATGCATAAGATACAAAATCCAGCCTTCTCTAGTTATAATTTCACAATTGCAGAGACAACTATCTTCCCTTAAAAACAAATGAACAATCATTTCAAATATATAAATATTAAAAACACACACACACACCTCCCGAGGATCCTCCTGTGATGGATCACGGAGAGCAAATATCTCTTTCTGACGAAAGGCAGCATTGTCATCAAAGTTCAGCTTAGCATCAGCAGCTACCAACTGCTTATCGGCAGTCTCCGCAATGGGATTGATCTATCCAAAAACAACCATCAATTTTTAACTAAAATATCCAACAGAAAAAAAACAATTATAAAATCATGCCATCATGGAAATATTGATAGCACTTCCAAAATGTAAAAGGTTATGCTCACTTCCAATAGTGTGCAGTCACACTTGCAAAATAGTTCGTATAATTTCTTCACTTGTTCAATTGAATCTTTTCTATCAACCACCGTGGGAGCCAAGCCATCAACAACCTTTGCAGCATCTTCATCAGTAATTCCAGTAAAAACATCAATGGGAACCTATCAAAACAAACAGTGCATCAGTTGCATTTCAATACAGATGGAGAGTCTATGTCAATAATAATCATAAGCCATCAAAAATAAAACAGAAGGATGACCACCTTTACAATCATATCAGGGAATTTTTCTGCAAGGTCTTCAATGCTGGTTCCCCCCTTTCTACAGGCAATTATAAGCTGGGAAAAAATAAACAAAAAAATATATGTAAAAGCAAATTGCATTTAGGACTATCATGCCTAATAAGAAATAAGGGCAAAAGGTCCTACATAATGATGGACAGAAAAAAAAAACTAATCATTCACATGATCGCATCAAATAAAAAAGTTAGACCCTAAGTTTGAGACCATACCGGACCAGCAGTGTTACGATCCAGAGTAATAGCAAAGTACATCTCATTGATGAGTGACAACTTTTCACACAAGTATACCTGTATAGGAAAAAAGAAATAAACTGATTCTCAAACAAATAAGCACTAGATAGTCCTGTATGCTTATAATACAGCATAATGACATTTGCAATGCTGAGAACCAAGACAAGGAAAAAGACATACGAAAACAAACGAATAAAGAAAAAAAAAAGATCTGAACCCAAGACATACTACTTAAGTTCAATACTTCTTTTTACTCATCGAAAAAAAGCTGGATCCTTCTTTTTATTCTCAACACAGAAGGGAGAAACAACAACAAATTATTCATAATTTCATATTAATCCAGATATTGTAATTAATTACAATTTTTCTGCTGAACAATTAACAAATGGGAATATAAGACAAACACCCATTACTTGTACAGCCAGCTATGTGCCTATGTTTCATATTATTACTGAGTAAGTAATAATTACAAAAATGCTTATTGGAGTCAAGTACAATTCAATGGGCTTTGAAAAACACTAGATAATTTAAATATTCAATTAGGTTATCTTCAATATGTAAGGCAGATTAAACATTAAAAAAACAAAACAGAAAAAGTCTTTTTTTAATTTAGTACAAGAAAAGGCCACAATGCCAAATGTTAGTAGGAATTCCACAGGTTAGACCGTTTATACAACTCCCTTAGACATACTTAATATCACCCTCATACAAGTTTAAGATGCTTACACACTGAAACCAGAATTTAATATAAAAGTTTAAGACAAACATCATTGTTTAAGCATTGGTTCCTCCACAAAGTGGAGTTCAACTTTTGTCAGTTTGAAGAAAAATATGGCAGCTCCTACATATAAAGTTTCACCCTTATACAAGTCTGAGATGCTTAGCCACTGAAACCAGAATTTAATACAAAAGTTCAAGATAAAAATCATTGTTCAGGCATCATGGTTCCTCCATACAGTGGAGTTCAACCCACGGAAGCTCTAAGAAAACTATGGCAGTTCCTATGTATAAAGTTTCTCCATCCTAATCCACAACAGAAAATCAATACTCAATAACACTTCTGGACAAGCATTAAGACATTTTATGTTGACATAGCATGCAAGAAAAACATTGAAGCCGACACTCTTTTTTGATAAGTAAAATGGTAGAAAACATTATATAACACTCATGGATCAGTTTTCTGATTGATTAAGGTTGCGTTTGGCATTGACTGAAAAAGACAGCTTTTTTTACTATTTAGCCTTTTTTTTTTTTTATAAGTTACTATTTAGCTTATTTTTGCAACTATTCAGCTTATTTTTGCTAATATTAATGAATCACATTGCACTTTTTGACACTATTCATGGGTCCTATTATACTATTTCAGCTAGCTTTTAACTTTATCTACAATACTTTTAGCAATAAGTTTTCAATTTAACCTAAATAAGTTATTCCCAAATGGACTCTAAGTATGTTTATAAAAACTTTCAACAGTTTCATGAGTAAACACTTTCTTCGTCAAAAAAATTGTTATTCAAATCCAGTCTATTTTCATAAGCAAACTAACTTAATCCAATAAATGATAGAAATCAAATATATAGGGGGTGTATTGAAGCTTTTCCTGCAATTACAATACAATAACGTCTAAAAAATTTAAAACAAAAAACAAAAATCAAGGAGTAGACACTGTCTAAAGCAGTCATCCAATCATACAATAATCTGAAAAACGTCAAGGATGTTCTATGCCTTCGAAAATTTTTTGATGATTCAAATACAATATAAACACAAACATATTGGCAACAGAAGGACAGAACAACAAGCATTCACACAAAAGAAAATGGCAACACCATTGAGTCCAAGGAGATCAATCTTGCAACTGCATACTGATCTGTTTATTCAATGAGCTTGACCATGTGTCAACTTATAAGTTCCAGATGACTAATAAAAAAATGCCTAACCTTGCTGACAACTTTGCCTGGGGGACCAGTTTGTTTGGTAACAAGAATCTGCCCAAGCATTTTCCCTGCATGGAATAAAATTACATAATAAAGGGAATTCCACGAAAAAGGCATAAGATTTATACGACATAAATTTCTTAAGCATATAGAACAAACATTTGTTCTTTTATAGATCAATACCACTTGCTCAACAGTAAAATGTTAAGCCTATAACCTCACCCTCTATCCCTTGATTACATGGCAAGGAGATGCTATTTAGCCAAAGACCATTGGCAGTCATATAGAACAAAAAGCACATGAATAAGAGCTCCCAGATATGCAAAAATTTCAAACTAAGATACTCTTGCATTGAAAATAATTTAACTGCAAGCAATAACTGCAAACCTGTATACAAGCACAGCTACAATCCCCAATAGGACCTTCAATTAAATGGTTTGGTTTAGCATGCTGGGGGACTACAACTGGTCCAGAGTTGAAGTGATATGAAACCCAATCTTTTTTTTAATTAAGTAATAATAATTTTATTTATATGAAGGCTATTTCATGTACATATAAACACACGAAGGAGCCAAAAGAATTACAAAAATCAAAGTTATGTACAAAAACTTAGCAACTTTATAAATCCAACTAGGGAATTACAACTAGTAAACCCCACACACAGGAGCAATCAAACAAGGATCTATTAAAAAATGTAAACAATTGATGCATTGCAATTTCCATATCCTCAAAGGTACAGCACTTCCGTCCTCTCCACAAAGTCCACATCAAGCACAAGGAGACAAGATTCCAAATATTTGAAGAATGATTACCAACCCCATTACTCCAACCAAATGAAAGATCAATGATCTTCTCCAGTAGTACCCAGCTAATCCTATAAGAGCTAACTGCTAATGACACCACAACTCCCATGCAACAAAACAATGTAAGCAAAAGTGATCCGCTGTCTCCCCATCACGTCGACATAAACAACACCATCCTACAAACATCTAACCTCTCTTAATGAGATTGTCACAGACTCACAGGTCAGTAGCTTTCCTCATGCTGTTGGCCATACAAATAAGGAGACCCTCCTAGGGCCTTAACACTCCAAATACTCTTCCAAGGAAAAAGCACTGCACATTTACTTTATTATGCATTGTAGTATGGACAAACATTAAAGACGCCACTCCCTTTCAACTTGCAGCTCAATCTATCACAGTCCTCTCCCTAAAACAAGTAATACATAGGACCATAAACTATGAGGTTTCCAACACAACCAGGGGATGATTGTACCCACATGAAAGGTTGCAATCACGCATCCTTTAGACAGGGAAGGATACCTGCAAAATAATAATAAAAAACTCCCTCCCCTTTCTACATGGCAGATAAAACGGGCAAGCAACTTGGCTTTATCATATCTAACAGCCTCAACGAGAGTTCATTCAATGTGAAAGTTTATCCTTAAATAGCTTATGATATTTACATGTAGTGGGAATAAAGCATATGCAATGGGGCTGATTTTCCTACTAGGGATTTGATTATAAGATCTCAAGGGCATAGTATTTGTCCAGAGAAAAGAAAAGGTCAAGAACATAACAACAACCAAGTCTTAGTCCCAAAAAGGTCATAATCATAGTAAACGCATAGTATCAATATTTGAAAGATGAAACCAAACCATTCCAATCAAAATAACTTCAGTGTGGATTTTTCATTAATATGATTTCGTTAGGTGAATGTATTACAGAAATAGACCTCATCCAGTTATAGATAAAGCCAAAGCAATGACATGCAACAGAAATAGAAGCTTACTAATGACGTACTAAATACCCACTAGAGGGACAATAAAATGAGATCCCAGAAAAATGAAATAAACAAAAGCAAGAACAATAGATCACAATAAGCTAAATACTATTTAGTACCAGCTATGTCTTCAACCTGATCAGCCTTAACAATATGAACTCCACCCTTAAGACCACTTTTAAAGGTTCCCAATCCTCTTCCACCAGCCAAAATTTGGCTTTTGACCACCAACTGTATCAAAGAATCAAAGTTAGCATCCTCCTTTCTTCACTTAAGAGTAATTGCTTAGAAGATATAGAATATGAAAAGTAAACAATATCTTAAACTTCCATCAAAACCCAATCAAACAAAAAACATATTTAGGCCGCCTAATACAACTTTTTTTTAAAAAATACAACTAGATTGCATAAGTTGCTTTGCTCTTCTAAAACATAGGAGGGAAATAAAAAGGTTATATCTTCCACTCATTTCCTCAGTTCTGTCAGACACCAAAAACATGTTTTTCTTGTTGAAATTATAACAGAGAAAGACCCCAATGCCCTGAATTACAAACAATTACCTCGCTTTCATTGGGAAATACACCCTGAATCGCCTTTCTGACTTCATCAAGAGAAGAAACCGCAACACCTTTCGGAACATTGACCCCAAATTTGCCCATCAACTCAGCCCCCTGATTACAACAAATGCACCCAATTAAATTTTTTTTTTAAACCCAGTTAACCGCCAAATCCAATCAAAATTTCCAAACCAATTTACAATTTCACAAATTCACATGCTTGAATTAGCACAAAGATCACATATTTCCCACAAAAAACACATACTTTCCACACAAGCGCACCCACACACACACACACACATATATAAAGAGAGAGAGAGAAACCACAGCTTTTATCCGTGCTAAGAATTATACTGTGTTTGGTCGCGGAGAAAATGCAGGAAATAAAATAAAAAATTACATTATTCACTCAGTTGGCCCTAATACAGTACCTAAATCAGTCTGAACAGTTCTACAAAACCATAACAACTTATAAGCCTTAAAACCCAAGTCAGTGTTTTATTTTCCCGAGCTTTTTTTCTCGCAAACCAAACAGAAAAAATAAATAAAAACTCAATCGTGTTCCATATATATACACATATACATGACACAGAGAGAGCGAGAGAGAAGTGGACCTGGTACTCATGGACGTTGAGGCGGCGGAGCTGTTGTTGCTGCCATTTACCAGCGATGGAGAGAGAACGAGTGACGAGCTTGTTCACCAATCCTCTCACCATTTTTCCAAAGTTTTCTGAAGATCCAAGAGAGAGAGAGAGAGAGAGAAAGAGAGAGAAACAATGAGGCGGAGGAGATCGGGTCAAGAATCAATTTCTCAAATGTGGGAGAGAAACGGACCCTAGCTTGCCTTGGAATAATATTTTATTCTTTTTTTTTTTTTTCTTTTCCCTTTTTGAGTGAATTCTATTTTTCATTTTTCACCTCATTATTTTGAATTTGAGTTTATTTTTTTTATTTTGATCATTTATGTCTCAAAAAAAAAATTGTTCCGAATTTTTCATTTTGAGCTTCATGTTCCTGGAAGTCTATAATGAATATTTAAAATGGACATTTTAAAACGTAAAAGACTAAATAGAAGGAAAACTAAATCAAACGCGAAAAATTAAATTAAAAATTTTAAAACGTAAACGGTTAAAATAAAAATAACTTAAAACTTTAAGGGCTAAAATTATACTATTGTCTTTTTGTTATTTATTTATTACATCAAATGTGTTAAAAATCATGTTTGTTAACACCCAGTTATAGTAAACTTGTAAACATATAAAACATTATTTAAACAAAAGTTAAGTAGAAAGAGACGTAAGTAGTAAAAGAAATAATATTTAAATGAAGTGGTAAAAAAATAATAAAAAATCTAGTTATAGGGTTGCATGTTTTGTATATTCTTAATGCACATGTCAATTTTTATTCATGTCATATGTTATTTACTTTTGATTATTAAACTTGTTTTTTAATGCATAAATTTAGCACAAAAATATAAAATTTAAACATTTGATTTATGACATAGTTATTAATCTTTGATCTTTTTGAAATTTTACAAGCATAAAGAATATAATAAAAAAATGCAATTTAACAGTTAATTTTTTAAAAATTCACATATAATAAAAAGATGTAGGAGGAGTTTGAAGAATTTTTCTCAAAAAACTTTTTCTACAAATGTATAGAATATTTGATATTGAGTATTTTGTGAAGTGATGTATTAAAATAGATGAAGTAGTTTTTTAAGTTGCTAAAAACTATTTTTTTTAACACATTTTACGTGAATGCTCATATATGTGCATTTTTAGTAGGGTTTGACTTAGTTCAATACTCTTATGCGTTATACTCAATCGTGTCTAGTGCACTAAAACATTTGACAGTTTGCCTTTCTTTTTTTTTCCTAAAAGCTTTTCCCTTTTTTAGTGTGCATTACTTTTCTTTATGATGCTTAAAGTGAGTAAAAGTATAATTATATGTTAAATATCGAGGTTGTAAAATTTTATACATAATCAAACTACAAGGCTATTTTAAAATGATTGAAACCATTAAAAAAGTACTAAAACCATTGAAATATATATTTTCAATGATTGAAATGACTATAGAGAACCGTTATCAAAAATCATGTCAAGAATAATTTTCTACAACCATACAACTATTGAAAAAAAGAGTTACACACTTACATTTTTAAATATGCATATTATTTTTATCCACAGGCACTCAACCATTGATAAAGAGTATTTCGAGGTAAGTTTCAATGATTTGTAACCGTTAAAATAAGTATTTTTCATTTTTTAAGAAATTGGATTTGCTCTTTCACATTTATCAAAATTTAATGGGCAAATTACAACTTACCCACCTATGGTTTGATCGAAATTTAAGTTGTCTACCTATAATTTGAAATTTGACACTTTACCCATTTGAGGTTTGACTGAAATTTAAATTGTCTACCTATAGTTTGAAATTCATGATGCAAGTGATTCTAGATTCTTTTTTTTTAATCTTATTTGATTTTTTTTTTAATGTTTTTGGAGAAGAGATACATAAAAATTGAGCAAAATCACATATTTAACCATATTTTTAATAGAGATGGATTACGAAACTCTAACTAAGCTAACTCTAGGTGCAACTTAAATTTCGATAAACCATAGATAGGTAAGTTGTAATTTGCCCAAATTTAATATCTTCATTCAAAATATTAACCTCATCACACACACACACTTCGCATGTGTGATGATGCTCTTTTTATTTATTTTGAGTTTAATGTCATAATTCTTAAATTTAAATTTGTCTATTATGAGTGAGATTACACAGGATGAGATTTTTAAGAAGCTAAAATTTAGGATTTTGAAAATGAATAAAATATTGGGTTTTAGTGTGCGCTATATATTTAAGGAAAAATGTATCAAACATGTGCGAGATATATTTAAATAGAAAGTGTGTGCTAATTTTTAGGAAAAAATTTTATTTGATAGTTTTTTGTTTTTAAATTTTATTGAATTATAATTTTAATCCTTTTTTTTAGGAATAAAGATTATCACCCAATTAGTTTATGTAATGAAATCTTTAAACTTGCTTCTAAGGTGATTGCTAACAGGCTCAAAAAAGTTCTGTCTTCTATCATTAGTGATACCCAAAGTGCATTTGTGAATGGAAGGTTGATTACTAATAATATCCTTATGGCTTTTGAGGCAATGCACCATATCAATCAAAAAAAGGCAGGGAAGAAGGGAGAAATGGCCTTGCAATTAGATATGAGCAAGGGTTATGACCGTGTTGAATGGGCTTGTCTTGACAAAATTATGGAGAAGCTAGGTTTTGCTTTGAGATGGAGGAGTTTGATTATGAGATGTGTGACAACGATCTCTTATTCATTCAGAATTAATGGGAAGATTTGTGGATTTGTTCAACCTTCAAGAGGTATTCGCCAAGTAAAGTGTCAAATTCCAAACCACAAGTAGGCAACTTAAATTTCGATAAACCATAGGTAGGTAAGTTGTAATTTGCCCAAATTTAATATCCTTATTCAAAATATTAACCTCATCACATGCACTCCACATGTGTGATGATGCTCTTTTTATTTATTTTGAGTTTAATGTCATAATTTTTAAGTTTAAATTTGTCTATTGTCAATGAGATTACACAGGAAGAGATTTTTAGGAAGCTAAAATTTAGGATTTTGAAAATGAGTAAAATGTTGGGTTTTAGTGTGTGCTACATATTTAAGGAAAAATGTATCAAACATGTGTGAGATATATTTAAATAGAGAGTGTGTGCTAATTTTTAGATAAAAATTTTATTTGATAGTTTTTTGTTTTTAAATTTTATTGAATTATAATTTTAATCCTTTTTTTTAGGAATAAAGATTATCACCCAATTAGTTTATGTAATGAAATCTATAAACTTGCTTCTAAGGTGATTGCTAACTAGCTCAAAAAAGTTCTGCCTTCTATCATTAGTGATACCCAAAGTGCATTTGTGAATGGAAGGTTGATTACTAATAATATACTTGTGGCTTTTGAGGCAATGCACCATATTAGTCAGAAAAAGGCAAGGAAGAAGGGAGAAATGGCCTTGAAATTAGATATGAGCAAGAGCTATGACCTTGTTGAATGGGCTTGCCTTGACAAAATTATGGAGAAGCTAGGTTTTGATTTGAGATGGAGGAGTTTGATTATGAGATGTGTGACAACGGTCTCTTATTCATTCAGAACTAATGGGAAGATTTGTGGATCTGTTCAACCTTTAAGGGGGATTCGCCAAGGGGACCCCTTATCACCTTATTTGTTCGTCATTGTGGCAGAAGGTCTATCTTCGTTGATTAAAAAATCAATGGAGAAAGGGGTTTTGGAGGGTATTGCTGTTTGTCGTTGGGAACCAAAACCTTCACACTTGTTCTTTACTGATGATAGCCTCATCTTTTGCAAAGCTACCATTTCAGATTGCGATTCCTTACAACGTATCTTCTAAGTGTATGAGAAGGCATCTAGTCAGCAACTTAATCGAGCAAAAACTTCTTTGTTTTTTAGTACCAATACTTCAAGAAAGGTCCAGGAGGAAATAAAGGTTAGGTTTGGAGCACAAGTGATTAAACAACATGAAAAATACTTGGGGCTACCTTCACTTGTGGGGAGGAATAAAAAAGCTAGTTTTAGTGACATTAAAGATAAGCTCTCTAAGAAACTGGTTGGTTGGAAAGGAAAATTTCTTTCAAAAGCAGGTAAGGAGGTATTGATAAAAGCGGTGGCCTAAGCCATCCCCACTTAGACCATGAATTGTTTCAAGATCCCGGATTCTCTTTGTGATGATCTTACTAGTATGATAAGACAATTTTGGTGGGGACAACGAGGGGAGGAAAAGAAGATGGTGTGGCTGAGTTAGGAGAAGTTGTGTGAACCGAAGGAGTGTGGTAGGATGGGTTTCAAGCAACTAAAATATTTTAATTTGGTTTTGTTAGCTAAACAAGTTTGGCGGCTCTAAACTTGCCATAATTCTCTACTATACCGGGTCCTTAAGTCCAAATATTTTCCCAATTGCGACTTTCTACACGCTGCCCTTAGAAATAACCCCTCATACACATGGAGAAGCATCTTATCGGCTCAATCCATTGTTAAGCAAGGTGTACGGTGGAGGGTTGGAAATGGAACGGACATCCGAATATGGGGAGATAAATGGCTGCCTCGGGTGTCCAGCTATGAAGTCATTTCCCCTAGACTTTTTTTGAACTAGGATACTAGGGTGAGTAAGCTTATTCATATCAAGAGGAAGTGCTGGAAAGAAGAAGTTATTCGCCAAATTTTTCTACCTGTTGACGTAGAAGCTATTTTGGGCATTCCACTGAGCATTAGAATGCCTACTGATCGTCTCATATGGGCAGAAGCAAACAATGGTTGTTTTACTGTCCATAATGTCTATAAGGTGGCCATGAATCTCCATCGGACAGACCACACTGCATCAGCCTCGTCGGACAGCTCTCACCGTGTATTTTGGAGAAAAATTTTGGTGACTTCCTATCCCTCACAAGGTTCGCCACTTTGCATGGAGGGCCTGTCGTAAAATCCTCCCCACCAAGGATAATCTATTATGCAAGGTGCTCACGGAAAGTCTATGTGATGAGTGTGGCAATGCCACCGAGTCCTCTAGTCATCTGTTTTGGTCTTGCCCAAGAGCTCAGCTGGTCGTGGGATGCTTGAAGCTTTCTAGCTCACTCAGATCGGGTCAGTTTCATTCCTTTTTTGATCTATTATGGTTCCTGCTAATGATTGAGTCTTTTGTGAAGAAAAGGCTGCTCTGGTAGTCACAATAGCTTGGTCTATGTGGAGCAGTCGGATTGAAGTCTGACATAAGGGTACAAGGAAGACGCCGGAAGCTTTGGTCCAGTGGGCAACGCACTACCTAACTGAATACTCTGCCGTGACGGAAACAACAATGGTCACCCCTAAGGTCAGTAATGTCATATGGACTCCACCACCTCCTTCCTTGTTTAAGATCAACGTGGATAGTGCCTTATCCAAAATTAGTAGCTTAGTGGGAATAGGTGTATTGATACGGAATGACACTGGCTAAGTTGTAGCTGCACTATGCAAACATATTCACGCAACACTGGATTCGCTAGAAGTGGAGGCAAAAGCTTTTGAAGCTGGCCTTTAGTTAGCTAAGGACACCGGTCTTCAAGACATCGGCTTGGAAGGGGATTCCTTGGTGATTGTTCATGCTCTCTATGGTCTGTCCAATCTCCCCCCTCATCAATTGATTCGTTATGTGTCGGAATGCAACTATTCAGCTCTGAATTTCATTCGGTTAATGTTTCACATGTAAGAAGGCAAGGGAACAAACCTGCCCACATTTTAGCAAAATATGCGCTTAGCATTGATGACTTTATTGTATGGATTGAGGAGACTTCTTATTGTATTGAACAAGCTCTCATCCAGGATTTTGTTATTGCTACTATTAATTGAATAAAAGTGCCATCTTCTTATCAAAAAAAAAAACTAACATTCTGAATCATCTTAATATATAGAGAAGAGATAAACATTAATAATGACCAATTTCAAACTTTTACTACTATAATATAATTTACAAAAGAAAAATATCCTGGACATATTGTCACAAATTTACACAATTTGCATGTGCTTTAACCAAAGCAAATGTAGCAGTATGAACAAAAACAACTTAAGTTTGTCCCAAATTTTCTGCTGCTCCTCACTGCCTCCAGTTGCCTATTATAAGGAAATTGAAAAATGTTAAATTTGTATACAAAACAACCATAATTATAGATAAAGGAAAGAAAAAAAGAAAAAAAATAACTAGTAAATAAGACCTTAAATTCCTTGGCCTTTTTGTGAGAATTTACATTAGAGAAACTTTAATTACTTATTATGAAGCAAGAGCATGTGATTTAACACATGGGTGAGCCTAATTTGTGGACATATTAACTAAAATGTGGGCCATTTATTTTAACAATCCCATCACCTAAATAACTTGCCCAAAGAAGTATAACCCAACAATGAGCCCATAGTCTAGAACATTGCAAATTGGTTCTGGAAGAGTATTTCTCTCACCCTGCAGGTTTGGTGAAGGGACATGTCTTGGCCCAGTTCTATTGCCAATCCTATGATTCTCCATGAAACTGTTCTCATATTACCTTTGTGCATAATAATTTGTCTTACATGGCCTAACAAAATTTTTGTTGTATTTTATACTACTTCATTATTATTTGTTCACCCTATTTACTACCAGGGGCATTTTGTAAAGAATCCCAGTACACAGCCAAAAGTTTTCTTGAGATACCAAGTGCTCATGGTATTATCATTAGTGTCACACCATTACACAACAATAAGGTATCTTGCATGGAATTCGTTATGTGATCATTTGTTCTTTCTAAAATTATACTTCACTAATACAATATTATGTTTGTGGATTGGATTTGAATTTTAGTATGTGATCTTTGTTTATTTTTCTTTGTGATTGTGTTCAAATTTTTTTTCCTTGAATTAGGAGTTATGGGCCTTTGTTAATTTCTGTTGTCCTAACTTGCTGGGTGACAATAAATGGTAATAACATTCTTCTTTCTGTGATTGTCTTGAGTTATGTATGTGCTCCTTGTGGCACTAAAAATTGGGTTTATGGAAAAATTTGAGCATGCCATTCTTCGTGGAAATGAAAATGAGGCTTCTGATATAGAAAAAAGCGTATTGGTTCAAAGGTTGCAAAGGTAATGATATTTTAGTATGGTTAGATTGTGGTTTGTGCTTTTTGAACCCTGGTTATGGGGTTTTTTTTAAAATAACACTAAAACTTAAACAATTTTGTTAGTTAGCACACTTTTCAAACTATTTAGCAATCTAACAACTCGAGAGTAAAGAACTCGATTTTGCACAGCAAAATCGAGTATAACGAATTCGATTCATACGTCGTGGCAGTAGCTAAGGTGGAAATCTCATCCACGTAGGCATGCAAATCAAGACCTTAAGGCTCAAGTTCTGTTTTACTGAAATCGAGTCTGTTGGACTCATGTTTGCTTAAATGAAAATCAAGGCTTGGGAACTCGAATTTTATGTAGGTCCCGGTGGTGCCTTTTTCACACTTTTTGGCCAGGTGCATACATACTAGACTCAAGCCCATTAGACTTGATTTTGATTTAATAAAAACCAAGTATTAAAAACTCGATTTCTATGCATGGTGAACAACCCCTCCACGTGTAATGTGGGACCCAGCGGTGCCTTTTTCCCCCTTACCCATCTCTCTCACTCAGTCACAACACTCTCCCTCGCAACTCTCACACACTCTCTGTCACTCACATAAAACTCTTTCTCTCAACAAAATTAATCTACTGTCATAACACTTTCTTACGGTGGAAGTAAATCTACATCTCATAGGTAATGTTTTATATAAATTTATACTTAAGTTATGTTGTTTATTTATTAAGTGAAGTTATTACAACTTATTTAAGATATTATTCTAATATTGGGAATATTTGTTTAGTTTTGTTAGTGTAAATATTGTGATTAATTATTTGCTAGGTTTTTTTAAAAAAATTAATATTGTGATTAATTATTGGAAATTTTTAGTGTTAATCACAATATTTAGTATTGTAAATATTGTGATTAATTATTGGGAATATTTAGTATTATTAGGTTTTTATCATGGGTATGAAATGGATTATGAGTTTGATACCTAAGACAGTATTTGTAGTCTTTTTAGCATAAATTATTTCAAGATATATTAGTTTAAGATTTGTAACAGAGATGAAATGGATAATGAGTGGCTTGGTATAATATTTTTGTTCATCATAACTTATTTGAATGGGTTTTGAAAGTAATGCCCCTAGAATGATTTGGAATTTAAAAAAAATATTAAATAGGTAATGATTATTTTTGTATGTGATGTTGGGTGAGTATATGCAAATTTGGTTGAGGTGTTAGGACATAATGTCATAACTGTACCGTAGGTTGTAACAAGTTATTGGCATTTAATACGCAAAGTTTTGTGATTGATGTTGATTGAGAGTTATAAATTTGTCACTAACATAATTACACTTGATGACCAACAGGTAGACAATGATCCATATAAATCTATATCACAGTGGACCCCTTGGCAATGCCAACCCTATTGACGGATTCCCATTTCACGGTCCATGTATCGAGTGCTATTATATGATGGTATGTTGTAAGCTAAAGACCCTAAATGATTTGAAGATAAAAATTATGGAAGAGTTGCATGTAATCCCTGCTTTGAATGACATACATATTACTTTTCATTTTCCACATGAAATCCTCAATCAACACATTAATTATAGATATATGGCGATAAAAGAAGACAAACAAGTGAAAATCATATTTAGCTAGATGCAAAACACGTCCCAAGTAACAACTTTTGAGTTGTACATCATGGAGCCCCGTGCAGAAGTTGGCGCAGAGGAGATTCTACAAACAACTACATCTCTACAGTTTGTAGTCCTAGATGATCGATGCACCACATTGGGAGGCTAAGAAACACCAATAGCAATTGAGAGTGAAGCTAGGAATAGATATGAAGATCAATTTTGTGTACATCGAGGTGAACCCTCTACACTTCTAGTAGTTGAAGATGAAGATGAAGATGAAGACTGTGTTAATCATGCTGCCATTAATGGTAAAGATCTTCACGATAGAGATAAGTATGAAGAGAGGATTTTGTGAGGTGACTTTAATAGGGGCGTTGATTTATGCCATAAAACTTAACAAAGACATTATGACTAGTAGGTTGACCAAAAGTAAACTGTGTGAAGTGCATGGATGAGTCATGCAAGTGGTATGTTGGGGCAGTCATAAAGCCTAAACGTAATGGACTATAGATGGTCACATCTTATATGGGTCCTCACAGTTGTATACCCCCCTTGTCATGCCAAAAGATAGTAGAATGGTGGATTCTTTTTTTTTTTTTTTTTAGCAGAATTTGTTCCAACATTGCAACAAAATCACACGGCAACTATTGATCACCTCAAAGACATCATTAAAGCAAAGTATTATGATCATAAGCTTTCTTACTATAAGGTATGGAATATGAAACAAGAGGCTATTGTAAAGATATTTGGGGATTGGAAAAAGTCTTACCAAAGGTTAAGAAAGCTGTTATTGGCATACTTGGATCAAGATTCGGGCACCCGATACTTTTGTCACACCATACCCAGAAGCGTGTCTGGTGATACTTTATTGTGCTAAGTATTTTAGGCTTTCGCTCCATGCATTGATGGATTTAGACATTGTAAGCCCATGATCAGTATTGATGGGACCTATTTGCATGGTAAATATCAAGAAGTGTTGTTGATTGCAATGGCAACCAATGCCAACGACAAGGTTTTTCCTCTCACCTTTATCGTTGTGAACAAAGAGTCAGGGCTTAGTTAGGGGTGGTTTTTAGACTGCCTCAGATTTTCATTAGGGAATGTGATAGCAAATAAGAACATTTGCTTAATTTCTGACCGACATGCGGGTATTCAAAATGCAATTGTAAACTAGCCCAGATGATGATGGACGAGGACGAGTACGAGTATTTTATAGATATTGACTTCGACATGTTGCTAGCAACTACAACACGCATTACGCATTTTCAAGACCCCACTCTAAAGTCATTAGCCTTAAAAGTGAGGTATGCTACTCAGGAAGCTAAATTTGAGTTGTACATGCAATTTATCAAGGAAGTCGAGACTCAGGCCCTTAGGAAGAAACTGATAATCAAAACGAAGAAAGGCAAACCCGAACCGTATACGCCATACATATATCTAATTAAAGAGGATCTAGACATGTGGACCTACATGATGGTGGATACCGTTATGGGGCTATGACAACAAATATCTTGGAGTGCTTCATTGGAGTAGTCAAAGGTGCCTGTGACCTGCCCATTGCTGCAATGGTTAGGCTCATTTGGAGCAAACTTGTCACATATTTCCATGATCGATACAATTCATGATCTTTCCAAGGGCAAAGTGTGGAGTAATATGCTATGTTAATCTATGCCGCAAATCTGCAAAGATCTGCAAGACACCAAGTAAGGGAATTTAATAATGAGCACGGTATCTGTTAATACCGTATTTTATCCGCCCTCGATTTGCGCGCCAAACCTAGAAAAATCCAAAAATATTATTTTCTCTCCATGGGGCCGCAAGAACATCCAAAATGACGTGGTGCAACCCGTTCTCACATTGGAGCACCCAAAGTGCCTTTTCGGCCAAAATGACCAAAACGCCCCTAGTCAACCCTAGGTTGATCGAAAGTCAAATAAGGCCAAAATCCTCACAAAATGAAATTTTTCATGGTTTTACATCAAACCCGAGCATCTCGGAGATTTTTGGCAACTTTGACTAAGTTTGACCCCGAAGTTGACCCCTAGCGGACCTAGAAACCCTTATTTTGATTCGGCCATCAGAATAGGTTGAAACCAACCCCATCGTGAAGATTATCAAATTCTCAGTCCAACAAATATTCATGGGTCAAAATCAGAGTTAGAACGGCCGAGATATCATGAAAACAAGCTAACAAGCCGATAGATGCACCACTAATTTCCGAGAGCCATAATTTTTAATCTGACCATTGGATTTTCAAGTGCCATACCTTTTTAGAAACAAGAAGTCAATATCTTTCCAAGGGTGTCAAGATCAACCCGATCAGTGGCCATTTCAAGGGGGCGGCCCTTCAAGGGCTGCTGCCTTGAAAAGCATGTCGAGCTTATAAAAGGCCCTAGGTAACCCCCAGACCGAAAAAAAGAGTTTTTTCTGAGTTTTGCTCTCTGCCTGGATGTTGTCTATACATTTTTTCTCTCTTCCAAACACAAAAAACACATCAAAGTCTCTTGATTATTTCTTCTTCACCAAAATACAAGGTATAGTTCTTATACTCAATCTTCTTCTCATTGATTCTACACTTTGAATTTGGGGTTTAGGGGTGAAGATGTAGCTTTTTAGCTACTATCCACACCCCAAACTCTCTAAATTTTTTCTAGCATTTACCTTGCTCTTTTTGCCTTAATAACATGATTTTTTACTTTCCTTAGCATGTTTCTTGCTTTATCTTGCTCCTAGCATGTTCTTAGTTTAGATCCATGTTCTTCCAAGTTTGTTTATATGTTATTTGTCTTGATCTACATGCTTTATGCTTTATGCTTTATGCCATGTTTTCCCATGCTCTATTCATCTTTTTGTTCTATACAGATGTTAGGGTTACATGCTCACATGCTTGATGTCATGACTTTGGCTATGTCTTGCTTAGATCTACATGTTTACATGCATGTTTCTATGCCTATATGTCTAGATCCATGTCTTCACATGCTTGTATGCCTTTATGCTTACATCCACATGCTTAGATTTACATTCACATGCCTACATGCATATTTCCACGCTTATACGTGTAGCTCGGTGTGTTTACATGCTTAGATCAATATTGTCTACATGCTTTATGCCATCATCTGTGCTTGCGTGCTTCACGCTGTGTTTATGTGCTTAAGCCTAGACCTTGTTTGTCATGTCATGTGCTATTGTAGCCTTTTTTTTTTCTTCTTCTTTTATCACATTTTCTTATGTTTTGATCTAATGGTTAGGACTTGATCTATACCCTATGGTCTTTGTCATTGTCCATACACCAAGGCCTATATCAAAGGGTTTGGATCATCCTATTTGCATGTCTATGCTTGCTTGTTTCCATGTTTTATGCTAGTACTAGCCTCTCTTAGTCTAGGCTTTGCCATGTTTAACGCCCTCTGCGGGTTTGATCTTGTTTGGTTACATCCAATGCCCATGAGGCCTTATTTGGATGTAACTATTTGGGAGGCATCTCCAGATGCCGGGTTGCTCTATGTGTACCCTTCCTTTTTACGCTTCGCGCGATGTTATGCTTACCATGCTTGTTTGTGCCATTCGTTGGTTTTCTATGCTTCTTTACACGCTTGCTCACATGTCCATACATGAGTCTTGCTTGTTGGTGTGTCGTCCATGTTTCAACAAAATAAAATTATGGACATTCAATCCAAACCTACATTTGTCCCTCGCGGACACCACCTTTTGTTTGCCTTCTTGCTTATTTGCCTTTTCGCTTGTTTGCTTACTTTTTTGTTTCTTTACTTGCCATGTCTATCAAGCCTATCTGCTTTATGCCTTTTTCATATGCTCTTTGCATCTTTTCTTTCTATTACTTGTCTGTTGGTTTCTTGTCTTTACCTTTGCGTGTACACACATGAAGTGAGAATGCATGGAGCTAGGGCACGGTCTCCCAGGCATACGCAAAAAGGACGAGGGCGCGAGCAAGTAAATATGAGCCAAGAGGCTATGTTCAGTAAGTTTAAGGGTCTAGCCTCTCCCATTTGGTTATGTATTCTATTAAACCCCCTTCCTTCCTCTCTCATTTCTCTCTTAGATGGGTTGTCATAGGTATATCATGTTGTGTACCATTCATCCTCATCTCTAGAGTATGGCAACCCCAGTCTATTTTCTTGCACCTATATTTTGGGCCATGCTCTACGGATATGGGCATTTACTTTCCTGCTTTGTGTGCTAGCATTGTGCATGATGTATGTATATATATACCTGCTCCGCCCCTTCCAATGTGATTGTCACAGTCCATGTCACCTAAGGCAAAACGATGCCTAATTTCTGTTGCAAAGGTAAGGTGACAAGTCGTCAGATTTTCGCCGTGGAAATCTGGAACTTTGCCCGAATGCCTTAGGAAAGTATAAATTGGGACCACACCCATTCAAAAGCCAAACCTCAAAACCCCCCATGCATGCAAAGTCTCGAAAGCCAATGCCAAAATCATGCTTTTTACTGCCAATCTCCAAAAATTAAGGTTTTATCCAAACAAAGGTCTGTCCTTGGATAGATGTTGTGGCGTGCCTAACACCTTCCCCACATGTAACCAAACTTTCAGACTCAAGAATCAAGATTTTTTACCATCCATATTAGATTAGGAAAAACACCATTTTTCTTAGCTTAGGATCAGTAATCAAATCAACTAGAAACAAGTGACCAATCACACCTTAGAAAAACTCAATGATTAGTGGCGACTTCACTTACCTTTGGTAATTCCCTTAAAATTTGGCTAAGATTCTTGCCGTGCCTTCAAAGGTAGACACATACCTTCCTCAGCCGAGAGAGAGAGCTCACCTAAAGCTCTGGCCGAACCATGCACCATCTTTTCAAAAGGGGCCTCTAATGGGCCCCGTGCATGTGAAAGCATCACCATGGTGGGTGGTTGAACGAATGCCCTGAAGGCGGTTTTTTCCAACCGCTCGAGGCCCGAGCGTCGATAGTATATATCAAGTAAATACCCCATACGACATCTGTAACACTGGAGGGGGACACCATAGTCATGAAATAAATATATTGGCTTGAACATGTGGTTGTGGAAAGTGGCAAAATCGCAAGATCTCTTGTTCACATGCAATTACAGTTCTTCTGTTCCTGACGCAAGATCCGACTAGCTATATTGATCCATGTTATAGTTTGGAAAATTTCATCCGCACCTAATTACATGCATTTGTGGTGCCAAAGTCAGAGTTATTGTGCAGGAATGTGAACGATCCTAGGTGGGTACCTGACCCAGATCAATTACGGGGTCAAAGGTTGACCTGTGAAGTTTAGGCTACGAAATGAGATGAATGGGGTCTAGCGAGAACCAGGAAGCCAAAGGCAAGATTTTGGCTTGAAAGAGATTCAACAGAAGCAGAGCTATGGATTGTGTCATCAACAAGGGCATAACCGTAGAAGATGTTCGTTATCCTATAGGGCTTTGACAAGCAATAATGATCAAAATTAGGTAAGTGATGCTTTTATATAAAGTGCCAGGATTGTATCACTTAGCCAAGTTGCGTAGATTAGTACCTTTGTTTTGGCTTTTGGTATTTACGACAATATCTCAATTTTGTCAAGCATGCAGATACTCAATTTTAGAATGGCATTATAGATGTAAATTGTGGTTCTCTTTATTGTGTATTCGGACTTACTACTTTGTTGTATCGGCACATATAATTTTGTTTATCGCTAAATGCACTTGTAATCGAACTATTCTATATCCAATGTGCCTATTTCTAGATTGTGCATCTTTGTCACTACAGGAAAAAAACAATTCATGGTTTCAGTCTTGAACTTTGTTTATCTCTCTTAGTATAGCTTCTTAGTTTTCGTTTGGGGAAAAAATGTTGTTTTTGTTGGGTTGGATTGGTTTTTTGCATGTAGAAAAGGCTATTTCTCTTGCTATGTTGTGTTTACTCTATTTCTGTATTAATTAGGGGTGGCAAAATTGGACACGACCAAAGAACCTAACACGACATGACACGAAATTAGCAGGTTATGGGTTAAGGCTTAATGGGTTCGTGTTATATTCGAGTTGACATGATTGGCCCATTTAATAAATGGGTTGGGTTAGTGTTTAACATATAAAACTTATTTGACCCGTCTGACCCGTTTAATTAAATGACATTTTACCAATATATCCTTTAAACTTTAGGTATATAAACTTATTAATTATTGTGGTTTATTTTCCTTGACATATTACGTTTGATTATTTGTGATATTAGGATATGCTATAGTTATGAATGGTTATTTGTGATGCAGTTACTCGTTAGTTCAGAAATTTATATTAAAAATATTTATTTGTTTGTTTTTTCGTAATTTTTTTTCACTTTGATAAAATTTGATAAATAGATCGACACGACTGACCCGTTTAATAAATGGGTTGCGTAAGGGTTGAGGAATCTTGACTTTTTTAACAAACATGTTGGGTTGGTGTTGACCTATATAGTCGAATACTCATGAGTTGACACGACATGAACCCGACACGTGAACACAAATTGCCACCCTTACATGTAATTAGGGTGTTTCTGCTTGCTTGCATAGGTGTTACTCTGTTACTATGTCTAGTGTTTCTGCAAGATTGAATAAAAATAATAATAATAAAAAAATAAAATTTATATCTAATTTTGAATTAAAAAGTATCAAATTTAAAACAATTAATTTAATAAACTAGTAAAAAAATCAATTATATTATTCACAATTGCTCTATTTTATAAAATGCCAAACATGCAAATGCATCATTTTTGTCATAAACTACAGTCTTTTTGTGAGCTTAACGAATTCAATCAGGTTACATGTAAACTTATCATTTGAATATAACAAAATATATTAAGGATGATGAAACCTACTGATCTGTAAGGCCATCGAATGAAAACACAAATATATGGATGGATCTAGAAACAAATCACTTTGTGATAATTCATTGATTTTCATAGTTGTAGACAATGAAAGGTGATTGTGAAAAAGGGTAAGAGCATCTCCAATGGCTTCTTTAAAACCAATTTTAGAGAGGAAACACCCCAAAAATCCACTCCAACAGCTTCTCCATTTCCATTTTTTAAATTAGAATTGTTACAGTGCTTCTCTACAAGTAGAGAACACTGTAGCGTTTACTGTTCACACTTCAAATATTTTTTTCTATTATAATAATCAGCTATTGAATAAAAAAAATGTTGGAAGGTGTGTAGTTTTAAAAAAAGAATAAATAATGAATAAAAAAATAATATTTAAATGAGATTGAGAAAATGATAGAGAATCTGTTGGAAAGTGTATTTGAAAAAGTAGGTAGATAAAAGCTAAATATCATTGTTCACTGTCCAAAAAATACAAAAATTTAAATAAGCTGCTGGAGATGTTTTAAGGATGATGAAAAGATGGTGAAGCTATGATGAGAGAGAGAAAATGTGAACTACAGAAGAATTCAAAATGATAAAAGGGAAGATGCATGTTGGCAAAGGAGAAAGGGGTGCCTATGGGGCACCATTCCCAATCAAGGCGAGACACATTCTCATAAACCTTATGGGTCTTTAACTATTTTGCTTTTTCATCTGTATTGGTACTACTACTTGAACTTTAGGCCATTGGATATGGTTTGAGTACTCTACTCGAAGAAGGATATCAACATATTCTCCTCTAAACCGGCTCCCTTCTTGTCATCAAGTGGATCACAGGCTCACATATTTACTTCCCTTGTATGTTAACTAACCTAATTTTATATTACAAATCACTATTTGCAATGTTGGACAACATGGACTAGGCATATCTAGCGTAAAGCTAATTTTTGTGTTGACCAACTAGCAAGGCGGGGCAACCTCACTAGGGATGGCAATTTCTGCCTAACCCGTGGGTACCCAGCTTGGCCCGACCCTAATGGGCCAGATTTTACCTGGCCCGATAAGAAATAGGGTAGGGTATGGGTTTTAAAAAAAAAACCCAAAGCGATTCCAGGTCGGGTCTGGGGTTTTTATTAAACCCAACCCGAAACCCGAACCCAGACCCGGTTATTGTGATATTACTAAAACCCCTTTTATATATATATATATATATATAGCTAAAACAAACCCTAAGTCCCTAACCCTCATTTCATCTCACGCCTCCCTCACCCTCACCCTCACTGAGCGCCTTACCCTCACACAGAAGCACACTAAGGGTATGTTTGGTTGTGATGAAAACAGGAAGGGTCGAAAATTGAGAGAGGAAAATAGGGTGAAAAATGATATTTTTCATTATTTGGTTGAGAGAGAAAGAGGGGGAGAGAAAAGTGGTGGGACCCACCAGTTTTCTCTCCTCTCCCTTCAAAATATAATCTCTCCAAATTGGAGAGAAAATTGGAGTGAAAAGTAAGAAAAATATTTGGACAAAACTACCTCACCTCTAATTAATTTCTGACTTTTTTTTTTTTTTTCACTTCTCACTTTTCCAGTTTGGTTGTAACGTTGGCTTGCCTTTTTTTTGTTTTTTTACTTTTGCAGTTTCCTTGAACGTTGGCTTTTTTTTTTTTTTTCTTTTTTTCTCTTTTTGGTAACGTTGGCTTTTTTGTTTTTTGTTTTTTGTTTTTCTTTTTTGGTTTGGTCAGGTAGTGGGTTCTTCTATTTTTATTATTTTTTTAAGAAAACACTTTTGGATGATTTTTTTATGTTATTTTTGGAAATGTTTACTTTCATTTATACACAATTTTTTAAATAAGTATAATGTATTACTTTTTGTTTTATTTAAGAGGGACATGATGGTAAATTTATACAAATCTTATTTTCAACCAAATCAAAAATTTTTCCATCCCTCCACTTTTCCACCCTCTCAACTAAACACAAATGAGAAAAACTAAAAATTTTTCTATCCTCCCACTTTTCCATCCTCCCTTTATTTTCTATCCTCTCACTTTTCCATCCTCCCAACCAAACGGACCCTAACAGTTACACCTCACCTCTCAGCCGCCTCCTCTCTCTCTTTCTCAAGATCACTGCCACCCTTTCTCTCTCTCTCTCTCTCTCTCTCTCTCTCTCTCTCTCTCTCTCTCTCAAGTTCTCACCACCGACCACCCTTTCTCTCTCAAGCTCTCATCGTCGGCCACCCTCTTGGCCTTAGACGATTTTGACTGAATCCTAGGAAGGCTTACAAGCATCCCTTTTGCCATATCCGCTAGCAAATTCGGCATATTCAATAACGCATCTTCGTCTATAAACTCTTCCTCACTACTTCTACAACATGTCGTTTCCTGACCAGTGCTACCCTTTGAGGATCTATGCAACCTAGCCTCAGCTGCCCACATCGCCTCGGCACGTATGTCACTCAGCGACATCGATGCCGGTATCGGATATGAAAGAATCGAATTCAGGATTTATTGATTGTGTTTTCTATTTGTTATTTGTGTGTGTGTGTGTGTTTTTTTTTTTTAGTAAAAATTTTGTATTAACAGAGAAGAGCCAAAAAAAAAAAAACCTGATTTGTGTTTCTGTTTATGTTTGGGATTGTGGTTTGTATTTTTTATTTTTTTGATGGTGAAAAATCTGTATTAACAAAGAAGAGAAAAAAAAAAAAAAACTGATTTGTTTTCCACTTTTTTTTTACAAAAAAAAAAAAAAGAGGAAAAATCTTACACTATGGCATAATGCATATACTTGTACTTATGATCTTACACTATGACAATCCAGTGTTTGACAAGCTGATTTGGTGTAAGATTTTTCCTTTTTTTTTTTTTTTTCCTCTTCATATTTTAAGCTGATAGGACCTATTTTTAGACTATTTTTGACATCTGGGCCTTAAAAAAAATAGATTGTGATTAGGCCATGATTTGGTCCGAGAATTAGGCCCAAATTTGGCCTAGCTAGATGAGGCCCGCAGGGCTCGGCGGGGCGGATCTGGAGCCCAGATAAAAAATCCCTTTAATGAATGGACCGGGTTTGGGTTATGGGTTTCAGCCCGCGGGTTGGGAAACCTGGCCCGAACCCGACCCGTTACCATTCCTAAGCCTCATAGCTAGAGAGAGATCTTTTATGACACGCCCCATGTTCCTTTTGTAGTGCCTCTTTTTGGGACACTGTGGGCTTCCCTAAGGTTCATTTTTTTGCTTTGCCTTGATCCTAGTGACTTTAGCTTATCTAGTTGTTTGTTGTATTATTGTTTGTGTATTGTCTCAAAGCTTTCTCTTTTATGGTATGTTAGGAGAACGTTGTGTAATCTTTCTTGCCTATGTATTTAATATATCTCCTTATTCATGCCAAGAAAAAGAGAGAGGGAAATCTATGTAGCCAATAAAGTCTTGCTATGTGTACAAACAAGGTTAAGGGTTGGTGAAATTGGTTTCCTTCATGTTAAATTCGTAAAATATCCTAACCAAATTCAATCAAATTACATTTTTTAAATCTATTTTGATTAAATGACATATGGAAACCAACCAAATCCTCTTTAATTGGATTAGATGGTTTCGACATTTGTGTTTTTTTAACACCCCTTTTACTCCTAAGGGAATTAATATTAGATTAGCCAAACGACTAGTCTTGTTAAAATTTTCATTAACCCACCCAACACCCCCCTTCCCAAAAAAAAACCACATTGGAGAAGCAAGATACTAACCAAAATATATGTTAGTTATAATACTTAGTCAAAATAAATTAGCACTATAGTTATACGAGCCATGACTATTGGTTTGCATCGAACTTTTGACATGTTTCCTAAATGGGCCCATCCCTCCTTACTTACTAACCGAGCACCTAGCCCATTCCCTAGACAAGCTTGGTCCGAGAGTTGATGGCCTGACCGATCATCTTCTATTATACCAAGATTAAGAGATAATGCCTTGGGTGAATTTGGCTACCGAGCATTAATTGGCACCTGATGCAATTTCCAAGGGAGTCACGTCAATCATGAGTAGCCGATCCCATCTGGTTAGTAATATAGTTTAGAGGGGCCCACCAACATGGGAAACCACCCTCTCATCATGACGACCCCACTAAGGGAAGTCTATAAATAAAGACTAATGGGTAAAGGGTAAGGGGTGAGAAAAATTAGGGGAGAGAAATATGAGAGTAGTGAGGAAAAATACTTCCTACGGAGAAAGAAGTCCAATCCAACTTCCAAATAGAGGGGTTGGTCATATTGTGATGTTCTTAGGAAGGGTGGGGATATGAGAATGGAAGCCAAACAAAAAGAGAAATTTTTGTTTGTCCCCTATAAACAAACAAATAAATTGGTCCTATTGTTGGATATTCTTGACCCACAATACAAATAAATTGGGGAAATTAGTCTAAAACCTTCGTTCCATTGGGTCAAGCCACCACAATAGCTTAGACTACTTATTATTTTATTCATTCTACCCTTGGTTCCCAAAATTGCTCTCTCTCTCTCTCTCTCTCTCTCTCTCTCTCCACAACATGATCATGCCACTCATAGTCAATCTCCCTCTGTAATTTCTAGGGTCATTGTCGATGCGGCCATCGATGATCATCTTCATTGCCTCCCCTTTATTTATTTTTCATTTGATCTGCCTCTCTACTTCTTCCTTCTTCTCTATTTAGTGTTTGTCCCTCCTGTTACTATAATCAACCTTGAACAACTACTCTCTTGACTTTTAAGGATTTTGTTATAAGTTTTTTAGATGGCTGACCATCACAACTTGTAGTTGAGGAATCGGTTATAAGTTTTTTAGATGGGTGATTGTCAGCCATCACACATAGTAGTCGAGATTAGGAGTAGTTATTTTGGAAACGCGTTTCACATCTTTGGGTTAAGAATCTTGGGGTTTTGGGTAGCAATGGAGCGAGTGGGTTGTAGTGAAGTGCGGTGAAAGGAGAGGAAATGTGGGGTGAAGGGAGAGAGAGAAAGAGAGAAGCTTGTAAAGATTAAAACTAAAAAAACAATATTGCAATGATGAATAAGTTTATGGACACACTAAATTTCATACCCAATTAATGTGCCAAAAATTGTTATTAGTGCATAATAAGTTGAGTGTCATAACTAGCCCCACGTGAAAGTGATGTTACTCCCGTAAAAATTGACAACTCAATAGAATGTGAAATAGGGTATGTCTATGGCATTGTTGTTTAATAAAATGAAAAAATAAATATAGAACTTAGGGAAAGTAAATAAATTTCCTTGTTTAATTACATATTATAACCAAAAATAAAAACAAAATCCACTGTAATAAATGTAATCTGGTAAAAATATTTTTTCTTAATAATTCGATAATCTGGTAACAATTTTTCTTTAGAAGAATCTGGTAACAACTTGTTTGCATTGAATACTGAAGACCATATAGTTTCATAAAAAATTTTCTTAAATAATCCGTGTTAAAAGAACAAGAGACGTCCTTTGACCAAAGTTTAAGTAGGCGATATTATAATTGCACAAACTTATTAGGTAACATTGTTATTTGTTATTAACCCCTACAAATTCTCATCCAGATCTAAAAATAAGAAAATCCCCCAATTTTTATTTTCTTTTTATTACATACCAGATTACCCTTATGGGTAACAACCCCATTTATGAACATTCGAATCCGTCCAAAATAGATTAAAAAAAAATAGGCATATGCATGACGTGTATGTAGGCAAGCACAACAATTTCATGCACAATGGAATCGACAGATTCGACACAATAAATTGTTCCTAGAATCCACCCATTTCCTTTCATGCTTGGAATCTCATATTCAAATTCACATATTGGGTCCAAATGCAGATCAAATACATGCATCCCATCATAATAAGCCTGGTTCCAAATTTTGTTTTGGGCATAGAATATAGATCCTCAACAAATTAGACAAATTAATTAAGGTCGACTACATGAATGCAAGCATACTTATAAGTTATAACAACAAAGTCTTGATCCGAAATTGTTTTGAGTTCACTATAAATCCTTAAAAAATTATGGGTTTACCGCATGAATGAATGCATAGAGAGACATGCAAGTCATCAAAAAAAAAAAAAAAAAGAAAGACATGCAAGTATGCAACTAGTAATTTTTTTTTTTTTTTGAATTTTAGGAGAGACCCATTTGGGCAGAGAAAAAATGGGGTACAATTTTAAATAAAAGTTAGGGAGGGGGGGTTTGTGCCTTTGTCTTTGAAATGGGTAGGCAAATTCAATGGTTTCAATTGCCCACCACGCGTTACAAAATTTACAACAATAGGAAATCACATCTTCTTGGGTAAGAAGTGGGTGAGCTGGGTTGGGTTTACAATGCCAGGGAAGTGGGCCCCACCAGTTTTGAGCAAATTTGCTAATTCCACGTACCTTTGTTGCTGATCTTCTTCCACCTGTCCTTTAGCTTCACCACTTGGCTTCTTCTTCATCTCTTTTTCAGCTTTCTTTGATGACATCGAAACGGCCTCGTTTTGATTACCTGTAGAAGAAGTTGGGTCCCACTGTTGACCAAAAAGGGTTCCTCTAGTGAGAAACTCGTGGGCTAAGTAACCCGCTAATATTTTATTGGACGAAAATACCAGCTCGGCAGAGCCTATCCCACCTACTCGAGCTGTTGCTGTAGCCGTAGCTGGCTTGGGTATTTTGGTAATTGTGGCATTGATGCTCTCTTTTCCTCTCTCTTTGCGCTTTTTGTTGTTTGTTGTGGGTGTGGCTTTGGCTCTAGCTTTGGTTGTAGCATTGGGCGTCAATAGTCGACGAGGTGGAAGGCGCATCGATTTAGTATTCATGACTTTATTTTGGGTGCATGCCTCGTTAGAACTATCACCCATTCCTTAAGAAAAATTTAGAAATTGAAATAAGAGTAATATTTGTTAGAAAAAAAAAATTTGAGAAAATGCTAATTTTACTTTATTGGATAAAAAAATTGATCCAATTTGATTTTATTTTTTGCCCAAAATAAAAGATTAAAAAAAAGTTGGTAAATAAACGAATAAATTGTGGCTGGAATTTAAACTAGCTTTTCTAGAGAGAGAATGGGAGAGACTTGTCGAGAGAAAACTAGAGAGAGAGAGAGAGAGAGAGAGAGAGTGAATCGGGAGTACTGGAGAGACTTGAGAAATGTTGGCATATCTATATTTATTGGAGTGGTGTTAAATGTTTATCCTAGAATGCGTAAATTATTACATGAATACCAAGGAGGGACAAAATGACAAAATTACCTTGCTTTCTTAACAAGGAAGTTGTTTATCAATCTTTTCTTTTTCTTTTTTCCATTTTAAGGTTGGAATGTCATACAAGTTATTGGTTTTTTAAAAGGAGAGAGAGAGAGAGAGAGAGAGAGAGAGAGAGAGAGAGAGAGAGAGAATGAATCGGAGTACTGGAGAGACTCGAGAAAGGTTGGCATGTCTATATTTATTGGAGTGGTGTTAAATGTTTATCTTAGAATGTGTAAATTATTACATGAATACTAAGGAAGGACAAAATGACAAAATTACCTTACTTTCTTAACAAGGAAGTTGTTTATCACTCTCCTTTTTTTTTTTTTCTTTTTTTTTTAATTTTAAGATTGGAATGTCATACAAGTTATTGGTTTTTGAAAAGGCTTTAGATTTCGCCACGATTGGATTGCTTCTTTGACACTAATAATAGATGATGTGGTTTAGGTAGAATTGCGATTTGCAACACCTTTCTATGTCTATGATTTGGACAATACCATAAAAAAGACTAAAATCATCACATCTACTTGTTGATCAAAAGCATCACCCAGATTGCTTAATTGGTCATGAAACTAAACTTTTTTCTTTCTTTTTTCATAACTTGACTTTCAAACTTTTCACATACCTGTATTTATTTTGAATAAATCTAGTAAAACATCCAATTTTACAATATGTTTTAGTAGTTGACTATGAGTAATGAATACTTTTTATCCACCACAATTTTATTAAAAACTTACAATTGATCACTTCAACAAGTAGTGATATTTGGCATGAAATTGGATGTGTCAATAATATTTTTGATTTATTTTTCAATCAATAAAATATGAAGGTTTATAATAGATCCAATCATGACACCTAATTTCTTCATCTCTTGCTGCTCCTGCTCTTGAAATCCTGATAATGAAACCCCACAAACATCCCAACAAGAGCTGTTCTGGCAAAGGGAACAACGCAGTGCAAATTCTATCAACAGTGTTACTACACACTCTAGAAGGAAAATAACTTTTCAGAACAATTTGTTCCACAAGGCAAGCAAATTTTCAAGTCCTTCCTCACACATAATCAGGTCAATTCCGGCTCATTCAGGACACATGCATTGAATGTAAACATACCAACATCACAAGAGCCTAATGAACATGCACCTGAACCTACACAACCGCAGGCTTGGTTATAATCTTGTGAAAATTACCCACGAGCACTCCAGCAATCAAGAACCAAGTCAACCTCTCTAACACCACATATATTATAACCCTTTGGAACCTAATATGAATAAAATCTTCCCCAAATGCTACCCGACTCATATACACAAATAACCATATCCTGAACACCAGGAATGAAAGTTTTAACAACACCCCCACCACCCACCGCCACCCCCCCCCCCCCCCCCCCCCCCCAAAAAAAAAAAAAAAACCAAGGAATTTAGGTACTTACCATTAAAGGGTGGCGGTGGTGGTGGCCATAGGAAAGGGAATGAGAGAGTCAGTAGATGTGACAGAGACGGCTAGAGATGACAGTGGCAACGGCAAGAGAATGATGATGATGAGGGTGGAGGGATGCCGATGATGATGACAAAGACAAGAATCACAAGATGAGGAGGGGATGATTGAGAGACAAGGAACTATTTTTTTTTTGGATAGATTTGTGTAAAAGAGAAAACTAAAACTGGTTAAACTGCTAAAATGTAACATAGATGAACAGTTAGGATTATGTGGAAACCGTACTGTAAAAGGAACCTTCTTGATAAACATTTCAGGCTCTAGCCTACTCAACGTTATTAGCCTACTTTACCATCAACAAAATGGTACAATGCAGTACACAGTACAAACCCCACTTCCTCCAGCCTTCAACAAAATAATTTCTGCAAGTCTCTTGCAGAAATATCCATTGAATGTAACTAATATCCCATAGCAAATGAGATCCACATGCAGTCAAGTACATACACGGTCTGCCTATTGTGACAAATCAGTTGCATGCAACAAATGTGCAACACAACTCTTCTTTTCCATGAACCCTTTCTCATCTAATATAATACCCTGGTAGTGACATTTTTTTTATAATCCTTTGTTGGTTGGGGCCATGCTCTAGATATAAAACCAGAGCACCAGAAAGAAATCATCAGTACAGTGCTAAAACATCTATTGCAAGAACAAAGTTTGATGAGTTAGAAGATGGCATAAAACTGAAAATACATTAACTTTTGATATCATGGGACTAATTTGATTGTCTATGATTTTTTCCATTGCTATTGACCCTCTGTGTTTCATATCATTCTAATCAAACAGGCGGGGCACATGAACAAAGTTACAAAGGAGACAGGTTAATTTAATTTGTCTTGGCTTATTCAGATTGCCCTCGAATTTTCACTTGATAACGATTCAAAATCAGGGAGTGGTGTAATTCATAGGAGCTATTTCCCAGACAAACAGATTTATCCTGCCAATTAAACTTGCACTTGATTATGTTCCATATCACCTGCATTTCAAGGATTTATGCCAGCATTGATGACTGGCAAATAAAAAAATGTAATACTAAGAGGAACCAAAAAGTCGTAAAGGCAGAGGTTAACAACAATGATGAAAATGCAAGAGAAAAAGACATTTGTACTAGGTTTGAATAAAGTACCTATGATAATATGAGTACAGTCAAGACAAAGCTGTAACATTGATCCATGAAGGCCTCTTTGCATTATAGTAGAAATGTGCAATCATGTGGACCAACTCATCTGCTGTCCGAATCTCTGCAAAGACAAATATATTATTGTATTATAGCCAGAAGGCCCAGAACACAACTTCAACCGCACCATTGTTTTTGGTAGCATCTGAACAAAACCTGCTTCTCAAAATTATAAAGATCAGAACTAAATCTCACCTTTTTCCCTGTACAAGATCCTGTTTCCCCTTAGGAATAAAATTGCTGGGCATTCTCTAATTTTCAGTGCATATGCCAAATCTCTCTCAATATTGATGTCTATCTTAACTGACTGTTATCAGGAAATCAAGAGCATTACCATCATTGAATACACATGGAAATTTTTTTTCAGGAAATTCAAACTGGTTGGTGGAAAATGTAGGAAAGAATACAAACTAAAATTTTTGAATTTTAAAATTTCAGTACTCAGGGTCCATAGAAACACTGTGGATTGATTCACTTGATATTAGATTTTAGGGGCAACATTTGAAAATCCAGTGCTCTTTATTTGTAATGTAAGTTCATTTCTCAGTAACCAAAGGAGGGTCAGTAAGTATATATCACAATGATTATCCACAGATCACATAAAATGAAACAGAGTGTAACTTTGAAAAAATTCAAAAGGACAATGAGAAGCTTAATACCCGAGGAGGCAATTTATCTTTAGCGCTCCAATAAACCTTCACCGCCTTTTCTAGCTCTTTCAAAGCCTTCCAGTTATCAGTTGCCCTTTGAACAGAATGATAAAATGTGAACAACAATAATGATTATATTGAGATGCCAGACACTGAAACAGGCAGAAACAGAAGAGAAGGGGGGGATAGGGGGGGATCGTATTTATTTTACCTAAATCTAGGGTGCTCAATATTTGTATACATATATAGTACTTTTCAACGAAAGGAACAAACATCTAGACCTCCTCACTTTTATCTACATTATTTAAGTGCCTGTTCAGGTGGGCAGTTTAAAAATGCACTTTTTCAAAGTTCACCTCTTTCAAAATCTCACCTTTTGTTATGTCAAGTTTTTTCAAACAACCCATGTTCAAAAAAAGCTAAAAAATAAGCTGTACCAAATTGGCACTATATATGTGTAACTTTCTCTATCAACATTTTGCTTGATATATCAAATAAAAAACATATTTTCACCTGCTGTCTTCTGATAAAACCACAGAAGATTACTTATCAAGAAAGAAAGAAAAAAAAAACCCACAGAAATTTGCCACATAGATGAATGTATAGGCATATCCATATTGCACTAAACCAAAAAACCTTATCCAAATCCCTCTCTCATTACACTATAATGAATGCTGCAATAAAACACAAGCAAACAATCACATATCACAATACAGGTATGCAGTAAGAAAGCTTATGCAGGACAATCCTTGTCCTCCTAGATTAAGATAGATAACACCCCTAGTTCAAGCAAAAGAAACATTTGCAATAGACTTACCTGTTGTATCTTTCAAAAACAAAAACAATCAGTGGGCTTGGATGAAAAGCAAAGCTCTCCCACTCCAGACAATTGATCTCTTTTACCCAGTTATCATCAATCTCTCCTTCCCAGTCAATTTCAACACCATCTTCCCCCACAACATTCTTGATTGGGTGCTTCTCAAAATACTCTGATGCTCTAATTCCCCATCCCACATCAGCATCAAGTGGCCAATCTGGACTTTCTTCCTCAACCACCATCTTCTTTCCTCTTCCACCACCATCATCCTCATCCTCATCTTCATGGTTGTCAGTATCAATCTCTTCATCAGCTCTATCCTTCATTATATTTCCTTTATTCTCCAAAATTTCTGAATTCTGCTGTCGAATTGATGTAAATGTTTTTTCAAGTGAGCCACGAATAAAATCTTCGACTGCGACTGCTTCACTCCTACGGCCACGCCTTGGCTTCCTTGGAATGGTTTCTGGAAAGACCTGATTTTCATCATCCTTTTGGGGAACTTCAGTTTTCGGGCGGCAATTTCTTTTCTTAGGTTTAGCTTTAGAGTTGGAGCTAGGTTCGGGGTCAGATGTTGAATTAGACTTCCTTGAAACAGCAGAGCAATGAAGAGATTTTAAATCATGGCTGCTCTGTACAGGGGAGGACAAGATCAAGCATGAATGGGAACTAACGCTAAAGGTAGGCTTAGATGTAGGATTTTGAAAAGAAAATGACATAAGCGGGTGTAAATTAGGACCAGCATTTTCCATAGAGAAAGGCGAGAAGGATTTTGCCATGCTAGAAATTTGAAGGAACATCATTTTCATCACTCCCACTAGGATATAAGTCAGAATTCAGTATTGGCAATCGAAAGCAAAGTAAGGTTAGGCGATAGACTTATACCTTTGTAACAATGAATGGAAAAAGATGGAAGGGTCTATGTTTAGAAGTAAGAAAAACCTGTAGAGCTTATCCACTTTGACATTTATCTTTTAGGGTTTACTATTTCACTGCTGGAAACCAATGATGCCCAATAATATCAGTTGAAAGAAATAAAACCCGTTCAATTCTCCACCTCAGCTTGACACTTACCCACTTCAGGCGTTGCCTATTAAAAATTTAAATAATCAGACAAATACTAACCAGAATAATCTTCAAGCTGTTTCTTTTATATATTTTTTCCCGAGCATGTTCTTATATATTTTAATCTCCAAATTCATAAACAAAATAGCAACTCATTTGCGGCACCTTCTAATAGATTCATAAACTCAATGTGACAATTATTTCGTCAGCCATTTCTAAATTAAGGAGAATTTGGCGTGTATAAAAGGTTACTAGATGATATAAATTTAAGAACAAACCCAAACATTATCGAATTTATGGCACTACCAGCATTAAACTTCACCGGAAGGGAAAGTAGTAAGGCCAGGAATATGCTGGGTTGCACATAGCAGTCCAAATATCCAAATAAGTTACACTTCCTATAACATCACATGAGAATGCACATACATTTAAAAAAAAAAAAAAAAAACAACAACAACAACAACAAACAAGCAAGAACCAACTAAATCTGCAATTATCAAACGAAAATGGCAATAAAAGGATATAAGAACCAACACTTCCACAGGTTGGTCCAGGCAGTTGTAACAAAAACTTATGTTCCACATGTAAAAGCGTGATAGAGAACCAATCAATGGATTCATCTGAAACCTCAAATTTCCTTTTCTCACCATTGATTTTCCAAATTCACACTACAAAAATGAACATCACTTCATGATTTCAAAAGGGCAGCACTATATTCACCATTACTTAAATTGAGTTTGCTTTTCTACATGTTATTATTATTGTTAGCTTTCTTTCTCATATGATGTTTGCTACATCACAGCAATTCCGGGGAAGATCAAGGTGTAGGGTTTTGACGTGGTACCAAGTTAACCCAATGAACACCAAAAATGGTAGTTGATACATACCAAGAAACACTAAAGCCAAAATACACTATTGGTCCCTATAATTTAGCCCATGAGCAATTTTAGTCCCTGGAATTTAAAGTCATTGTTTTTAGTCCCCAACAAACATAACGTTATCACTTTTAGTCCCTATGAGATAAAGACGTGTCGGTTTTTAATTTGGCCACATAATAATAAAAGGGATTAAAAGCGAACTTAAGGACCAACAGAGTAGTTAAGCCCTACCTATTGCAAGTACAAAGTTATCATCTAGAATAGGAAAGCCATCCCATAATGTCTTGACACAAGACAACTTGTGTCAAATTGAATAACACAAAAAACATAATCAAAGCATCAAACATTGCAACCTTATTAATTTCAACTAGAACTGCTAAAACACACTTAAACAAAGTGACAATAAAAAGCAGAAAACAATAATCATAAAAAAAAAATAATATAAAAAATTAATTAAAAAAACACACACACAAAGAAGTGTGATTTATCATTTATCTACTTTGTGGTTTCTGCAGTGCTTTCCCAAACCGCTTTAACACGCACACACAAAGAAGACTTGAAATATACTCCAAAATAAAAACGAAATTCTGTTTGGTAGCTGAGAAAGAAGAAGAAAGTAAAGGAACCCGAATTATAAATACCTGTGATTACAGGGAAAAGGGTATAACAGTTGAGACAGTTGGAAATGGCGAAGGGAAATTGGGTGCACTGCTTAACAGTGAGTAAAGCTTTTGTGGCAGTGAATGGATAATCGCAAAGGGGCGGGTGGACGGGGGTTTGGGTCGGGTCGTAAACGGTTAACGTGCACAATGACCTATTTATCCATCTAAATAAACTATTTTTAATATAAAGGGTAATTTACTTATTTATTTATTTTTTTAGAAGAGGGTATTTACTTTTTAGACTTTTTTTTTTTTTTTTTCTTACATGCTTCGTATAAACCTTAAAAAATTTTAAATGCTAATTTTGAGGCCTTAAACGTGAAAAAAAAAATTATAAAAAAGGATTTATAATAAAAAATATTACAATTCTATCACAGCTGACTTTAAATGAATATTAGACATCGTTTTAATAGAACCATTTTATTAAGCAATTCCGAAAAGCAAAATCATTTTTTGATAAGTAATAAACTTCATTGAAAATAAATATATGGACAAAAATGTAAAAACAAAGCACATGAGTAGTGTGCTAAGAGGCAACAAAGAAAAAGAAACTAAGCAACAATGAAAGCACAAAATCAAACATGTCAAGCAGAGACAAAAGAAGTAACAATAGCTAAAGCATTTGCCCATTCAAACAAAGCCTGAAAGAAACCATTTAGTAACATTATTCTAATAGCGTTATTTGTATTTTTTGAAAATATGTGTGAGTAAAAAAGTGTGTAAAAATACGTGTAATATTATTTAAATAGTAAAATTGTTGTTTAAGTACATATACTAAATACCCCCTATTTATTCATAATTGCTTAGTTTTCCTACGTTCGTAGACATGTAGCATGCCTACTCATCTTTTAGCAAAACATGTTTTTGGCATTAATGTTTTTTTCCCTGTTTAGATGGAAAAGAATTATTGTTTTCTTGTGCAAACTCTTGTCCATGATGGGATTTTTTTTTCTTAATTTTAATGAAGTTTACAATTTCCTATCCAAGAAAAAAAAACAAAAAAAAAACAACTAAAGCAAACAAAGAGATAAAAATACGAATCAAAAGATCAAACTGTCTCACACTCTTTGGCTCACCAAATTAATTTATTTTTTTAGGGATATGATTTTATTTAAAAACTTATTTAACTTTTTGCTGAAAGTGTACTAAAATATATTTGTATTTTAAAAAATTAGGAAAAGTAAGGTTTTTTTTTTCCCTAAAAAAATTTGTACATATAAGCTAGCTTATAAACTAGTCTCAAACACACACTTGACTGCCCAAAATATTTCGTTTGCACACCCAAATCAGCACCCACTTCTACCGTTTTACAGTTTTGAATGTCGTTTTGTTTTGTCAAACAAAAAAGCAGCTCAGTTCTCCCTTTTTATATAGATATAAATATGAAAGATTTCATTTAAGCTTTAAGTTTAAGACTTTCATGTAAACCTTCTATCACGATTCTGTTAAAGTTCTGCCACCTATCATTTATGAGCATTTTTTTTTTCATAATTTCTTTCGCATGTACTTTTTTTTTTTTTAGTGGAAAAAAAAAAAACCAATGGAGAAAGTGAAAAGAAAATCCCATTTAACCTAATTGAAGGACAATATAATCTTGTTGTAACAAACCATAAAATATCTCCTCTCCTTGCAACATAGGGCATTTCGTGTTGGAGAGTCCATGTTACCCCCAACACTCATACTATGAGGCATGACAATTTTGCTTAGAAATGTAACTACTCATATGTTTAGTTTGATTAGGGATCTAATAAGATTTTCAGGAATATAAAATTCTTACAATTGGTATATTCTTAGGAATTTTAAAGAAATTATTTATTTTTTCTAAAATATCTTTAGATTTGTAAACAAAATATAGAGTTCTTTTAATTAATCTTTCTCCAAATAAATAATGAGAAAAAATATAAACTATAAATCATGGCAAATTCACTATAACTATAGTTTAACATTTTTGAATGACATGTATAATACAAAAATAATTATTAAATTATTGTTCTTCATGGAAATTACAACATCATGTCTTGTTAATATATATATATATATATATTTGGCATCTCATTCATGATCAATTCCAAATTTGATACACACACAGTAATTCTTAGTTTGCTGTGGACAGTGAAGAGATGAAAGACAATTTTGTTAGTTTTTTATTTCTATTGATTAGAGGGTATAGAAGAATGGGTAAGATAGTAAGTTTATTAAAAAATGTTAACTTTTTCCAGGAATAAGAATGTGAAAACCTACATTAAAAAAAAAAAAAAAGAAAGAAAGAAAGAAAAGAAATCCACATACCTATAAAGAGAATCCAGATAACTAGAAGCATTTGATTCCTCTACGTTGTTGCAAACGTGCGAATGTTAGAAAATTTTCAACATTAATAGAAATCTTAAAACATTACTTCATACCAAATGACTATGCAAAGAAATTATTTTGTTTAATGGTAGTGTTGGATATGTTCATGAAATATATATACTTTATGGTTTGTTACAAAGAGAATACTTTATTTCCATAAAAAAATAATGCTTTATGCCTCTATCTTGTCCTTTAATTAGATTAAATGGGATTTTCCTTTCATTTTTTCCTCCCTAGTCTTCTTATTTTTTATGTTTTCCCCAATAATGTAAAAGAAATATAATTCACATAAAAGAATTTGTAAAAGTAAAAAACGTAAGGTTGTAAAATCACACCGTAACAATCCAGCTATTTTTTGTTAAGTATATTTATGCAATTTTCATTTAAACCTCATGTGTTTGGCTAAGTTTCATTTAAACCTCATAGTTTCAAATTCTTTAATTTAAACCTTATAGTTTATAATAGTTTTAATTAAATTTTAGAATTTTGGATATGTTTTGTTTAAAATTTAAACCTTAAACTTTCAAAACGTTTCATTTAAATCTTAGAATTTTGAGTATGTTTCATTCAAACCTCAAAGTTTGAAAATAAATTTATTTTATACCAGCATGGCACATGATGTTTAACGAGGTTTTAACAGGATTGTGACAGAATGTTAACTAGAATGTTTTTACTTTTTATTTACACTTTAATTTTTCAGTGAAACTTTTTAAAATTGAAGATTTAAATAAAACATACCCAAAACTATAAATTTTAAAAGTAATTTAAGATTTTATTGTAGTCTCACCCTTCTTAGCACGTCAGGCAAATTAAACCATTTTTTTTTCATATATTTTTTTATCATTTTAGTTTTTTTTAGAAACATTTTAATTTTTACTTATGTAGTATTTTTTATAATAAATCTAATGTGGCCATATATAGAAAAAAATTTGGCTTACTTATTTATTATTCATATTAATGGAGACATAAGCTACATGTCAGCAAAGTCACTTTTTTTTTTTTTTTGGTTAGATGAATTTTATTAGTCACATTAACATTTTTCATCCCTTAGTTAATAATAAAGATTATAAAAAAATCTTGAAAGTATACAAATAAAAATTAAATATTTCAAATTATAAGGGTTAAAAAAGAAACAAAAGTTAAGGACCAAATATATACTTTAACATTTACTTTCTTAACCCCCTTTTTTTTTGGTGAACAAGAACTTAAATTAAAAACAACTAAGGATCCGTTTGGGATCTACTTATTTTACCGAAACTGAAAATTTTTTGCTAAAAATACTGTAGATAAAGGTAAAAATTCACTAAAATAGTATATTAGGATTCATAAATAGTACTTAAAAGTGCAATAAGACCCATAAATAGTAACAAAAATAAACTAAATAATAAAATAAGTTGGTAAAAATAATTTTTACCAAACGGACACTAAGAAATACAAAGTTGAGGGTAAGCTGCACTCCAAGCATTAGCTAATAACCGGTACAAAATACAACAAGGTGGCTGCAAATACAAATCAAAATTATCACTACCAAAATGTCATTCCTTTGCCAAATGATTCGTGCGTTGATTCCCTTCACAGTAGATATGGTGAATGCGAGCTTACTCAAAAGGCTGGAGGAGAGACCTGCAATAAAAAACCAAAGCACTACTGATGATAGCTATTGAGTGTGTGGAATTGTAAGTGGAAGAATTTGATGGACAATTTTAATTTTTTTTAATTTATCTTTATGTCTTTAATTTGCCTTATTGTTAAATTATATTTAATAAGATAATAGAAAGTTTTTTTTTTAAGAAACTTTTAACTTATAGCATCCACTCCTAATGATAGTTATTTATCATTGGACCAAGACACTAATCAGTAGTTGGTGTAAGTAGGAATTGAATTTCAAATTTCTTATTTAATTATCAAAAATTTTACCAATTAAACTAATTGAAACCTACAAAATAATAGCAGTTAAGTATAGAAAAATTGGATATCAGAGAATCATATTACAGCTATATGGTTAGATGACTTTCTAGATTGAATGACAAATTAAAACTTGTACGCAAATATTAATAACAGAGTTGACCGTTTCTTAAAAAAAAAAAAAAAAAGAGTTGACTTTTTTATTACAGAGATGATGGGCAATTGGGCATGACTTTTTTTTTTTTTTTTTTTTTTATAGTTTCAACTTATGGCGCACACTTTTGATGATGTATTTTATTATCAGAGCAATACACCAATTAATTTTTTATGTAGATAGAAATTGAACTCCAGATCTCTTATTTAACCATTAAAAATTTTACCAATTGAGCTAATTGAAACCTACGACTGCATTAATTAAGTGCGTGAGTTCTTGCAAGTCTTCAAATAAAATTATGCGAAATGTGGACCTCTTTTCTCGACGGTGGGATGGGTCGTTGGAGCTACGAAAAAAATTTAAAATATTGAACACAGAATATGACCATTTGAGAGGCCATTATCATTGCGCAATAAATTTTAGGCAACAAGAAATTTACTAAAATCTCATATTGTGTGGTCAAAAGTCTTCTAATTTAATAGTTCAAAAAAATTATAAAGAGAATCAAGAATCAAATCTCTCCCACTCAGTTGTTATAACTTATAATAATTGAATTGATTATCAAAAAAAAAAAACTTATAATAATTGAATTATTAAAAAATAAACAAAATCGTTGTAGCACGACAAAGGCTCAAGTTCATTGTTGGAAGCTATAAAAATCCATGTTCAATAGTTGAAATACCCAGACCTAACTGAAAAGCTTACCAGTTCTTTTCCGTTTAAGCTGTTCAGATTATTACTCTAGTTGAGGAAGACAAGTGGTTCCTATACTATACCCTACAAACTTTCCTTTTTTTTTTTGGGGTCAATCCTCGTCATCAGTCTTCAAAAGTGATCTTTATCTAAGACTCCAAAAGAGCCAAATTTCAAAAGCACAAATGTACAATATGACTATCCTTGATCTTCATCTAAAATTAGATGCACCAGAATATGATATAACGCTTAGACTTCACCTCATAGACAAAATTTAGAGCAATTAAATTGATCTAGTGAGTTCCACTTTCACCGATTGAAGGTCTGTTTGAGATCCGCTTATTTTGCTGAAACTGAAAACATTTTACTGAAAGTATTGCAGATAAATGTAAAAGTCAGTGCCAGCTCAATGGTATAAGCCATTGATGATGCGGCTGCCTAAGGCTCCAAGTGAAAAAAAGACCCCTAAATTTTAACCAATAGTATTAATTAAGCTGAAATATTAACTAATAAATAAAATAATATTTTCTTATCAAATGAAAAACAAATAAAAAAGAGAAAGAAATACTATGTCCACAATATTTTTCACAACATTTTTACAAAAAATCTTAAATAGCATATTGTTAAAAGCTGTTTATTGACAACAAAAAAATAATTTTAGTGGCAGGTTCAAATAGAAAATAAGAAGCAACTTAACACCTAAGATTTGTTATGAAAAATATTATGAATGTAGCACTTCTAAAAGAAAAAAGAAAAGAAAGAAAGCAATCCACAAAAAAATTCACAACATTTTTCACAATAGTCAAAGTTAGCAAATTTTTACTAGTTTTCAACTAGATTCACCAATAATATCACTCTTTTACTCATTGTTATCAATCTACCACATCAACAAATGTAAAAAGTTTTGTCAATTTTTTTTGTTTTTATTAACTTTTAAAAAAAATATATATGTGTTTCATGTTAATTAATAGTAGTTTTACATATGAAATAAGATAATTAATTTTTGCCTTAGGCTCCCAAATGCATCAAGCCTCCTCTGGTAAAAGTTAGTTGAAATATTACAATGGGATCCATAAACGTAGCAAAAATAAGTTAAATAGTAAAATAAGCTAGCTTTTTAATTTGGAGCCAAACGCACACTCAATCTTGGTTGTATTTCTTGATAGTAGAAGCCAGGGGAAAATGCATAATTGAAAAAAAAAAAAAAAACTCCAACAGCATTTCTAAACTTTAGTCCAATTTATTTGAGCTATGTGTTCTTCTAATTTAACTCATTATTTGGGAGTTCATAAAGAAATCAAATGGAATGGAAAGAGTAAATTAGAAAGTAACGAAACGAAATGTATTTAAGAAATGGTAAATAAATAAATGAAATACAATTAAGTAATCTTGTTTGGTTTTTGAAAAATAAAGAAATGAAAAAAAATAGAAGGTCAACTACTTTGTATGGGAGTAATATAAAGAGAAATGAATGAGAGATCTTTTTATAACAATGTTATTATTAGATCTCTATTTTAAAACATATGGTTGAATATATAATAAAAATTTGAGATTCTAAGAAAATAGATATGAACAAGTATTCCATCGGATTCATTCAATTCTCTCTATTAATACACCTAAATAAGGAAATTAAATGAATATTCCAAAATAAGTCCTTCCATTCTATTCATCTCTCTCCTTCTAAATGGAGTGTAAAGTTATAAATCACCATATTAATCCTCCAATTATATTTTCATGAGTTAAGTGGATGGAAAATGTTGTTGCATGTAATGCACGTGATAGTATTTAAATAAAAAAATTTTCATTTTAGGTTAAAATTTAGTTTTCTCCTCTCTTTCACACTTGACCAACTCTCTCTCTAAAAGACTCCACGCTTCTCTCTCTTTCACCTTTTGAACATCATCACTTTGTAATTGCAATTTGGTCATTGGTGTGACCTAAAGATGGTGGTTGGGTATAGTTGTGGCTTTGGTTATGATTTGAAGTGGTGGTAACGTTGATTCATTCTATTTGTGGCAAATTAACGACTTGGGGTGAACAACCTAAGGTGAACGTAAAGTCGATCACCCTTGAGTGGGGTGATCAATGTGGCCATGCCCAAAACTCACACCCCTGTTTTATATTTTGGTGCTAAAAAAACCATTTCACTTTGAACATATAATTCACAAAACTTATTAATTTTGTTCTTTGAACTGATGGGGCAAAGTTTAATTAAGTCATTTAATTATTAATTATGTTAGTTGTGGCCATCATTTATTAATTGTGTTAATTCCATTCCTGAGCTACTGATTAGGATTGAAGTGGTAGGCCAATAATAATGGCATTCCTTGCGGTGTCCCATATATATAGTTTGAACCCTATCTTCCATTCTCCCACTCTACTTAGAATAAAAAAAATAAACTCTTTATTGTGTCAAATTTGCCTCACAATTTCTAAAACCAAGTTATTTCTAAGTCAGATAATCCTTTTAAGATTTCAATGGAGAGTAAAGAAAAAAAAAAAAACCTAAAATATGACTTGATCTTGAAAGTTGAATGACAAAATTGACACAATTCATTGTTAGAAGAATCAAATTGAATGTTGCTCAATAATTAGGCCAGCTTAATAATTCAACATTGAGAAAGGGAAATTATTCCAAATTATAAATTTAGCTTGCTTTACTTGCTAAATTAAGGATACTCCATATCTACACATTACCTTAATTGGACAATTGTTGGACAAGGATATCAAGAATGTTATCTCAAACTGATAAACAAATTTACCATTAACCTTCATATTCATCTAACTGGGAAAAAAAAAAAATTGACACATCCAGATTCATATCAAATACCACAATTTGTTGAAGTGAGTGGGTAGGTGATAAAAAGAAAAGTGGTGGATAAAAAGTATTCACTACTCACAATTGACCACTGTAACATATTGTAAAATTGAATGTATAACTAGATTTATTAAAAAATAAATATAGGTATGTGAAAAGTTTGTAAAATCAAAGTTATGAAAAAAAAAAAAAAGTTCAAGTGTCATGACTAATTAAGCAATTAAATGAGGCTCTTGATCAACAAGTTTTTATTTTTTTATTTTTTTGGGGGAGAAGATCTTGATCAATAAGTTGATGTGATGATTTTAGCCTTTTTTGTGGTATCGTCCAAATCATAGACTTAGAAAAAACTTGGGTGTTACAAATTGAAATTGCACCTAAACCTTATCATCCGTTATTAGTGTGGAAGCAATCCAATCAAAGTAGAATTTAGAGACTTTTCAAAAACCAATAACTTGTTTAGCATTCCAAATAATAACTTGTTTAGCATTCCAAAATCTTAAAAAGCAAAAAAAAAAAAAAAAAGGTAATATAACAAATTAAGGGAGTCAAAAGTCAATACAGTATTGTAAACTTTAGTTTGGTCCATGAAATAATAAAATAATACATTTCAGTATTGGTTAATATATGTGTACCATTTTGAGATTATCACTAATTATATATATTTATATAAATAATTATTTATTTATATATATATATATATATATAAGTCAAAGCTTATACAAATTATTTAAAATATTTAAAATGATATGGGCCCATTTGTTACTGATGTTTGAACAACAGTTTTCTGTTTTTAGTTTTTAAACAACATTTTACATATTTTTACACATTTTTTTATTCGCACATGTTTTTAAAAAATACAAATAATGTTACTAGAATAATATTATCAAATGGGTCCATAATTTGAAGATAATTATATATTTTTTTTCTTTCATTTTCAAGATGTCACGATAGTAGCTGGTGTGTACAGTTCATTAATAGTTTTTTTTTTTTGTTTTAGTGGAGAAAAAGTTCATTAATTGTTGGAATTAGGATAAAAAAAAAAAACAAAGAGAAAGAACGAGAGTTATTATTAAGTCTGAATCAATGTTCACGTGGGTCAGACACACAAAACGATAAAAATAAATCGTTTTATTAAAGATCGGTTAGCACATAAAATAAAATAAAAAGAAACCGAAAAGGCAAACAAAATAGAAACAGAAGAAAGGGGCATTTGGTCTGGGCAAAGTTCTTAATATCGTTTTAGTTTGTTCGTTACAACGGAGTATTTTGTTACCAATACATACCGGTGTACATAAAATCTGGTGATAGAAAAATCCAAGTTAATTGTGACTTTTTCTCAAAAACAAAAAGTCACAAGTACCCCCACCATCAACGTAACAAAATATCTAAAAATAAATCCCCTTATATATATATATATATATATATATATATATAAACCTACAACTACTTACACAACTTTTATCATAACTCACTTTTATAAATGAAAAAGCTGTCAAAATATTAATTGCTTTACTTCATTTTTCTATAAAAACTTTCTTTAAATAAATTATTAACCAATGCCCTAAGGGCATTCATTAGCATTTCCCATATATATATATATATGCTAAGACTACAACTACTTATACAACTTTTATTATAACTCATAAATATTTAAAGTGGAGAAATGATATGTCCACAACATTTTCACAACATATTTACAACAAATCCTAAATGGCAAGTTATTACTGGTTATTATTGTTGGGGCAAAAAAGTAATCTTAGTATTTTTCATATCAACCTATGATTTGTTGTAAAAATATTGTAGACGTAGCACCTCTCTTTAAAGTGTGGACACACATGAATTCGCAACTTTTTATGCACCACTCATTTCTTGCCACGTGATCATTTATGACAAAAATCTATGAGCATTTTTGTGATTCTAACATTTTTCATATCAAAATTCGTATTATTTTTACAGTACTTTTATAACAAATCTTAAATAGTAAGCTGTTATTATTTTTAAGTATATGTATGGATATACTTAAAGATATACAATAAGATGAATTATATAATTCTTATATATATAATTTAAATACTATTGATAGTCATTTTTATATTTTGTTAACTGTTTAAAAAAATTTATAAAGATAATACGAGGTAAAAAATATAAATTGTCCATTTTTTTAATTATTGTGAAGCATTTTTTTTATTCATTTATTCTAGACTTTTTAATTTTTGTATTTAATAAATCACTTGGATAAATATTTATGATGTAGTCTTACATTTGATTATAAAATTAAAAAATAAAACTCTTTAAGAACAAATAATTTATGACACATGGTGCAAAATCGGAACTCTAATTTAGAATTGTAATTTGAGTTTATATTATTTTCACCTATTATTGTGTATATATATATAAATATAGATTTGAGTACTATTGAAATTAGATTTTTATTCTCCAACTGCCGCTAGCAGTTTTATGAGATGACGTGTTCTGTTAATAAAAAAAAAAAAAATTATTAACAACTTACTACTTAAAATTTATTAAAAAAATATTATTTAAGTAACATTTTTATTTTCTAATTTTTAATAATAAAAAACTCCATCTAAGTTTGAAAGTTATGAAAGTCCATATCTCTCCAAATAGAAGGAAAAAACCATATTTGAGTCATTTGAGGTCTCTGCACGGTAGAGATTCCATGAAGTTGGTGACTGCTCCGACTGGGTTTCATATTTTCACTTTCGAGACAACGCTCGACACTTCGTCTCGGCCGAATCTTGAATGAAGAAAAAGAAGAAGAACAAGTCGGCGAAACGGGATTAACTCGTGATTTTTATGTTCCGGACCGGTATGAGTTTTTCGGCCGAAAAACGATATTTCCTTCAGTATTTGAACCGTGTAACAAAGGCAGTTCAGTAAGGGTAATTTTGTCATTTCATTCCCTCTTGGTATTCCTGTAATAATGAACACGTTCTGGGGTTAAGCATTTAACTCTACTACTATAAATATAAACACGCCTACCTCGCCCCGTCTCCCACTTCAATTCTTCATTTTCTCTCGTCGAATCTCTCTCTCACACTCTCTCTCTTTCTCTCTCTAAAAAAGCCAGTTTCCGGCCACAAATTCATTTGTTACCACCAAGTTTTTTTACTTTTTCTGGGGGTAAAAAAAAAAAACCAATTGGGTAATTTTATTTTACCCAATAAAGTGAAATTACCATTTCCTCCTTTTTTTTTTTTTTTTTTTGGTGTGGGAGTGGGTTGTGTGTGGCTGACGTGGCATGCACCCAAAACAGAGATATGAATACCAAAACGATGCGCCTTCCACCTCGGCGAGTATTGACGCCCAATGCTACAACTACAACCACATCCTCAGCCACAACAAACAACAACAACAACAAGCGCAAAGAGAGAGAAAAAGAAAGAGAGGGTTTCAATGCTGCCACAATTACCAAAATACCCAAGACAGCTACAGGTCGAGCCGGTGGGATAGGCTTAGCCGAGCTGATATTTTCGTCCAATCAAATATTAGCGGGTTATTTAGCCCACGAGTTTCTCACTAGAGGCACCCTCTTTGGTCAACAGTGGGATCCAACTACAGCCAACCAAAACGAGGCCGTTTCAAAGAAAGCTGAGGATGAGAAGCCAAGTGGTGAAGCTGAAGGACAGGTGGCAGAAGAAGGAGGTGATGATCATCAACAACTACAACAAGAAAAAGAAAGGTACGTGGAATTAGCAAATCTGCTCAAAACTGGTGGGGCCCACTTGCCTGGCATTGTAAACCCCACCCAGCTCACCCACTTCTTACACAAGAAGATATGATTTCCCTATTGGTCTATAATTTATAAAAAAGTTTCAAAAAACTTGTTGTAATTTGTAAATTTAGTAATGCGTGGTGGCCAAATTGAAATCATTGAATTTGCCAACCCATTTCAAACTCAAATGCAAACCCCCCATCCCCCTCCTAACTTTTAATTAGAATTGTACCTCTTTTTCTCAAATGGGTCTCTCTCTATCTCTCTTAAATTCAAAAAATTTTCTAGTTTCATGTCTTTTTATGCATTCATTCATGTGCCGAACTTAATTAATTATTGAAGGATCTAGAGTCGACATATGAAAAATTTTGAGATTAAGACTTTATTGTTGTTATTGGCACGCTTGCATTTTTGTGGCGGAGTCTAACACACACGTCTAATCTGTTGACGATTTTTAAAAAAGATTTTGGGACCAGGATTTATTGTGAGATGGGGACGCGTGTATTTATGTGCATCTGAACCCAGTAATAATTATGTGAATTTAAATATGAGAGATTTTTGGGTATGAAAGGAAATGGATGGATTCTAGGAACAATTCATTGTGCCTATTCTATTATGCATGAAAATTGCTGTTCTTGCCAACATACACGTCATTTACATATGCCTATTTTTTTTTTTTTTTATGTGTATTGGACGGATTAGAGTGTTCTTAAATGTAGTTGTTACCTGTAAGGAGAATAATCTGGACCCTAATCAGTTTTTTTTTTTTTTTTTTTTGGGGGGGGGGGGGGGGATTTTCTTATTTTATTATTTTCAGATGTGGATGAGAGTTTGTAGGGATTAATAACAATGTTACCTCATAAGTTTGTGCAATTATACTGTTGCATGCTTAAACTTTGGTCAAAGGATGATTTTGCTCTTTTTTGAAAATTTTTTTGTAAAGATAGTTTTTCACATTTTTTATATGGCAGTCTAAAAAAAAAATAAGTCAAAGAAAAATTATCTTTGATTTAATATGAATTATTTTTTAAAGATTGTTTTTCATTTTTTTTGAAAACAACTCTATTTTATAGTAAGCTAAATAAGGGAAGTTAGGAGATCGTTTTCTAACCCATTTAATGTTGCTACCAAATATAAAAAAATGAAATATTTTATTAAAAAAAAATCTTTTTGAAAAATCATTCATTTTTTAGAAAACATTATTATTGAAACAAACAAAGCACAACAAAATTTTTCTTTCTTTAGAATTTTAATATACAGATTATTTAAGGAAATTTTTGATGGGACTGTATTATCTTCACTCTTCAGTATTCAATACACATAAATTGTTACTAGATGATCGAATTATTAAAAAAAAATTTCATTACTAGAATATAGTTATTGTTGTGGATTTTGTTTTTTGTTTTAATATGTAACTAAACAAGGAATTTTTTTTACTTTGAGACATTGTTTCTTGAGTAAACGCGAATAAACTACCATTTCTCCCCATTGGCATTCTATTTTGCTTGCTCACCTTAAATGTACCCAAAATGTGAACTCTTTATTTATTTCTTTATTTTATTAAACAACAATACTAATGACACACCCTATTCATATTCTAGTGAGTTGTTAATTTTTGTGAGAGGGGCTACTTGTGACACTCAACTTATCATGTACCAATCACAATTTGGCACATTAGTTGGGAATAAAATTCGGTATGTACCTAAACTTATTGATCACCAAAATATTGCTATCTTGGTTTGGATATTTCAAGAATTTAACATGGAGGAATCCAATTTGACCAACCTTTAACCTTATTTGTAAGAAAGATTACACAACGTTAGGACACTTACCATAAAAGAGAAAGCTTTGAGACAATACACACAAACAACTAGGTAAACTAAAGTAACTAAGATCATGGCAAAGCACAAAAACAAGCTATAGGGAAGCCCATAGTGTCCCAAAATGAGGCACTACAAAAGGAACACGAGGCATGTGTCATAAAAGATCTCTCTCTCTCTCTCTCTCTCTCTCTCTCTCCAGGTGTGTGGCTTCTCGCTTTTCTAGTTGATCAACACAAAAATTAGCTTTGCGTTTGATATGCCTAGTCCACACTATCCAGCATCGTACCAATAGCAATCTGCAAAATAAAATTAACTTAGTTTACATAAGCTGAATAGTTAACGACCCGTGACTCTGAGAATGTGCCTCGCCTGCTCAGCTGAAAATGGTGCCCTATGAGCACCTCTCTCTCTCTTTTGCAAACTTGCATCTTCCCTTTTATCACTCTGAATTCTTCTTTAGTCCACCCTTTCTCTCTCTCTCTCATAATAGCCTCGCCATATTTTCATCACCCATATCCTTTCTCACTAACTTCTCTCACTGTCTACAACTGTATGAAAATCAATAAATTATCACAAAATGTTCTCGATTTGTATTTTAAATCCATTCGTATCTTTGTGTTTATTTTCATTCAGTGGTCTCACTGGTTGGTATGTATTATCATCCTTCATTTGATTTGTTATATTCAAATGATGAGTTTATATGTAACCTGACTGAATCGACAAGCTCACAAAAAGGGTGTAATTTATGACAAAAAGGATGCATTTACATGTTTGACATTTTATAAAATTAGACCAATTGTGAATAATATAATCGATTTTTTTATTAGTTCGGTAAATTAATAGTTTTAAATTTGACAATTTTTAATTTAAAATTACATATAAAATTGTATACTGATATAATTTTTCGAGCTTGCATCAAGACAAATTAAATATAAAATAAAACCAGTTCATTATTTTAAATGAGAAATAAACTAGATCTATGGTTTTGCCTATCACCCTTTAAAGGATAAACCAAAGTTAGGTTAGGTAAAGACCTATGTATTAGTGATAGAGATATATTCAAATGAGTACAATTAGGATCAATTAAAAAAAATTATGGTAAGAAGGGCATTTTTTTTCATATATTTATGAGTATGTTTGGCTAAAAGCTTTGAGCTTTAAGCTCTTTGCTTTTTGTTTTTGTTTCTATTTTTTATTATATGTATATTTATAACAAAACTTTTTTTTTTTGGGTTCAAAATAAGCTAATTTTTTTTTAGCTTTTAGTCACATATTTAGCATAAAAACTACCGAAAACTATATATACATACACTATGCAAATAAGTTACAAAAAATTATGAGATACCCAAATAGATAGCAAGGTGCATATTGTAAAAAGTAAAAGACACTATGATTTTGGTCCTTAGCTACGTGTTTGAAGTTTGATATTGTCCATGAATTGGCCCCTTACTGCTATCTAATACTACATTTGCCCCCATATTTCTTTCAGAAATTGAATAATTTTCTTGATTTCTTTTTCAACTTTAATAATTCAACCTATAGTTTATGTACGGGCATTGAACCCCTAGGCCCACCATCCTCTAGTCCACGAGGATAACTGCGCTAACGGCCCAGGCCTCACTACCGTTCGATCCTAGGCCCATAAGAACGACCATCTCCTCATGTGTCAGTTTAAATGGCCTCGCCGAGAGCCTACCTATCTTGTACCAGGAACCCAGAAAGCCAAAAGCGAATTCACCTTAGGTATGGTCGGCAGAACCAACCACACCATGCGCACGAGATGCCCGAGGTTCCGCCGGCTTCGCCGGTCATATACCCGTACTGTCATGCCGTGCACTGCCGCACACCTCGAAAGCTTCTCCGCCGAGGAACAGCGTGACAATGGAATCAAGTTCCAATGCCACCATCATCCCATTTCTCGCTCATAATTGCTCACCACTTAGAGAAGATAACATTGGACCTCCCCATCCACTAAACCACCCAGCTGCGGCTATAAATAGTGGAGAGGATATCAGAAAGAGGGAGGCGCGAGAGGGAGGAGAGAGAGAGAGGGAGAGGAAACTAAGAGAAGAAAAAGGAGAAGGAAGAAGACAAAAACCTCGGGGGTACTCCATCCAGGACTCACCCCATAGCAGGAAACGCCAAAAGCCCACTATACAAATAGATTGTGAGCCCAACGTCCTCAAGGCCCAAGCACCGGTCTTTGGGTGCGCACAGTTTAGTTTGTACGTTACGCTCTTCCCCCATTCCTCTAGAGGATCCCAAATATTGTGAGTCGGTTAAAATCCTAGGTTTTATCACACACACACACACAAAATACCATGAGAGTGTTGAATAATCATTGACTTAATTTTTAACAGTTTGAGGCTTCAATTTTCCTAAGCTAGTCTCTCCCGCATGATCGCACGAGATTTCAGCTTTTTGCACTATGCGTCACCTTTCCAAAGGTAAATTAGAAGTTAAAAAAAAAAAAAAAAAGGATTTTCATCTCTATTTGTTAAATTTTATGCTTAGACCATAATATTTGATTCTCTATACAAATTTAATTTCAATTTGATTAGTATTAATTCATTGAGTTATGTGTTGAATCTACTTATCTAAAAAAATTAAAAAAAAAAAAAAACAACCTCAACAACAACAAAATTATGTGTTGAATTTGTCTTTGCTTGGTAGATTGAGGCTATTAGGTAATTTTAATATTAAGTGACGTTTCAAAAGTTCTTTGAGAAATTAATTCTATTATTTTACACTTTAAAATTTATTTATTCTTGTTATTATATATATATATATATATATATATATATATTTTGTTGAGAGAGAATTCTTGTTATAATATAATTTTACATTGTTGATATATATAGAGTTTTTCTAATATTGTTTTTTGTAATAAATGTGTAGTATAAAAAATTAATATGGATATCAAAAACTTTAGAGAGAGAGGGATCAAATAAGATTTCTTGATAAAATTTTCACTATTAATATAAAGAGTCTCACATAAAATTTAAATAAAAATATTTCAAAAAGAGTTAGAAGATAGTAAAATATTATGACGAAAAGATAACATTGAAAGTAATTATAATGATGTTAAATCACGATAAACATCTAATATAACAATTCTTAATTACGTTTAGAAAGATATATATATATATACACACACACTTAAATACATGTGTTGCTTTTGTTTTTTTTTGTTTTTTTTTTTTGTTTTTTTGAGAAGCAATACATGTTTTGCTTATGGAACTTCATTGACAATACTTGTTACATTTTTTTACATAATTTTTTAAAATTAAAATAATCAAAATCCTACTTAAAATCAGTTGTCTCACCAATTTTGAGATTGATAAAGTTTTTGTAGTCGAATAAAAATCTTGAGATTCAAATCTTCCCTACATTAAAAATTAATTAATATCAGCCTAATGATTAGAGCATTAAGTGGGGCATATTAAAGTAAATCAAGTCGTTCAATTGAACATATTAATTTCATATATGTGCCATTTCAGCGAAAAGATTGAAAGGAAAGATAGTAAAAAGAAAAAAAGTCATAAACGGATTCAACTAATAAAAGGAAAGATAGTATAAAGAAAAAAGTCATAAACTGATTCAACTAATAATTAGTAGTTGTTACCAAAAATTTTGGTTGCCTGAAGCTGGAAAAAGAACCTTGTTGGGGGCAAGAATTTTTTTTTTATTTTTAAATTTTTATTTTCTTTGAGAGCAACTAAACTTGCATGGTTCAACAATTTGCATATAGTTGGACACCAAACCCCATAAAGAAGAAGTTCGGGTAAAGAATAAGATATGTACTTTTTATATATTTATTTATATAATAGCAATATAGTATTTCAATCTTTATTGAGATCTTCCTTTAACCCTATAATTCTTAGCTCTTTTTTTTTTTTAATGCCCTTTATACGTTGGGCTTTACAAAATAAAGCAACAGAAAAAAGACAATCAGCAGCAAAATTTTTTGAGATTGAAATCAGGTGCAATACTTAGACTATTACACCAGGTGCACTAATAGTGGATAGCTGAGATTGAAAGTTGAATTTTTAATCTCAACTATTGAATTAAAAAATAGTTTAAAAAAAGCTTTAAATAGTTAAAAAGTTAAAGTTAAAAAAATAAGATGATAAAAATTAATGTGAAATGAATTAGTGGTATTGCACCCATCACGGGATCCAAATCCAATTGGTCCCAATGAACAGGCACTAGGAAGTAGCTCTGCTGAGCATTTATTCAAAATATTTAGACATGTGATTTGCATGCAATATATGCAAATTTTTAGCCTAGTAAAAAATAGGCATGTTAAAACCGCCAGAAGTATCGAATTTTCTACGTATGAAGTCGTTAGCTGATTTTGAAGACCACCACATTGTCACCAAACTTTCAAGCCTTGACCTAACTTGGTTTGGAACCACAGTCTTGAATCAAGATACCCCAATTGCTACAGTATGAACATATTCCCCTTTTTGTTTGATACTTTCATTTTTCAGAGCTTTTAATCACATTTTGAGGAGAATCAATAGAAACAAATGCCCCAAAATGTGATTTTTGAGATAAAACATTTTCTGGAAAATAATTTTTCAATTTCAGATGTTTGTTTGCATGTAAATTTTGGATAGTTTATAGGGTTATACTTATATATGCTAAAGAAGTACTAGGGAAAACCACAAATTCAGACATAGATACTTTACTATCAATCTGTTATACTTATACATGAGATTGAAGCTGTATTAACCTTGGATTACAAACTAGCCAGCTAAGCTATTTTCTCTGTTCTTCATTCTCCCATGAAGATTATCTTATATGGATTCTCGATGAAGCCATCCAATACAAAGCCGACAATAGATGGATTTGATTGAAATGGAGTTGCCTAGCTGAGCTGTCTTGTCTAAAACTAACAGCGTACGCATCGGTTTGACATCTCACATTTTTAGAGCAATCTTATCAGTTTGGGTAAAAAATTTGTCTATTTTACACAAAAAAATCTACTTTTTTTTATTTTACACGTTCATTTTTACACAATCCTCACATCAGTTTGTCTATTATACACATCTTTCAATTAAATAATAAATTCCCTCACATTTTTTTATTATTTCCCTACCTGCCCTCTGTATATTACGCGCGTCTCTCTCTCTCTACACCCATTTCCGTTTGTTCTCTCTCTCTCTACCCATCTCTCCCCTGAAAAGCTCTCCCTCTCCCCTCAAAAAATCTCGAGCTCCGATCAACCGTCCCTGGCTCCGATCGGCTCCGATCAACGAGCTCCGATCCGCTTCGATAAACGAGCTCCGATCCAAGAGCTCCGATCCGCTCCGAGCTTCGAGCTCCGATCCAAGAGCTCCGATCCGCTCCGAGCTTCGAGCTCCGATCCAAGAGCTCCGATCCGCTCCGAGCTTCGAGCTCCGATCTGCTCCGATGCAAGAGCTCCGATTCGCTCCGAGCTTCGGGCTCCGATCCGCTCCGATCCACGCATTTCAAGCTCCGATCCGCTCCAATCACAAGCTCCGATCCGCTCCGATCCACGCATTTCAAGCTCCGATCCGCTCCAATCACAAGCTCCTATCCACGATCCACGAACCACGATCTCTGATCCGAGCTCCGATCCACTATCCACGAGCCACGACTTCCGATCCGAGCTCCGATCCACGACCTCCGATCTGAAATCCGATCTGCGTTTGTGTATCTCTGCTTTTTTTTTTTTTTTTTTTTTTTTTAAGCAAGTGTTGATTCTCTGTGTTGATTTATCTGTTTGTGTGTGGGTGTGTTTTTGTGCTTCCGAGGGAAAAAAAAAAGAAGAAGATGAACAGTTATTGGTTTGTTGAGCACAGAGATGAGAGAGAAAAAAACGAGCGAACTGAAAAATGATAAAATAATTTATACACGAGCTACAGTACCCGTGTAAATATACACGGGTACTGTAGCTTGTGTATTGGTTTTCACATGTTTGCATATTTATACACCCACTGATGTGGGTGGTTTTTGACATAAAATGTGTAAAATTAATAATTTTTTATCATTTTACACATTTATACACTTTTATACCTTCACTGATGGGAATGCTCTTAGCTACTTTCACCCCAAAACGTGTTACCAAAATCCAAATGTTTCAAATCTCTCTCTCTCTCTCTCTCTCTCATGCGGGACAGGTTGGTGGGGGAAACAACAAGGGAAAAGAAAAGAGTGGAACAAGTTTCTAATAAATCAATTTTTTATTCAAATTGTACTGCCTAAAATTAATGTCAACATTTTTTTTTATAATAAGTATTACTTATCATAAGATCACGCTTAGATTCAGTGTCTGGTAATATTAGACTCATTGTGATAATGGTATGTGTCTATTTTTGAAAACGTGTCACTATTTGATAGGGTTTAGTGCACTAGATGCACTAGACTTAAGCTAAATCCATTTTCATAGTACTTTCACAATAAATTATAAGGATTTGTTTGGTATCGTAGTTTAAACAACAGTTTTCATTATTTAAACATCATAACACGTATTTTTTTTATAACATGTATTTTTTTATAACACTTTTTCATCCACACATATTTCCATAACACTTAAACAACGTTACTCAAAATCTCTTACCAAACGGGCCTTAAGAGTTAAATTGTTATTAATTCTAATTTAAACTTCTTATTGAATTTACTTTTTTGCCCACCAATAACAACTTGTAACAGCCTACCACTTATGATTTGTTGTGAAAATATTGTGAGTATAGCATTCTCATTCCATAAAATCCTCAACTACGTTATTTAAAAAATTAAAATCTAGAGAGATTTGAAATTCAAATTTCAAAATTCAAAAATGAAATTTAAGAAATTAGATAAGAAAAAAAAAACCCTGAAATAAAAAATTATGAAACATTTTGGTTGTGCTCCCCGCATCACTCTTTGAAGCTATTTGCTTTACTCACGAGGATATTAACTTATATTTGCCACTGAATATGGTTTTCAAAATCTCGATCTGGATCATATGATCTTATTATTTTACAATTTCACCTGCCCCAAACGATCTAGATATTTCAAAGACCTTTGCTATTGTTCAGAATAGGTAGAATCACAGGATTCTGACGATCCCAAACGACCTTTATTTCTTGTAATATTTTTTAACTTGACAGAAAGCTCAGTTGGACTTAAATGAAAAATAAAATCCTACCAAGCTTTTTCACTCTAATGTAGAAAGAGTGTCAATTGGACCCAAATAAAAAAATATTCCAATAAAGTGTCATGTTTTGAGATTTTTAGCCTTTTTAAATGATGCTTACAAATGAATATAGTGATGTATGGTAATTATATCAATGAATGTATAATTTATGTTATTATTTAATATACCAATGTGCACTTTTTGTTTTTGTTTTTTAAATAATGTAAGATCTTACAATTCACTATCTCACTTTCCTCCCACGATTCTACACATGATCTTGATTTTGACAACCTTACCACCAACGTCATCTCATGTTCATGTATTACTCGATTTAAAGTATTTTAAGGGTCTGTTTGGTTGGGAGAAAAGTGGAAAAAGGAGAAGGGAAAAGAGAAAATAGGGGAGAAAATGGTGTTTGGTTGGGGAGGAGAGAAGGAATGAAAATAGTGGGATCCAAGAGTTTTCCCCCGAACCCATCATTTGGGGTAAAATGGTTTTCTTCTCAAATTGGAGAATGGGTTTGAAGGAAAATTTCCCATTTACTCTCTCCCTATTCAACGTGGCACTATTTATTGTAATCTGTTAAATATTCAAAACACATAAGAACTTCTCAGTTAAAACTCTAATATCAGCAAAGCTCTTCTGCTAATTAAAGTTCCTACCCCAATGCCAAACCGCGTAAGTTCTCATTTCATACTCTTATGACCTCAGCATTTCTTTGCCACATTCTTGCTTGGTATTTGTTTGAAAATTATCACTTTAAATTGTGGCAAACCTAGACCAAATATCTTTCCTTCACTCACGATAAGCATAAGGAGAGATGCCAACAATGTCTTTATCAATCTCGTCAATTTAATCATTATTCTACCACGTAACTGGCCTAATTCCCTTGAATAGTTTGATCTTTCTATAGTTTTATTTGGTCAACACACGAATAAGTGACTTAAAAAAAGCGTTGGGGAACCGTAAACTACGTACTTTGAGGCTTGCAAATTTAGATCAAAATTCTCTTAGAGTTTTTCAGATTCTATCAAATGGAGTTCTTTAAAATTTTACCATTCTTTATAATAAATTACCAAACTTATGCCACATTATCAATTCATTTACCTAATCCTAAAACAATGGTTAAATAAACTCATCCTGAATTCCTGACACAAGCAATCCTTTAATAATTAGATATAACACAACACATATGTTGAGAGTAGGAGTGGAAACATGCGAGGAAACTCACTAAAAGATGATTCACTCAAGACAAAATGGGTTTCAAGACTCTTTTGATGCAATCAATGTAAACCGGAGTGAGATATATATATATATATATATATATATATATATATGCGAGAATCAAGTGGTTGTCATGCATTTTAAGGATCTTGACCGGAAAATAAATTAACCATGTAATTAAGGAGAGCAGAAAAAGAGAGGCATCTCTAACATCTCATTGGTATGGATGCTATTCCCCACAAAATTCCTAATGACCAATGGTTTTTCTAGGAATAGAGGAAGAGATTGTCAATCAAATTGTATGAGACTAGTTCAAATAAAGAAGTCCAAATACCGAACCTCTAAGAGATTAGAATAAAGAAAAGAAAAGGAATCTTCCCCCTTCAAAAAGATAAAATCATCTTACTTTCCTCGGTTACCACCTTCGACTTGAAGTGAGAATATGATGGGACGATGATCCTTTACATTTCAAGTGAAATGTAAGAGAGTTTATTTTATAGATTAGATTTTAATTCTTAGATCTAACAATATATAAAGTGCTATATAATTTTAAAATTTAAATTACATGACACTAGATAGTAGATACACGGTTAGATTTGTAATATTTAATGTTGTTAAAGTTGTTATCTGAAAGATTGATAAAGATAAAAGGGAAACGTAGAAGCAAACAAGGTTTGACTAGATGGCTTCTATCTGCAAGTGAAAGCCCAGGTAGGTGTTGCCTATTAAGCCCTTTAGCTTACAGTGAACCCAATATAAAGTTTATGTACAAGAGAATACTATACTAAACTAAGCTAAACATAAACTAATCTAAGGTTAACCTGTTTGTTTTACAAGTATATAGACTTTCAATTGGTTTGGGCGATTTACCCATAATACGTCTAACAAATATGAACAATTATTATTATTTTTTTCGATAGATAATGAAGGGAGGGGCGATTGGGTTGGAACTAGGACATGAGGCACCATAAAAGATATCATTACTACTAAGTCGTCACTTGAACCCCAATTTGAACTTTAAATTAATCCATTTCATATGTAAATGATCATTTATGATGATGTAGGCAATTGGCCATGGGCATAGTTGTCAAAACATGAATTGTATCATGAACCGATTTTTAATTTTTCCATATCGTGCATCATAAGATACTCAAACACTTAATAAAATTTATAAATATACATATATAAATGGTATATTCATTATAAATTTTGAATATATTCAACTAATGACTAATTTATTCATCACTTATGTAGTAATATTTAACAAACTAACTAAACAAATCAAACTAGCATGTGTTTATAACATACACATTCAAATTACTTAAATTCAAAAGTGATAATATATTACAAATGACTCAAAAATAATAATTTATTTTCATCATATTTATCAAATTGCCTAATCAACCCTATCTAAGTCAATACTATCATCATGTTTATAATTTTGCAAACTTATTTCTTCATTAAAATTTTCTTCATCGTCATTTGTCATTAACATTTACTATCTCTTCTTGTTGTTTTTATTTTAATAATTTTTTATAATTTTTTTTGGCATTTTAGTTTCTTGGACTTATAACAATAATGATAAAAATAAAAAATTTATATTGTCAATTAATATTTTATTCATAGTATATAAAATAAATTTGTAAATATTAAAGTATATGGTAAGTGTGTACTATGTAGTCTAATTGTAGGACAGATGGAGGAAAAAACACTTATAAATATGTTATTTTAGTATAGTAAACTAATAATTTTGTGTTAAAAACAAGTCTAACAACTTGTTAGATTCAAATAAAAGTAAAAATTTTAACAAAAAATCTCATTTTAAAGCATTTGTTCATGTATCATACGATATTACGATACGATTCATACGATACACACACTGTCTTGTATGATTCATGAACACTTACGTATGTCGATATGTATCGCGTATCATAGGATACTAACAACTATAGCCATGGGAGTGGGGAGGAAGGCAATTGACTAAACCTACACAGTCCTTTGGTTGTTTGTCTATTGGAAACGTCATTCAGTATAACTTCTTAACTTCATATTGATAAGAAATGGGTTATTTTTATAATGATTCTAAGAGTACTAGAAATTTATTACATTGACCTTATAAACTGATGTATTAATTTTAAACACACAATTAAATGTTAACTAAGAAGTTTATCTATTATGTTGTTGATGTCACAATTACATTTATTGTTACATCAATTTGTATTTTTTTCTTTTTTGTGTGTAATTACTCTATTTTTTGGGAATAAAATTTTTTCCAGTTCATCAAAAATTTGTAATTTAATTTTTGATAAAATTGATAATAATTTTAGTATTTTCTTTTCTTTAATAATTATATCAAGGTTATGTTGGTGGATCAATAATGGCTCATACTCTTGTCCTCTATTATGAAAGAAAAGTGATAATTAAATAACTCTTAAAAACTCTAGATAATATTGTAAAGAACTTTGTAGTTTAACTGGAAATTTTTATTGTGCTTTTAATAAAGACCTTCAGATTTGAATTCCTTCCAACAATAGATTAAAAAAAAAAACCCTCTAGAAGACGTTGACCCTAACAAAATCTAAGGGGCTGTTTGGATGACAAATTTTCATAACTCATAACTCTGTTTCCATAACTCATAACTCAAAAATAGTGAGACTCATAGCGAGAAGTTCGTTTGGGAGCACCATAACTCTGTTTCCATCACTCAATTCTCTGATTTTTGAGTTATGAGTTATGGAAACTAAAAATACATTTTGGCTTTTTTTAGTTTCCATAGCACATAACTCAATGGTATTTTTGTAATTAAACACACATGGGGGACCCGCAGCTGCAACTTTTGACGAGTTGACTTTTTTTTTTCCTGGGTTCGGTCTTCACTTCAGTTTTTTTTTTGGGTTCGGTCTTCACGTTAGGTTTTTTTTTTTTTTTTTTTTTTTTTTTCACTGGGTTTGGGTGATCTGGGTACTGAAAACCAAAAAAAAAAAAAAAAAGAGAAAAATCTACACATATTGACAGGTATGAGACCCACAAATAGTGTGAAAAATATTGAGTGATGAGAAGTGAATGATGATACCAAACATGTGTGATATTTTAAAGTGATGAGTGATGAAAAAAATTCATCCAAACAGCCCTAAGCCTCTGCAAGTTTGCATCACAAAACTGGTAGTATTATTTTCTTGGAAAAAATTTCTCTCCAATTTGAGTTGGAGGAAGTTACTTCAAACTACAACGTGTCACTCTCATGAAGTGACATCTGTTCAAACCAACTGAAGCTCAAATTCAAAATATAACACCCGTTAACTCAAAGTCTCAAACGTTAGCCACCCGTTCGCTCTCTCAGCCACTCATTCTCTTCTTCTTCTTTTTTTTCCTCTGATTCTATCTCATCCTCACTCCCTCTCTCACATCTCTCTGTCTGGGTTGGAGATCGGCATGGCACGGCGTGGAGATCGGCGTACACTCAGTTCTCTTTGTTTTTTTTTTCCTTTCCTTTGATTCTATCTTTGTCACATCTCTGTCTTCTTCTTTTAAGCATGCCACCGGAGCTGGGTTGGAAGTCAAAAAGGGAATGGCATCCTTCAACGCAAATCGGTTCCCCATCTCCCTTTCTTGTTCCAGATCCTTTCTCCCTTTATTCAATCGTTTTTAGCCCCCCGGCAAATTCACATTAAAAGAAGAAGACAGAGATGTGAAAGAGGAAGTGAGGATGAAGACGATAGAATCAGAGGAAAGGAAAAAAAAAAAAAAAAAGAGAGAACTAAGTGAACGCCGATCTCCACGCCGTGCCGCGCCGGCCTCCAACCCGGAAAGAGAGATGTGAGAGAGGATGCAGACAGAGATGTGAGAGAGGGAGTGAGGATGAGATAGAATCAGAGGAAAAAGAAAAGCGAAGAGAATGAGTGGCTGAGAGAGAGAATGGGTGGAATGTTTGAGTTAACGGTGTTATCTCTTAAATTTGAGATTTAATTGAGTTGGACAGGTGTCACTTCCTGATAGTGACATGTTGTGGTTTGAAGAGAACTTCCTTCAACTCAGATTGGAGAGAAACTTTTTCCTATTTTCTTAATGTCATTTAACATAATCTGTACTGTTGTACGTGAGTAAATAGTAGTAATGATTTATAAGGAACAGTTGTCGGGTATAATTTTTTTTTTTCTTTTTAATTCCTCTACAACTGTTTGACGCTTTTAAAACGCGATCAAGATATATATGCATAAAACTAATATGCTAGTCTCATAACACGCATTCTGAACGTGTGATGAAACTCTTTTTTATTTTAAGTTTAATATAATTTTTAAATATAAATTTATCTACTATTAGTGAGGTTACAAAGAAATGAATTTTAAAAAAACTAAAATTTAGAATTTAAAATAGAATAAACTGCTGGATTTAGTGTGTGCTAGTTTTTAGGAAAAAAAAAGTATTAAACGTGCGTGCGATATATCTATATATATAATAATAGGTAAAACTGAAAGAAAATCTAATTATATTTCAAATTAGAGTCTAATTTTGGAACATGTGTCCCATCTAATAGAAGTTTTTAAAATTTTGTAGCAAGTGAGTTAATTTAATGTAAAAATTGGATTTTAATTAGAGTTTAATTTTGTGACATGTGTCCCATCAAATCTAAGTTTATTAATTTTACTAAATGAGTTAATTTCGTGTAAAAAATGAGGAGTTCAATATAATTAAGTAAACCATAAAAAAAAAAAAAAAACATAATTTTTGAATGATTTTATATTTATGAGTCTTTTTTTTTTTTTTTTTTTGTAGAACTAAAAACAATTCAAGTTTATAACTCTATATATATATATATATATATATATAAGTAAAGCTGAGAGAAAATCCAATTAGATTTAAATTAGAGTCTAATTTTGCACCACATGTCCCATCTAATTAGAATTTTAAAATTTTTGAATCAAGTTAGTTAGTTCAGTGTAAAAATTGAATTTTAATTAGAGTTTAATTTTACGGCATGTGTTTTATTTAATAAAAAATTTTAAAGTTTTATGCCAAATAAGTTAATTTGGAGTAAAAAACAACTAGCCCAATATAAATAAATCATAAAAAAACATAATCATATATCTAACATAATATATAAAATTAGAGGAAGAGAGAGTTTCAATGATTTTAGAGAAAATCTAATTAGATTCTACAATTGAAGTACAATTTTGCGCCTTGTGTTCTAAATTATTTATTTTTAGAAAGTTTTATTTCTTAATTTTAGAATCAAATGTGGGACCATATCATAAATATCCATTTAAGTGAGCTATTTTGTACAAAAAACAAAGAGTCTAGAATTAATGAACATAAAAATATTTGAAAAATGGACAATTTACATTTTCTACCTAATAGCATTCTTACAAGCCTTTTTAAAAAGTTAAAATAAAAAATATATGAATAACTATTAATAATATTTTTAAATTATTTATGTAAGATTATTATACTATACATTTTAATGTGTATCATATCCATGCATATGCATGCTATTACAAGCTAGTTTAAATAAAAAGTGCTAATTTCTAGGAAATAATTTCTCAAGTAGTTTTTTTTTTTTTTTAATTTTTTGTTGAATTTCAATTTTTACTCCATTTTTATTTTTATTTTTTTAAGAATAAAAATTATCTAATTAAATTAGGTACATTTTTGACATTTTTTGAAGTAATATATAACTAAATCCTCTTAATATATAGAAATGACTTTTTTTTTAGGAAAATGCTAACGGATACCCTTAGAGCATTTGTTAACAATCTATTTAAAAAAAGTTTTTATGGGAAAAAAAAAACAATTAATGTTTTGATAATTTTTTTCATTTCTTATAAAAGTGGTGTCAAAACTTTCCTAAAATGGATTATTAATTATTACTCTAAGAGCACTCGTTAGTATGAACATTTTCTTTTATAATATTTTATTCGAGAAGAACTATTTATACATAGGACTGGTTCACCATCAAAGCTGTCATACTTGGCGTCTTGCTCTAATTCTCGTTCCTCTATGCTTTTGTTTGTATCCTAGTTTTCTTTTTAATTATTTTTTCCTCCATGTATCCTTTTCAAGGTCAATTAAAATCAGAAAAATTCTTCTCAAATAAATAAATAAATAAAAAGAAAACGATTCTTATATAAAAAAAGAAAAGAAAAAAAGAAAGCAATGTATTACATATTTTGAAAGTTTCATCTTGTAAGCGTTTAAACTTCAAAGTCTAATGAAAACGATCAACTTAACCAATCGGATCAAAACCAAAATGGTTGTCATAAAACAGTGTACTATATATTTTGAAAGTTTCACCTTGTAAGCAAGGTTTTCAGACCCGGACTGGACTAGGAGGTCAAACCGTAAAAATCGAGAATCGGATGAAAATTCGGTTTTTTAAGTATAGAGATCTGGGCATATGTGGCATTTCCGTGAACTCCTAAAACCGAGGTTGGACCGCACGATCCAGTCCCATAGCAATTTTTTTTTAATAAAAATAACTTAACACAATTTTATTCTACTTAATTAAATTATCCATCTCTTACAATGAATAAAACAAAATTATAATTAAAATCCTTCAAAAATATTCAACTTTACTTCAAAAATTAATCATAAATTTTAATGTTTTCATGGTTATTATTTTATTTTATTAACTTTCTTATTTAATTATTAAATATATGCTTGAAAATCATTAAATTTCCCTCACATATATAGATATATTAGTCAATTTATCTAGTTTTATAAATTTAATATCTATATTTAGGCTTTAATTAATTATGACATCATCACAGTTCGACCTCGGTTTAACCTCAAAAATCTTGAATATCTCCCTTTTACGGCTCAATGAATGGTCCGGGTTTGAAAACCTTGCTTGTATGCGTTCAAACTTTAAAGTCTAATGAAATCAATCAACCTAACAAATCTAATCAAATCTAAAGTGGTTGTCATTGACAATCAGAATCTAAAGGTTGTGATCGATTAGTTCATAATTTCTGATAATCATATTCATCAATTTGGGTTAATTTTTTGTCTGGGATTTTTGGAAGGTCCTAAACCAAATAGAATTAAAAGGCATACAAATATTATATAGTTTTTATTTTATTATGTGGCAAATTATTATAGATGAATATATCTAGCCTTATTACAAGTATAATATGTGTGCGTTTGGCTCCAAATTAAAAAAGCTAATTTATTTTTGCTATTATTTATGTCATCCGCTGCACTTTTTAGTACTATTTACTGTACTATTTTAACTAATTTTTACCTCTATTTACAGTATTTTTAACAAAAAATTTTCAGTTTCACAAAATTATTTTTTTCTCAAACAAACTTTCTCGATTCTATAGTAATTTTCTATTTTATTTATTTTTTCTTTTTTCTTTTTGAAGGGACACAATACAGATACAATTAGTCTTCTCCAAACCCTTCTTTCTTCCCAATCCGCAGCCTACTTTAGTTAGCTAGCAACCCTAATAGGTTTGGAGAAGACTACTAGGGTTCAAACAACTAATTCCTTTAAAGCCTACCCTCTATATATATATATTGTTCAAACAATTAATTCCTTGTGCATATTAATCAAACATGGCTGTGTGGTACACTCGAGACCTAAAGTTAAGGCATGAAGTGGTCGAGCTTAGTGATGGGTCTTCATCCATTATTCGCTTTACCATTCACCCAAACTCCACACACCTTGAAAGGTGGATCAAAGGTTCACACATTGTTTCACAGAATGAAACTCAAATTGTCGAAGGATCGAAAGTAGTAGAGGTTGATGAGGACCAATTCAGGTCTAACTTAGAGACATATTCTACAGCAATCTCCAACATGATACCTTCTTCACTAAGAATCGACTCCTGGGCTCGACAATGTCTTGTCAAGAAAATAATTATAGAAGCTCGTTTGGATTTATTGCATTATTCATTATATAATGCATATAATGGGTCAGTTGGTAATAGGTTGTGGATGACTAGTGTGGAGATACATATTTGCACTATTTATGAGTTGGAAAAAGAACATGCAATGGTGCAATCGATAGTGGATTTGGAGGAAGGGAGAGTAATCCATTTTGTAGAAGGAGGAGATCATGGTTACCGTGAGAGTTCTTGTTGTTGTGCCATTTGTTTAGAGGAGATTTCTGCAGAGACACACGTTGCTTGCATGCCTTGCTTCCATGTCTTTCACAATTATTGCATTGTTCAATGGTTGAGCATGAGTCACCACTGCCCGATATGTCGTTTTGAGATGCCGGCTGTTACCAATTGAATGCCTTGGTCAACTTCTTCTTCTTCTTCATTTTTTTTTTTTTTCTTTTTGAAAAAAATTATTTTTGCTTTTTTTTTTTTTCTTGTTTGATGGAATTTATTTTTGCTAACTTATTTTATTATTCAGTTTATTTTTGCTACTATTCATGGGTCCTACTACACTTTTTAGTACTATTCATGGGTCTCACTGTATTATTTGAACTAACTTTTACCTTTATTTACAGTACTTTCAACAAAAAGTTTTTAATTTTAGCAAAATAAGCGGATCTCAAATAGACCTTAATTCTAAGTAAATTGGCATGTAACAAGAGGGTAAGTATTTGTATTGTCCTTGGGAGTGACATTGATATATGAAATTTTCATTTTGTTTGGAGGAGTAGCGGCGGATCTAGGAATTTTAGCCATTAAGATACTACTATATAATTTATTATACCAATTAAAATGTACTAAATGATATTGAAAAACCGCTAACAATTTTTTTTTTTTTAAGAATACTAAGTATTCTAACACACACACACACACGAGGGAAAAAGGTCTTAAAGAATCACTAACAACTCAAACATTCTAAAAAGTCTTTTTTTTTTTTTTAGAATAAACCTAGTAGTCTATTTTTATATACATACATTAAAAAATAAAAGCAGAAAACATTTTGTTTAGTCTTGGCGTAAATCCCACACTTTACACCCACTAATAATAGAGAATACATTCTGTCCGGAGCAGGCATAAAATAGCTCTTTTACGCCACCAATAATAATGCGCCACGTCAACTAATAATTATAAACTTCATACACCTTATTACACACGATTAACCCACATAATATCCCAAAAGCTCAAGCACATTCTTCTCTCTGATCCCTCTAATCTCTATTTCTCTCTCCCTCTCATCAAAACCCAGCGCCGATCTGCCAGAGCTTCTTTGACCAAAGCATTTAAACTTTATGTTCCAAATTCTGACATATCATCTGTGAGCACTGGAAGGCCAAGCACAGATTGCATGATACCTTCTTCTTTTTTGACAACATAGAATCCAAATTGAGCCAACAAACACAATCAACAAAACCCCCTAATCATTATGTGCATCTAGCAACAAAAACCCCCCAACAACCCAACCAACAAAAAACCCAGCAAATCTAACAAATTTTAGCTAAAAATAAGAATAAGAAACGAAGCCCCAAATAATAAAACAAAACATAAAACAGCCCCACCCACTCAGACACACACACTCATTCATCACTTATTATTGAAGGACTGTTTATTCTCAAAATCTCTCCTCTTGTTGTTGTTGTTGTTGTTAGTGGCAGATCTGGTATGTTGGTGACGATGGTAGTGAACGAGAGGCCGATGAAGAGGACGATCTTTGCCGATCTGTACGACTTCCATACCTTCTCCACCGCTACCACCACCAACACCAAGGATGAGTAGCCCTTCAGAGTAAAGATGAGAGCTTTTCTGAAAGAACACGCTCACCCCACGCTCTCGCACTCCACCGCCGTGCTTCTCGATTTTCTGGACTCAGTTGTTGGAGCATCATCGTTGGGTGATGGCAGATCAGAGGTTGTGTGAGTGATGGCAGATCGGCGCTGGGTTTTGATGAGAGGGAGAGAGCAACAGAGATGAGAGGGATCAGAGGGAATTTTCCCGAAGAATACGCTTGAGTTTTGGATATTTTGTGAGTTATAATCATGTGTAACAAGGTGTATTAAGTTTAAAGTTATTGGCTGACGTGGCGCATTATTATTGGTGGCGTAAAAGAGCTGCTTTACGCCAGCTCCGGACCGAATGTATTCTCCTAATAATAACAAGCCATTAACATTTCACTGGACAATGAAATAAATCTGTCACACACAATCACTCTTCCTAAAATCCAATTTCACAAAAATCCAAAAGCCCAGCTTCCACACACAACTAAGAACCAAATCCTTCAACCTTTAACCGCTAGAGTGTAAAAAACAGGCAAAGCCACCGTTTGGTGGAGTGTATAAAAACATACAAAGAAAAACTTTGTAAGATTGTTTTGGTGGTTTCTTTTTGTAAGATTTGTTGGTATGGATCTGATTTATTGTAGAGATTGATGACTCAGGAGAAACCCACAATTGCTATGAAATATAATTACTCATTTTCCTTCGTAACTATGTGTTGTTTTGCCTATATACCAACTTAAGAGAGTAGCAGAGGGATGTGGAAGTGGAAGATGTGAAAGGAAAAAGATAGGATCTTCAGATTTGCGAATTTTATGGTCTATTAGGTAAGTGTGTTTAAACATCAGTTTTTAGTTTTTTTGAAAATACATGTAGGTGAAAAAGTGTACAAAAATATGTGTAATGTTATTTAAAAATTAATAACATGTGTTTAAACACATGTACCAAATATGCCCTTAGCTGTCGCCGCGGGATTCATGGAAGGGAGAATGGATAAGAAAAGTGTTAATGGCATGACTTAAATGATTAGTCATTGGGTGTGGCTAGTTGTATTAACGTTTTAGTAAAATGCTGTTGTGGAGCTCTTTTATTGGAGGGCGTAAACCTCATGCTTTATGCCACATCTGGACACAATTCGCACTCTTAAAAAAGCACCAAACCGTTTAAAAGATAAACCCAAAAGGGGTTAAAAAAAACTAACAACATGAAAAAACAAAAGGGACGAATGAAAGATAAAAGTAAGAACTGATAGTTCTGATGTAAGAGAAAGTATCAAATAATGACGAGAGACTGAGAGGGTAACAAATGATACATGCTGTGAGTCTGTGACTAGAGAGGAGAGCTGCTACAATTGCAAAGCCAAGAGTAGAGCTGAAGACATATTGCCAAAGAGAACTTATAGCCACAACATCTCCCTTGATACTTTTTTTTTATAGAAAAAATGAAATTAAGAATTATTTTCATGGAATGGGTTGAACGAGTTACAAATTTAAATGGTTATATTAGGGTTTTCATTTTTTGTTTTTGAATTAGTCTTTTGTTATATATTTTGTTCATTTATTGTTGTTTGGATTATTTTTGCTGTTATTAGGCTAATTTTTATGAGAAGTGCTATATCTATAATATTTTTACAACAAATCCTACATGGTTAATTGTTATTAGTTTTAATTTGAACTCACCACCGAAATTGCCTTTTCGCCCACTAGTAACGACCAATAACAACCTACTATTTAAGATTTGTTGTGAAAGTATTGTAAAAATGTTGTGTACGTAACATTTAACAATTGTTGTTGTTTTTTATTTTTTATTTTTTAAGGGGTTAAGAATTATGTTTGGGGGTCAAGATTATTTTTGTTGAATTCAAATTCTTGGAATTCTCAAATTAGGGTGTTCAATTTTTTTTAGGGAAAAATTAAGAGTAATTCTTTCATCTCTTGAATCTCTTTGAACCTATTTGATTCCAAATATATATATATATATATATATTTCAAAGTTAAATTTGGTGCAATTTTAAGCAATGTAATAGCACTCAATATTTTTTAATTGGATGCAAATATTGATAAATCCACCGTTAGATTACATTATTTTCGTATATTCTCTATGGTTGCAAAATTTTAAGGTGATCAAAGATTAATAGTCATGTCATTAATCAATTATTTAAATTTAAGTTTATATAGTTTAAAGTAATGCATAAAAGATGAGTATATAAATCAAATGATAAATAACATCTAATTAACATGAAAATTGTCATGAATATTAAAAACATATAGAACATGTAATTCAATAGTGTGATTTTCAAAATATGAATTCTATAATAAGTTATTAGATAGTGTAACATTACTTAGAGTTACACCGTGTAAACATCTTGTATAATGCTTTTGTTATTCACAGCCACGTGTAGAGATAACGTAGACACTGCATAGCTGTGAGAGATGACACACAGCACCTTGGATACACGAGAATGTCCAATTGTAATGCACCACCATATACCATGCAATTACCTCATAGTAATGCTAAATAGCTAATGTCTAATTCTTAATGCACAACCATATACAATGTAATTAACTCACAACGACTAATAATTAATGCGTCACCAATATTGTACCATGAAATTAACCCTAGCTTTATGTATATAATCGGCTCTGTGGATGTCTAGTTAGAATGAGTTAATTAAGAGCCTAAGACCTATAGTTGGAGCTACGATCATTAAAGAATTAGCACTAAAAGGAATCTAAGAAGTGGCGTCATTTCACACACGTCAATTTTTACTTATTTATAGAGTCCCACACACATCATTTTTGATGCATGTACAACAATATTATTAATGGGACATTTGGCCCCAAACCTAAAAGCTAACGACATGATTTATTATCCCACCTAAAACACGACATGATTTATTATACATTAAAATAATTCACGTGTGAGATAGTTAAAGGAAACTAACCATTCGTGAGGTTCCTAAAACCTACATCACGCATGACCAATTCCTTAATTACATTTTATAGTTCAAGGCCTGATTTTATCCAATCCATAAATTAAAAGACGTCAAACATTTTTAACTTAAAATTTTTAATAAAATCATTTATATATATATTTTAATAATTACAAAAATTGAGAAAAAATTCAATTAGAATCTATAATTGAAATCTAATTTTGTGCCATCTATTTTAAATAATTTATTTTTAGAGAAAGTTTTATTTCTTAATTTTGGAGTCAAATGTAAGACCACATCATAAATATCCATCAAAGTGAGTTATTGAGTACAAAAATTAAAGAGTCTAGAATTAATGAACATTTATTTTTTGAAAAAAAATATTCACAATTTACATTTTCTACTTAATAATATTCTTACAAGACTTCTTAAAGAGTTAAAAAAAATATAAGAATGACTATCAATAATATTTAAATTATATATGTAAAAATTATACTATGCATCTTAATGTATATCTTTTAAGAGTCACAAGCTAGTTGAGTATTAAAATCAAAGAATTCAAATTCAATTAAATTCTAAATTGGAGTCAAATTTTGCACCATGTATCGATCTAATTTTTTAATTTTTTTTTTGTGGCAAGTGAACTATTGGGTACAAATTGAAGAGTTTAAATTCAATTAAATTCTAAATCATATATATATATATATATATATGTATAAAATAAATAATGAGAAATTATTACATATTTTAAAATGTATGGTTTAAAAAAATGTGTAAACTAATATCATATATAATTTGAATATCTTTTAAAAAAAGTATATAATTTGAACTAAGTATTTGTGAATGTTTTTAATTGTATCTGTGCATATGCACGGGTTTACACACTAATCCATATATATAATAATAGGTGAAACTGAGAGAAACTCAAATTAGAATTCTAGATTAGAGTTTTAATTTTACGCCATGTGTCTTAAATTATTTATTCTTAAAGAGTTTTATTTCTTAATTTTAGAATCAAATGTGGGATCACATAATAAATATTCATCTAAGTGAATTATTAAGTACAAAAACCAAGAGTCTAGAATAAATGAATAATAATAAAAAAATGCTTCACAATAATAATAAAAAATGGACAATTTACATTTTATACCTAATAATATTCTTACAAAAATTTTTAAAGAGTTAATAAAATATAAAAATGACTATCAATAGTATTTAAATTATATATATAGGAATTACATTATGAATCTTATTATATATCTTTAAGTGTATCCATGCATATGTACGGTGTATAAACTAGTATATATAAAGAGTACGTACAAAACATCACTTGCAAATAGACGAGATACAAGTCACTAAACATACATCTAATTCTAGGACTGCAATTTATTTCATAATATTTTGTTACAACTTTAACGTGACAAATTAAAAGTGGTTACCTATATCTTATATATAAAATCACCATTCTTCTTTCATCACTTACACTATGCTACATCACAATTGTAACAAAAAAAATTGTGTAATTATTTGTGGCACTAGATTTTTTCCTAGCCTAAAGGTTGGGACTAAAAAATCCAACTTCGACAAATATGAAATACAATCTTCGAAGTTCTTTAATTTCTATGACCTTAACACTTTTTACATACAAGTATCAACAACGAAATCCTGGATCTACCTCATTTTTCCATAAAATGTATTAACATTATGTGAAATATAACAAAAGATCGATAAAACTTAATTCTACTAAATACCGAAAACTTGTAAGGTGGCCAAGTCAAACATGTAATGGTTGAGTACATTTTGTCAGCTACTAGAAAGAAACTGAAGCACAATTCCTCCCCCCACACCCCCCCCCCCCCTTTTTTTATATATTTTTTTTAAGCTACACTTGGTGTAACACTTTAAAAAATATTATATAACTCAATATTTTTTTAATTTGATATGAATTTTGATTAATTTACCGTTATATTACATTATTTTCATATATTTTCTATACTTGTAAAATTTCAAGGTGATTAAATATTAATAACTCTGGGGTCAATGGGCCCAGGAATGTGTGTTGGGCTAGAGGCCCAATCCGAGAACACTAAATGATTGAGGATGTAGGAATATCAGCCCAAGATACATTGGTGATGGATAAAGAGGCGAGGTCAGATTAAGGTTGTCTAAGAAGGTGGTCCGAGGAAGAATGTGTCCTTGGCTAGTTAAAGCCGAGATAGGAAAGGGTTGTTCGATGTCCAAAAGCAATATTCTAGGAGATCCTATAAATAGGGGTAGGTGTGGTGAATGTACATGAGAAGAAGAAGGGCTATGAAATATCTAAGATAAAACTGTTACCACCGCATTTGAATACTCTGCAGCTATTTCTCTGGCCGCATTAATGGGGAAGTGATGTTTGAGTATCAAGGTTCAGCCTTATAGCTGTCTCTAAAGACTTCAGGAATGGGCTAATGGGATAAGTATCTAAATTAGCAATCTGATCCATACGTGGAGGATGGAGAGAAGAAGAAAGATGATATAAAAGAAGAAGGGGACATTGAGAAAGGGGGGATTGAAGGGAGAAGAGAGAAAAACACTGTAGATGTTAAGATCAATAACTATAATCTGTTTTTGAGAAAGTGATAGATAAAATCCAATATCCCCGGCTTGATTTCGAGGACAATTTCTGTAATTTAAACAATCCTATGTGTGTGATGTTGCAATCCAGCCCATCATTTTTGTTATTTAAAATTACTAGAACCTAGATTTTAAACACACTCTCTACAAATTTTATTGTATAGGGCCTTTTAGACTCATCACATTTTTACTTTTGGGTTTGAGCGCAAATTGTGACCTTACAATAACCATGCCATCAATCAATTGCTTAATTCAAGTTTTTGTAATTTAAAATAATGCATAAAAGATGAGTCTATGGATTGAATAGCAAATAATATTCACTTGACATGAAAATTGGCATGAATTTTAAGAACATATAAAATATGTGATTTAATGATGAGATTTTCAAAATATGAATTATATAATAATGTAACATTACTTAGAGTTATACCAAGTGTAACTTGAACCCAACTGTGTGTGTGTGTGTCTTAAACAGGCGCTCTTAAGGCAATTTTTAATAAACTATTTTAAAAATATTTTGACATTGATCTTAATGGAGATATAAAAAGTTGTTAAAACTTAAAACAATTAATTCCTTTTTTTCCCATAAAAATATTCTAAAAATATATTATAAACAAATGTTCTTAGGGCAACTATTAACTTCTATATATATATAATTTTTTTTTCATGAAAAACCAAATCAATATTTAATACTAACAGTGACCTAGTTGGTAAGATACTGGACCAACAAGTCTCAAGACTTGGGTTTGGCCTCCAATAACTAGTTTTATGTTGGTGCTCCTTATATCCATCACAAGCAGTCGATTTAAAAAATAAGTGAGTTCCTCACCAAAATCGGGAGTATAAGGTAGAACTAGGATCATGCGGTCCTGTAATAGGTTTGGCGATAGCTCACAATTGAAAGTGACAACTTTTAGGTTATGTTTGGTCCCCATCAATTACTTTTTTTTTATTTGAAAAAATTCTAACAACTCTTAAGTCACCATCTTTATTATAAAATATAAAATCAATATATCATATCTTTATTTTTATTTTAAAATTTAGCTATTTAATTAAGAAAATAAGAAGAAGATGTGTGACAAATTACAAATGGTAGAATATATGCATGTGTATGCACGTGAAACTCCTTCTTGGAAACTTGTACCCTCACACCCCACAAGTACTTATACTTAACATGTGAGAGAATGTTTATATTCTTTATTAGGAATACTTTACTTTATTTTATTTTATAATAGGGCAAAATTTAGATACAATTCTTTAAGTACTGTATCTTAACCTTCTTAAATAAATTCAAACTCATGACTATAATGACCTATAAAGCACAAATCATGCTATTTTTTTTTAAAAAAATAATTAATTCAATACAATTATGTATTTGATTTTTAAAATAAATCTAACCTGTAGCACTTAAAGAAATTATACCTAAATTTACCCTTTAAAAAAAAAATATTGTGCTCACTAATAACATCACATGCCTCTCTCTCTCTCTCTCTCTCTCTCTCTCTTAATAAAAAAAAATTATAAAAAACTCCCATAATATTTCAAAATAAAATGCGTTATGAAATTAGTAAAAACTTCTATTCTTTTTGTAAGGTCACAGTTCACACCCAAACCCAATAGTGAGAAGGGGATAAGCCCAAAAAACCCAATACAATGAAATTTTTTAAAGAGTGGGCATGAAATTTAGGTTTTAGTGGTGTTAAACAACAAAAATGATGGGCTAGCCTGCAACACCATACACGTTGGATTGCTTATATAGCAGAAATTGTCCTTGGACTCAAGCCAAGGATGATTGATATTCTCTTTCACTCTTTCAAAGACAGATTACAATTATAGGTGCTAATGCGTACAATGTTTTCTCCCTTTTTGCTCGATCCCCTTTCCTAAATGTCCCCTCTTCCTTTTATATCATCCTCATTCTTCTCCTCATCTTTCATGTATGGATCAGATTTTTAGTTTAAATACTTGTCCCATCAACTTATCTCTGAAGTCTTTGGGGGTAGCTGTAAGGTTGAACCCTGATACTCAAGCATCACTTCCCCATTAATGAAACCATAGAGGTAGCTACAGAGTATTCAATGCGGTGGTAACAATTTTATCTAGATATTTCATAGCCCTTCTTATTATCTTGTACATCCATCATACCTACCCTTACCTATAGGAGTTCTTAGAACATCGCTTTTGGACGCCAGACAGCCCTTTCCTACTTCGGCTTTACATAGCCGATGACATACTCTTCCTCGGATCACCTTCTTGGATAACCTTGATTGTATCTCGCTTCTTTATCTATCAATACTATCTCTTAGGTTGATATTTCCACATCCCCAGACCTTTCAATTTCCTCAAATTGAGCCTCTAATCCAACACATATTCCTGAGCCCATTGACCCCACATATATACATATGATTTTCTAAATCTTAGAATGAGTAAAAGAAAGAGAAAAAAAGAAGAAGAGAACTACTACATTTATAATATTTGCATAACAAATCTTAAGTAGCAAGTTGTTATTAGTTTTGATTTGAATTTATGTGTAAAATTATTTTTTTATCTATTAATAACAACTTGTCACATATTATATATTATAAAAATATAATAGACATAATATAAAAAAAAAAGAAAAAAGAAAGATGAGAGTCTAATCTTTTTTTTTTCCCAAGCTTAGAGAATTATTATTATTTTTTTTAGAAAAAAAAAAGTGTTTTCCTCATTTGGCCATTTGGCTTTTTTCAAAGTGTGACATATGCACATGCAATATTCTTTTCTCCTTTATTTAATTTGTTCTCTTTTGAGCATTTCACAATCTCCTTTCCAATAAAAAAATAAAAATAATAAAAAAAAGAGAAAAAAATAAATTCCATTAATGAATCCGACAGTGTAGTTAATAACCGTTTAACGACAGCACAGAGGGCATGACAAAACGTTCCACGTGGCAGAAACATAACCTCAGCCGCTTGTGTGTGTGTGTGTGTGTGTGTGAGAGAGAAAATTACACAACGGGGTCCCACCAAAAGAATATTTTTCTTTCCCAAAAAACCCCACACTTCTTTATTCTAATTACTAATTCCTCTGTTTCACTTTGTTAACCCCCAAAACCAAAAAAGAACAAGATTTCTTGTTCTTTACGATTCACAATTCAAACTCCATTCCTCTGTCTCCAAAGTATTCAAAAGCTAAAAAATAAAGAAAGGCACTTAAAGCATTGGGATGCTCTGATTGATTCAAAGTAAAGCCTTTGATTTGAACAGAAATTTGAGTAAATGGGTGTTAATTTTCATGGCTTGTGGGCTTTATGCCTCTGCTTTTTTTCTTTTTGGAAAAACAAAAGGTGAGTGCTTTTGGAATTTTTTTTTTATCTGTTGGGTTCAATTTATTTATTTGCTTTGATGGGTGTAATTGTGTTATCAGTTTCGTGGTATTAAAATTTGGTAAGTCATGTGGAAATTGTTATTATTAGTAGTTTGCGGCGTTTTTTTAATTACTTTTTGGAGGTTATATTTGGTTTGGGTTTAATTTGGATAATTCTATTTATTTTTTTTCAAGTGGGGTTTGAGAAATATTGGTGGGTTTTTTTTTTTGTTTTGTTTTGTTTTTAGCAGGTAATTTGAGGTTTTGAATGGTTAATTTACGTGTTAGGCTCAAATTTTGCTGTACTTGTGTATTGCTTTTTGTTGCGTTTATTTTGATTGAATGTGAATTTTGATGCCTATCTGTTTTCTTGTGTTGGAATTTAGTTTCTAGTTCATTTGCACCATGTTTTGAATTGGGATGTTGGAAATTTTGATTGTCTTGTTAGCTTTCTTGTGCAAAGTGTGAACTTTTAGTGTATGAGAATTGGACTGATTGATCATGCTATTGCGACAGATTAGTCAGCTTTGTGAATTGGTTGTATTTTGTAATTACATATAAAGGTTATTGAGTTACTGTTGTTGGTGATTGCAGATATTGCAATTTGTTGAGGCAATATGAGAAGTAAGCATAGGATTGGAAAGCGGCGGAAGGTTGAAATTAGGCGGAAATTGGGGAAGATAATGAAGTGTCTCTGCTCCGGCGAACAGTTCGGAGCAGTAGATGAAATGGTTCCTTCATCAGAATCCCTTGCAATCAAGGATCGTTCAGATAGTGGTTGTTCTTCGAAAGCTAGTGAGGTCGGAAAGAAGCTGGATACTGGGAATATAGAAGAAGCAGAATCATCTCTGCGTGAGAGTGGTTGTTTGAACTATGAGGTTGGTAGCATTAAAGACTGTTTGTCTCTCGAGTAATAATTTTTCTGTTTCTAATTTAGTTCTGGCTGGATATATAATCTTATATATAATGAGCCTTAGAAGCAGTGTTTGATTTTTTAAATCTATAACTAAAATCCTTAGGAATTTGTATTGAATATAAATTAATTTTAGCAAACTCACTCTGAGGTACGTTGGTTTTCAATGATATTCAACTTGGATGTATTTAGTTAAGAGTCAGAATGATCCAGACCTATGTCTACAAGCATCCGTTTTTGTTTTAAGATGAAATTATAATATTACCTCAACAAGCATATATTTTTTGGTAACAATTACATTAACAAAATCCTCAACAAAGCTTTATGGATCATACTTGATTACTCTAATTAAAGGCCATTGCTGCTTTTAGATTGTAGATCATCATGTTTTCACATGTACATACCTCTGCACCTTTTTATGATCATTTGTATTGGGTTTCTAAGAACAAGTTATCTGCATATGCAGGAAGCAAGAGCATTATTAGGAAGATATGAATATCAGAAAGGAAACATAGAAGCTGCTCTACATGTATTTGAAGGAATAGATATTGCTGCAGTGACTCCCAAGATAAAAATTACCCTTGCTAAAAGAGAACATCGTAAGAGACGTTCTCAAAATTTTGCTCCACCACCAATGTCTATACACGCGGTCAGCTTACTCTTGGAAGCAATCTTTCTCAAAGCAAAATCGTTACAGGGTCTTGGGAGGTTCAAAGGTATTTATTTTTGATAAGTGTTTTGAAGGTATTTACTTTCTGCTGATGCATTGTTGCTGTTTGCTTTCTGAATTCATCAAAATTGTAAGTTATTATTTTCACATATTCTTAATCCATGGATTGCTTTTGTTTTTAGTTTCCCTGGTTCTCTTAGAAAACTTAAATTAAATACGATTCCAGCCTGCCTTCACCAAAAGATTCCTGGTTATGTCCTTATATATTACAACTCATTTTGGAGCCTTGCTATTTAAGAAAATCTGGACATGCAATAGGGATAGCCCCCATGATTTTTCATTGTAATTTTTTTTAAATAAATAAAAATAATTCCTGAGCTGCTATGGCAATAAGAAAATAATTGCATAGCTAATATTTATTTCCAATCATTCTTGCAGAAGCTGCTCAATCTTGCCAAGTGATCTTGGACATAGTTGAATCTTCATTACCAGAAGGCTTGCCTGAAAACTTTGGTGCTGACTGTAAATTGCAGGAGACTCTAAACAAGGCTGTTGAGTTGCTTCCAGAATTATGGAAACTTTCTGATTCTCCACATGAAGCAATCTTGTCATACCGGCAGGCACTCCTCCTTAATTGGAATCTTGATGCAATAACTACAGCTAAAATCCAAAAAGAGTTTGCCATCTTTCTTCTGTACTGTGGAGGTGAAGCAAGCCCCCCAAATCTCCGCTCCCAAATGGGCAGTTCATTTGTACCCAGAAACAATATAGAAGAGGCTATACTTCTGCTAATGATGCTATTAAGGAAAGTTTCTCTCAAGATAATTGAGTGGGATCCATCAATCCTGGACCATCTTTCATTTGCTCTATCTGTGGCAGGGGATTTGAGGGCTTTAGCTACTCAGCTGGAAGAATTGCTTCCTGGATTAATTGACTGTAAAGAAAGGTACAGTACTTTGGCTTTCTGTTATTATGGAGCAGGGGAGGACTTGGTTGCTTTGAATTTACTTAGAAAACTGTTGAGAAGAAATGAGGATCCAAAATGTGTTCCTGCTTTATTAATGGCCTCAAAGATTTGTGGGGAAAACCCTGATCTTGCAGAAGAAGGGGCAAATTTTGCTTGCAGAGCCCTTGAAAGTTTGGATGGTGGATGCAATCAATTGGAAAGTACTGCCAGATGTTTATTGGGTGTCTCACTTTCAGCACATTCTAAATTAGCTGTTTCAGATTCAGAGAGGGTCACAAGACAATCTGAGGCAGCTCAGTCCCTGGAAACTGCTGGGAGAATTACTAGAATGAGTGACCCCAATATTCTTTACCATCTGAGTGTAGAAAATGCTGAGCAGAGGAAGTTGGATACTGCAGTTCGTTATGCAAAGCGCTTGCTAAAACTGGAAGCTGGTTCTAATATCAAAGGGTGGTTATTGTTGGCCCGGATATTATCAGCTCAGAAACGGTTTATGGAGGCTGAAACTGTTATTAATGCTGCACTGGATCAGACTGGAAAATGGGATCAGGGAGAACTGTTGCAGACCAAAGCTAAACTTCAAATTGCTCAGGGTTGGTTAAAAGGTGCCATTGAAACGTATACTCAGCTTCTTGCTGTTCTTCACATTCAGCGTAAAAGCTTTGGATCTGGGAAGAAGCCTCTCAAGGTTTGTAAATGGTTTTTGCGTTTATAACCTCCAAAGTATTTTCACATAGTTCTCTTATGATCTTTTTCTTTGAATCTGTACGTGTTAAATTGGATTCTTGCTTACGGAAGAATCATAATTAGTTTTAGAATTGGAAGAATTTGATACTTACTAAAACCAGATCTAGAGATGGTTTTTGAAATTTATATTAGTCATGAACTAGTCCTTGATTATGCAACTAGTGGGAGGTTTACACTTGCTAGTATTCTGAAAGTGAGTGCTCCTCGATAGAGAGATGGAACGATTACTGATTGAGTGTCTGCAAGTGATTATCTTTCTGTGAGATAATTTTAACAAGGTGCTATTGGGAAAGAATATTAGAAGTGGGTTCATGCTGTTTAACACTGACTTTGATTTTGTCAAGTTATATCATTGAAGAACTAGTGCCACAATGAGATAAATGCACTTTTATAAATTTAACCCTGTATGTAACATAATAGCATTTTAAAGTCAGAATAATGGATTGTCTTCTTGCTTTGAACCTGAGTCACTGAGATTATGGAGGCGATTACAGTTCCATTTTCTGAATATGCTTTCCATTACCAAAAAGTGTTTCCTTTTTTTTTTTTTTTGGTCTCTTTATCTTTACCTTTCCTGGAAATCTTTTGTCACAGATAAAATGTTTTCCAGCTAGTTACCTGTTTTGCAATATTTATGACAGAGCAGCAGAACTGCTAAGAGTTTGGAACTGGAAGTATGGCATGATCTTGCTTCTGTCTACATAAGCCTGTCACAGTGGCATGATGCTGAAATTTGTCTTTCCAAATCTAAGGCCATCTGTTCTTTCTCTGCTTCTAGATGTTATACCACAGGTATATATGTCATTTCTCTGTTTTTTTTTTTTTTCTTCTTCTTCTTCTTTCTTTTATTTAGTGTCTTGATATATTTTGTTTTGGTCAGAAGAAATCCTTGATATTCTAGATGGCGTTTTCTGGGTAAAATCTTTATAGTGGTCCAATTGACCTTTTTTCTCATAATTGTTAACACATAGCAACTTCAGCTCCGCAGAAAGTATTGAAAAAATGATTTAGTTGGTTGTTTCTAGTGGAAATTAAGAAAGAAGAAGGTTATGAAAAAAGGGTTAAGTTGGACCCAATTGTTACTGGTGTATCTTGTTGTAGTTGTAGCTCTTAAATTTATTGTACTAAACTTGAACTTCTAGTCTCTAACTGACTGATGCCATTGTTTCTGGAAGTGTGAATTATTGGCCTACATGTATTTCACTTTCTGCTAGAATTGGTGTTGGTTTTAATTTTGAGTATTATTTTTTTTCTTTTTCTTTTTTCAATTAGTTGTTCCATATCCTCCCAAGATAGTCAGATACTATATATGCTTTTTTGGTGTGTGTCAGTGTGAAAGAGAGAAAGAGAGTTTGCTTACTTTTGTAGTTTTCCCAAGTTCTAATAAATGGGCATTTTTTGAGGAAAATATTGAAAAAAAATATTCGTGTAGCACAAACATTTTTTTTATCAAATTGGTTTTCCATTGTGTATTTGTTGCTAATGTCTGCTTACATATTTGAAAGACAAGGAATTATTTCCTGAATCGATGTTTATGTTTTTGTTTCTTCAGGGGGGGAAGGAAAAAGTTAACTTCATTTGTTCTTCATTGCCATGAATAGGTTTTTTTTTTTTAATTAAAAAAAAATATTGCAACTTTTGAAAGCATCCAAGTCAAATCACCATCCTACCTAACTTCAATATTTTTCCAATTAAAAGTCACTGATTTGCTGCTTGGTTGCGGGAATTTCGTTCAGTTGTTGTACAACAACTTAATTGACTTGTAGGGCTTGCCAATTTATACCTTTTCATTCTGCCTCATGTTTTGACGTATTTAGTTTCAATTGGAAAATAGCTGTAGGCTCCCCAGAATCTGAAACTGGAAAAGAAAAAGCTTATTTGAACATTCTTTTGTGTGGTCGAAAACTAGAATGGTTATTGGTATTCAACTGGAACCCCTGATAGATGGGATTAGAAATTCATTGATTTTACAGGTGTACTATATGAAGCAAAGTGCCTCTATAAAGAAGCTCTAAGAGCTTTTGGAGCTGCTTTGGAAATAGATCCCACCAATGTCCCAAGCTTGATCTCCACAGCCGTGATTCTCAGAGAGCTTGGTAGTCAATCATATCCAGTTGTGCGAAGCTTCCTGATGAACGCAATACGGCTTGACAGAATGAATCATTCTGCATGGTATAATCTTGGCTTACTTTATAAAGCGATGAGTACTACGTCGGCATCACTAGAAGCCACCGAATGTTTTGCGGCTGCTGCATTTCTTGAAGAGTCTGCACCAGTTGAACCCTTCAGATGATAAGTTCCATGTAAAAATTTCATCTCTGTAAAGCATACAAAATTATATCCTCTCCAGTGTCCCATCAATGTATCTTGATATGAATCTTCAGATATTGTAGTAGATGTTAGTCCAGCTTCTGAACTGGTTGAGTTACAATTCTCAGACCCCACAAGCTGGGTAGGGTTAACAAGTAACCTACAAGGCTATATAACTCAACGACTTGCATACAGCAATATATGAACCCCTTTCTTTGGTAATTGGAGCTTTTGAAGCCTCAACAACCCACAAGGGTGTGTACTTAATTTGACAACATATGTGATCCTTAAAATGGATAAATGTTTTGATTTGGAATCAAAATGCATTCTGGTTTGTGGAACATATGACCATAGTGTTTCAACTTTCAACCTTCGGGGTTTTGATTAGTTTATATGATCTTCCTATAGAATATTTTCATCTTCAAATTCTATATGAAATGGGGAAAAGAATCGTCTTGTAATGTGCTCCTTTTGGCAATCCATCACCTATGAGAATTTGACATCTCTTTCTTCTGAGGCTCCATTTACCCCACTATAATGTTTCCCGCACTGCAGCTAAGGATGTGTAGCCAACCCGCCAACTTGCCAAAACCAACCCGACTTAACCCAGCTCGCCGGGTTGGGTCAGTTTTTAGGGCTCAGTGGGTTGAGTTTGGTTACAAATTTTTTTTTTTTTTTTTTGGATGGGTCGGATTGGGTTTGGGTCATAAAATTCCAAACCTGTCAAACCCGACTTGACCCACTCATATATTTAATATATATTTAAAATATATTATATAATTAATATATATTTTTTTAAATAACCTGCTCTTCCTCATATCCTATATAAAAGCCAATATTAACGTATATTAGTTTATATATTAATGTATAACTAAGTTGGAATATTAGTTTATATATTAATGTATATTTTGTTTATTAGCTCAGGTGGAAGGTGTAATATATATATATATATATATATTTATATATTCTGCTCAATTTAATAATAATAGTAATAAAAAAAATTGTCAAACCCATGGGTTCAACTTGACCCATGTGGGTTGGGTTGGGTTGGGTTGGACTTATGTGATGGATTGGATTAGGTTGAATTTTTTTTAATCCACAATGGTGAGTTGGATAAAAAAATCTCTTTAACCCGACCCATGCACACCCCTCTGCACCTATAGAAACTCCTTAAGATCAATTTTTTTTTTGGGGGCCATGGATGATCATCATTAGACATATACGATGATATCTAAAACATTTTATTTGGATAATTTATGTTCCAAGATAATTACTGATGCGACAATTCTTTTTTTCAACGTATCATAAATTAAGGGTGTGTTTATTTGGAGGTAAAATAGGATGGATGGAAAACTTTAGAAAGAAAGTAGGAAAGAAAACTTTTTGGAGTGTGCTTGGTTGGCTAGGAAGGAAGGAAGGAAGGAAAATAAATGATGGGACTCAAGTGTTTTCTCCCCAAGCCTACCAAAAAGTTTTCTCTCCACAATGAAGAGAAAACTAAAGGGAGAAATTGAGCATCATTTTTGGACAAAAATTCTCATGTGCAATTGAACATGGACTTCTCCCATGGTGCTTTTCTTCATACTTTTTTTCTTTTTTTGTTTTTGTTTTTTTATCCTCCTTGACGTTCCTGCCTTTTTTTTTTCTTTTTTTTTTTCACCCACGTTGCGTGCCTTTTTTTTTTTTTTTGGATTTACCGGGTAGGTGTTGCCTTCCTCCTTCTTCCCTTTTTTTTTTTTTTTTTTTTTTTTTGATTTATTGGGCAGGCTTGTCCAGTATTTTTTTTTTTTTTTTGGCTTTCTTTTGTTTTTTTTTTTTTTGTTTAGATGTGATTTTTTTTTTTGTGGACATGATTTTCATTTTTTAATAAATTTAGATTGATTTTCTTTTTTGGTTGTTTATCACTTTTTTTTTTTTTGGTTTTAATTGGGCATCATTTGTTAATAAGGGTATATGAGTAAATTTATACACACTCATTTTTTCTCTCTCCATTTTTCCACTCCCAACCAAACAAAAAGGAGGGAAATTAAAATTTTTTTCATCCTCCCACTTTTCCATCCTCTCTTGGTCTCACAATTTTCTATTCTTCCATTTTTTCACCCTTTCAATCAAATGGACCCTAAGGTTTGAAGACCCAATATCCATAGTCAGCTAGCCAGCCACAAACAACAAAGCCCAAAAAGCTAACATCAATCTTTCTAACCATGGCCTAAGCCCATGGAAAATTTGAAAATTGTAGAAAGGAGATAATTAGTTTGGGAGGTAAGGAAGTGATTTTGGTAAAAGCCATAATATGGTGCTATCCCCTTGGTTTATGTGTTAGCTTTGAACATATGAGCTAAGAGTTTTTTTTTTTTTTAGAGAGTTTCAACCTATGACGTCTACTCTTGGTGATAGTTCTTTATCATCAAACCAAGACACCAATCAGTTTTTGGTGTAGGCGGAAATTGAACCCCAGATCTCTTATACTGCCATCAGAGACTTTACCAGTTAAAAATCTACATATGAACTAAGAGTTTGATTTCACTTTGTTGTGTGCATGACATTTTCTTTTAATTTTCTCTCAATTGTCATTGTCAATGCAATCTATCATCTATTACATTAAATGCCCTTACTTAATCTTTGACTTTTCAAAAAAGACTACTTTTACCTTATAATTTTTCAACTAAGCTAAGTTTGCCACAATCCTCTATCTAATGTAAAGCCTCCTCAACCCCTTCAAATTTATGGTAGAAATTCATGATTTATTTAGCAAAAGAGATGCATCTTTATTATGCAAAAACCATAGAAAGGAGAATCAAAGAGGAAGAGGGGAAGGAGGAAGAATCATGAGGGGCACTCAAAGAACATCAAGCTATCTCGCATCATTCACATTTTTTTACCTTTCTAAATCTCAATCAATTAGCATCTAAAAAAAACCTCCTATGAAGCATGCACGCACTAGATCTCACTATCTTCGATTCAAATATACTCTTCTCTTGTTTTATCATATTATTATATGCAATATGTTACTTTTTTTGGAGCTTTAGCAAAAGCTTCCATGTACCAAGTTCATGGTTCCGCTAACTTCAATGTTTTACTGCAGCCTTCATTTATGTGGACCGGTAAGAATAAGTGCTCACAAACCCATACACTACATAATGTCCCCCAAAACGCCGCTAGACAACTCATATATATAATGCAACAAATATATTCGTTATGTTTGAATTGACACTACTTTCATCAAAATAAAAAAAGAAATTTGACACTACAAAATGCCTTACATTACGACAGAGTATTGTATCGTAGCAGAGTATCACAACAGCACATCATATATAGCGTAATGCTACCACAAACTGATTTGGTCTGCTACAGTTTGTTAAGATATTTCTAGTAATATTGTTTAAGCTTTATGAAAATACATATAAATGAAAAAGTGTATAACAATATATGTTATGGTATTTAAACAATAGTTTTTGTTGTTAAACACCGTTACCAAACAGGGCCTAAACTTTCCTTCTTTGTTGAATATTATTTATATTGCTTTATTATTACAAAGGCAGCCCCAACAAAATACAAGAGAATTCTTAAGCATTATTATTTTCATTCAATTTATATTATGAATATTATAAATCATTACTTACTTATTTTATAATGGAAAAAACCCTTATACATTATTCAAATACTTAATGAAGAGGAAAATATTGGACAGCCTGGTATGTGTCCTGTTCATTGGATGTTGGGCTCCAAGGCTTTCCAAACAGGCCTGGTCGCGGCCCATTTAGGATACTGTAGCTCTTGTTTGGCCCGCTCGCCTAGACCCCATAGGATAGGGTACCCCTATAAGGAAAAGGGTCAATAGGTCTACACGACTATAAATACGCCAGAACCCTCCCAAATCAAGGTACGCACAATCACTTGAACAAAAACGCTCTCCAGTTATTACGGAGGTCACTAACTTGACCGTCGGAGGGTTCTTGGCCGGCACCACACCGGTCCCCCCCCTTTCAAGGTCTTCTCTTGTCGTCTTTCAGGTCTCCATCTCGCATCGATCGGGACCGTGCAGCTCACTGATGAACTTCGACCTCATCAGTTGGCGTCGTCTGTGGGAATCGCTAGGACGATCAAACGTTGTCCGACTCCTAAGACAAAGAGTTGTATGGTATTCACGAGATCGATGGCCACAGCTAACGATCGAGGCGACGAGCCTCACCCAACCGCGCTGGAGAGACAAGTCCAGACGCTAGCGACGGCGGTCGAACGCTTGACCAAACGGAACTATGACTTGGAGGAACAGTTACGTCGGAAGGATGAACACCCGGGAGAGCAAGAGGAAGGGACCAGCATAGAAAGGAGGGATGACGAGGCCCCAGAAGGAAGTAACGCACCAAGCGGACAGCAAAGGAGGGCTACCAATCTGATGACCCCTTCTGAAACCTTGCCGCCCCTCGTCGCCGCAGAAATGCAGGAGATGCGGGAACAAATGGCCGTGATGATGAACGCTCTCAGAGGACGGGTGTCTACCGACCTCGACGACCTGGTCCAGCGAACCGATTCACCCTTCATAGCACAGGTCACTTCGTGCCCTCTGCCCCCGAAGTTCCGAATGCCTCAGGTGGAGAGCTACGACGGGACCAAGGACCCCCTGGACCACTTGGAATCCTTCAAGACTATAATGCACCTACAAGGAGTGCCAGACGCGATTATGTGTAGGGCTTTTCCTACTACACTGAAGGGATCCGCGAGGGTCTGGTATAGCAGGTTGCCGCCGAACTCAATTGGAACTTTTAAGGAGTTAGGTGCCCAGTTCGTGTCGCATTTTATAGGAGGCCACCGGTATAAGAAGTCCACGGCATGCTTGATGAGCATCAGGCAAAGGGAAGACGAGACCCTGAGATCCTACATAACGCGGTTCAACAAAGAGTCTCTATCGATAGACGAGGCAGACGATAGGATACAAGTAGCGGCCTTTACCCACGGGCTGCGAAAGGGCAAGTTCCTTTTCTCGTTGTATAAGAATGATCCGAAAACTATGTCCGAGGTATTATACCGGGCGACGAAGTATATGAACGCAGAAGATGCACTGATAGCGAGAGACGATAAGCCGAGGAAGACGGTGAGACAGGAGGATGCCCGATCAGAGCGAGGGCGGAAGAGGCCAAGGACGGATGGAAGAAGGGAGGACAGACGTCCGAAACCGCCCATGCCGAGATTTGCCAGCTTCACTCCTCTGACGGCCCTGATCGACCAAGTATTAATGCAAATAAGAGACGAGGAAGCCTTAACGTACCCCGGGAAGTTGAAGGGGAACCCCGACCGAAGATCGAAAAGCAAGTACTGCCGCTTCCATCGTGACCACGGCCACGACACATCCGAATGCTATGATTTGAAGCAACAGATTGAGGTGCTCATCAGACAAGGGAAGCTACAGAGGTTCGTCAGTAAGGAGGGGATGAACCCACCACAAGGCCAACTCCCCCCGAAGGGGAACGAGCGCCCAAGACCACCCGTTGGGGACATAAGGATGATCGTGGGAGGAACCCCCGGACCGTCCAAAAGGGCTCACAGGGCTTACCTACGGATGGTGCAGAACGTGCAAACGACGGGCGCCGCCACGAAGTTCGCACGAGTAGAGGTACCGACCTTTGGTTTTTCCGACGAAGACGCCTGACGGCTTCACCATCCACATGACGATGCCCTCGTGGTCACTATACGAGCCGGGGAATACAATCTACATCGGGTGCTCATTGATAACGGAAGTTCAGCGGATATTCTTTACTACCCTGCGTTCTAGCAGATGGGAATGGATAAAGATCAGCTTGTCCCGACTAATTACCCCCTCATCGGATTCGGGGGGACGAAAGTCTATCCCCTTGGAACCGTCACATTACCCGTAACTGTGGGAGATTACCCACAGCAAATCGCCAAGGACGTGGTCTTCTTGGTGGTAGACTGTTCGTCCGCCTACAACGCGATCCTTGGGCGACCTACCCTCAACACCTGGAAAGCCGCGACATCAACTTACCACTTGATGGTTAAATTCCCCACCGAGTACGGGGTCGGAGAGCTCCGCGGAAATCAGACCGTGGCAAGAGAATGCTATGTCGCGACGACGGGGATGGATGACCACTTGCAAGCGCTAAATGTTGAGGGACAGCGAGTCGCAGCCGAAGCCGTCGAAAAACTGGAAGAAGTAGTGTTGGACGACACAAGGCCCGAACGGACCACTAGGATCGGCACAATGACCGACCCCTTGTCACGGCAAAGCCTAACCACCTTCCTCAAGGAGAACCAGGACATATTTGCCTGGAGTCACGAAGACATGCCGGGGATAGACCCGACGGTCATAGTACACAAGCTAAGCGTATCGCCATCATTCTCCTCCATCCGACAGAAGAAGCGTGTATTCGCTCCGGAGAGGGACCGGGCTATCGCCGAAGAAGTCCAAAAATTGAAGGAAGCGGGCTTTATACGAGAGGTACAATATCCTGACTGGCTTGCCAATGTAGTCATGGTCAAGAAGGCAAATGGGAAGTGGCGAATGTGTGTTGACTTCACGGATCTGAATAAGGCCTGCCCAAAGGATAGCTACCCATTGCCGCGCATCGACATGCTAGTAGATTCGACGGCAAGGCATGAGCTGTTAAGTTTCATGGATGCTTTCTCCGGTTACAATCAGATAAAGCTTGATGAAAGGGACCAAGAAAAAACGTCGTTCGTAACCAGTCAAGGGCTCTTTTGCTATAGGGTGATGCCCTTCGGGCTCAAGAACGCAGGGGCCACATACCAGAGGTTGATGAACAAGATGTTCGCCCATCAGATCGGAAGGAATGTGCAGGTCTATGTGGATGACATGCTAGTAAAAAGTGCACGGGAATGCAACCATCTGAGCGACCTACAAGAAACTTTTAACACCCTCCGGTCCTACAACATGAAATTGAACCCCAGCAAATGTGCGTTCGGTGTGACGGCTGGGAAGTTCTTGGGTTTTGTTGTATCTCAACGGGGCATCGAGGTCAACCCGGAAAAGGTAAAGGCAATTGTGGACTTGACTCCCCCAAAGACACTGAAGGAGGTCCAAAGCTTAAACGGCAAGATTGCGGCCTTGAACAGGTTTGTTTCAAGGGCAACGGACAAATGCCTACCATTCTTTCGTACACTAAAAAGATCGTTTGAATGGACGGACGACTGCCAGAAAGCCTTTGAAGACCTGAAAACATACCTCTCCTCTCCACCACTACTTAGCCCATCCCAGCAGGGTGAAGAGCTGCTATTATACATTGCCGTCTCTCCTGCGGCCGTCAGCGCCGCTCTTATTAGAGAAGAAGACAGGATTCAGAAGCCCATCTACTTCGCAAGCAAGGCGCTTAGGGGGGCAGAAGAGAGGTACCCCCCGATGGAAAAATTGGCTTTCGCATTGGTGACCGCGGCCCGAAAGCTAAAGCCCTACTTTCAAGCGCACGTGATAAACGTGTTGACCGACCAGCCCCTGAGAAGGGCTATGAGTAGTCCAGATGCCGCTGGGCGAATGGCACTATGGACGGTTGAACTAAGTGAGTACGACATACGGTATAAACCTCGAAACACAGTGAAGGGACAAATCCTGGCGGACTTCATTGCAGAGTTCACCAACACAGCGGATCAAGGGACAAGCGAGCTTCCCACATGGAGAGTTCAGACAGACGGGTCCTCCAACAAGCACGCAGGAGGAGTCGGTATCGTAGTCCGCACGCCAGAAGGGGATCGGATCAAATGCATGATCCGTTTGTGTTTTTCGGCCACAAACAATGAAGCCGAATACGAAGCCGTGATAGCAGGGTTGGACATCGCCGTTGCAGCTGGAGCAGAAAAGGTGGATATCTACTCTGACTCCCAAGTCATCACCAGCCAAATTAACGGCGGTTACGAATGCAGGAGTGCGAGAATGAAGAAGTACCTCGCTGAGGTGAGAAGACGGATGAGCAACCTCCGCGTCAGGGTAATTCAAGTGCCAAGGGAAGAAAACCAAGAAGCTGACCAACTTGCCAGGGCAGCTTCCGCAGAGCCAATGATTGCCCTGGACCAAGTACTATCCTTCACCCAAACGTCAGCGATAATCGACGGTATGAGTCTGCAGGAGGTAAACGACGGGCAATGTTGGATGGCCCCGATTGCAGCGTACTTGAAGGACGGTCTATTACCAGACGGTAAGGAGGCTGCGCGAAAACTGAGAGTTCAAGCATCCCGATTCGTCATGATAAAAGGTGTGCTATACAAAAGGGCTTTCTCCCGACCCTATCTGAGATGCCTCGCCCCCGAAGAGGCAGACTATGTCATGAGGGAAGTCCACGAGGGAGTCTGCGGAAACCACTCTAGCTCAAGATCCTTAGTGCACAAACTCCTCAGAGCGGGATATTACTGGCCGACGATGCAGAAGGACGCCAACACATACGTCAGATCTTGTGATAAGTGCCAACGCTTCGGTAACCTCATTAGGCAACCAACGGAGGAGCTCACGCCCATAGCTGCCCCATGGCCCTTCGCGCAATGGGGACTCGACATCATGGGCCCCTTCCCCATGGCCGCGAAGCAGTTAAAGTTTCTAGTGGTCGGAATCGACTACTTCACTAAGTGGGTGGAAGCCGAGGCTTTGGCGACCATCACAGAGAAAAACGTCCGGAGCTTTGTATGGAGAAATATCGTTTGCAGGTACGGCATACCTCGAGTCCTAGTGTCGGATAATGGCAAACAGTTCGACAACGAGGCATTCAGGGATTTTTGCTCCCAGCTAGGGATAAAAAATCACTACTCGTCACCCGCACACCCACAAGCCAACGGGCAGGTTGAGGTTACAAACCGATCCTTGCTCAAAATCATCAAGACTCGGCTTGAGGGGGCGAAGGGTATATGGCCGGAAGAACTGCCAAGTGTCTTATGGGCATATAGGACAACGGTAAGAACACCGACTGGAGAGACGCCGTTCCGTTTGGCATATGGTGCCGAAGCCGTCATACCGGCTGAAGTGGGGTTGACAAGTTACCGTGTTGCAAGCCACGACGTACAAGGAAATGATGAAGCCATGCGCATCCAGCTCGACCTGGTGGACGAAGTAAGGGCAGCTGCACAACAAAGGATGGCACGGTACCAGGACCTAATGGCGAAGCATTACAACGCAAAAGTTAGGCACAGAGACTTCCAAGTCGGAGATCTTGTCCTAAAGAAAGTAGTCGGTGCTGCAAGGGATGCCACCCAAGGGAAGCTTGGACCAAACTGGGAAGGACCCTACCGGGTTGCAGCCTGGCACAGGAAGGGAACGTACCACCTGGAGACGCTGAACGGAAAGAGGCTAAGCCACCCCTGGAATACAGAACACTTAAAGAAGTACTACTAATAGGAGGCGACGAAAAACAACACCCCTTCTATTCCCACTGCCGGTTTATCTTTTTGTAATGATTATAATTTTATTTCCTATAGTACTGCCATAACGCCAAAAGGCGGCCTTCATGTTTTTGAATGAAGCTCTATGTACTTCGCAATGGCAGAAGTTTTTCGATTGTCTTAAACTTGCTTACATGATACTTAAATCTACAATGAAAGAGCTCGACTAAGTCTACACGGTAGACGTATCTTCTTAAAAATAAATACAACCTACAAGCCCACAAGTGGACGGATCATCACCATGATGAATTTAACCTACGAGTCCACAAGTGGACGGATCATCACCATGATGAATTTAACCTACGAGTCCACAAGTGGACGGATCATCACCATGATGAATTTAACCTACGAGTCCACAAGTGGACGGATCATCACCATGATGAATTTAACCTACAAGTCCACATGTGGACGGATCATCAACTTGATAAATTCAACCTACGAGTCCACAAGTGGACGGATCATCACCATGATGAATTTAACCTACAAGTCCACAAGTGGACGGATCATCACCATGATGAATTTAACCTACAAGTCCACATGTGGACGGATCATCAACTTGATGAATACAACCTACAAGTCCACAAGTGGACGGATCATCAACATGATGAATACAACCTACAAGTCCACAAGTGGACGGATCATCAACTTGATGAATTCAACCTACAAGTCCACAAGTGGACGGATCATTTAAGAAATGGATATAATCTACGAAGTCCACAGAGTGGACAGACCATCTTAAAGACTTGATTAATCTAAAAAGTTCACAAAGAGCGCGAGTCAGCCAAGAACTGGACGGACAGTCGACAATATGGCGGGACCTTCCCAAGACGTGCTGCTATTGAAAGTCCATGAGAAAGACGACGGGTCATTTAAGCAATTGATTTCGTTACAAAGTCCACAGGATGGACGGATTAATCATTCGGCTCATACCGTCGACGAATTGATTGTTTATACGTACACAAAATATTAAAAAGCATTTAAAGCATCCAAGGAAACATACGACGGGTAAAAAATTGCATTAAATAAATTGCCTACAACGGTACACATGACGGTCTTAAAATTGCATGACCGATTGTTCTTAAAATTACAATTCTTTCCCAAAAACGCCAAAAAATAAAAAACTTATTCTACTCGAGGGGCGTCAGCTGGCGCCCCGGCACCGTCGGGCTCTTGAGGGTGGGCACCGTCATGGTTGCTTTGAAGGGCTTCGCCCCCGTCGGGCACCTCGCCGAAAAGGTCAGCGGTTTCCCCGGACTCGACGGTACGAGCGGGGGTTTGGCCTCCAGCGTCAATGTTAATGTGTCCGACGCTAAGATCTGGGTACGACGCCTTCACTTGACGGAGACAGTCGTCAAACCCGTCAGCAAAGGAAGCACCAAGCTCCGTTAGCAGTGCCTCGGAGTCTCGGTACTCCTGGATGGCCTCAGCCCTAACCCGACGGATGTCGTCATCCTTAGCCTTCAGGGCCTCCCTCAACGCCTCCGCTTCTTTCTCCGATGCCTCGCGAGCCTCCTCCGACATTTTTAGCTTATTCTCATGACGGAGCTTCCATAGCTTCAGGTCGTCCAACTCCTCCGCCGTCGCCCTGGCCTTGGCACGAACACGCTCCAAGGATTTTTCCCGAGCCAGGCAACGGTCCATGAGCCCCTTCGCCATCAGCACCGTCTACATCATGCACAAACGAAAGTTAGCAAGAGAGCTCATAGCAAGACAAAAAGAGCAAGTGGACGAGTACGCTACCTGAGTCAGGCTAAATAGAGCCGTCTCCCCCATAGCCTCCGTCGCATGATTGCGGAGGTCCTCGTAGTCGTCCTCTTTAATGATGGAGGTGATTCGGGAGAGGGCGTACTGCGAGTCCTCCCTGAGCAGGACGGGAGCAGCTTTCTCGGGTGCCGGATCGGGGTTGGTCATGAGGCCCTTTCCCTTGCCAATGCCTAGCCTCGACGGAGGGTTGGCTGCGTCTTGGCTGGTCGGTAGACCTACCGTCACCGTCTTCTGCCTCTTCGACGGGCGGTCCGTCTTCTCAGACACCTTTCGGGCAGACGGAGTGAGGGCCTTAGTGGGGAGATCACCCCCATTCTTCTTCTTATTGGCTGCTTGCAGCTTGATGAGGGCTCGTCGCTTGGCGTCGTCCATTTCTGCAAAGAGTGAACGGTTAAAGAATATGACAGACACAAAAAGGGAGGAGAAAACGAAATCACGACGGGGAAGCGGACTTACGCTTACGAACTCCCTCGTCGTATTTGATTGCGGCAGCCGAGGGTTCAGGTCCGTCACGTACCAGTTGATGGTGTCGAGGGTGACGAGCTTGGCCCAGGTCCTCTCCGACAGCTTGGTTTTCTGAAAGATGGACTCAAGGAAACCAAATTGCTCGACGGTAACGTCCGTGCGTCGGCGAGCTGCAAAGAAACAGACGGTTAGATAATTGGACGGCACAAAGGTGATACAAGACGGACTCAAAGCATAGCACATACCCGACGGGGGTACAATTCCCCATGTCTTATCGACGGGTGTAAAGTCCGGGTCGTCACGACGACCCATCCACTCGTCCCCTTGTAGGAAAAAGAACCTACTCTTCCAGTTGCGATTGGAGTCGGGGGTCTCGGACACCAACCTAAGCAACGGGCTCCTCGCCACGAAGCTGTACATTCCCTTTGACTTGGCAATTTCGTCCGGACGGTAACAATTGAAGAACTCCTCCATTGTTAACCGTCTTGTCCCGTTAGACATAACCCCGTACAGGACCTCCACACTCAAAAACACCCTCCAGGCGTTTGGAGAGATCTGGGTGACGGATACACCCAGATATTGGAGAAGTTGACGATGCAGGGCACTCAGAGGAAAACGGAGTCCGGCCTTGAGCATCTGCTCGTACACGCCGACGTCCTCCAGCCCCTCGTGGTAACACCTCTCATTATCAAGGGGTAGACGGATTGTTATTGTGTTTGGGATTTGGTATTTTTCCCTCAGAGTATTGAAGTGTGGCAGACTGATGGTGGAAGTAAAGTAGTTCACCGTCCACTCGGGGGGCAGGATGAACTCCCTCAAGCCGTCCTTGCCAACAACTGACTGAACGAAGGGATCTACCACTTCTACTTCCTCATTGGAGTCATATTCTGACCCGTTCTCTCCTCGCCCTTCATCTTCCGTGGAGGAAGGAGAGCTGGATGACGGTTCTCTGCCCTCGACGGAGGTACCCTGGTCTCCCTGACCTGACGGGTAAGCCTCGTCATATCTCGCTCCCTTACGGACAAAAGATTGACCGCTGGAAGCTTTACTAGACATCTGACACCTACAAGCGACGGAAAAGGAAACCTAAGACTCTAGAGCTACACTGACGACGGACCGACGCTTAAAAGAAAATTGGAGTGCGAGAGGGAATGATCTTACTATTTTTAAGGCGACGGCAGGTTGCTGACGGATGACAGAAATGGAGAACGGAATGGCGCTGTTCACAGTTGACGACGGATGCTCTCTGATCAGCAGAAACTTCTCCAAAATGTGAAAGTGGCTCGAGCAAGAGACGAATATATAAGGGCAGCAGCACGACACACGAGGAGACGCCTCGATTTTGGTTAGCTGCCTATCGAGGTTCACCACGTGTCCTCGAGCATTTATGCCTGTTCCAACCTGGCAGTTCTCCCGCGATGAGGACGCGACGGATTCAAGAGGACGGATCTACGCATCCCGTTTTCCCGTCATAAGTAGTGACGGGCCAAGATCGTCGACGGGTTGGGCAACTCATTCCATGGACCCGTCGTGTAATGTGACGGATTCATGGAATGGGGGGCAACTGAAGAGGAAAATATTGGACAGCCTGGTATGTGTCCTGTTCATTGGATGTTGGGCTCCAAGGCTTTCCAAACAGGCCTGGTCGCGGCCCATTTAGGATACTGTAGCTCTTGTTTGGCCCGCTCGCCTGGACCCCATAGGATAGGGTACCCCTATAAGGAAAAGGGTCAATAGGTCTACACGACTATAAATACGCCAGAACCCTCCCAAATCAAGGTACGCACAATCACTTGAACAAAAACGCTCTCCAGTTATTACGGAGGTCACTAACTTGACCGTCGGAGGGTTCTTGGCCGGCACCACACCGGTCCCCCCCCTTTCAAGGTCTTCTCTTGTTGTCTTTCAGGTCTCCATCTCGCATCGATCGGGACCGTGCAGCTCACTAGTGAACTTCGACCTCATCACTTAATAATGTTATTTCATTTGCTAAGGGGGAAACGCACCTGCATGCCAAATAGTGACCCATTCTGGACTTGACTCCTAGAAGTAGAACAGCATTAGTCTCTCTCTCTCTCTCTCTCTCTCTCTCTCTCTCTCTCTCTCTCTCTCTCAATAAGGGTTCTAAATGAACCAATTGGGCTCAAGCACAACCTTATTTATATTCATTTATTTAGCAAAGAGTTAAACTCAAACCTAAGTTTAGGCTTGACTATTAAACAAGATGAGGTAAAACATAATAACATATTTTTTAGCAAAGTAACTTATGAGTACGTGGTTTGATTTAAGTATATTTAATATATATGGCATGCTTATATGTACAAATGTATACAAATCAGTGAAGTCGATACCGTACTGGTATCGGTCGTACTGGCCGGTATGTACTGTGCCGATATGTATATCGGTATCGAAACGATAATGTTTTGTACCGGTTTGAATACTGACTGTACCAGCCATACCGGCCAATTTCGGGCAATATCGGGGGTACCAACTGATATAGAAAAAAAACTTTTTTTTTATTTTTTTTACTTTTGTAATTTTTGAATTTTTGTAAGGGCATAATGATAACTTATTTACATTAACTTATTAGTATTATTTGTTTTCTTAGTATGCAATGAACAATTAAGCTTTATATTTTTTATATTGTGTTTTTTTTCTTTTCTTTTAACTAATGCTAAAGTCTAAAATTATGAATAATTTATTCTGAATTGAGGTAATGTTTTATAGTAAACTTTTATATTTATTATAATACACACACACACACACACATATATGTGTGTGTGTGTATATATATATATATATTTATAAATATAAAAAGTAACGGTAAACTCGAAACGGTATATTGGTATTGATCGGTACCGAAATATATTGTTCTACTGGTTAAACCGGTACAGCCTCTGGTACTAGATTGACTCCCTTGATACAAATATATTTATATAGACTTGAAATTGGATTGTTTAAATTTGTAAATAAATTCATAAAATGCATCACATCCATTGAAAACCTAAATAGTCCAATTAGTAGTAAGTATTATGCATAATTTTTAATATAATATTGGTGAATCTAATTTTTATAAGTTCATTACAAAAATCGTTCTATCTAATTAACCCGGATTATATAATTTCAATTATAATGTAGTTATTAATTATTAGCATATAGTTGTGAATTGGTAAAAAAAAATTAGTTGGAGTGTTTACTATATACATGAAAAGAATAAATTAATCAAGTCGCTCATGAATAAATTTGAGAGTGTTCAACAACAAAAAGAACCAAATTTAAAGATGTAATATCGTTTGGTGAAGAATTCAAACTAAGCTGGTGTTTGGAAAAAAATTAAATGAACAAAGGTAAAATTTGATTACCATAAATCAGGTTTTGGAAACCCAACACTTGGATAAACTGAATTTTAATTATTTTTAGAAAATATAACATTATTTGTATTTTATAAGACAATGTAACTAGGTGCTTGAATTTAATTAAGAAACCTAACCTACCGGGCATCTAAGGGTCTGTTTAGATACCGCTTATTGTTGAAAATGAAATTACTGTAACAAAATAATTTTTAAATGTGTGAATAGTACCGTGAGACCCAGTTTTAAAGTTGTTTTTTTTGAAAAAAAGTAGTTTGCAGGTCCCATGAGTAGTGCATAGGACTCACTAAAAAAACACACCGCTAAAAAATGCAAAACGCGCTTCCCAAATGGAGGTTAGGGTTTGTTTGGATATCGCTTATTGCTGAAAACTGAAAACACTGTAGTAAAATAATTTTTAAATTTGTGAATAGTGTCGTGAGACTTAGTTTAAAAGTTATATTCACTGGGAAAAAAAAAAGAAAAAAAGAAGGTTGTGGATTCCATGAACAGTGCACAAGACCCACCAAAGAAAATGCAAACGCGCAACGCTTGCTACTAAATGCTATCCTAAGAGCAACCACATCAGCTCTTTCATTTTACACATCCATTTTTACACTAAAAACCTACCTTTTCTATTTTACACATTCAATTTTACAAAACACCCATATCGATTTATCTATTTTACACATCTTTTAATTAAATAATCAATTTCCTCACAATTTTTTATTATTTCTCTAACTACCCGATATATATACGCGCCTCTCTCTCTCTCTCTCTCTACCCATTTCTATTTGTTCTCTCTCTCTCTCTCTCTCTACTCATCTCTCCCCTGAAAAACTCTCCCTCTTCCTTGAAAAACTCTCCCTCTCGATCAACTCTCCCTGGTTCCGATTTGCTCCGATCCACGAGCTTCGATCCGCTCCAATCCCGAGCTCCTATCCACGAGCTCCAATCCGAGCTCCGATCCACGATCCATGAGCTCCGATCCAGTCAAGCACCGATTTGTGTTTGTGTATCTCTGTTTTTTTTTAGCAAGTGTTGATTCTCTGTGTTGATTTGTCTCTGAGGATCTATTTGTGTGTGGGTATGTTTTTGTGCATCTGAGGAAAAAGAAGAAGCGTTTGTGTATCTCTGTTTTTTTTTTTTTTAGCAAGTGTTGATTTGTCTCTGAGGATCTGTTTGTGTGTGGATGTGTTTTTATGTATCTGAGGAAAAAGAAGAAGATGATCAGTTACTGGTTTGTTGAGCATGGAGAAGAGAGAGAAAAAAAGGGGCGAACGAAAATTGCTAAATTAATAGATAAACGAGCTACAGTAACCTTGTAAATATACACGGTTACTGTAACTCGTTGATGGATTTGCACAATTTTGAACATTTTTACACCCATTAATGTGGGTGTTTTTTTTGCTCAAAATGTGTAAAATTGGTAGTTATTTTTATTTTAGAAGAATTTAAAGCAACTGTGTGGTTGCGCTAACTCCACCTAAGTTAAAGTTTTACTTACGCTCTGTTTGTTTTGCTGGAAAACTTTCTGTAAAGATAGTTTTCTACATTTTTCAGTGTTTGGTACTACAAAAAAAACTGGTCAACGGAAAATTATCTTTAGTCAATGGAAAATTCTAATAAAAATAAGGTTTGTTTTTTATAGGTTGTTTTCCAATTTTTGTTTTTTTTGGAAAACAATCTCTCTCTCACGGTACGCTTTCTCACTCTTTCTCTCTTCCTTTTTTTTTTTTCCTCACACCGTCACTGTCACTAACTTTGGTCTCTCCTCTTCCATAGATCTCTCTCTCTCTCTCTCTCTCTCTCTCTCTCTCTCTCTCTCTCTCTCTCTCTCCATATTTCTCTTCCCCTTTATAACACAGTTCTCTGATTAGATTTTTTTCTTTCATTACTATTAGGACATATGTGGTTCACTTGTTAAGAACATATGTCATTATTTTATGTAATTGGCTAATCCTTTGACAAAACGCACCTTACTTATATTTGGGTAGATATAAGATATTTTAATACTTCAAGAAATAAGGTTTCAAGATCAAGAGTTAAAACCATGCAAGTCTGTTCAAGAAACAAGTTGAAGAAGTGTTTGGCAATAAAGCTCGACAGCTGGCTCGATAGCTTCATCTATCCAGCTTTAATAAGCTGTTCTAGCCCCGTGGCTCGACAGCTACTCGACAACATCTCTACACCTCTAGCTGTTGAGGTTTAAGAAAAACAATTTTTTAGATCTGTTTTGATTCCAATCCGTAGATATGTCTTTGAACTTTCTTTTCTCACAACCTTAGACATATAAAAGGATTATTTTAAGGGCTGTATCAGTTGCACAGCTGAAGACACAAGTTGCACAAGCATTGAGAAAATTCTGTTCAAGCAATTTGTAATCGAAGACAAAGTTTACCCTAGTTCATTTCTTTGTGAAGAAGCTGCTGTGTTTGTGCACCGTAGGGTTTTGTAACCAAGCATCTTCTTATTCTTCATTGTGAAGATGAACTGAAGAACTTTGTAACTAACATCTTTCTCAAGTGATTAAAGTCGCGTACTGGGATCCGCGCAATTGGTTAATCACGTATTAGGAGCCGTGCATTGAAAAGAAGAGATTGTCACTACATAATAAGTCCAATTGGGTATTGGGGGTAAGGGTTTAACTGTAGGTTGGTATAAGGTACTGAGATTCCTTTATTTGTAACCGCTTGTTGTGATAACAGTGGATTCTCGGGAGTGGTGACCTTAAAATCACCCAGTGGAGTTTTTATTTTGGAAGTTTTTCCCACTCGTAAACAAATCACCGTGTCAATTTATTTTTCCGTTGCACTTTAGTTTATTGGCGATTTGTTTGTGCTACCACACGTTTTCATGTTAAATTAGTTAATTAATTAATTAATCCATCACAAGGGGTCAATACGTTTTTGGCCTATCAATTACTCAATAATTATTTCATTCATCTCTACCAACTTGCAAAGAAGAACATATTCGTAACGGTAATTATTTCATTCCTCTCTACCAAAATCCCAATTCTTTACTTTGAATTTCAAACTTAATTTTATTTTTTCTCTAAGAAATTTTTGGTTTGATGGATTCCAGGTAGAACTTTTTTCTTTCACATAAAAATACTAAAAAAAAATAAAAAAGAAGAAAGAATGAATGAATGAAGTAAAAGAAGAAAATTTTAAACATAGTGTCTATATGACGCAAAATTGCTTTTACATAGGATAATCTTTTTTGTTGATAGATACATTATGTAGATACTATGTAGTAATGATATATTATGTAGATATGTTATATAAATACATAATTTTGAGTAATATTAAAGACTTGTAGTTGACTATAGTAGACAATTAATGTATCAACAAAAAGAGAAGACAATTAAAAGTTATTGTTATTTGTACTTATTAAAAATGTATTCCCCTATCAATTTTATGTAGACGTAAATGTACTTTTGGTCCCTACATTTTGGGTCATTTCTCGATTTGGTCCCTAAACTGATTTTGCTCCTAGGTCAGTTCTTGATTTTTTAAAATCGTTTTTAAAATGGTCCCTGTCGTCAACCCAGTAACAGAAAAATCTGAGGTGGCAAACGAAGTGCATATGTGGCACGTTAGATGCTGACGTGACTAATAAAATAACATTAATAAATACCACGTCAGCATCCATGCCAGCATTTTAATGACAAGTCAGCATTTTAATTAATAAAAAAATAAAAATCATTTTTAAAAAATTAAACTGAAAAAATTCAAAAAAAAAAAAAAAAAACCTTTTTCAGAAGAACATTGTTCTTCTTCTTCCCCAGGACATGAACTTCATGCTTCATGTTCTTCCCCAAATCAAACCTAATAAATCCAAGAAATCAAACCCATAAACATCCCTACTCAAAACCAGTTTGATTTCTTGGATCTTCCCTTATAACAACACTCTCCGAAATCGAACTCGACGAAATGTTTCTCATCGCGAGGTTCCGCCTCTCCTCGCCGCCCTGCTCCTCCGCCGCCGCGCTTCCCTTGCTCTGCATCACGAACTCTAATTCCCCAGCCGCTTGCATACTCGCCACCGCGCGTCCCATCGTCGAATCCCCCAAACCTTTTACACTCTTACCTCCCTCGCTCTTCTTCACCACAAAGGTCGAGTTTCTCTCCCCATCACCTTCATCTTCCTCATCCTCGTCCTCGTCCTCGTCCTCGTCGCGACAACCTAGCGCTCTCTTCGCAGACTCGTAATCGGAGATCGGCGAGCTCCGAGGCCTCGAGGAAGAGTATGAGTAGTAATACGACGACGAAGAGGACCGGTGGTTAAAACTAAGATTGTTCTTCACGATCATTGTACGGAAGTCTTCAGTCTTGCTAGACTCACCACCATAGTCGTTGTCGTAGTCGATCGAAGCTCCGCCGCCGAAGTCCTTAGGGAGTCGCTTAAGGAGTGGAGGCAGAGACGAATCGTCGTCTTCGTCTTCTTCGGTATCTTTGTAGACCATTGTAGCGTAAAGGTCTTGCTTTTGTGGTTGTGGTTGTGATTTGCGGGAGTTTCGGTCGTGATCGTAGTCGGAGTCGGAGTCGCCGCCGTGGATGACGACGGTGGATGTTTATGGGTTTGATTTCTTGGATTTATTTGGTTTGATTTGGGGAAGAACATGAAGGTTCTTTTGAAAAAGTTTTTTTTTTTTTTTTGAATTTTTTCAGTTTAATTTTTTAAAAATTATTTTTATTTTTTTATTAATTAAAATGCTGACTTGTCATTAAAATGCTGACATGGATGCTGACGTGGTATTTATTAATGTTATTTTATTAGCCACGTCAGCATCTAACGTGCCACCTATGCACTCCGTTTGCCACCTCACTATGTAGGGACCATTTTAAAAACGATTTAAAAAAATCAAGGACTGACTTAGAAGCAAAATCAGTTTAGGGACCAAATCGAGAAATGACCCAAAATGTAAGGACCAAAAGTGCATTTACGCCTTTTATGTATATAGACAAATGGTTGATATGTGTGTGTGTGTGTGTGTGTGTGTGTGTGTGTGGACGTTCGTGTCCATATATATGAGCAAGATAAGTGGTAGAGATTATGAAAATTTGACAACTAATTTTAATTGTATTTATTGTCAAAATTTTAGTATGAAAACCAAATTCATTTTTGGTTTATTATTATTATTTGTATTGATTACATTCCTTGGTTTACATAATACACATATTTTAAATTAGACAAGAAATATAAAAAATAAAAATAAAAATAAAAATTTACATACCAAACACTAGAAAACATGCCTAAGTTCATTTTCAAGATCGTTATTAAACACTGAAAAATGATATAGTTTTCTAGAAAATGCTATTTGAAAAATAAACCATTTTCTAAAAAACGTTGATGCTGAAACAAACAGAGCGTTAATGAAAATTTACCAGATAGTGGCCACGCTGCCCTCACAGTTTAACGCTTGAATTGGATTTGGGCTCACATCTTTTGGTAGCTATTTTCTCCATAGTCACTAGGCTCCAGCTGGGCCTTGTTTTTATAATTCAAATTAATATTAGTGACCTAAGTACCCCCCCCCCCCCCCACCACACACACATATATAGTTTTCTAATAATAACACATCATCTTTTTATGAAAACAAAACACCTTAGCTTTCTTCTTCTTCTTCTTCCTTAATTTATTTATTTTTTATTTTTATTTCTTGGGGACAAATATAACACCTCATCTAATCAATATTGCCACAGCATATTATGGTTTTAAATGCATTAGCTAGATGGAAAGCTTTTTAGGTTCAACTCCTAGTTTTAAAATGAGAATCTTCTTCTATTAATTTCAACCAAAATAATTGATTGTGCACTGTGATTCTTACTGAACAAATTTGCAAATTCAAATCTAAGCAAACTTTTTCTCCCCAAAGAGAGACAAAAAGATAACATACACTTCAACCCATTTTATGGAAAAATTCTTAAATAGTTTCAAAGTATGGATATATGGTATTTCATCTTCTCACATTCAAGATGGATCCCACGAATTTAATAAGTAGATTTCACCATATATATTAAAGGAGGAAATATCATTTTCTGTCTTCCAAAAGTATATAAGAATTACTTTATTTTATGAGTATATGAACAAATCTTTGCCAATCGATTTGTCTCGAGTCCTGTGTCCATTAAAGCTAATCAAGCCATGAAAAAAATAAATAAAGCATCTTTTTTCTTAAAAAAAATTTATCCTTAATTCATTTGAAGGTTTGAAGAAGAAGAAAAGTAGATGAAGATGTTATCAACGTAATCTTCAATCCAAGCACAACTTAAAATAAACACTTCACCTTCCAAAATAAATCACTACCATGAAGGAAGCGGCGTTAGACTATTACTAAATATTATTCTAAATTTCTAATGTCATTTGGTTTTTTTCCCGTTAACACTCTAAAATGTTTAGAGTAATTATCAAAAATTGAAAGGGGAGAAAAAAAAAAGTATTCCTTTCTATGGAATTAGTACCAGAAGCAAGTATTCAAATATAAAGTTTGGTGCAAAATATTTTTTTTTTCTTTTATCTGGGGAAAAATAGGAACACATATAAGCTTAAGAATAATTAAATCATTTAAAAACAAAGCATAGAAATCCATAGGGTTCCAATGTAATAATAGTAATTTAAAAAAAAATAAAAGGATAAAATCATTCAAACAATAACTATCTAAGGGTTGTAAATGAACCAAGTCGTTCATAAGTAGTTAGAGTTTGGCTTGATAAAGAAAACTCCTTCACATTTTTTGTTTATAAACAAATCAAACTTGAGCTGTAGTTTAAGACTTGTCTAATAAACAAGCCGAGTATAAACCAAAAAAAAATTAAAAATTGTTTATGAGTAGGTTTTGTGAACATTAGGGCTCTATACAAGCTAGACCTAAACTCGCTTATGAGCTTGACAATAAAACCCATACATTACTAAAACTTTAAGTACTTAGGATTTGGGATTACTTATCCAAATTAAATAAGTTTGATAATGTACTTGTGTTGGATCTTGATGAGTCAAAAAATAAAGTGGCATTGTCATTTCATGTTAATGATGACCTAAATGAGCGTTACACATTTATTGCATACATTAATGACGAAACATAACATACAGAGTAATGGTAACAAGTGAGTTGTGTACTTCAGAGCTCCCATTGATGACATACTAGCTGTTGCTCATAAATGTTGAAGATAAAGGCTTGAGATCAACAAAGATCAAACTGACAGAGCAAGGAAAGCAAAACGGTGACACTTAATGTGTGTTATGAAATGCACCGTTTCGTTAAAAGGATTGCATAGAATCGCACCGTATTGGAGAACACTGAGTCTGTGTGTTAGAAGAGTTGAAAACGATGCTGTGTTTGTTCTATTTAAGCTTCAGTTGTTAATGGCACGAAAATTGGTTATTGAGTCGTTAGTCTTTCCTTGATTTACGGGCATGATCCGTATAATTTGGATCTAATTATTGTTCTATTAGATTTGTAGAGTGAGTGATATAAATACTGAGCTAGTGATCAATTGTAATGTTAAGCAAGATATTTTCCTAATTCATTGATTCATAGTGATTCTTTCTCTCAATATTTTCTCTCTTGTTCTCACTCTTCTTTCTCGCTGTTTTTCTTCTCTGATTCTCACTATTATCACTGCAATTCTATTTTGCTCACTGTATCGATCTTGCTTCAACCTGAAATTCATAATACTAAGAATTTCTTCATGGTATCAGAGCCTGAATTGATCACTGCTCAGAGCTCAACAATGACAACTTCAAGTTCTACAATGGCTTCCTCATCTACATCTTCAAATTCCTCAGTGAATGTGATGAATCAACCACTCTTACCTCTCTCAAATATGTCAAATATGATGACGGTGAAACTAGACATACAAATTACATTGTATGGAAACACCAAATCACCATGGTGTTGGAGACTTACTCTTTGTTTGAGCTGTTAGAAGAACCTCAACTGATTCCTGACAAATATCTAAAAGATCTTTCTGGTACTTACACCACAATCATGAATCCAGACTTCTTGATTTGGAAATCTAAGGAGAAGGCATTGTTGAGTTCAACCTTATCTCCATCTATTTTTGCTTTCACTGTTGGTTGTACCTCAGCAATGGAGGTTTAGAAGGTCTTAGAGAATAGATTCTCTTCTATCTCTTGGTCACACATTATGAACCTCAAAGGTGAACTACATAACCTCAAGAAGGGAGCTGATTTTGTAAAATCTATAATTGCAGAAAATTAAAGTAGTAAGAGATAAACTTCTTGCAGTTGGAATGATTGTGGATGATGAAGAAATACTCCATATTGCAATTAAGGGACTTCTTAAGGAGTACAATGCTTTCAAATCTGCTATAAGGACCAGAAGTACACAATTGAGCTTTGATGAGCGTTCTACTATGCTCAATGCTGAGAAAGAATCTCTTAATGAAGGCCTAGATGTCAAAGACTCAGTCTTTGTCATGGCAACAACTACTAATTCAAAGCCTAACAACAACGGCTACAATCAGGCTTTTAATAGAGGAAGAGGCAGAGGTAACTACAATAACAGAGGTGGTAAGGGAGGTAGGGGATCCAATAGTCAATTATCTCAATATCCTCATTTCAATCAATTTCAGCAAGATCAACCTAATGCTGGTGCAAGGTCTAAGAGACCAACTTGTCAGATTTGTGGAAAGCTTGGTCATACAGCCATTAATTTCTACCATAGGATGGACTATGCCTATCAAGGGAAGCATCCTCCTACCAAACTTGTAGCAATGACCACTGCTTCAAATGCTTGCCTTATTCAAGACCAGTCTTGGTTTGCAGACATTGAAACAACGGATCATGTCACAGCAAGCCTCAACCACCTCAACTTCCTAAAACCTTACAATGATTAGGATCACCTCACTGTAGGCAATGGCCAAAATCTCCCTATTACTGACACTGGTGCTATTTTGATGAGAATGTCCTTTCCATTTAGGCTTTGGCCACGAGGAAGGTACTTTATTAGGGCAAGAGTGAAGATGGAATTTATCCCATCTATCCTCAAAGGGCTTCTCAACTTTTTGTCTCCTGAGGCCTGCAACAATGTTACTAGTTGTTTAGTTGTTAATAAGTCCCTTTGGCAAAAGAGACTTGGTCATCCATATGATCAAGTACTCAAAGTTTTATTTCCTAATGTCAATTCAACTATGAATAAGTGTAACCCTGTTCATAATCCCTGTACACATTGTTTGTATGGTAAAATGCATAATCAATCTTTTCCAAAATCTCAATTTACTACTTCTTCTCCATTTGAATTAGTACATTCAAACTTGTGGGGTCTTGCACTTGTTAGTTCTATTAATTGTTTTAAATACTATGTATTTTTGTTGATCATTATACCAGATTTACATGGCTTTATTTACTCAAGTCTAAGTTTGTGGTCTTGACCAAATTTACTCACTTCAAAACTATGATTGAAACTTAATTTTCTTCCAAAATATAGATCTTTAGGTCAGATTGGGGTGGTAAATATACCTCCAACGACTTTAAAACTTACCTAATGCAGCAAGGTATTAGTCACCAACTCTCTTGCCCTTACACTCTTCAACAAAATGGCCTTGTTGAGAGAAAACATAGACATCTTGTTGAATCCACTATCACACTTATATCCTAGGCATCTATTCCCTCTTCATATTGGTCATATGCAATCCAAACAGCTGTTACCTTAATTAATATACTTCCCACTTCAGTTCTGGGTTTTCACTCACCTTGGTCCAAGTTACGTTCCTCAAAACCTGACCTCTCACAGCTTAAGGTCTTTGGTTGTGCTTGCTATCCCAATCTCAGACCATATACTACTCACAAACTTAAACCTAGGACTGTAGAGTGCATTTTCCTTGGTTATCCTACTGGTTCAAAAGGTTACCTATGTCTTGATTTCTAGGCATGTCCTTTTTAATGAGTCAAAATTCCCCTTTTCCACTCTCAATACCTTTTCTTCTGCTTCTACCTCTCCCATTGTTCCTTTTGATTCACTTTGGCCTTCAAACCAATCATTCCACCAATCATCCATCACTCCTAGGTGCTTTTTCTGAACGTGTGCCACCTCATTCTTCTTCTTTTCCTACTACTCTTTCCCAACCAACTGAGTCTATTTCATCTCAGTCTTGTCCTATTCCCTTAGCCACTCCCTCTACACTTGTTCCTCAGCCCCTTTCTGTAGTCACTCTACCTAATGAACCTCTCCAAGAACCTCCTGAGTCCATTCCATCTCAGTCTTGTCCTATTCCAGACTCTACTTCTCCATTTGCTACTATACTTACACAACCTACTACCTTAAACCATCACCCTATGCAGACCAAAACCAAGAGTGGAATCACCAAGCTAAAGTCCAAATTGTGTTACAAAGCAGTCCTTGATTAAAATTATACTGAACCTCATACTTATAAGGGTGCTTCCAAATACCCCAAATGGTGTAAGGCAATGGATGTTGAGTTTCAAGCTCTCCGAAGGTAGCATACTTGGTCATTGGTTCTTGCTTCTCCTAATGTGAATTTGGTTGGATGTTAATGAGTATTTAAACTTAAACTCAATAGTGATAGTACTATTTCAAGGTATAAGGCTAGGTTGGTAACCAAGGGATTCCATCAGCAAGCTGGCATTAATTACTAAGAAACTTTCAGTCTTGTCATAAAACCAGCAACTATGAGGCTTATTTTGGCTATAGTAGTGAGCTGCAATTGGTCACTAAGGCAACTTGATTTGTCCAATGCCTTCTTACATAAATTCTTTAAGGAAGAGGTCTATATGGAGTAGCCTCCTAGGTATGTTGATTCAGCACATCCATCCTATGTCTGCAAGTTGCATAAATCTCTCTATGGCCTTAAGCAGGCCCCAAGGGCATGGTTTGAGAGGTTCACCTTCCATCTTCTTCATCTAGGTTTCATTGCTTCTGTTGCAGATAGCTCTCTATTCATTTTTCATTTCTCTGGTACTATCATTTATCTTTTGTTATATGTTGATGACATTATTGTTACTAGTAACAGCTCAGGTCAGATTACTCATCTTATCTCCGCTTTGAGTTAAGTCTTTGACCTTAAGGACTTGGGGCCTCTCAACTCTATCTTGGGTATTCAAATCACAAGGACTAAGTTTGGTCTTTCCCTCACTCAGTCCAAATATGCTTTTGATGTGCTTCATAGGTTCCACATGGAAAGTTCCAATCTAACCAAGACTCCATGTTGTCCTTCTACCAGATTAGTACCCCATGATGGTGTTGCTTTGTCAGATCCTTCTGCGTATAGAAGTATGGTTAAAGCTCTCCAATATTTGTCTTTTACTTGGCCAGACCTTTCATTCAGTGTTCATCAGTTCTGCCAATTCATAAGCAATCCCACTTCTACTCACTTGGAGGCTACCAAGCGTGTTTTGCGTTATGTTAGGGGCACTTCGAATCATGGCATTCATTTTTCCCTCGATCCTTTAACATTCACCGCCTTTTCAAATGCTGATTGGGCAGGGGACCCCTCTGAAAGATGATCCACTATTGGGCTACTTGTCTTTCTTGTTCCTAGTCCTATTTCATGGTCTACCAAGAAGCAAAGCACTGTGTCCAGATCCTCCACTGAGGCAGAATATCGAGCTTTAGCTACCATCGTTGCAGAGCTGTCTTGGTTTCGAATTTTGTTTAAAGAGCTCAAAGTTTTTCTTTCTCATATTCCTGTGTTATGGTGTGACAATGTCTCTGCAATTTCTTTGTCAGCTAATCTAGTTTTTCACTCTCATACCAAGCATCTAGAGGTTGATTATCACTATATCAGAGAGAAAGTATTATGCAGGGATTTGTGTGTTGGTTTTGTCTTAGGCAAGGATAATTTGGCTGATATGTTTACCAAGTCATTACCTGCTCCTCTATTTCTTCTCCTCAGACACAAACTCCTGGTGGATTCCTCCCCTTCTTGTTTGAGGGGGGATGTTGAAGATAGAGGCTTGAGATCAACGAAGATCAAAATGACAAAGCAAGGAAAGCAAAACAGTGACACTTAATGTGTGTTATGAAACGCACCGTTTTGGAGAACACTGAGCGTGAGTGTTAGAAGAGTTGAAAACGATGCCCTGTTAGTCCTGTTTAAGCTTCAGTTGTTAATGGCGTGAAAGTTGGTTATTAAGTCGTTAGTCTTTCCTTTATTTACAGGCTTGATTCGCATAATTTGGATCTAATTATTATTCTGTTAGATCTGTAGAGTGAGTGATAAAAATAATGAGCTAGTGATCAATTGTAATGTTAAGCAAGATATTTTCCTAATGCATTGATTCATAGTGGTTCTTTCTCTCAAAATTTTCTCTCTTTCTCACTCTCTCACTTTTCTTTCTCACTGTTTTTCTTCTCTAATTCTCACTGTTATCACTGCATTTCTGTTTTGCTCACTGTATTGATCTTGCTTCAACCTGAAATTCATAATAATAAGAATTTCTTCAATAAATTCCAGAATTCATTATCCATAAAAAGAGGAAAACAACTATAAATGAAGGGAACAACATAATTCAAAAGTACACACAAATACTCACCCAAAAAACCACTCCAAGTCATTTTCCTCTCTAAATCATTTTCTTCCTTTCTAACTTAAGCATCAGAGTGTTTTTGGCAAACACCACACCAGTGTATCATGCTTCTTTCTCAGGCTTTCTTGCAGGTTTGCATCGAAGACACGACCAACCACGGGATCATCCATCTAGTGAGACAAGGTCCTTAACTTGGTGATTTTTCGCATCATCAGATCTCAAGTTTGAAAGCTTGATATTGAGATATCGTGTTTGAGCTCAATATTAAGTTCTAGCTTGGCTTTTAGATTTTTTTTGATGAGCTCGAGCTTAAACATCATTTATAAACTTGGTTCAAGTTTAAGCCAAATTTGAACATTTAACATTCATTGTCGAGCTAAACTTAAACACTCATTCTCGATAAAACCGAGCTCATTTACTGCCTTAACTATCTTAATATTATGTGTTAGAATATATATATATATATATATATATGTATGTATGTATGTATGTATGTATCGATTATGATTTTAGAATTCAAAAACCTTCTAACGTTATTTTTTTTTCTTTTTGTTTTTTTATGAATTTTAGTTTTTAGTTAATTAAGAAGAATGAGAGAAAGGGATGAATAAAACTAAGAGTAGTATATTTAGATGGAAGTCTTATAGGTGAAAGTCTCTCCTCCTTATTAATGTTATATTTGTCCAATATTATATATTCATTTAATAGTAAATGAAAATTGTTGACTTTATATTTAAAAATCAATAAGCTTAGAAATACAACTTGATTCATAATTTTTTTTTTAATAATTAAGGTGGCAAGTTTTTAATGGTAAATATTAAAAAACAATTATAATCTATCAACTTAACAATTATGATTATGAAATTGTTTGTTTCATTTAAAAAATAATTTTGAAATATATTATAAAAACTCTTGTATTTGTAGTGATGGTCCTGCTGGATACACATCAAACTATTCGTGGGTTTTAGGTAACTAGAAACATAAAAAAATATGTGAATTTATTTTTTGATAAATTGAAAATTTGTAGTTTTTAATTCTTAATTTTATGAAATCAGTATGTGATATATTATGTTAATGACATTACAAAAACATGTGTAATTAGCACGCTTGCCACACTAATAATTGTCGATTATATAATGATAGAAAAGTGAACTAAAAATGCAGAGCAACAAGTTTTTAAAACTTGGATTAGAAAATAATCAATAATAATAATTAACCCGACCAGAATAATTCAAATGCCAAAATTATATATTTTAATTGATAAAAAAAAAAGTGTAGTAATTCACTTGACCACGCTATCCACTATCCAGTGTCTGGTTCCCAAAATCCTAAAAAAGTCCCCCAACCCGACAACACTGCCACAGACACAAAAGCCAAACACAAACAAAACAGTGTCTGTTTTTGACATTTTGTTTTTGTGTGGGACTGGCTGTGAGTTATGTATATTTATTATGTACTTTTTTTCTTTCGCCAATTTGAATCCTAATTCCTGTTCTTTTTACATGGGGTTTCGTTGAAAGTTTGAAAGAAAGAACTTTAAAGTTTTAAAGGGTTTTGTACCTTTTTGAGGGTTGGTCACTGTAGAGAGAGAGAGAGAGAGAGAGAGAGAGAGATGGAGGGTGGGAAGAGAGGAGAAGAAGCAGGACCATCATCTACAGGAGGGTCTTCATCATCATCATCTTCAGCTTGTGGTGGTGTTGGTGGTGATCAAAGACAAGAAAAGCAAAAGGAAATGAATGAGAAACTAAGTGAAGTTCGTGGGGTGGTGGAAGGAGATGAAGTAGAAGAAGCAGAAGAAGAAGATCATGATGATGATGATGATGCTAAGGATGATGAGGTTGATGCTGGTTTTGTTCCAGGGCCTTTGGTTTCTCTCAAGGAACAGATTGAGAAAGACAAGGTTGGTCTTATTTCTTCTTCTTTCCCTGTTCAACTGTAATTAATATTTTGGGTTTGTGTCCTTTTTTTTTTCTTTCTTTTTTTATATATGTGAAAACATAATATCTTTGAATTGCTTAATGGGGTCTTTGTTGTAATGCATTTTTATTTTTATCGAACCCATTTTGGATCTGGTGATTGCTTTAAAAGATGTGGGAGAAAGTAAAGGGACTAAAATTTTGAAGCTTGAATTTTTAGTACTCTTGAGTAAGGCTGTTCCTTTGCTTTTGGAGTGACGTAACATAGTATATAGAATTGTCCTTGTCCTTGTCCTTATTTTACCTCATTTCTCAGATATTAAAGTGAGCAATTATCTTTGAAGTTCTCAGTGGATAAATTTCCTTTTTTTCCCTGCTCTGAATTGGGGTTTTGATTCTGGGGCTGTTATGTCTTATCATCAATAATTTTCACAAGTTAACTGTTGCTTTTGCCTATTTTATGGCCATTGCTTAGTGTTTGAACTATTGAATTTTAATTTTGTCAATTAAAATTGCAAGATGTTATGTGTCTGTGGCCAAGAACATCGTAGCTTAGTGGCATTGCCTGGTCTGATTTCTATGGAGAATTAGGGCTCAAATTCCTCCTTCCCCACTTTCTGTAACAATTGAATTATCAAAAAAAGATATTTTGTGTCCGGGAAACTGAAATAATTAAAAAAGTGTGTGCAGTTCTATTTTTGTAGGAGTTTCTGTGAATTATAATAGTTGCAGCTAATCATTTTCACCATTTTTTGAAAAATGCCTCATAATTTACATTCGGTGTTGATGGATTTAGTCTTTGCAGTTTATCTATTCTGGAAGACGTTTTCTACATTAAGACCTAAGACATACAATGTGAAATTATTTCATTTGCTGCTTGGCATCCAAACACAACTCTACAAATCAATCGGTTCATCTGGAACTAGTTAATCAATGTATTTGGGGCCTATCAATTTTCAATTTAAATATCAAATGTTCTTTGCAGGATGATGACAGCTTAAGGAGGTGGAAAGAGAAGCTGCTTGGTTGCCTGGAAAGCGATTTAAATGGTATGTTAGTCATTATCTAATGATCCAGTGCATCATTTATTCCACATGATAATTGGTTCTTTTCTTGATTTCATTTCTTATATTGTTAGGCCAAATGGAACCTGAAGTCAAATTTTACTCCATTGGGATTATCTCGGATGAATTTGGGGAGATTACTACTCCCTTGCCTGTTGATGAAAATCAGAGAGGCCATGCCCTGTTCACCCTCAGGGAGGGATCACACTATCGGCTTAAGCTGTCATTCAGTGTTCAGCATAACATAGTTTCAGGCCTGAGATATTCCAATACAGTGTGGAAAGGGGGACTTCAAGGTGCATAATATTCTTATATCTGTCTGTTTTAATGGATAACCTGCAGTTCATATTAATGAGAATCAATGTTAAATCACCAAGACCCTTGTGGGGCTTAGTGGCATTTCTCAATTCTCTCTATGGATAACTCCTTCCTGCATGCTGCAAGCCAAAAAAAAAAAAACCTCTATATAATAAGACAGTTAAACTTCTGCATTTATGAGTCATGAATTCAATTTGGCTGAGGTAGTTTGGTAGACTGGTAGAAACTCTGGTGTTTGTTTTAGTTCTACAATTTGGCATTGGCCCCCATACTCAATTTGTATTATTCTTTTTTTCCCCTCTTCCCGTTACTGCTTTGCATATTGCAACTGTGATGCATATGATTCCCATTTTAAACAGAATCGCAAAGTTAAGTTGTAACCAATAACAATTGCAGAAAGCTCTGATTTTGGCGTGAATTGTTGAAACTGAACCATAGTGGTGAAGGTTCAGGTTTCAGTTTGAGACCCATTAACTCGTGTCACCTCTGGATATGTATCAAGTGAGAATGCACTTTTGGTTATCAATGAAAAAGTTTCTTGCACGTTGTGGGCAAGGAAGCATTAAAAAGGAGGTTGTCTGTGAATATTGAATAGCAAATGCTGCATGATCTTAAATGTATCCGAACTTATATTGATTTCTTGGATATTGTGCCACTTCTCAACCCTCCAAAGGTTGAACACAAACACCTAGTGCTTGATTGGTTGTTTGCCTCTGGGTAAAAACATGTATGTTGAAGAAATCATTCAAGTTGAAATATCATCTGTTTGTAATAGCAATGCAAAATCTAGGAAGGCAGATTTATGAAATGAGAAGTTACATTGACTAGAGGTACTGACCATCTATTTTTGTTGATTGCCACTATCTGCAATATTTTATTTTCCTTTGTCATCCTAATGGGTGCGTTGTCACAAAGAAATTAACATTTGTGAATAGTTGTCCTCTTCAACTTGAAATTATCGAACAACTCAACCTCTTAACTGTTCCTCTTACTGTTTATTATTTATAGAAATAAATTCTCTTACTGTATAGTCTTTAATGTAATTATCATTTCTAGTTACTTTAGTGATCTTTTTCCCCCTCTTTACTTTTGGGCATCAGTTGATCAAAGCAAAGGAATGTTGGGAACTTTTGCTCCTCAAAGGGAATCATATGTGTACACCCTGGACGAGGAGACCACTCCATCTGGTGCTCTTGCAAGGGGTACCTACATGGCGAGGCTCAAGGTATGTGGATGTAAAGTACTTTTGTATGCTTAATTTGATATTAAATAGCACATGCATGCTTTACTCTGTATAAAATGTTCTGCTATAAAATCTGATGTCCCTTTTTCTTTTTCCTTTATTTAAATAAAATTTTCAGATTCTCAATCATCTATGCACATTTTTGATAAAGAAGAGAGCATAATATGCCTATTTTGAATAGCCCATGCTTTTGAGTGGAAAGACTCAGGATCTCTTAACTCATAAGTTTCTGATAGCTGTGATTGCATAGTAATCTGTGATCATTACTTGGCATTCGCAAGATTGTGTTTGCTTTACAATTGTTTTTTCAGGGCAGGTGGAGGTTAGTTTCAAACGTTTTTCATAATTTGTTTACTCATGGAGTTCACCTGAAGGACACTTTTGATTGTAAACACCAATTATAACACTTATTTAGGACTAACTAACGGGCCCATACATAATGTTAGGAACCAACCACAAGTTCTCCATTATGTACGCAATGCATACTTCATGATCGAATCACATGCACAATCATGTTCACCATTTTTGGATTTAGTAGCATCATTAGACTATTGAGCGATAAGAAACTAAATTTGGCAGAAACTCCTATAAATGATAAATGAAAATAGTTCCATGGTAATTTCCTAGTGGTGTCTTACGAATATTGAAATATCTGGCAAAAATAAAGATGTGTAATTTTGCAAAAGTATATGTGTTCACCAATATATGTGTTATCATTTGAATGGTTTATTGTGCACTTCTATACTTTTACACAACTTATGTTGACTTTCCTTTTCTTCCTTCTGATGGTTTTGCAATTTATACAGTTTGAAGATGATGACAACAGATGTCATTTGGAACTCAAGTACTCATTCGAAATAAAAAAAGCAGCTAGATGAGTTTTGCCAGAACAGATTTTCTTGTCCTTTGTTTTGTATCTTTTTCCATATTCTTTCATTTCCCCTATTACAAACTGCATACATGTTTGTGATAATCAATCAGACATTGCTTTGCAGGTGTGTTACATATTAGTGTTGTTTCAATCACTATTTCGTTAGATTGAGTTGCTTTCTTGCTCTGGCATTCACAAAGGAGTGTCTATATATCTTAGCATTTCTCAAATAAAAAGTCTGGAGTTAATGAAATATGGACCTTTTTGTTTCTGACTGAAAATAAAAGAGAAAAGAACTTAAAAAATAAAATAAAATAAGACACAGCACTTGCGTTTACATTTACGCACAAAGCAAGGAAGGTTGCTTTCCTTAACTCACAAGGGAAAAAAAGAGATTAAAATAAAGTGCCTAGTGGTAGTAACTGGTTTCCTTTAACTCAATCTTGTGAACTCTGATATGAGACTTCTTATATGTAATTCACCTATACTGTTCGATCAAATATTGATGTATCATGTGTGTCAATGTAAGAAGAAAAAAGCTCTTACATAGAGCTTAGTTACAATTCTTTATTTGTTATATCTTAAGTCTTCTGATAATATTCAATCATGTGTGCCTTGATGAATGCAATATATTAAATGTCCCACTACCTATGTTTTTCCTACGATAAGATAAAGTGTGCATAATTTTTAGTGACTAAGGTAGCAATAGGTGTCAAGAGTTTTGTAATTTAATTGATATTTTTTTTTACGCTTTAACAAAAATATTTAAGTTTCAAATTCTCGTCTTTTCAAGCTGTTGAATTATCAAAAAGTAGCTTAAATGCATTTTTTAGTAAAAAAAAAAGAGAGTATAATATGAAAAAATGCATTATAAAAAAAAAGTGTTTGGTATTGCGTTGAAACTTGTCTCTAAAAGTAATTATGTTAAATGTAATTATATTGAATGTAAATATGTGGATGAAGGATGTTCTAACAATAATGTACTCATAATCGATTATGGCTAATTTTTTGTTTAATGAAATCTGTCGATCTTTTTGCTCAAAAAAAATAGAAAAAAAAGAAAAAAAAAGAAAAAGCATAATGTAATTTTTGCCAATAACATTGTCATGGATGATTGAATGACTTACTGACTCCATTGAATGACTGAATAAAGGTTTTTAAAAAAATCTCAAAAGATTAAGGCTTTAACAAAATCCCAATTTTCTATTTAAGGGGGCATGGATGATTGAAGGGGTAAAATAGGAAATTCAATAATTTTTAAAACATTTTCTCTAGTCTTCCAAGAGAGATGAATGTAAATAGTTTACAATTTAGGAGAGATAACGGAAAACCTTAGGGTTTGTTAGGTTAGTGCGATTTTGCCATTCCCAAATTTATATACAAATTTTTTTTTTACAATAAATTAAATAAAGATGAAAAACGCATCCCAAATTCACACCATGATCATACAATTCACATCCATTGAGCCACTACAACCTTGATCATAAAAAAAAGTCTATAAACAAAAAATTTGATTACAAATTTGACAACTATTAATGTGATAAATTATTAGTGATAGGTAAAAAAAGTAATGTTAGTAATACACTAAGATGAGAATCTATAAAAGTTTGTTAATTCAAATAGTATGAAAAATGTTATGATTTTTTTTTTCATGTCTCTAGCATTGGTACGATCATAAAGTCCCTAATCACAATCAAACACCAAAAATATAAAATATATAAAATTTTTTTTTTTTGCCAAAACTATTACCGCAAAAGGCTACCATACATAGCCCTCAAATCCCTAAACTCCCTAAGCCAAATCCACCAATCACAACCAACAAAGACGTAGGACAATGCTCCTCTCCACCATGTGACAATAGTCTCTCCGCAAAAAAGAATTGTCATTACTGGCCGATTGAGTTGCCGAAGCCCTGAAACGGGAACTTGATGATAGCTGCTTGATCATAGAAGAAGAAGAAAGAAAGAAAGAAAGGAAAAAAGAAAGAAAGAAAAAGAATTGTTGGATGTAAAGCCTAGTTAGACCTAGTAACTTTGTCTAATCTAATTTTGGTTTTGGAAAATCAGAAATGTAAAATGTATCTAATACTATATATAATAGCAGAATTAGAAAGAAAGTTAAAATTAAAATGTTTTTGTTTAGGACAAACACCCACCTTGAAAAAAAAAAAAAAAGATTGTGCTAATGACACTGGTAAGGTGCCTATTAACAACCTTTTTTGACTTTTTTTTGGCAGGTTTTTTTTTTTGTCTTTTTTTTTTTTTAATAAACGATAGGGTTATTTTTTTGTTTATTCTTTTATTTATCTAATTTTTTTTATTAAGTGGAACTCATGTTAGAGAAACTTTAACAAGAACTGTTTACCAAAAAAAAACTTTAACAAGAACTACATGATACTTGTTACTATTTTCCTAAAAAAAACTGAAAAATTGTACCATTCGACGGTCACATAAACCCTTCAAAACACACACAAAAGAATTGAGAGAGAAAGAGAGAGACGCTGTTTGTAAAGCCAAAACAAATACCCCGTTCAAGTTCAACCTGTTCGCACTGGTAAGACAGAGAGAGACGCAGCTCAGTTCATTGTCCATCGTTGAAAGAAAAGACCTTCTACTTCTATTTTTTTACTTTTAGTTTTTCAAAATGCAGTTGGAATAAAGATACCAAACATGGGCTAAGTGCACACTTTTGAAAAAAAAAAGACAAAAATATGATTAGCCTTCTTAATTTGAAAGAAATTTTTACCCAGAACACCACCCTTTTTGGTTATGAGCACATCCATTAGACTCATTAAAGCCACGTTCCTTCCCATTTTGGAGAGTAAGCATGCAAAACTCAGCTCCAACAGTGTCTCCAAAATGCAATTTTTTTTTTTTTTTTAACATGAGGTATACCAGAAAAGAAGCTTTTTCTTTGCATTGTGGGTGAGAAACTGCAGAGACTGCTGGAGAATAACATTTCATATTTCAGAGAAATTTTACCCTCAAAAGTAAAGTAAGAATTTTGCTCAACCTGCTGCATCCAGTGGGATAGTATTCCATGGCCAAACACTAAAACAAATACCGCATTATATTTATATAAAAGTTTTTCCTTTTGTTTTAAATCTTTTGGCTCTTCTTCAAAATTCACAAAGTTAATTAAGTAGGCTTTAATTCATCTTTATTGCCCCAGTGAAAAATTTAGGCCGAAGGCTAGAAGACTTATTACTTTGCCAGCTAGCACCTGAGTTCACTCAGATTTAGAAATACATCCAAATTGCAAAAATTCAGATGAATCATGCTTCTTTATCCAGTATTTGATTTCAATATACTAACCATGAAAACCTCAATGAATAAAGAAAAAAGAAGAGAGAGATGGCACACTTCTATTCTGTATGATAGGAATAAAAAGGAATCAAAAGTCTTTATTATGATTGTTGCGTCAAAGTATACATGTTTATCCTTCTATTCTACTCGATCAACCCTCAAAGATATCTTGCTTAGCCTGGCTAGGTACTCTTTAGAATGCCTGCCAACATTGCTCAAGGTTGAGATTGTATACTTCTCCGCATCAGACTGGTACTTAGTAAAAACAAAAAAAAACGCTCTTCAAAAGCTTATTACATCTAAATTCTAAACTGTGTTAATGAATGTCTTTGAAGAACAAAATTCTGCTTCACTGCTGTGATGGCTCAGACAAACTTTGCTTACAATATGCTCCTTGGAGAAAATAAGATACTGGCAGCATGAATAAAGGAGGGTTAGGCTGCAATTCAAAGCAGATCTGACAGAGTTATCCTTAGTTGCAAGATGGACTGAAGGATGAGGCCAAAATAGCAAGTGAGAATTGCAACAGAGATAAAGGCCATCAAACATTGTGAAGATTCTAGATGCTGAACTGGATGAATTGTAATTTACAACAGACTAGACCTCTCATATGTGCGTAGCACGCGCCATTGCCAGCACCTGTGATGACAAAACTAAAATATCATTAAAAAAGAAGCAAGAATTATAGAAATAAATTAATATCTAACTATAACTTTCAGTAAAGATTACCAAAAAATAAAGAACTTCAGCACTTATGAATTCTAAACACCATAATTCTATGAGAGAGAGAAAATCAGGCAGTACTACATCCTCTGGAAAAACCGATCATTTAGGAGGCATTTAAATACTACATTTAAACATCAATTTTCATAATGGCATTTCAATTTCTTACCATATAACTGCCTGAGTTCTTTTCTTAAGCTTATCTCGATAATGACACTAGTCAAATCTTTCTTTACAGGTTTTTTCTTTTTTGGATTTTTTTTTTCAAGAAAGTAATTGCAATTTATTAAACTTGGAAAAGCATTACAGAAAGAAACAAAAGAAAGAAAAGGAAGCCATAAGATTAGCGATACAAGTGCAAAGAGTCTAAAAACTCCATTAGAGAAAAGGTTGAGATAGTAGAAGAGTGTGTTGCCCATTCAAAGAGAGTTTTCAAGAAAAGAAACTTGAGATTTGGTATAGACATCTCCTTCTCCTCAAATATCTGCTGATGCAAGTTTTTTAGCATACCCTAGGTTTCTAATTTTTCTGATCACACCCTCTGTAGTATAAAATTGTTCTAATCAATTACTACTATTCACTGCCTGTTACAAAATAATTAACAAACTCAATTACATGAGAATAATTACATATAATAGGAGATCAAATTAAAGAGAAAGATATTGTGAGCGAGGGGCATTGAGCCACTTGCATCTCATATGACTAATTTCTATTAATGATTTTAAGAGTGGATAGAAGTAGTAGATTAGAACAATTTGATACCAGAAAGGGTGTGAATAGAAAAATTTGAAATCTAGAGTGTCAGCAGAAGTGGGATAAATGACGGAGGGAATAGATGCAATTTTTACCACTTTTTATTCCAGATTTCTTTTTTTTTTCCCCACAAACCCATAGTTTTGGTACTAAGGTTATGATGTTCATTTTTCCCCCCAGTCATATCACCATGCGTGACAAGCTTCCAAGAAAATAAGGTATGGATTCCTGATAGCACAGCAACAATAATCATGTGATGAGATATAATGATAAAGCTAGAAAGATTAGTAAAATGCTGGAACAAAATGCTTATTAAATACTAAATAGCATGCATGATTGTTCTGAGTTTGAGGACAATCATCAAATGCTAATTTCTCTTTAAGGGTGTACCTTGTATTCTCCCCATGTACCTGGGCTGTGCCCCTATTTTATTAATATAATTTTAAAAGCCAAAGTGGCATCTTGAAGGAAGTTATTGTTCATATCTTCAAAGGGAATCTAGTAAGCACAATTCGTTTTATTTCCCAAGTGTATCATTGCTCAAATATAATTTATACAAGGATACAGAAGAAAGAGGAAAACTGGCACCTTCTAATCTATAGATAATGCAAAGGCAGATCTGCTGAAGAGTTCTTTAATCTACAGCTCTGCCCTAGGTGAACATCCCCAAAAATGTACCTGCATCACCATCAATCAAGTGAATATAAAATATTGAACATAAAACAGCCAAAGAGAGAGAAAAAAATGTAAGTTCCAACAGAAAATGAGTTTTATTATAGAAAAAGAAATAACCTATATTCACAGTACTCAGGCCATGCACACCGTGCTTTCCCATAGTCCCAAGAACAGTCATCATCCCTCAGAGGTCCGCGCTTAGCTGTTACATATCTTATCAGTGAAGATTGCTCAAGTAACCCACCCCCCTAAAGACATTATTAGATAAAAATTCACCTTTTGTTACAAATCTAGATTTTGCATCAGGCTGGATATCATGCCACATCTGAAGCCACAACTCCCGCATTAGAACTGGGTGTCTAACTATGTTCCTGTGACTCGCTACATGAAGATAGTCTCAGTTAAATGTGTATCACTACTGCATGTAATCAATCCTCTATTTAATACTGTGTTTGGCTTGAATCGTTGTGTAGAAAGAAACCAATAATAAGGTCAACTTAAATTTCCCATAAAAGACATTTCAAAAAAACTACAAAAGGCTCCAGACTCTTGATCAAATATTCAATTATTAGATTATCCAATTGAATTCAAACACTTGATTGTTTTAAATATATCCTTTGAAAAGATAACACTATTTTGTCTTATTGGTCAATGCAACCAAGTTTTTGAATTCAATCAGAAAACCTAATGTTCTGCACCTAAGGTATTGTATCTAAGTTTTATCAGTTTTTAATTTTAAATCACCTTAAATATTTCATCAAATGAGTATACTTCTTCCCAAATGAATGAGACCAGCCATTATATTTGATATACAATCAACCAGTTGTACGTTGCATGCTGCATAACTACACCATGTTCTCTCCAAACAGTAACAAATGCAGTTTAGAAGGACATTATTTAAGACAAAGGGCTATAAAGAACATTTCAAGACTCCATTCATAAGGAATGCAAAGACATGTAATGCACCTTTGTCAAGCTCCCAAACTGCTGTCCTCTTTCCAGGAATACTTTCAGAATCTTCATAAAAGGTTATGTATTTAACCCTAGGTGACCTTGTCATGTTGGGAACAATGTCTTCTCCATGATGATGTTCTACATTCAATTCCACTTGTACATCGGACCCATCATGCTCAGGCTGCATTTTTAGAAGGAATTATCAAAATTTTTGTGGAAAGAGGACATGTTTAATATACACAAGATGTTAGAATTTAGATTCAAGTTGACTAATTCCTACCAAAATTTGCTATAACTGAGGTTGTATTTGTTGCATATTAAGTAGTTAGGTAATGGGTCAAATTACTATAAGAAGATTGTGAGTTCATGAAGAATTGCTCGAGCTATCATCTAAGTCAAGCAAAGATTTTGATCCTCAGTCAAGTGACTTAATGGGATTCATAATACCAACCTTTCTCAAACATAATTTAACCTAAACTTGAACCTACCCATAAATAGTCCTCATGCATGACTTTCAAGGTGGGAGAGGCAACCATCCTAAGATCATTGAAAGAGCCTTAATTCACTTGAGCCCAACTATCAAAAACCTTTTCCCTGTGAGCTTATCCCTGAGTTTCTCCCCGTGAGTTTTCACACCATAATATCTTTATTCAAAAAAATTGAGATTCTTTACCTATTTGATAGAAATCCTCCAGAGATTTGTTTTTGGAGCACTAGAGTTCAAGGTTTGATGCAAACAATTACATTTGTGGAGGAAGTTCTATACAAGGATTCCAGAGTTTTTGGGCCCCTGCGGTGGGAGGTAAATGGATCACTTGATATGGTTAAAACTTGAGTCTAGTCTACAATGGTTTTGTGAGTATAGACTGATCATAACCGTTTCTTCTATAGTGAAATTTCCTAAGGGGTTGGCTACTCTTGGAGTGGTTTTTCATTTTGAAGAGTTATTCAAAAGTTTTTCACTACATCACCAAAATTCGTGAGTGATTTTTATTATATTGGATTGTGGTGATCATTACTATATTATTTTGGATTGTGATGATCATGTCTATGGTTGTGCTATCCGTTTAATTGTTTACTCAGGCATAAGCAACAATTATTCAGTTAGAATGTTGGGGTTGATTTAAGATTTTTTTTCACTAGAAATATAAGCTTATCATATGTAAGAAAAATTATTGCTATACAAGCAATATAAATATCACACAAAGATAAGAGAAGTAAACAAGGCCAGCTCATGGCAACAAGGAATATCAAAGACAGAGGAGAACTGGTTAAACCTACTGAAACTCAGAATGAATTAGGCATAAACTTCAGGGGCTCCCAATTTTTCAAAGATAAGTTCAGAAGAGAATAAAATCACATTACTAATTCATGAAACAGAAGCAACAGATACAAACAATGTCCATGCAATAAATATTAATGTAATCACTAAATTCCAGCAGCAATTGAGATAAAATGGGTTTGATTCTAAGTCTGTTTTGAGTCAAAAAATGTTTGTTTGGTTTATGCATGAAGCGCAAACCTTTAGCTGCAGCTACGGTAGTATGCTAACACAAAGTGTCAAGATGACTTCATCTCCCAGTATTAGCAATATAAAAAAGATATGCACTCCCTCCATGCTGATTGCATTGCAAGACTATGTAAGCAGTCCAAAGAATATTAAAAGATCTACAGAATGTAAAATGTAACAAATAGCATCTTAAAATATTAGAGCATCCACATTGGTGGAGGCAAATTTTTAGTTTTTTGGCACCACAAAAAGCCATTTTATCTATTTTAACTTACTATTTTACAACACACCCAACATCAATGGTTCTATTTTATTAGCTACTTCATTTAAATATTATTTTTTTATTCTTCCTCAATTCTTTCTCTCTCTTCCTCTTCGTCTGTCTCTCTTCTCAGATACAAAGCAAGCCACCCAAAACTGCCACCACCACGCCAACCAGATCTGCCACCACCACACGAACCAGCCACCCAAAAATCAAACTACCACCACACCACCACTACTACTTTACTTGAAACTTAACCACCACACCACCACCATAGCCAAAATCAAAGAAACCCACACCCAAAATCAATCACCACCAGAGTCAAAATCCACCAAGCCCACAGAGATGGAGAGATAGAGAAAATAGGAAAGAGAAGTGAGAGAAACAAAGAAAAACAAAAAAAGAAGAAGAAAGAACTGGTGAAGAAAGAAAAAGAAAAGAGAACGGATGAATGGTGAAGAAAGAAAAAAAGAAAGGGAGAAAGAGTGGCGTTCGGACAAAGGAGCTAGAGAAAGAAAGAAAAAAGAAAAAGTGGGAGAAGAAAGAGAAAGAGGGAAAAGTATGAGAGAGAAATAATAAACAATTGTTTTTTGTTTTTTGTTTTTTTTTTTATACCTTTGAGCTACAGTGCACAACCAAAGATTGCTACGCATTGTAGTTGAGAAGCCATAATTTTTGGCTTTTGCTCCACCAATGGAGCCCCATTTTTGTTGTTGGTGGTGCTAAAAATAGAAATATGGCTTTTTAGCACCACCAATAATAATGCTCTTACTAGGAAAAATCATTATTATTATATACGGCAGCTGATTAAGAACTGATCAGAAGCTAAACCAATTATCATGAGCTAACATCATGGAGAACATACCTTGGTACACAAACCAAGATTATGTCCGAACCTGATATTGGGAAAAGTATAAAATACTTAATCACTCTTGATACCACAAAGACAGGAATTTGATAGAAGTTTAAAGGAATTATTGGAGGCACAGAATTTGACATCTAATAACAGGCATCAAACTATCTATTTTGTCATGGGTAAGTCTCGCTAAATGATCTAATCCATAATAGAGATTTGCAATTGCATTCTTATAATGCATGCATATAGAATGCATGCATACAATGCAATTTCATAAACTTAATCGTGCTTGCACACACACTGACTAGGAATACCTGAGGAGTCCTTGTTATGTTCACTTTTGATCCAAGCCAATTCTTGCAAAAAGAGAGAGAATTGTATGGTACCTGTAAACAGATATCTCAATTTCAATGGAAGCTATAGTATTATTCTATCCAACTTCAAAAATTAAATTACATATGGTCATACTGAAGCTGGTGGATCTAAATACTTTCTGTTGTTATTATTTTTTTTTGAGGGGGGGGTGGGGGGGGAGGGTGCTAGGTAAAATTTTTTGAAGGGATCCGACCCCGGATGTACTCCAAAAGGGGTAGATCTGCCAATTAGCCAAAAGGACATTGGCAATAATTTCCATCTTTAAAATTGTTGAATAATCGTTAAGAGATTCAATTCACAATTTCCTATCAACTTAAAGTTTTAGGGAAATTCGTAGTTTATCTTAATATATAAGCAAGTGGTCTTAAATTTGAAACCTATCTCCACTTTAACCATTTCAAATTAAAAATTCCAAGTGTTGGGCTACACTTATTGAATCTAGGTCTGCACATAAGGGGGAGCGTCAAAATAATGGTTGAGTGATTGATTAAATTCATTGTTTCCTATCAGCTAAAGCTTTTGAGACAATTGGTAGTTTATCAAAAATCACTTTTACAAATAAGATTTCTTGAGCTTACTGTATCATCCCCACTTGCAGCACCTGGATTCCCTTCAACCAGATCCCCTGACCTACATGAATGTTACAAACGCATACATTACAGTTTACAAAGAGGCTGAAACACTAATCTATTACATATCCCTATCAATTCACTTAATCCATTAGGAAAGAAATGACAGAAGCTGTTTCAATACTACATATACAGTGTGTTTTATTTCTTGTATGTAGTGTGCTTTATTGAAGGTGCTAAAAAGGGGAAATAATGAGCATAAAGCTAGTGAAAATGAAGACAATGGGTAAAATTGATAGTTTAGTCAGCAACATAGCAAGCACAGAGATGAAGCAGTGAAAAGTTAATATAAATTAATGCATGAGTTAAACACCACAAGGGACAACAAGTGGTCCACAAGAGCTCTGCATGAAAAAATGGAGCAACGAACAATAAAGGACCCAAAAAAGACCATGTGAACACAAGATAAGGTCTGAAAAAGTCATATTTATAACACAATAAACAACCTACCAGTAGAGTATAACATGAGAATATTGATCTACAACATCTGGACAAAGACCTATAAATTATCCATAAAGATATGAACTTATACAGGTTGCTAACAAATGAACCAGAAAGATCAATTTGGTTATATAAATCTCTTTAAGAAGTGAGCACAAGATATTTTGAAGGTCTGTAGACACTTAAAGGCTTTACAAAGAGAAAATGAGATTTGTTCGTCTAATATTGGCTTGTAAATGCCCCTCAAACAACCAGAACTTGAAAAGAATCATCCTAATGTCAAGTCACCAACACACAAAGAAAAATGGTACAACCACAAGCCAACGAGTGAGATAAGCAAAATCAAATTCATCATAATCACTACAGTTAAAACCAACCAGCCCAGAAAAAAATTTCAGGAGTCATGAAATGCATAGTTGAGGCCACAATGATGTAAACAAGAAAGAGTTCAAAAAATAAGATTAAATACCAAAAACTTCAAGAATTATGGTTTAGTTTTGATGTGAGGCCTTCTTAGCAGCTCTCATAGGCTATTTTAGTTATTTTTGAGTCTTAGTATTAAGTTTCGTTAGGTTAGAATGTTGTTCGTTCAGTTTTAATGAAGTTTAATTAAAATATAGATAGTTTGGTTATTTCAATTTTTTTTTTTTTGAATATGAGGTAGTGGGCTGTTCTAGAAGAGAAGGCATCTTGTGCATCTAGTCCTTTTTAAATGGTTTAGAAGTTCTTAATTACTTTTTCATTATTATTATTAGGAGTCCTACCCTTTCTAGGAAAAGGTTATTTAGGAGTCCTTCCTTCTAGAAGTAGCAATGGCAGTTGCCTATAAAAGAATCTTTACGTATTCAAAAGATAGAAATAGAGATATTGAATTTAATAAAATTCCAACTTGGGATATGATTGCCTTCCCCTTCCTAAGAGTAATTGGTTAGGAAATCAAGGTGTGACTGTATGCAACTATCTTTCATTGTTACTCATTCAATTCAGTGTTTTAACACCAAAATAGCCATCAAACTCATTCAAGATCCATTCATTTTAGGACAAAGTTTAGCTACAAACTTGGCTACAACCAATAATAGGAAGATGACATGTGTCCACTTACTAAACCATACTTAAGTGATTGTATGGAATCATTTTAAGTGAGTCATATGCATTGCACATAAGAGGGACACATGCCATCTTCCTATTGTTAATTGCAGCCTTAGGCTGCAATAAGCTTGTAGTCAAACTCTATCCTACTTTTTATTTCCTAACCCTACCTAAACTCTTAAACATCAAACCCTATTCAAGAACCCTAATTTAGCGTAAATTCCTAAAGATCCTACATCAAAATTGGTATTAGAGCTCACTAAGGCTTCTATCCTGTGGCACACGAATAGCATGATAAAAAGAAAAATACATGATGAAGAGCATGACATTAACCAAGAATCAATTACGTTGAACTATCTGAGGAAAATCATTTTCGTCATGTTACTCACAAGAAAAGGCAACATATTGGCAAGTGGTGGTTAATCTTAGAGGGGATCAAGGTATCAAGGATAATGGTAGAGAGGAGATTGCTAATTGTATCTCTACTCTATAATGAAGAATATTTTTCTGATAATTAGAAATGTCTACTCTGCATGAGAAGATTAAATTATCCAATCTTTTATAATAAAAGCAAGTTTTTTCCATATTTTTTCACGAGTGGCAAGATTGGAAATTTGTATCCTGAAAAGAATATGTTTTTTTTTTGGTGGAGGAAGGGAACTAATGTATAAGTACAGTACAAGAGCTTTACTTTAAAAGAGTAACAAACAGGAGGTTTTGAAATCAAGCCCCCTGCAAGCTTTGTGCATGGCGGTCGGGTTGGCAACATAAGTGCAGGTTTACTATCATCAATTTTATACGCTTGAGCAACCCAGGAGCCACCAATCAAGCTTGCCATACTTGATAGGACAATGAAGTAGGAAAATGATGCAAGAACTAGGGGCCTTTCAGTGGCTAAGAAATGACCACATAAGGCCACAAGGAGAGCATCAAATCCTATAAAAGCAAATCAATTAAAGATCTTTGCTTTTAACCCAAAAAAAGAAACTTGTGCAGTATTATTCAAGTTGGATCTTTCAGCTACTTAATCAAACAGTAAGGTATGAGAATTGAATCTCTTTGCCCAACTGAATAAATTATCCACTGTGGGTGGTTTGCATTATATACCGGCTGCTTGCTTCCAAGTTCTAAAAAAATTTCCCAGAGATAGAAGAACCAACCCTACAAATTGTTCATGCTTGATAATTTGATTCCTTTTCTCTTTTACAAACTCAATAAGTATAATTTTTCCTGAAGTTGTCAGATGCACTATGAGTAATAGACCTGTTACAGGACCAGCACCCCATGTCCACTAGGATCAGAGCATCAGAGACATACAATATTTTCTGAACTCAAGGAACCTAACATTCGCCTTACAACAAATTTTGCAAAATTTTCATTTTTGCAACCTTATATTTACAGATCAATAATTGTGCAGTCAATGCTTAACTGAGCTTTCAAAGAGTAGATAGGCACTTTTTTTCCTGGGCTAAGGTGGTCAATGGGCAATTATCACAGCTTATCATCATTAAACAAGTGCAGTGTAATTACTGTCAATATTTTGTCTCATTGGCCTGTAAAAATCTAGTACCTAAACATGATTACTTAATCGACTACGAAACACACTCCAACATGCGCGCACAGACACACAGAGTTCCAAATATTCAAATAAGCTTATTCCCTTTGAAGTCTAATTAAATATGATAAAAGAATTTCAGTAAATATTATACAGGAAACTTGCCACAAATTGTATTAGTCACTATGATTATGGGTCTAGTATAAATGACACTTACCTTGAGAATAGAGATCCTTCAACCTCAAAGATTACATCTGTAATGATCCAATTATCAGGGTAAGGCTTGCCACTCGGAGCAAAATAATAACCAACCTGTTTTGTCATTGCCAAGATACCAAAACTATCATTCACCACAACATGGTTACCAGCTAGATGTAGAACATGCAGCAACAAATCCCTACTCATAAGAAAGAAATTTCTTAGGATGCATATAACCTATTAGATATTCAGAAAGTCAATAAAACTAGTTTAAAAATGTGGAAATAAATTAATTAATGAATTCAGTTAAATTAATAGAGAAATTTTGATGCAATCCAAAATCCATTAATGTCTCAAAGGCAAACAATTTGTCATCCATGTGATTTCAGTAATAACACACATGTTTACAAGTGCTCCAACTTAGATCAGATTTATCAGGAAACTAGAAAAAAAATTATTATTCTTATGCCCAATTAAACATTCACTATTGACCTTAGAACAGCAATGGAAATGAAGAAAATCTACATAGTGTTTGAAGTAGCACTCTCTAAAATTGCAGGTGTTTTTTTTTTCTTCTATAAAAGATTAATGAATATGTGCTTTTCTGATAGAAAAAATGGAAGTATGTATGATGAAGAACAAGACTTTACCTCAGTCTTTGAATCTAATCCGTAGATACAAAATACATTTTTTATAGGCGGTCTGTCCCAAGGTGTAAGTGGATTTAAAACAGGATCACTATGATACCTGAAATACACAGAATTATAACATAGTTAAATACTGAAATAAACAAAACAAAACAAAATAAAACAAAAGAGCAATAAAAAAACTACATGTAGAAATTTTAAATTAATAAAGAATTTACGACAGATGAAACAGCAAACACTGAGAACTAAATACAGTTTCAGATAGTGAAAGGACATTAGCAAAATGTTTGCTTTTGCTACGTATAGAACCACGTGGTAAACTACCTACTCTTTTTTGTTATGTAAACACTGCAAGTATGCACACTCCATCTTAATGTTGAACTCTTTATCTCAAATGAATAACACCTCATGATTTATAACTAGCCTTTTTTTTTTTTTGGTGAAAGCTTTTCACCAAATCGACCGATTTGCAGCTCCAAACAATTCAAAGAGCAAATACGATCAAACACTTGGTAATGAGTTACTATTATCATAAAACAAATTTACACAGTAGAAAATACATCTAAAATCAAAGGCATGTATTATGCTGCAGCTGCCTCTCATGCATATTGTTCTAAAAGGAAAAATTAAGTACTAAACTCTTCAATCCAAGGTGGCTTAATTATATATTAATCCCTTAGTTTCAAGAACACCACACAAGATAAAAATCCGTATAGATACAGACATCTGATAAAACAAGCTGAAAGTGTAATAATAATTTTTTAAGCCTAAAGAAGATGAAATCTATATAGGTTGACATGAAGATGCTTCAAGGGTAATGGATTAAGTTTCACTCCTAGCAGGGCAGAATGACTGGAGAAGTTGTAATAATTTGGCATTATATGCAAAAAGCCCACATATAGAGTGCAGTAAGCTTTGTTGGTGATTAGCAAGACAATACCCACTTCTCTAATTGGTACAAGAGCCTCTTGCTATCCGGATCATAATCCTCAATTGCTTTGAAAAAAGTCCCATCTGATATTTCACGGGCAGAGAAGGATAACTGAGTTGGCAGTCCACATTCCATGCTAGATAAGTTGGCCTCAGCCACTTCTGCAACTGATGGATAGGCATTGAATCCTGCTCATACAAGACATAGGAAACATGTTGAGAATGATAAAAATACTGTCTCAGTGAGACCTGCATTAGTTTTCAACAGACTTACGATGAATGGATGGGATTTCAATATTGATTATATTTGTTGGGAACCCAGAGAAGTTTGACCGGAATTCCTGCTCTTCACAGTGATACATTTGATGACCATGCCTGCTCCTGCCAGAGAAGTGCTTCCAATATGCATTATCTGCCCTACAATTCTTCGAAAATGGCAACATCCATAATGAAGAAGCAAATGAATTGAACAACAATCTAGCTGTCCCCTGATACCTTCCAAAAACGTGTGATAATTGTGCATTAGAACAGGTGTCATTGTCCAATATGGTAACCATGTCAATAAAAATTGTTGGAAGATGTCACTTTCTCAGTCTCAATGTCACCAAGAAGAGAAGTTGGGAAAATTGAGTTACATAGACTGCGTTCCTTGTTAATTTAACATTTAATAAGGCATTAAAGGAATTTATATTTCCGAAGTATAATGTAGTGGACAGTTACTAAAATGATAAAATAAAATTAACCTAATAATATTAGTTTACAGGGAAGAAAAGATAATGACATATTGCAAAAGTTAGAGAACTGACATAAAAAGCACTGCTAAGAAAATAATATTTTGAGAATGTCTCAAAAAAGAGATAACCTCAGAAACAGGAAGACCAAACGCAAGTCCAGAAAGTGATGCTTTTACAGTCTCAATTGAACCAAGAAGAGGAGCCCCTTAATCAATGAAACAAAATAAGCCCAAAATAAGTATCATGTCCATTCCAAGCATCTAGAGTTTTAAAGTAAATAAATGTTGGTTCAGAACAATACCAACAGCAAAATACGCATGAATGTGTTCATCCAGCCACTGGAAATAATGTTTTGGTGCAATTTCTAGCTTTAACCACTCCAAAAAATAACGAAAGACGTTATTACCCAAAGAATGGGCAAAGACAAGTGAGGGACCTCCACGAAGTTTCAGGGCAGTTTCAAATGTCAATCTGCAAAGAGAACAAAAAAGTTTTATAAACCCAAAATCAACCAGTAAATGAACTTCAACCTAACATAAACTGTTCAGAAGAGAAATTTCAGCACAACTTGACACTTCAGAATTATTAGGAATCTTTTGTTTTTAATTTTCAACAATATATCCCAAAACATTTAACTAAGCACTTTGATTTATCCATGTACACATTGCAATGTTTGTCTACGCATGTAAAAAAATATTACTACCTTTTAACAACCTCGCTCATTAGTTAAAAGTCAACATTGCATTTTCCCCACCATCAAAACATCGAGACATCACAATCTTAGAAACTGCTATGAGATTCAGATCAAAAAGAACACTTACAAAATTGAGATTCCAAGTAACGGACAAGCAACTATAAATGTCAATCTAATATTGACAATGCAGTTAAACAACTGCATAGCAAACCTTATTTAAGGTATAAGTAACTTATGTGGAGAAAAATAAATTATAAATCAAAATTTGGCAAGACCTATTAGATTTTGCTTGAGAAGGCACATAAAACATTACAACTCCAACTTTCTATATCATGCAAAAGCAAGAGATTAAACTACAAAGCAGAACGCGCATGGCATTTTGCTTACAAAGTTAATTGAGACATGAACAATGAATTACAGGCACCACCTAAACATCAGTCAATTATGTAAAGTCTGGTTAGCCTAAGGCAACTATGGAAATTGATCAAAGTCATGGGAAAAAATTAATGACTAGGCCCTTTGTTATTCAAATGATATGAGCGAGATGTTACAACAAATAAGTGTAATTAGATGAAAGCAACTACAAATTGAACAGCTCTTTTTATGATCTCTTTTTGGGGGAAGGGGGGGGGGGTGTGGTGTTGGGATTTATTTGTATAGGGAATCCATCCAAAGACGTGCATCTTAGCTAGTAATAATAGTAGGCACTAGAGATAATTTAGGTTATATACAAACTTTAGCTTGTGAAAGTAAAGATCTCTCTCCTCAAGCTTTGATGGTGACAATCTCCAATCATATGGAACAGCAATGATTGCATTGGCCTCTATACCAAACTCGATACACCACTTAATCCACTCTTTCCACACTGAAGAGAGAGGACCTGCAGACCACAAAGCAACAAACTTCAGTTATGCATGTCATACCACCAGAAGTGAAGCAAACTATGATTAAAATATCGCATATGGAAGACCGTGTAAAAGAAGTAAACACATACCTGTTATATAACCTGGATCAAGTTCAGTGATTGCAGAAAGACCACTATCTGGCCGAGACCTGCATTCTGGATGATCTGTTTGATTGTAAGGATCCAATATCATGCACTTAAGCCAACAATTCACAGCAGAAAGAAGCTGCAGGCAAAATGAATGCGATGCTCTCAGATTATAAATATTATTAGTCTATTTGAAGTCATTATCAGACCCTTTACTGTCACATATTTATATTCAACACAATTTTGATAATCTTAAGTGTTGGCAAAAATGCAAACATAGTTTTGCTAATTTGATAAATAATGATATTACTAGCAATGGCCATAGTATTTGGTATAAGTGTTTGATAAACCAAAGGTCTAAAAAGCTTAAGCTCTGATTGATTTGGAGAATGGAAAATTTTAGATGGATAGAAAATAATTATAATTTCCATTATATGTGTTTGGGAAAGAGGATGGAAAAGTGAAAGAATTGATGGTAAATTACTATTATACCATTATTATTATAAGTGGAATGATAAAAAATTGAGGTGGAAATTTTGTAATTTCCTTCTCAAGCCCATTTCCCTCACCATTTTCTTCCCAATTTGGAAAGAACTAAAAATAGAGGGCCCCGGAGGAAAACTACATCCAACCCATTTCCTTTTCTTTTCCTTTTCCCTTCCCTCATTTTTCATCATCTCATTTTTCACCCCAACCAAACATTAAAAAAAGGGGTTAGAAAATGGTAAAACTCAATCATTTAACTATTATTCTAATGCGGGTTCGACCTAAGACCTCATGCATTGATACCCTGATATACCGTTGATCGTCCCGAAAGCTTAAACAGTTAAAAAATTATGAATTTAATCAATTAGCCATTATTCTAAAGCGGGTCTGAACCAAGACCACCGGTATTGATACCATGATAAATTACTGATTATCCAAAAGCTTATGCCCTCAGTAAATAATGAATTTAATAATTTAGTCCGGGTTTGAACTAAGACACCTGCATTGATACAATATATTACTAATTATCCAAAAGCTTAAGCTCTTAGTAAATGATGAATTTAATAATTTAGTCCGGGTTTGAACTAAGACACCTGCATTAATACCATGATATATTACTAATTCTAATTATGCCGAAAGCTTAAACTAATAGAAAATTAGGAATTAAATCATATAGCCATTACTCCCTTATCCAAATTATAATCATAATGTCAAATTGTAAATAGTGACGTGGAAATAAGCATAATAAAAAATATAAGTAGACGATTTTCCTTTTAAACCCAAAAGCTTTATGAACATAAAAAAAGTGATTGTTATATAAATGTAGGAGAGGGAAATGGAGTGTACTTTGGTGGTGTCGAGCCAGACCAAGTCGAGTGGGTTGAAGTCGAGAGGAGAGTAAGGGCAGTCAAGGATGGACCAAGCGCGGAGCTGCGTGGAAGCGAAGCCTGGGATTATGATACCGGAGAGTTTCGAGTAGTCGCCGGCGAAGTCTCCGCCGTTGACGGCTGAGCCGTGCTGGTTCACGGTGATAAGAGTGAGAAGGAGGACGATATTCAAGACTCTCATTTTGGGTTTTGCTTTTGAGAGAGAGAGAGAGAAAGAGAGAGAGAGAGAGATTGGTTTGCTATGAGTGATATGACTTTACGAGTAGTTATAACATAACTTATGATGACTGTCTGTTGAAATGCGAGGGAGGAGGAAATTTTGGAGCTTTCCAGTTTCCATCTTAGACTGGTCGTGGGCTGCGAAATTGAAAGACTCTGGCTAACGAGCGCTGTTAGACCATGGTTAATAAATTATATTAGGGAAGATTTTAACACTATTTTTTATAGAAAATATAAAAAGTTGTCATAAAATATTTCTATAAATAGTTCTTAAACCCCTATCAGCAGACATTTGTTAATCATATGTTGAATTTATTTAAAATCTGTTTATTTTGCTGAAATTAAAAATTTTTTGTTAAAAATACTGTAAATAAAAGTAAAAGTTAACTGAAATAGTACAGTGATATCTATAAATAATATCAAAAAGTGCAATGAGGTATGAATAATAGTAAAAATAAGCTGAATAGTAAAATAAATTAACTTTTTAAGTTAGAGCAAAACACACACGTTAAGTTTGAAAAGATAGTCTTGAACACGTTTTGCGAAACTTCTTTGTACAGTCTAATTGTGTGAAATTGAAATTTATTTTGGGATAAAGCTTGGTTTCATACTGGTTGAGAAGTTGAGGGTTTTTAAGATTATTTTATTTATTTAAAGAAACAAATACACACAAGATGGTTTCTTTAATTGTCACATCATGGTTAGAATAAACCTTTTCCTTCACTTTGTTTGTTATAATGGCCTTTGCCAAAACAAGAATTTTATATGGCTTGAAAATTTGTACTTCCAAAAGCTTACATGACAACATTAGAAAAAGTTAATAGGAATTCAAAATTGTTCATTTTATATTATAACCAATAGAATATGATTTCTCTTTTTTTTTTAATTAAAAAATATAGATTTTGATCATTATGATATTTATTAATAGATGTTTTTTTTTTTGGAATACTAAATATTTTTAACACAACACATAGGAAGAGGGAAAAAGGTTTTAAAGAAACTTACTGTGGTGTATATAAAAATGGCCTAACTTTTGAATATATAGCTCAAGTTTTAAACATTTTTAACTCACACTCATTTTTCAATGTAGAATTAACCCACTATTTTTTCTTTTAAGAATACTAAATATTTTTAACATACACACACGAGAAGAGAGGAGAAGGTTTTAAAGAAACTTACAATGATGTATATAAAAAATGACCTAACTCTTGAATATACACCACAGATTTTAAATCTTTTTAACTCATACTCATTTTTCAATGTAGGATTAACCCACTATTTTTTCTTTTGAGAGTCCTAAATATTTTTAACACACACATATGAGAAGAGGGGAGAAGATTTTAAAGAAACTTATAGTGGTGTATATCCAAAATGACCTAACTCTTAAATATACAGCACAGACTTTAAACTTCTTTAATTTACACTTATTTTTCAATGTGGGATTAACTCACTATTTTTTCTTTTGAGAATAGTAAATATTTTTAACACACACACACGGAAAGAGAGGAAAAAGTTTTAAAGAAACTTACAGCAGTGTATATCCAATATGACCTAACTCTTGAATATACAGCATAGGTTTTAAACTTCTTTAACTCACACTTATTTTTCAATGTGTGATTAACCCATTCTGTTTTCTTTTGAGAATACTAAATATTTTTAACACACACGGGAAGATGAGAGAAGGTTTTAAAGAAGGTTTTATAAATTTGTTTATTTAAAAAGTATATATTTTAGTAAGATTGTAAAAGGTTTTATAGGAAATTCATATAGAATCTAAAGCTTAATTCACTTTATGTTTGTGTGTCTATATAAAATCTAAGTTGAATTCATCACCCAAAGCTTTTGTCGGTTTTATAAGTGCCTCTTATTTGATGGATTAATAAAGAAGGAAGTAGTTGTCTGAGCTAAATTTGAATTTTTCATTGCTCGATGTTCAACTCCTTTCAACTTCCCATCGTTGATAGTCTACAATTCAATGCAGCCCAATTCCAAGAACAATAATTAAATCAAAATAGTCAAGTAGAAAATTACCCTAAACTATGGGTTACTTGCATTTTGTACCATAAACTATGAAAACTTGTAATTTGTTAAGTGTACACGTAACACATGTGAATGAAGTATCACACTGAATAATGACGAGAAAAATGAGTAGTTAATATAATATAGTTGAACTCATATTTATTGGGCTTAGGACTTTTGGTTAAATGTGTCTTTATATGTTATATTAACTACTTAATTGGAGTCTCCCCAAGATATTTATCTCTTGCAACAAGTGGTATTAAAGCTAATAGTGGTGTGTGAAGAATGGGGCAAGGTTATCAAGGTTTCTTTTGCAGTTGGAACAAGAACTAGGAATGTGTACTTGGAGCCATTTTGCAAATGGAGTAGGGATAGGCCCCTTTCACAATTGGAGAAGGAACAGTATATTGCACCAAGCAAGTTCATAAACCCACACAAACGATCTAGAAAAAAGACCTAACAAAGGATATTCTCAATGGTGCTGTGCGAGGTTCCCATGGATAAAAGACACAAGGGTTGACAAATGGAGTCCCATGAATGATGCACTAGTGAAGGAAAAAGCCCATTAGGCAAGGGGGAGTGGGTAGGACTTGTTCATGACCCATAGAGAAGTCTTCAAACCCACAGAGAGGTAGAGTCTCACACGTGAGGGAAATTTTGTTGGGTGTGCATGTGTAAGTGAAATTTCACATTGAATAATGCTGAGAAAGATGAGTGGTTAATTTAATATAGTTGGACTCATACCCAATGGCTTTAGACCTTTTGAGTCAAGTGTGTCTTTAGATATTATATTAACTACTTAATTGGAGTCTCCCCAAGACATTTTTCTCCCCAACATAATCACCACCCTAATTGTAAAATATTTGTTAATTGCACCACATAGCCTAATTGACAATTAAAATTAATGATCATGCTCCACCCTTTTGAATTGACAACTAGACATTGTCATCAGAGTATAAAGGGATATTAAGTGATTATACTTTTTTCATGATAGCAAGGATCAAGGATCACACAATCAAAAATAATCCAAACTAGGCATATCTTAATTTAATACCAATTGGAAAATGCTCTTGAACTCCAAACACATGGCTTTCCACCAATTTTATTGATTATCAGTTTATGGTTCAAGTGATTAATTTAATGGTTTTATCAATAATATAAGCAAGGCAATAGTCAAGCAATCACACCAAAACTCATGCACCTAGCACTACAAGTTGTTTATTGCATGAAAGCCTAAAACAGTAAAAATCCTTCCCCCAGTTCAGCAAATTCACTAAGAAGATATTTGCGATACAAAATAACTTAGAAAATCTTCATTATAAGTGATTGTTCTTGCATCTAAGCTCCCCTCTTCTACCAGCAATAGACTACACCAATTATTTATCTTCATAGCAATCCAATAATGCAGGTTAATTGCTAACTACAAATTCAATCTCTTGGATACTCTCGTGTTTGGATTAAACCTCCTCTCAAAGGTTTAGCAATATGGAGAGGTGGAGGTATTTAAGTTACAATGGTTTTTTTTCTTAAGGGTTACATAGTCTCTGCTTTCTACTAATTTTAGGGTTTTTATTTTCGTTCATATTTGTGTCACAATAGAGGATGGGTTGGCTACAAAAATTATGTGGACAAACTAATTTTGAATTTCCTAGGCAAACTCACTCGATTGAATTTTTAGCGAGTTTCAGGTGAATTGTTATGTGTAACTGAATTTTGAATCATGACAACTTTGCTCAAAATCTTACCTAAAATATTGATTCTTGCTTTAATGAAATTCCTGTCGTAGCACTTTGAACTCTTTCATGGGAATATAATCTTCAATGAAATTATGCAATTTACAATTTAAATAGAAAATCAAATACATGGAAATGTGCAATTACTACTAAAACTTTTGAATCAGAATTTTGCCAACACTAAATATCCTATGTTAGGCATGGTTCTATGTGCTTGTATGATGGTATGTTGTATTGTAGTAGGCTATGGTAGTATTGGTAGTATAAGTAGTATAAGTGCATAAGTGCCTATATCAATAAGTGCAGTAAGTGCATAAGTACCTATATCAGTAAGTGTAGTAGGTGCATAAGTGCCCATATCAGGTGCATGTATATGACAAACTTGTAGTGTATAGTGTAAATGGGGAATTGTGATGTAATGGGCTATACGAGTTAGTTAGTCAGTATAGGATAGTTAGAAGTTAGTTAGAGGATTGTGGGGTCATTGATAGCTAGAAGTTGGTGTATGAAAGGAGAGGCTATTTTATATTGAAAAGCAAGCAAATACAATCTCAAGCCAATTCTTTTCCCTTTCTCTTTCTCTATTTTCCTTTCCCTCAATTCTTGGAGGGCCAGCTAACCTTGAATCCAACTAAACTCAATAACCATTAAATCCAACCTCAAAAATTGGTTTTAGAGCATTGTTCTTGCGCTGCACTGAAAATCGAGTTGTGGCCATGAGTATGGTCAATGAGGCCATTGCTTCCCTTCGTACCACATCTAATCACCACAAGAAAAACATCCAAGGAATACAAAATTTCTGATCTCCACCACAATGATCTCCAAGAAATATAGAAGATTCAAGGAATTTATACAAGAACTTTGAATGAGATGAATCAAAACATCAATGTCATTTTACAGAAGCTTAATTCTTTAGATGGGCATTGACATTCACCTCAAAGGAATGTACAAACAAATTCAAGTCCAAGCTCTTCAACCTTATCACTGGCTAAGATTGTGAAATTGGATTTTCCACGATTCTTAGGTGATGATCTTGCTAGCTGGGTTTACAAGGCAAACTAGTATTTTGGGTATTATCAAACCCCAATTGCAGAAAAGCTCTTGATAGCTTTCTTCCACATGGAATTGGAGGCACTAATATGTTTTCCAGAAGCAGAGGAGGCTGGGGTTTTCTTAGATTGGGAGTCTTTAGTGTAAGCTTTACACGTGAGGTTTGGATCAATTGCCTATAATGATCCGATGGAGGTATTAATAAGGTTGAGACAAACTACCATAGTGACTTTGTATAAGGTAGAGTTTGAAGCAATATCAAACAAAATCAAGGGTCTTTCTCCACTGCACAAGTTAAGCTATTTCCTGAGTTGTTTGAAGGATGAAATACGTCTGCTAGTGAGAATGCTCAATCCTTAATCCTTGAATGCAGCCTTTGGATTGGCAAAAATTCAAGAAGAAATTCAAGAAGAATATGTGATGAGTTGCAAAAGGAGTGTTAGGTATCAATAAGATTCAGGTAAGAGTTCTATCTTAGGTTTGCCTAAAACTAATGGTGTGGTAGAATCTAAGCCTAGGATACCTATTATGAGAATAAGCCCTGCACAGATGGATGAAAGGAGGAAGAAGGGACTCTGTTAAAACCTGTGATGAGAAGTGGGGGACTTGACATAAATGTAGGAATGCTAAACTTTTTCTTTTAGAAAGAATTGAACTAATTCATGGTGAAAATTCTGTGGTAAATATAACTGAATTAGAAGAAGAGGTGGAAGGTGAGGTAGTGCATAATGAAGATGTTGAGATTACTTTGTATGCTCTCACAAGTACCCCTACTCTTGGAACAATGAGGGTTAAGGGAAGAGTTAATGGTAGTAGGTTAGTAATCTTGATAGATGCGGGTAGCACTCATAATTTTGTTGATGCATCATTGGTCAAAAGTTTGTAGTTAAGAATAGATGTCTCAAAAGTGTTGGAAGTCAAAGTAGCTAATGGTTCTATTATGAAGACTCAAGGATTCTGTAATGATGTGCCAATGATTGTCCAAGGAGTGGAGTTTTGTATCCATTTTTATGTTTTAGCACTAGAAGGGTGTGATGCAGTCTTAGGCACTAAGTGGTTAATCACTTTGGGTGAAATCCAATGGAATTTTAAGCTTTTAACTATGTGCTTTCAATATAGGAATTAGCAGGTCTTGTTGCAGGGTTTAACTCCAGCTTTAGGGTCCTATTTTGTGGATTGTAAGACATTCTTTAAGACTCCAGTGAAGAGGGGTTTGTTGTTACAGATTGCTAGTATGGAAGTCTACTGAAGTGGATTCCTTGCTTCAAGAGTTTAGCCAATCTTTGAGACCCCTACTGATCTGCCTCCACTTAGGGATCATGAGCATTTAATTGTGCTTAAGGAGGGTGCTCAACTTGTATGCCAAAGACCTTATAGGTATCATCTTTATCAAAAAAATGAAATAGAGAAGATTGTGAAGGAGTTGCTATCGGTGGGGTCAATCAGGAACAGTAGCAATCCATTTGCTTCTCCTGTTTTGTTGGTTAGGAAAGCTGATGGCTCATGGAGAATGTGTATTGATTATAGAGCAATAAACAACATCATTGTCAAGGACAAGTTCCCAATTCCCATCATTGATGATTTGTTGGATGAATTACATGGGGCTGCTATTTTCTCCAAGCTTGACTTGAGGTATGGGTATCATTAGATCAGAATGAAGGAAGCAGATATACCCAAGACTACCTTTAGGACACATGAGGGTCACTATGAATTCTTGGTGATGCCTTTTGGCTTAACCAATGCTCCTTTTGTTAGGATGTGTGCTCTTAAATCCTATCGTATGATGTTATGTATGACATTAATGTTGTGATTAATAAAGTTGTTTTATTATTATCTAAGAGTAATGGTAACATGAATATTGAGACATTATCATATAGTCCATGAGATGCATATTATGTGATTTATGTGAAAAGTTACAGAAGATATAAATCATAAGTTCTTTGTAAACTCAGAATATTAGTTTATAGTCGGTGATGAAATTGGGCATTTCATCGGCGAAGACTATAATATATCAACTAAGATGATTTATCTTGATAATGGAAATGAAGATTTTTAGTTGGTATGTTGATATATTTTAAGAGTTAAGATATATTAAACTGAACTGTTGTGAGATTTATTATTCTTCTAACAGCTGTCAAATGAATAATAAATCTTACGACTTCTATTTACATAAACTCTTAATCTTGAGAGAATAATGGACTTGATCATGAAGTGTAGGTTGCTGCGATATATTAGAAGTGAGATCTAAAGTAACGATCAAAATCTCAGTATGTTAGGCAACCACATTTAGTGTTGATAGAACATATATTCTTAAGATGGAATTCATAGTCCCTTAACGAAGATATAAAATATTCTCTTGAGATAAGTTTGATGGGTTTGGTCATTCAGAGAGTTAGACTTAACCACGTTAGTAAGAAGTTACCAAAATATATATTTATGGAATTGAATTTCATAAATATATGATGAATAACTTAAAGAATTAAACCGGGTACTCAAGGAATTAAGATGTAGTAATCTTCAAAGTGGCAGCATACTTTCATGACTTTATATTACTACAAATATTTTATGAAGATGTTGCATGTACAATAAAGTCTTGGGATATAATTTATAAATAAGGCCTAGGGTGCAACTATATTTATATAGTGGTATAAGATATAGTTAATGGTAATTTTGGACTTGTTAAGAGTTGACAGAAGAGCCTAAGGCCCATTGGAGCTAGTGTCTTATTAGTCCCTTTTGGTCTCACTCCAAACCACATACTTAAGCCTAATTGGAAAAGCCCAAAATGCTAGTCTAATTAGATAATCAACTAGATATAAAGAGATAAACATATAGAATTAAGTAAGTGAGACACTATTGAGAAATGGTGTGTATGTGTGAGAGAAAGCCACTCTCTAATAGTCCCTTAGAAACTAATTGAGAGTCCACACTTTTTGGGCTTTAGTGAAATTGGAGTGAAGATTAAAAGTATTTCCAAGTTTTTCTAATCTTTGTTTTGAAATTTACCACTTCAAGGTATGCTCTCTTGTTCTCAAATCTTGAAATTTACATGGTGCATGTTATCGATCACGAATGAAGTAGATCCGTTAATTTTTCGCTGCATATGTTTTGTATGAGATACAAACCATGTTTTTCCAACAATTAGTATCAGAGCCAGGTTTTTCAATTTTGAATTGTATAACATGTTTTTGTGAGTTTTGGAATCAAGGATGATAGTTTCATGATGATAGAAAGTTACGCAATTGATTTTCTGCATGGTTGGTTGAAATTATGTTTTGATGAAAACTGATATTGATGTTATGATGTTGTTTAAGTTTGATTCAAGTATGTTAAATTAAACTTTAAGGCTATAACATCAATGAAATTTAGTTTTGATATCAATCTTTATATCTTATGTTCATATGATGGTTGTTTGTTCATGAAAAACTGTTGAAAACTGCTTTAGAAAAATTCTAGAAATTCGAAGTTTACGAGTTTTGATTAGTTGAAAATTCCTTTCGATCGATCGAGTGAGATAGGGGCCAATCTGCTTGATTCGATTGATATTTGATTAATTGAATTTTATTTTTCGATCGATTGAGCAGCGATTGAGTATCGATTGTGTCAGGCATATTGTCAATTCGATTTTTTTAATTTTTTCAACCGATTGAGGGGCACATTCGATCAATCGAAAGAAGTAAATTTTGAATTTTCTAAGTGTTTTCAAATGGATTAAGTGCAAGGCTGTGTGTGATTGGATTACACATGATTTCTAAATAAAAATCTTTAATTTAAAATATCTAGTGGGAGAAAGATATAAGGGTTGGATCTCATGGCCTCCATTGTCAGTTCATAGTAGTATGAAATATATACTTTGTCTTTGCTTCGAGTTTAGCATTCCATGCAGAGAGTATTTATTTTATGGTGCTACAAGATTGCACATCCTAGTTTATAGTAGTTTGATCAAACACTTTGTCTTAGCCTTGAGCTTTGCATTCCATGCGGAGGGTGTTTTGAATGATAATACTACAAGATAAACTTGTTAAGGGAGATGAAATGTGGCTACACATGACTCTAGACAATGGTACACACTAGACTAAATATTATAGTATCCTCTATACTGAGTTCTTACTATAATTATTTAAATACTAAAGGTATAACAACATATTATTAGTGTTTGATAAGAGTTATTATGATAACACTAATAATGAGAATAGTTTTCAATCAATCATAGTATTTAATATTCACTCTATGCTAAGAGATATTGAATATAGGATTGGGTTGTCGTTGTATATATTATATTGTGGTTTTATTAACGTTCCATACTATATGTTTATATGCTAAATTGATAATTTCCAGTTTACTTATTATATTCATGTTTATTGTTTTTAGATTTAAATCATGGCATCATTTAGCTCACTTGTTGCTATTCTTAATCAAAACAAATTGACTGGATCCAATTATGTTGACTGGAAAAGAAATTTGAATATTGTTCTTATTGCTAAAGAGCACAAATATGTGCTTACTCAACCATGTCCAAAGTTTCCTTCATTGAATGCTTATTTTGAGGAAAAATAGGGATATGATCGTTAGCAGAAATCTAATGAGATGGCCAAGTACAATATCCTAGCATCTATTTTAAATGTTCTATAGCATCAAATGCAGGATGTAGAGCTAGTTTCAAACATTATACTAAGTCTGAAGAAGATGTTTGGTGAGCAAGGCCATTCTGCAAAGTAAGAAACTATGAGGCAAATTTATAATACCAAAATGGCTAAGGGCACTTCAATTAGAGAGCATTGTCTTAAAATGATCTCTAATCTGAATGCACTGAAAGTTTTAGGTGCCGATATTGATGGAGAATCTCAAGTGGATATGATACTCCAGTCACTACCGGAACCATTCAAGGAATTTAGACATAATTATAATATGAACAAAAAGATTTATTCTTTGTCTGAATTGATGAATGAATTGGTAGCGGCGGAAGACATCCTTAGTATTTCTAGTGTTAATGCTAACATGGCTGAAGCTTCTACTTCTCAATCTAAGTCGAAAGGTAAGGGTAAGAAGAAGAAGAAGAAGAAGAAGAAGAAGGACTTTAGCAAGATGGTAAACAAATTACCTTAGAAGTTGCCAATAAAGGATATAAAACTAAAGGAAAGTATTTCCATTGTGGTGAGAAAGGACATTGGAAGAAAAATTGTTCAATTTTCAAAACTGCCGAGAATAAGGGTATGAAAAGTTCATTTCTTCTTGAAATATGTCTAGTACAGAATCCCACGGATTCCTAGTGTGTGGATTCATGTTGAACTAATTATATCTGCAATTCTTTGCAGGGGTTCCAAGAGACCAAAAAGTTGAATGAAGGAGAGTTATTTTTTACTTTGGCTGATGGGAGCAGGATTCTGGTTGTAGTTATTGGAGTGTTTATTTTATACTTTGTGTCTAGAGTTTTAATATTGGAAGACTGTTTGTATGTACCTAATATTCGTAGGAATTTAATTTTTGCAACTTATTTAGGTAAACATGGATATTGTGTTATTCTTAAAGATAATGTTGTAATAAATAAGGATAAAATGTTTATCTGTTCTAGCAATATTGTGGATGGTCTTTATATTTGAACTCCTGATAAGCATGTATTATATAATTTTGAATTAAACAATAACCCTCATATGAAACCATTAAAGAGAAAATTTTCTTCAACTAGCGATGCATATCTTTGGCACTTGCGTTTAGATCATATTAATTCAAATAGGATTCAAAGACTTATTAAAGATGGACTCTTAGGGCCCATAGACTTTGATGGTTTTTCAGTTCGTGAATCTTGTTTGGAGGATAAAATGACTAAATGACCTTTTAATGCTAAAGGTAGAGGAGCCCAAGAGTTGCTAGAACTAGTACATTCAGATGTATGTGGTCCTATGTCAATCCAAACAGGAAGTGGTTATGAGTATTTCATTACTTTCACTGATGATTACTCTAGATTTGGTTATGTGTACCCAATGAAACAGAATTTTGAAACTTTTGAAAAATTCAAAGAGTTTAAGGCTGAAGTTGAGAATCAATTAGGTAAATGCATAAAGACCATTCGATCTGATCGAGATGGCGAATACCTTCTTGGGGATTTCATGGATTACATGATTGAAAATAGGATTATATCCCAGTTGACTGCATTTGGAACTTCACAAAAAAATAGTGTAGCAGAAAGAAAGCAAAAAGAAGGAATATGACTCTTTTGGAAATGGTTAGATTCATGTTGAGTTATTCAACTTTACCAATTTCTTTTTGGGGATATGCCTTAAATATTGCGATGTATCTTCTGAATTTGACACCTTCGAAGTCTGTTCCTAAAACACATGTAGAGTTGTGGACTAGGCGTAAGCCTAGTATGAGACATCTCCATATTTGGACTTGTCTAGCACATGTGTTGAAAGGAAGTCTGACAAGTTACAGTCTAAAACAAAAGTAGTATTCTTTGTTGGGTATCCAAAAGAAACGGTCGAAGGTTTTTTCTATAGTCATAAAGATAACAAAGTTTTTGTTAGTGCAAATACTAAATTTTTGGAAAATGACTATATGAATAATTTTACTCCCAGAAGTAGAGTTGTTTTGGTTGAAATAAATGAACCTGTAGTTGAACAACCAATAGATGAAACTAGGGATGGTGTGGTTGTATTTGATACACCACAAGATACTATTCATGAGATGACAAGTACACATGTGCCTTATTATAGTGGGAGAATTGTTTGGCCTCTTATAAAATTTTTAAGTTTGGGTGAAACTTATGAAACTATCTCAGAAGAGGCTGAATTAGATCCTACACTTATGATCAAATAATGAATGATATAGATGCACATTATTAGGTCCAAGCTATGAAATCTGAATTGGATTCTATGTATTCCAATCATGTATGAGATCTTGTAAAGGCGCCTAATGGCATTAAACCTGTTGGTTGCAAATGGGTTTATAAGAGGAAGAGAGGGATAGATGGAAATGATAAAAACTTTAAAGCAAGACTAGTGGCTAAAGGGAATATACAAAAAGAAGGTATTGATTATAATGAAACCTTTTCATCAGTAACCATACTTAAATCTATTAGAATTCTCTTATCCATTGCTGCTCATTATAATTATGAGATTTTGGCAAATGGATGTCAAGACTGTATTTCTTAATGGCAATCTTGAAGAAGAAATCTATATGTTGCAATCGGAAGGTTTCATATCAAAGAACCAAGAGTATATAGTATGCAAGTTGAAAATGTCCATTTATGGACTTAAGCAAGTATCTAGATTATAGAACATTAAATTTAATCAAGCAATCAAGTTATTTGGTTTTGAACAAAATCAAGATGAACTATGTGTGTACAAAAGACATTAAAATAAAGTAGTAATATTCCTAGTATTTTATGTTGATGATATTCTACTCATTGGAAATAATGTAGGGGTAATGTTATCAGTAAAGGTTTGGTTGTCAAGCCAATTTGATATGAAGGACTTGGGTGAAGCTAACTATATTCTAGGGATCAAGCTTTGGCGAGATCGAAAGAATAGGATATTAGGTTTGTCACAAGCTGGATATATAGATAAGATTTTAGAACGGTTTAGCATGTAAAACTCTAAGAAAGGATTGCTTCTTTTTTGACATGGAGTTCCTCTGTTTGATGACCAAAGGCCTAAGACTCTTGAGGAAGAAAATATGATGGGACAAGTTCCTTATGCTTATGTAGTAGGAGGTCTCATGTATGTCATGCTTTGTACTAGGCCGAATTTTTGTTATTTAGTTGATATGATCAGCCAATATCAATCAAATCTAGGACTTAAACATTGGCAAGATGTAAAGCATATTTTCAAGTATCTAAGGAGAACGAGAGATTATATTCTTGTTTACCATAGTGAGGATTTGATACCTATTGGTTATACAAATTTAAATTTTCAATCAGATCTTGATTTCAGAAAGTCCACTACAAGTTGTGTGTTCACCTTGGGAGGTGGAGCCATAAGTTGAAAGAGTGTTAAGCAATTTTGTATTGCCAACTCCACCATGGAAGCTGAATATGTTGTTGCTTGTGAAGTGGCAAATGAAGCTGTTTAGCTCAAGAAATTCCTTTCTGATTTTGGTGTTGTGAGAATTGAGTTCTTGTTATATTGTTCAGTGACAATAGTGGAATGGTTGCATAATCCAAGGATCTAAGAAATCACAAGAAAGGAAAGCACATAGAAAGAAAGTACCACATCATTCGAGACATTGTTGCTCGAGGAGATGTAGTAGTATCAAAGATTGATAGTGAAAAGAATCTAGAGGATTCCTTTACCAAAACTTTGCCCTAAAGGATTTTCGAGTCACATTTGGAGGAGATGAGAGTTATATTAGTGCATAATAGTCTTTAGGGCAAGTGGGAGATTGTTAGGATGTGTGCCCTTAAATCTTATTGTATGATATTATGTATGACATTAATGTTGTAATTAATAAAGTTGTTTTATTATTATTTAAGAATAATCGTAATATGAATATTGAGACATTATTATATGGTTCATGAGATGAATAATATGTGATTTATGTGAAAAGTCACAGAAAATATAAATCACAAGTTCTTTGTAAATTCAAAATTTTAGTTCGTAGTTGGTGATGAAATTGGGTATTTCATTAGCGAAAACTATAACATATTAATTAAGATGATTTGTCTTGATCATGAAAATTAAGATTTCTAGTTGATATGTTGATATGTTTTAAGAGTTAAGACATATTGAAATAAACTACTGTGAGATTTATTATTTTTCTAACAACTGTCAAATAAATAATTAATCTCATGACTTTTATTTATATGAACTCTTAATCTTGAGAGAATAATAGACTTGATTATGAAGTGTAGGTTATTTTGATATATCAGGAATGAGATCTAAAGTTACGATCAAAACCTCAGTATGTTGGGCAGCCACATTTAGCGTTGATGGAACATGTATTCTGAAGATGGAATTCATAGTCTCTTAACGGAGATATAAAATATTCCCTTCAGAAAAGTTTAATGGGTTTAGTTATTTAGAAAGTTAGGCCTAATTACTTTAGTAAGGAGTTACTAAAGTATATATTTATGGAATTGGATTTCATAAATATATGATGAATAATTTAAAGGATTAAATTGGGTACTCAAGAAATTAAGATGTAGTAATTTTCAAAGTGGCAGTCTTCTTTCATGATTTTGTATTACTACGAATATTTTATGAAGGGGTTGCATGTACAATAAAGTCTTGGGATATAATTTATAAATAAGGCCTAGAGTACAATTATATTTATATAATGGTATTAGATATAGTTAATGGTAATTTTGAACTTGTCAAGAGTTGACAAAAAAGTCCAAGACCCATTAGAGCTAGTGTCTTATTGGTCCATTTTGGTCTCACTCAAAGCCACATACTTAAGCCCAATTAGAAAGGCTCAAAAGGTTAGCTCAATTAGATAATCAGTTAAATACAAAGGGAGAAACATACAAAATTAAGTGAGTGAGACACTATTAAAAAATGGTGTGTATGTGTGAGAGAAAGCCACTCTCTAATACTCCTTTAGAAACTGATTGAGAGACCACACTTCTTTGGCGTTAGTGGAATTGGAGTGAAGATTAAAAGTGTTCTCAAGTTCTTCTAATTTTGTTTTGAAATTCACCGCTTTAAGGTACGCTCTCTTATTCTCAAATTCTAAAATTTACACGGTGCATGTTATCAATCACGAATGAAGTAGACCCGTTAATTTTTCGCTGCATCTGCTCTGTATGAGATACAAATCATGTTTTTCCAACACCTTCCATCTTCCAACCCTTGATGAATAAGGTATTCAAGCCTTTCCTTAGGAAGTTTGTGTTAGTTTCCTATGATGATAGCTTGATTTATAGCAAATCTTTGTCTGATCATGTCATGCACCTTAGAAGTGTCTTGGAGATTTTAGCTACTAACCATTTATATGCTAAAGGATCTAAGTGTATGTTTGCTTGTACAAAAGTGGAGTATTTGGGGAATGTGATCATGCTGAAGGGGTGCATACTGATCAAAGAAGGTTGCTGCCATGCAGTAATGGTCTCTCTCTAAGGATATCAAGTCCTTAAGAGGTTTTTTGGGGCTTACAGGGTATTACAGAAAGTTTGTTAATGGATATGGTACTATTGCAGCTCCCTTGACTGCTTTATTAAAGAATGACTTGTTTTGTTGGTTTAAGGAACTTGAACTTGCTTTTCATCAACTTAAGGAAGCTACGGTCCAACCACCTATATTGACTTTGCCCAACTTTGACAAGCCATTTGTAGTGGAGTGTGATGCTTCTGGAAGGGGATAGGTGCTATTTTAATGGAGCAAGGCAAGCCTATTGCTTATCATAGCCAGACCTTTAAGGGTAAGAATTTGGTTTTGTCAATTTATAAGAAGGAACTTCTAGCCTTAGTCATTACTATCAAGAGGTGGAGGGCTTACTTGGTGGGAAGACCATTCATTGTCAAGACTGATCAACAGAGTCTAAAGTATTTGTTGGAACAGAAAATTGGGACTTCAGCTCAGCAAAAGTGGTGTGCAAAGTTACTGGGGTATAACTTTTTGGTTGAGTATAAGAAAGGTAAGGACAATCTAGTGGCTGATGCACTGTCTAGGAAGGTTGAGGTTGAAGACTTAAGTCCTGATAATGATGTTTCTGAAGGGGTTTTATGCATGGTTTGTTTCCTAACTCTAGCTTGGTTGGCTGATCTCAAGGCTAGTTATGCCTCTGACCAAGATGTGCTAGGTATTTTTCAAGCTTTTCATTTGGGGAAGGATGTTCCTATAGGGTTTTCAATCCAAAATGGGCTACTCTTGTATAAGGGAAAGATTTATTTGGGTTCTTGGATGCTTTGAAGGTTGTTGTACTTCAGCAAGTCCATGATAGTCCTTTGGGGGGTCATTCAGGCTTCCTTAATACTTTGCATAGGGTTAAGAAAAATTTTTATTGGCTTGGTTTGAGGAAGGATGTAAAGAAACATGTTAAGGAATGTGATGCTTGTCAAAGATTGAAAGCTGAGACCTGTAATGTTGCTGGGCTATTACAACCTTTACCCATACCTGATAAACCTTGGCTTGATGTAAGCATGAATTTTGTTAAGGGCCTTTCCAAATCACAGTCAAAGGATGTGGTTTTGGTGGTAGTGGATAAACTGACCAAATTTGTTCATTTTGTTCCATTGTCCCACCTTTATAATGTTGCCAAGGTAGCTCATCTCTACCTACATTATGTGTTCAAGCTGCATGGGATGCCAACCTCAATTGTGAGTGACAGGGACCTGGTGTATACTTCACATTTTTGGCAAGAGTTGATGAGATTGTAAGGGGTGCAACTAGTCATGTCTTTCGCCTACCACCCTCAATCAGATAGGTAGACTGAGGTGGTTAACAAGAGCTTGAAGCACTACTTAAGAGCATTTGCCGCTGGCAAACCTCATTTTTGGGTTGATTGGTCACCCTTGGCAGAATTTTGGTTCAATACTAACTTCCACACCTCAACTAAGTTGACACATTTTGAAGCTTTATTTGGTTATCCTCCTCCTAGGTTATTGGATTATATACCTAGAACAATTAAGGTTGACAATGTTGATGTGCACTTAAGAACTAGACAACAGATTCTGTCATTGTTGAAGCAAAACCTATTAGCAGCTTAAGAGAGGACGAAGCTTAGTGCTAACAGGAATAGATCTAAGAGACAGTTTGCTGAGAGTGATTGGGTGTACTTAAGGTTGCTGCCATACAAACAGAAGTCTTTGAGGCAAAGCAAATTGGGTAAATTGTCACCTAGGTACTATGGACCCTTTCAGATTTTGAAGAGGATTGGTAAGGTGTCTTATAAGTTGGACTTGCCTTTAAACTCTAAGTTACATCCTACATTTCATGTTTCCTGTCTTAAAGAAAAATTTGGTCAGCATATGGCATCCATTCCTACTCTTCCATCCGTGGAATCAGAGGGCATTCTTAGTCCTGAACCCATGGTTGTGTTGCAGGAGAGATCTCATCATTTGCGAAGAGGGATTGTTACTCAAGTATTAGTTTCAATGGCAAGGGGAGGGTCCTGAAAACGCTACTTGGGACTTGGGAGTCCTTGTATCAGTTGCAACAACAATTCTCTCACCTTATGGGCAAGGTGCTTTAAGGGGAGGAGGGGGGGGGGTATTGTTAGGCATGGTTCTGTGTGCTTGTATGATAGTATGTTGTATTGTAGTAGGCTATGGTAGTATTGGTAGTATAAGTGCATAAGTGCCTATATCAGTAAGTGTATAAGTACCTATATCAGTAAGTGCAGTAAGTGCATATATCAGGTGCATGTATATGACAGACTTGTCGTGTATAGTGTAAATGGGGAATTGTGATGTCATGGGCTATATGAGTTAGTTAGTCATTGCAGGATTGTTAGAAGTTAGTTAGAGGATTGTGGGGTCATTGACAGCTAGAAGTTGGTGTATAAGAGGAGAGGCTATTGTATACTGAAAAGGCAAGCAAATACAATCTTAAGCCAATTCTTTTCCCTTTCTCTTTCTTTGTTTTCCTTTCCCTCAATTCTTGGAGGCCCAACTGACCTCGAATCCAACTAAACTCAATAACCATTAAATCCAACCTTAACATCCTAACACCATCAAAACAAATCAACTCTTTTTGTTGTTCAGATATGTTTTTCAACATGTGAACTATCATCTTACAATATATACGACCATTATTTGCCTTTATTTAGTTTGCCAATCCATAATATATTACAATGCATTCAAAATCTAATATTTAATTGGTGTTCATGACAATACAAATTTTATTAAATAAAACAATGATGATAATGAGAAATAGCAGATGTACTAAGTGCGTTAGTTTTTAGGAAATATTTTTAGAAACTTTTTATTGAAAAAGAAAAAAATTACTACTTTTTTGATAGTTTTTCATATTTTCCATGAAAATAGTATCCAAACTTTTATAAAATGGTCTATTAACAAATTCTCTAAAAGTACCTATTAATAGAGCTCATCATATTATTAGTGCAATGTAGTACAAACCAATTCCAAATGAGATTCCAAACGAGAGTTGGCAGTGACATTTATCATTACGATCCACCTAACTTTAGGGTTTTGAAGTTTGCTAGTTTGATATTAACCAACAAATGTTCGCTTGTTTGATATCAATATCCATACATTTATTCATGAAGTACAATAGCTTTTATCTCACAGGTAATCATACAGTAGTACTTAAAGCCTCCTCTAATGCTTTACTGTCAGCGGAAGCAGCTACGTATTTGATAAGAAAGTCTTTGTATGGCAAGGACTTATAAAGCGCTGGGTGGCTTGCATCAACCAAACTTTTTGCTGGTTCTATAAGTGTTTCATTTGATGGACTAATAAAGAAGGAAGCAGTTGTTCGAGCTACATTTGAATTTGTCACCACTCGATGTTCAGCACCTTTCAGCTTCCCATTGCTGATAATCTACAACTCAATGCGACACAATTCCAAGAACAAAAATTAAAAAAACCATTAAAGAAACTAGTTAATTGCACCCAAAAAAACATCACCCTAAATTTTGAGATAATTACACTTTGTAGTTTGCACAATAAACCATGAAAACTTGCAATCACCACCCTAATTATAATAAACTTTGTAAATTGCATCCAATAGCTTGATTGACTATTAAAATTAATGGTAACTTGAAAGTTACATTTTTTGCCCACTTAATGAACTATATTTTTATGGTCTATGTGCCGGCACATGATTGTTAATTTTAACCGTCAATCACGTTGCTGAATGAAATTTAAAAGAAGAAGAAGAAATTGTCACAATTTGGGTGATGATTGTAAGTTTTCATGGTTTGGGGTGCAAGTTTAGGTGATTTTCTACTATTATCCCTAAAAAAAAATTTTCATTAATTTTTTTAATGATTTTATAAGAGACAATTTTTTATTTTTATTTTTAAGTTACTCTTTAGTAGGCATATTGACAATTTTTTTTTTTCATAAAGCGAGCGTGAAATTCGTATTAGAATACCATTTGTAACAACCTAAGTTCGTATTAGGCTACTATTTGTAACAATTAGAGCTTTTCACAATCGTGTAAATAACTTAGATTGACTTACACACCCAATGCAAGAGCCAACAATTGTTTACATAACGCCTTCATAATTCATTCAGCAAAAAAAGAAAAAAAATGCCTTCATAATTCAAATCATTACCATGAAGTATCACGGCCAAAATGGGTAGTTGCCCATTTCACCCAAAAGATGTAGCAAAATACTCATGTTCTGAAACTATCTAGTAAAATGCCCTTGTTTTGAAACTCGACTTTTAGAAAATCAAGTTTCAATATAAAACTCGATTGTATGAAAATCGAGTTATTTGGAAAAATTCACATGGAACTCGAGTTCCATACTTTGTTTTTTGTTTTTATTTATTTTAAGTTTGATTGCCTATAACTCGATTTTTTTAATGTAAAACTCGATTTTTAGAAAATCGAGTTTCAAAATAGAAGTATTTTACTAGATAGTTTCAAAACATGGGCATTTTGCTACATCTTTGGGCTGAAAGGGGCAAAAGCACATTTTTGCCGAAGTATCACACATCAAATGAACTATCAGCTTGTTTTCACTTTTCACTAGTTAAACATCTTATTGTTACAAATTAGCAAGTATCTATTCTATACTATTAATAACATGATTTTTTTTTTTTGGGTTTTAACATTTTGCATACTAAAATATCTTCACAAAAATTCTTGAACTTTCTAAAATATCCATATCTTTTAGTTAAATAATTTTATATTAAAAAAAATACAAACTAGTTAAAAGAGTAATTTACTGTTACTAGGTTTTATGTTTTTTCCTTTATATTATCCATTTGGCCTAAAACTTTAGACACTGTTTCTATCTCATTTTTAAACATTATTTTACATTATCTTACCTCTTTCTTAAAAAAAAAAAATATACATGATTATTTATATATCACTTTTAAACATTATAACATTAAACAAAAAATAAAAAAGAGCATTATATAGGATGATTACTAGTGTACCCATAGTACACACAAGGAAATTGTGACTTGTGTGTACTACGTGTACCCTAGAGTGTTTGTAATAGTCATCAGTCACCATTCTATTATCTATATATATAATTGAAGTTTCTAAATCTCCCACAATTTTCCACATCATCATTTTAGTTTATAATTTTTTTAATTTATCATCATTTTAATTTATAAATTTTTTAAACTAAATAGTGAGAGAGTCCAAACAGGACTCTCTCTCTCTCTCTCTCTCTTCCTTAATCATTAATCCTAAAGCTTTTTTTTACATGAGTCTTTTTTTTTTTGAAACCTAAAGTGAGTCTTTAAAAAAAAAAAAATTCTAATGTGTGATCTTTTTAAAACTAAATAGTGAGAGAGTCCTAACATGAGTCTTTTTTTTTTCCCCTTAATCCTAAAGTTTTTTTTTTTTTTTGAAACCTAAAGTGAGTCCTATAAAAAAAAAAATTCTAACGTAAGGTCTAATATATATAAAACTGAAGTCTCTAAAACTCTTACAATTTTCCACATCATCATTTTAATTTATAATTTTTTTAATTTATCATCATTTTAATTTATAATTTTTTTAATTTTTTTTTAAAAAAAATAGTGAGAGAGTTCTAAGAGGAGCCTCTCTCTCTTTTTTCCTTAATCCTATTTTTTTTTATGTGAGTCTTTGTTTTTTTGAAACCTAAAGTGAGTCATTTAAAAAAAAATTCTAACGTATGGTATTTTTTAAACTAAATAGTGAGAGAGTCCTAACATGAGTCTCTCTCTCTTTTTTCTTTAATCCTAATGTTTTTTTTTTTTTTGAAACCTAAAGTTAGTCCTTTTAAAAAAAAAAAAAAAATTCTAAGGTGAGGTCTAATTAAAAAAAATTTATAATTATTTTTTTAATCCTAATTCTAACATAAGTCTCTCAAAAAGTCAAAAATTTTGGTTTTATATTTTATATAGATAATAATAATGATGTAGTAAGCTCTAAGGATATGAGAATGCAATTTGTAGATCTACTATCAAGATAACATATATTAGATTGGTGGTAGATAGTAGATTTAATTGTAGTTAAGTATTATGTGAAGTCATCGCTATAGAATAGCTTACGCCGGAATGTGTTATGTAGAACCAATGATATGAAAGAAAAAGTACTTATTTTCATTATATTGAACAAAAAAGTACTTATTTTCATTCATTTTTAAGTTATACATTTTTTAAAATTGAGTCATAAACCTTTAAGCAAAATGAGTATTTTTAATTTTTATTTAACTATTTCATACATGGGTTAATGACTAGGATTTTGTATTTATGTATATACTTAGAAGAGCTTGTGAAGATATATGTACCTGCAACGGATAACCTATGTTAACCACAAAAGCGTTAGGAATGGGTTCAACAACAATCCATTCCTCATCCTTGAAGACTTGAAGCCCGTATACATCACTTTGAAGAAGAATATTAATGAAAGCAGGGTCCATATGTTTGCCCAAGCCCAAGGTTAAGCTTGGGTCTGGGCATGGCGGATAGTGATTGACCACCAGCGTTTGATTTCCAACAAGTCCACCAAGGCTGATTCCCAGGCCTAGGGAAACGAACTCCAAAATTCTAAACCCCAACTTCCTTACTTCAGCTGTATATGGCCCAACAACTTCTCTGAAAAAGGTTTCATGAAAAATAATGATGTTTATTTTTGTTCTTATATATATACTTACTACACGAGACAGGTTCCACAGCATGAAAGAACAAATTATACATATGCGATTATGAGGATTTACCGATATCTAGGTGGTTGTTCAGGCCAAAATTGGATGTAATTCTCTAGAGGATTACAATTGTGAATCAATGCATCCCTCCAGAGGTGAAACTTTTCAGTTGCATAATTTGCACTGCTTGTGTAGATGAAGCAGCCCTTATTGGGGTCCTTTGAAGTTTCGACTGCCTTGTCCTCACCAGCTAATGCATGGAACTCCTTAAAAACACTCATGGCCTCATCCATTAAGTTGCTAGTGACTCCATGGTTGATCACCTATTAGGTGGTACAAAACATAGCATAACACAAACTAATAAAATATGAAAAAAGTTTGCCAAAAGTGGTTCATATTGTGATCATGTTTGATGCCAAGCATCTGGTAGGAATAAATCATTGTCTGATAAAATAATAGAAAGAAGAGATGTGATTGGAACCTGAAAGAATCCAAACTCTTGGCTAGCTTCAAAAATTTGTTGAATTATATCTGTTTGATCATGACCCCCAAGATCAATCACTGGAATATTGTTGGCTAGAGGAACGGTGAGCTTCCCTGGTCTTTTTTCCGGTGGGAGTATGTATGATTCTGGCAAGGATCGATCATTGTACCAGCTTGAAACAAGGTGCTCCATGACTTACAATTCAAACATTTAAGGAAAAAAGGAATGTCTATGATGTGAAGAGAGCATCGACCACAAGCAAGACCTTAAAAAGCTTCCACAAGTAGAGTAAAATAACATTAAATTTTCCCTCAAGCATTCCTCCTCTGCCATATAGCCATATAGCACCTCAACAAGTGGGAATGGACCGAATGGTACCCAGGCCTCATGAAAAAAATTCTTAAGTTATTATTTAAAAATTTTAGCTAAAAAATTCATACTCCTATCCTCTCTCTATATTGAAAAAATTCTTAATTTATTATTTAAAAATTTTAGTTAAAAAATTCATACTACTACCCCCTCCCTATATTTTGAAAATCAACTCCCAAAAAACCAAAAATTTAAAGTGGTCATCAGCCGGTGACGCCTCCAAATTTTTTTAAGGGTAATTAATCATTAAGAAACGTTTTTGGCAAACATCATTAAGAAACTTTAACCATACACAATCCAATAAAAAGATAACTTCAAATATTTACAAAAAAAAAAAAAAATGCAAATATATAAAATTTTACAATTTCTTTTTATGAGTTTTCATATTTTGAAAATAGTTTCTTTATCAATTTTGCAAGTTGCATCTTTAACAATGTGCAAAACCATGTAATCAATCTTAGAAAAATGAGTCATTGTTGAACATACCAAAAATATAATTTTGAAGTTGACTTTTAAGTGCCAAGAAATCAGTATTAGAAAAATTAGATGGATGGAACCATGTTTGTTGGACATTTTCTATATGTTTGAAAGAGCCTAATATATTGTTAAGGGGAACAAAGTTTAATTTTGTTGGTCTTAACAAATTTAGGATGGTCACAAATTTTTTTTTAAAGGGTGGACAAATAAAATAATTTTAAAAATATTATAGATATGAGTTGGGTTCAAGTTATAACTGGTTTTATTTTAACCAATGTTACACCACCTAATAAATTTTCATTGGATTAATATTCCCAAGATTCCATATTTGGTGTATATTTTCTCTGTATTCTTAACACACACACACACACACACACACACACACACACACACAAGTTTTGTGTCAATCAGATGACATTTACTATTCGATCTAGAAACCCATCTTTTTCGCACAATTTTAAACACAAAAACTTAATATTTAGATACATGATCAATGACATAGTTATCAATCTTAGATGATCTTGAAATTTCGCAAGCATGTAATGTATAAGAAGAGAATTTATTCCAACTGTGAAGTTGTTATAATTCATATCTAATAGAAAATATTAAGTAATATGACATTACTTAATATATATATATTTCCAAATTAGGGTGATCCCGTGACCACCCGCATGCCTTTGAGTGGAGCCACCCTTAGTCATCAAACCCATATATGGTGTTGGTAGCCCATTTAAAAATAAAGTTTTTTAAAAAAGTCAAACAAGATATATAGATATATATATATATATATATATGTATGTATACACACACATACAAATTAGGGTGATCCAGTGACCACCAGCATGCCTTCAAGTGGAGCCACCCTTAGTCATCAAGCCCATATATGGTGTTCATAGCCCATTTAAAAATAAAGTTTTTAAAAAATCAAACAAGATATATATATATATATATATATGTATATATTCAAGTGAGGGTGAGGGTGATCATGCGACCACACGCACCACACGCATGCTTTCAAGTGGAGTTGCCTTTGGTCATCAAACCTGAATATGTGGTTCATAATCAATTTCTTAAAAATAAATAATTATAAAATTCAGAACCAATGTTAACCACAAAAACCTAAGGAATAGGTTTATAACAGCGGGCAAGGTTGTCAAAATCGAGATTTTACGTAGGATCGGATCGTGAATCGTAAGATCCTATCTATTTTTAGATTTTAAGCAAAAAACCTATTGATAGTGATTTTATATGTTGAATAATCACTTAAAATATGAATCCATCCATTAAAAAAAAAAGATTTGCATCATAAAATGTAATTTGCACGCACTACATCATTACGTCATACTAACGAAACAAAATACATTTAACTTTTGACATAATGTATCTAAAAAGTTTAATACATGTTTAATTAGCAACTAAGTATCAAAATATTATTTACACATACGGAAAATGTTTCCAAATTCTAAGTTCCAAACCCAAAATAAGTTAGGCTAGTTAGCAAGTAAAAACTAGCTGATATATGTAGTTGTACTTCAACTAATTCATCATCATTGCCATCATCCTTTTCTTCTATATTATACCACCTCTTCTTTTTTATAGATGCTTCAGCTTGGGCATTCAAAATAGCCACAAATTTCTCTTTCACCTTTTCTTGCACAGTAGGACAAGCTGAAACATTATTCTTAGTCCCAGCTAAATGATGCTTCAGCCGATATATACCCTCACTATGAATTTCTTTGCAATAATTACATTGAACTTGCCTTGAACCTACTTCAACACCATGATCCCATCCTAGGTCAGATCTATTTCCTGGAGCATTTTTTCGCTTAATTTTCTCTCTAGCCAAAGTAGACATTGTATATTTGAATTAGAGCTACAAAAAAGACACCAAGATACAAAGCATGCTTAAGAAATCACACAGAGAATTCATCAAACAGGTTGTGTGCAATTCTAAACTATTAATTGTGTTTACTAATATTTCTCGAAGAATCAAATAATAAAGATCCTGTTTCATAATTTTTCAAATTTTACTTAATTAATTTAGTCAACAAAATGGAAAAATAAAAACCTAAAAAGCTTCATCAAAATCATGTACACAACACAATAATGTGGAATCAAGCTATCAAAGCACAAATAAATGATAAACTATTAACTATCCAAACGTTATATATAAAAAAAAAACTATCCAAACAAATTACCCAATAACAGAAAGCTTAAAGGCGGCAATGGCTCACGACAACGTCATTGAGAGGCTTGAAAGGTGCTGGGTTTTTGACAGAGGAGGCACAGCCATGGGGCTGTTTCTAAATATTTTAGGTTTTGTTTTTTAAAAATTTAAACTAAGTACTATAGGTTTTTTTTTTGAGATTTTATGTTGACATAGGGATAAATTTGGGACTTCAATTTGTTATTGGGCTTCTAAAAACCCTTTGGGCTTGTGGGTTTAGTTGGATTATCTTAGCCCAAAGGCCCTAAATGAATCTCACTAAAAAAAAAGCCCAAGCCGAAAATGTGTTTTGGTAGGATCGGTAGGATCCCATATGATCCTACGATCCTATACGATTTTACATACAATCCAACCATTTTTGCGATCCTGCTACGATTCTAAACTTTTTGGTGAGGTAGGATTGTAAAATCGTGCGATCTTACAATCCATATCGCGATTTTGACAACTATGAGAGCGGGGATAATAGACACCACTTTATTATCTATATAACTATTTAAGGGGCTTTCCCTGTTTGTGATTCTCATTTTTTTTTTGGGTTCAAAAATGTCCCTACACCCCTATGTTACGTTTAAGTAGAGATAAAACTAAAAGACAATCCTATAAAAATATAGCTCTAACTCCCGCTAAAACATTGCCTAAAAAATAAGGTTACTCTGTAGGAACTGATGGATTTGAAGGACATATAGCAGCTGCACAAGGAAGAAAAGCTTTATTCTGTTCTTGCACAAATTTCTGCAGTTTGCAACAAACTGAGATATTATGGCCTTTAGCACTGCAAAACTCGCAGCGAGTACCTTTGGAAGACTGAGAGGTGGGACGCCTAGAGTTTATTCGTGGAGGAGCAGTGAATTCAGCAATGAGAAGCTGTGGAGATGGTTTAGCCAATACATGATAAGATGATGACATGTGATGAGTAGGCCGACGGTTCTCCTCAGAAATGAGCTCCTTGACTGCAGTATCAAGAGAAGGAGTAGGAGATCGGCTAAGTAGAGAAGCCCTAGTAGGCTCAAAATCCTCATGTAAACCCATCATGAAGTGCATAAATTTACGACGATCCCGATATTTGACAAAGAGCTCAATGTACTTAGAACACACTAGTGGAGGATCTGCAGCAGAAAGTTGTTCCCACATAGTAGAAGTCTGAGAGTAACAATCAGAAATAGACAGACCTGTCTCTTGGCGCATTTGATAAAGCTTTAATTCAATGTGGAACTCCAAGCTTGAATCATTAGTACAATTATAGCGATCAGCCATAAATTTCCGAGCAGCCTTAGCAGTCTCAAGACGAGGAAGAAGATTATAAATGGAGGGAATAGAGGTATTGATAAACCAAGACAGGATCTTACTCTGAATACTCTTCCATTCCTCTAGCCATTCTTCATAATCATCTTCAGTAGCTGTGGCTTTGGACTTAGGGTTTGGTACTGGTTTAGGAATTGCACCAGTCACATATCTCCATAGTTTACGACCCTTTAGGAAGATCGTCATATTTTGAGACCATGCATGATAGCTAGCAGGACCATCCAACATAATGATGATAGGACGTATGATATCTCGATCATTTTGTTGAGCCATAATGAGGAAAAATGCCTAAAAAATGGGATTTAGAAACCTCAAATGCAAAAACGAAGCCCAAATCGGAATCTACGCGAAAAACTGAGCAAGATAGGTCTTGTCGAAAATTTTTGACTTTGGTAAAAAAGTCAACGATCAACGGCCAAAGTCAACGGTCAACGGTTGACGGTGCTGACGTAGGCGGATGACGCAGACGCTGATGTAAGCAGGATGACGTCAGCTTAGGGCTGACGTGGCAAGACACAGAAGGTCTCAGGCGTGTGGAGTGCGTGGCGTGAGTGGAAGCGCGTGGCAGTTCCCTCACCGGCGCATGCAGTGCCTCTGGTGGCGCGTGGAGGTGCGTGCAGCGCGTGTTCGACAGTCAGAAGCTTTGGTCGGCGTGTGCAAGCTCTTTTCTGGCTGTTCTTGGTCAGGTTTTGCTCGAAATTGGCTGTTCTGTCACTGTATGTCTTTGCTTTGACAGTCAAATGAACAGAACGATGAGATCTAAGAGGTGCAGGAACTGTGGGCATGACAATGGTGACTCGCTTCTGACAGTGGCTATTGGATGAAGGCGAGGGCAGCGGAAGAACGCCGGAGATGTCCACAGGAACCAGAAAGTCAGAGGAATGACTTTGATACCATGTTAAGAATATAAACTGAGAGTGAAAGACTGAATAGTCTGTATATTTTTATGTATAATAATGTATAATATAGAGTCTTATATAGGCTAGGTATGTGTGTAGTACAAGTAATATGAGTAAACTATAAGTACAGTATACTGGGCTAAGCCCAATAGGCTAATCTAGTCTAAGCTATACACTAACAATGAAAAAATAATTCACCTACAATTGCATAATACTCATCACATCTTAGGTTTTTTTGTGATTGGAAAATGTAGTAATCCTAAATTATAATAGATGCAAAATATTAACCTTCACCCAAAAAAATGAAGTCTTTAAGCACGCGTGTGTTTAGAGGCTAGTATTTTGTGAAGATATATGTACTTGCAACACAAAACCAATTATTTATTTATTTAATTTATTTTTTAACCACAAAAGCGTAAGGAATAGGTTCAACAGCAATCCTTTCCTCATCCTTGAAGACTTGAAGCCCATATATATCACTTTGAAGAAGAATATTCATGATGCTAGGGTCTCTATGTTTGCCAAATGCCAAGGTTAAACTTGGGTCTGGGCATGGTGGATAGTGAGTGACCTACAGTGTTTGATTTTCTTCAAGTCCACTGCCAAAATGACCGGGGCTGATTCCCAAGCCTTGGGAAATGAACTCCAAAATTCTAGATCCCAACTTCCTTAATTCAGCTGTATATGGCTGAACAACTTCTCCGGAAAAGGTTTCATGAAACATAATTGGCTTTTTGGGCCAAAATTGGATGTATTTCTGTAGAGGATTATAATGGTGTAACAATCCATCCCCCCAAAAGTGAAACTTTTCATTTGCAAAATTATGACTGCGCTTGTATAGATGTAGCAGGTCTTATTGGTGTCCTTTGAAGTTTCGATTGCCTTGTTCTTCGCAGAAAATGCATGAAACTCCTTAAAAACACTCATGACCTCATCCATTAAGCTGTTTGGGACTCCATGGTTGATCACCTATTAGATAGCACAAATCATAGCATAACACAAATGTATATATAGCATATAAAAAAATTTCCCTATAGTTCTTCAAGTGATCATGTTTGATGCCAAGCGTCTATTAGAAATAAATTATTGTCTGATAAAATAATAGAAGAAAAGACGTGGTTAAAACCTGAAAGAATCCAAACTCTTGGCTAGATTCCAAAATGTGTTGAATTGATCATGACCTCCCAGATCAACCACTGGAATATTGTTTCCTAGAGGAATAGTGAGCTTCCTTGGTGTATTTTCCGGTGGGAGTATATACAATTCTGGCAAGGATCGATCATTGTACCAGCTTGAATTAAGGTGCTCCCTGACTTACAACTCAAATCTGTAAGGAAAAAGGAATGTCTATGGTGTGAAGATGGCATCACAAGGTTTCCGTAAAGCATTCCTCCTTGGTCATATAGCGGTATATATAGCACCTCAACAAGTGGGAATGGACAGAATGGTACCCTGGCCTCTTGAAAAAAATTCTTATGTTATTATTTAAAAATTTTAGCTAAAAATATTCACACTCCTACCCTTTCCCTGTATTGAAAATCATCTCAGTAAGAAATGTTTTTGGTAAACATCACGCAGTGACGATTCCAAGAATTTTGTTCAGGGTATTCCTATTCCACTTTGAAAAAAGTTTGGGTTATTTCGGTCTATTTCAGGTGTTTCAGGACATTTCGGTAAATACTAGCCGAAATTTAAAATTTGGCAAGCATGAAGTTTATACTTTAAAAAAAAAAAAAAATTCTTAAAACCAAAACAAATTTGCATTTTGTACACCGAAAAACCTCAAAAGGAAAAAAAATTAAAAAAAATAAAAAGAAAAGAAACTAATGAAAAAATGTACTGGTACAATAAACTATAAGTTCATTTGAAATATTAATAAAATTATTAATTATTGTTGTTTAGTTGTTTCATAAATTTGTTTGTCTTTTTTAATGTATTAGTTAATTAAATTATTAATTATTGGTGTTTAGTTGCTTCATTTATTCTTTTTTACTAACTATTAAGAGTCTAGTACACACCTCACTGTGCGTTAGCACACACTTCTTGTGTGCACACACCCCTGTCTCTGCATGCCTTTTAGTTCAAAATTTGTTTGGCATAAAATTTTTGAGGGTGTTCCTGATATTGCTTGAGTGTGTTCCTATCTTTTTTAAGGGTAAAAAAATAAAAAAAATTAAATTATTATATATATATATATAAAAAAAAAAATTCAAGCCAGGGTGTTCCTAGGAACACCCTGGCTTCTGAGTGGCGTTGCCACTGACATCACGAGGAAACTTAAACTGTTCAAAGTCTAATAAAAAGAGAACTTCGGCAAAAAAAATTAAAAAATGCAAACATATAAAATTTTACAATTTCTTTTTACTAGTTTTCATATTTTGAAAACTGTTTCTGGTCAAGGATCAAACAATGGAAAACAATTCAAACAAGGTGTACCTTAATTTGGTTCCAATTGAAGATGGGCTTGATCCCCTAATCAAGCAATCACACCATAGCTCACACAACTAACATTGCAAGTCGTAAAGTAGTAAAAACTCTTCAGGGCCGCACCTAATTCACCAAGTGCACTAAGAATATAATTAATTGAAATACAAAATAACTTACAAAACCTTCGTATAAGCAATTTTTCGTGTATCCAAGCTCCCCGCTTCTACTAGCAACAAACTACACTAGTTATTTCTCTTTTCAGCAATCCAATAACACAAGTTAATCACTTACTGCAAATCTGATCTCTCAAATACTCTAAGGACTGCCTTCGTGTTTTCGACAACAATCCTCTACACTTAGGGCTGATCAAGAGTGTTTAATTTTGAAATTTCCTAGGCAAACTCGCTGGATTGAGTTTTGAGTGAGTTTCAGGCAAACTGTTTATTATAAATGAATTTTGAATTATGACAACTTTTCTTGAAATCTTGCTTAATACATTGAATCTTGCTCCAACAAAATTCCTATTGCAGCACTTTAAAGTCTTTTGTCTGAATATGATCCTCAATGACTTTTTGTGCAATTTACAATTAAAATTGAAACTCAAATACATGGAAATGTTCAATTAAAATATATACAACCATTATTTACCTATATTTAGTTTGCTAATTCATAATATATTACAATGCATTCAAGATCTTATATTCAATAGGTGTTCATGACATTAAAATTTTTATTAATAAAACAATGAATACAATAATAATATTATTAGTGCAATGTAATATTATCCAATTCCAGACGACAGTTGACAGTGACCATTATCATGATGATCCACTTAACTTTAGGCTCAATCGTGTAATTGACCAACCATATTAACCAACTAATGCTTGCTAGTTTGATATCAATGGTCATAAAGTACAATAGCTTTTTCCTCAAACCATTAATCAAAGAGTAGTACTGGAAACCACCTCTAATGCTTTATGTTATGATTGGAAGTTTTGAGAGAAAGTAGAGTAGACAAGAGTAGAAGGAAGCAGAGTAGTGGAGAAGAGAGTAGAGGAGAATGATTATCCTCTACCTTGTTTAGATGTTTTTAAAATTAAGTAAGAGAGAAGGGAATAATTAGTATTTTCATTTGTAATTTTGTTAATATAGTAAGGGCAAATTTGATAATTCATTAGGTCAAGCATTTTTATATTTCACTTCCTCTCTAAATCTCTCTAATTTGGGGGAATTAAAAATGAGGGTTAGAAGTAATTCAAACCCCTCAAAATCTCTCAAAATCCCTCACCCCTCATTCCTTAAAAAACTTCCAAATAAGGTAAGTTAATTACTCTCTCTTCTTTTACTTTACTTCCCCTCCTTTCTCTAACATCCAAACAGAGCACCTAATTTGGGGGAATTAAAAATGAAGGATTAGAAGTAGTTCAAACCCCTCATTTTTAATTTTCCCAAATTGGAGAGATTTAGAGGGAGAGTAGAATACATAAATTATTGACCAAATGAATTACCCAACTTACCCTTACTATATTACCAAAATTAATTATAGACCAATGTTGTACATCCATTTTCAAATAGGGATAAATTTGTCTATTTAAAAATATTTAATCATTTCCTTTCCTTTTTTTCTGATTTTTAATACATCAAAGTAAGAGGAATGGCTAATTACTTCCCTCCCCCTTACTTAATTTTAAAAACATCTAAACAAAATGGAGGATAACCATTCTCTTCTACTCTCCTCCCTCTCTAAACTTCCAAACAGGCCTTTAGAGTCATGGGAAGTAGCTTTGTATTTGCTAAGAAAGCTTTTGCTGGTTCTAGAAGTGTTTTGTTTGACGGAATAATGATGAAGGAAGCAGTTATCCAAGCTAAATTTGAACACTCGCTGTTTAACACTTTTCAGCTTCTCATTGCTGATAATCTACAACTCAATGCAACACAATTCCAAGAACAATAATTGAAAAAACCTCTTAAAAGAAACTAGTTAATTGCACAAACAAATACCCTAAACTATGGGATAATTACACTTTACAGTTTGCAAAATAAACTATGAAAACTTGAGAGAGAGAGAGAGAGAGAGAGAGAGAGAGAGAGAGAGAGAGAGAGAGAGAGAGAGAGAGAGAGAGAGAGAGGCATTCTACGCAAATACACAAGTTTTTGGGTGATTTTACATCTTGGGTACATGAAATCATTGTATTGTATTGTATTGTATTTATTATTAATTGAATTTGCTGGTGTTCATTTAAAAGAGAAAAAATCATTAAATTCTGAAAATTGCAAGCTATTTCCCAAATTCTCTTGTAATTTCAACACTATTTAATAACACATCATATGCTATATAATAAAAATTGGGCTTAGAAGTCGTGGTTGTGTCAAGTGGCTTCACCAAATTGCCATATTTTTTTTTTTAGATTTTAAATATATATATATATATATATATATAATTTTTCATCTCCTATAATTTCTAAGTTGATAAAAATCTTAATTTGATTACAATTCAAATTCTTCATCTAATCCACCTTATCCTTATTTTTAAATGTAGTGTATTATTATCCAAATTCTTCATCTAATCCATTTAATCCTTATTTTTACGTGTAGTGTATTATAAAAAAAAAAAAAAAGTAATTTTAACAAAAGATGCAACTTACATTCAACAAAACATAAAATTTTAAGAAGAGATTAAATTTAGTTGGTTTCTTCTTTGAGAAGTAAATTTAGTTGGTTGATGCAATACAACAACAACCTACAATTGTGTCTATCTAAAATATTATCAACAAAACCTAAAATAATAGAATAGAAAAAAAAATCCAAAGCATAAAATATTAAAATGTGTAGTTGTGTATGTAGAAGTATAGCTAATCCCATGAATTAAAATAAAAAAAAAACCACTTTCATTAGGAGTGTGGGGTACAAAATTCCAATAAGGAGACCATGCCACGTGTCATATTTGAGGCCGAGGAGGCCATTGTGGCTCCAGAGGAGGTTACATTGAAGAGAAGGAGTTTCGAGGAAGTGGCTAGTCTTAACTGAAGGGATGGTGGCTGCCACCACATTTAATACTTCCCACCAAATTTCCTGGCCGCATTTATGTGAAGAATATCCTTGAACATTGATGTCTTGATTGACGCAACTCACAAGGGGTTTTGTAAGGGGTAGGGATGGAACTAGGATTTGAACCTGAGGAGGGCCAAAACTTAAAACAATTTTTTTTTTTATGAAAATAAAAACTAACATCTATTTCATATTTAACAATATACTGCATATAAAATAAGTGTGTCTTAAACATTTGATATTACAAAAATGTCGACAAAGTATAACATACAAAATAAGTGTTTTTTAAATATTTCAACACATTTATCAAAATGGAACTCGACACTCTTTTAAGTCTTGAAAGTCGTCTATGATTGATTCTGTACCAAATTTTGTAGCAATCTCCTTCTCAATGTACAAAATCATAGTCCATTAGAAAATCATTAGCTATGACTTTAAAATTATTTAGATTTTTTCTTTTGAAAAAATTTAATATTGTAGTAGACTTACTCATGATCTACAAATTAAAAAAAAATGTTTCATTATTTCCATATTTTGTAGCTCTATACACAAACTAAAAAAAAGGGACTTCTCAAAAAAAAAAAAAAAAAAAATCTAAAACCAAAATAATCACAAACAGACAAGCACAAGTTTATATATATTACTAATATTAGCCACATGACACAAAGTGACAAAGACAAAGTTCACAAGTTTATATATATTACTAATATTAGCTACATCACACAAGGTCACAAAGACAAAATTTTCAATAAAACCAAAAGACCAAAGACTTTGATCAATTGGTCCCATGAATGACTTCAACACTAGTCTCACAGATTCACAAAGCTAGTCACATCCTTATCCTAGACTTGTAGTGGTCCCCCTTAATATTGTTATAGATAAGAGAAAAACCAAAACAAAAAAATAGTTATAATTTACAAACACTGAAACTAGTCCACTGTCCACACAAAAGCCACAACACAAACACAACAGTCAAACATGAAACGCCATAGTTCATAAAAATACTCAGAGGGTAGAGGGCAGAGGGCTAACCAACTAAGGTAGAGCAATATAGCAAAGGATCTGAGAAGGAGCAGTAACAGCAACAGTCCGGATCTAATTTGAGAAGGAGCAGGATAGTAGTAGCAGTGATGAAGATTGGAGGCATTGATGAGGTTCAGGGGAGGAAGAGTGAAGTTAGGGCAAAAATTTGAGAATTGTAACTTAGGTTTTCAGTCTATATTTATTCTTTATCTTGTAGTTTTTAGTTTGTCGGTTATTTTTTTTTTTTTGGATGAAAGTTTGTGGGTTATTTTTTCAGATTGCATATTTTGGGTATACTAGTTTTTTTTTTTTTTTTTAATTGGGGTGGGGGGGGGGGGGGGGCTATTAGGACGAAAATTTAAAATTTCAACCTATATATATATATACTAGGTTTTTTTTTTGGGGGGGGGGGGGAATGGCCCCCTTGCCCTACTGTAGGTCTATTCCTGGTAAGGGGTCTGATGGGACAAGTACTTGAGTGATAGCCTAGGTGACCAACAACTGGAGGGCTAAGATCATCTAAAGGGGGCTATATAATGGGAGAGACCCTCCAGAGGAAAGGGATCTGAAAAAATGGTAGGAAAAGATACTGTAGCAACTTAGAACAGAAATTGTAACCATGTCAAAAGGAATATATTCAATAACTATTCTTCTCGGACTTTGCTGAGGAGCGATTTTCTTCGCATACAGTCTAATTTTCTCTATTTTTCTGTTATCGTTGATCTACTGTTCGCGTTGATCATTTTGTGGAAGCCCAGCCTTCAAGCCCGCTCTTTACAAATTCATTGTGTCAGGCTATCTGGGTCCTAGTCCTATTGCTATTTGGGCTCAGGATCCAAATCTCGCCCGCACAGGGAGGATATACACACGGGAGGAATTAATAATAAAATTTTTATCTAATTTTTTCCAAATATATTTTGTTTTAATTTATATATTTTTTGGATAAATATCAAATTTTTGGATAACAAAAAAAAAAAAAAACTAATAATGTTAACAACTTGATATTTGCCGTATATTAGGAAAAAAATTTGTAATTAATGTTAACAACTTGATTTTTATGGTATTTGATTTTAAATAAATTTATTTATTTATTTTTTTGGCTTATAAAAACTTCTTCACAACTTAAAATTATTGTTTTAAAAAGAAACAACTTCTTAACAATTTTTTTTTTTTTTTTGGGGGCGTTGAAGTTTACCATAGTTGAAATTTTGTTTTTTAGATAAATATAGGAATGCTTATGGATAATAGTTTTAGTATACTATGACTCTCATCTTTATTTCAAGTCACCATAAATAATAATGCCAGATTTATAATTTATTTCATTAATATTTTGGACGTCCAAGTATCTATCATTTTTAAGGGTTATTTGTTATTTGTTTTTCTCTTAAATTTGGTCCCTCTTCGCTTCAAAAAATAACTTCCCAATTTTATTATTATTATTATTATTTTTTTTTTCAGTGAATATTATTATTATTCATGTTGTTTTTTTTTTCTTTCAATGAGTTTTAGCCTTCATTGACATTCTGCAGCACTCGATCAAAAATTTTTCTCAAAAAAATTTCTTGAAGTTTATATTTACACATTTTGTGTTTGATAGGGTGAAATTCAGTGCCTTCCCCCTCACTTTCAAAGATAAAAACTTAATTCTTACATAAGTTTATTTTTTAATGTTTACTAATTTGGGTTGTTCACAATACTTGACTACTACATTGAGGTTACCGCTTAAATATGCTCTCATGAATTATTATTATTTTTAATTATTGAATTCATGGTTTTTCATTTAAATATGCACTTGAGTTTTAATTATGCAAACTCCCTTTATATTTTTAAGGCATCTCCTTTTATGTTAGTTGCATAATTATCTACCATATTCCATTCAGTTAATTTTGAACTTATATATGATTTTTTTAATTATAAAAACTTAATCTTACACAATATGTATTCATTGTATAACTTAAAGTTACTCCGTTTTAAAAAAAAGAGAGTGAAAGATTACTTTATTTTTATTATCTATTTAATTTTAATTAATATAAAAATTATTATTTTTTATTTTCATTGATTTACACATGATTCTTGAATATACCGTGCACCACACGGACATAATACTCGTATCTATAAAAGTAGAGACCTCATGCGAGAGTGCATAATGTCCTGATAAGTGGCACTCTAAATTTGTATTTAGCCGTTTTTTTAACCCTTTTTCATTAAGTTTTTTTTTACTGTTACTTAAAAGTTCACATTAAATTATTTTACTGTTATTTCATTAATGCCATATTAATTGACTAAACTTATACCACACATTTCTCTATTATTCATGTCTTTTAGCAGGCTCACCATTTTAGTATTTAAAAAAAAAAGGATAATAATAATAATTAAGGACTAATAGTAATAGAGAGACACAAAATTGTTGTGGATTGTTAAATAAAATGTATTGTTTTACTATATATTACAAAAATAAAAGACCTAAGACTGCCAAAACATTTGAAAGAGTGAGAAACAGGAATCTAAGGGGTCACCAACTCTGTTATACAAGCCTCCCACTACCATCAAGACGTCAAAACCCCTACTGGTTTTTTTTTTTTTTTTTTTTTTTTTTTTTTTTTTTTTTCATTTTAAAATTAAGGGCTTAAATATGATTTAGGTTTGGGTCATTTGGTTGTATAGTTTTTGTTTTGGTATATAAGTAGAGAGAATATTTGATGCACAATGTAAAGCTATATTCTACTATTGTTTAATTTTAAATCATCTATAAGATACGTGTATACACACTTGCCTATACCATGTTTTAATGTCACACTATTGATGAGTAAAAGACGATGAGAGAGTTGGGCATACTTTCATTTCATGGTATGAAATATGCGAACACAATACAAATTAGTTGATTTTTATGGTCCCGTTACTCTTTTGCATTTACCTTTGGTTTCATGATTTTTTGAAAAATTAATCTTATCTTGAAAAGGCTTCAAAAATAAAATGAAACTACTAAACTTATTTTTAATATCTCAAAATGTTTATGTTTCTTTACTCTAATTTAGTTTACTTTTTCTTTATAATATATGCACTATATTATCTAAAACCGTTTTACATAAAATATCAAATAATTATCCGTGCATTGCATAGGCAACTTACTAGTTATTAACAATTACAAGTAGTTAAGAGCATCTGCTATTACTTCAACTAGTGTCTTAAGCCCGATGATAAACAAATTCAGGGAAAAGTTTCAAATATAAATAAGAGGCTCAATTCCAATAGAAGACCACCACGACTAATCCAGAGAAATTATTGAGATAATTGGAGGAGTAGAAAAGTAGGAGGATAAAAATGGAGAGATGATAGAAGAGATTTAGTTTTCTCCCATTTATTTTTGGTATGGTGGATGGAAAAGTGGAGAGATGAAAATTTTATTTGTTTGATTGAGAAGAAAAATTAGAAGATGGAAAATAAAGTCAGTTTAAATTTACAATTATGTATCTATTAAATAAATAAAAAAGTAAAATTTTTTAATTAAAAAAAATGTGTGTGGACACTAATTTTTTTTTTAAAAATAGTACAAGTCAAAGAAAGATGAGCACAAAAAAAAAAAAAAAAAAAAAACTATTGAGAAGTACAAGAAAATCCAAGAAAAAAAACAAAACAAAACAAAACAAAGAAGTAGAAAAAAATAGAATAAAGGGGAAAAAAAAGAAAAAAAAAAAGGGAAAAGCAATTGGTTCTGGATGAATCAAAAATCAAAAGAAAAAAAAAAAAAAAAACACGAAACCCATATGCAAGTGCATATGGGCATTTTTGTCTACTTAAAAAAAATTGAGATTATGTTTGGTAATAGTTTTTCTTTTCTATTTTCAAAAACTTTTTTTTGAGACTATAAAAAAAAAATTCTTGTATTTTTGAAATCAAAAACATGTTTGGTTAGTTGAAATTAAAAAAATAGTTTTTTGAAGAAAAAAATAGAAAATACCAAAATATGTTGTTATTAAGATTTGAACTCTAATGATAACTCATAAATGAGTTAGATTCATTAAATTAAATGCGTATTTTTGTTGACTTTTGAAAATTAGAAATTGAAAACAGTCTTTTGCATGTTTTCAGATTCCTTCATAAATTGAGTTTTAAGAATAGTTTTTGTTTTCTGTTCGTTTTGGGTTGCCAAACAAGTTTTTTAGTTTAAAATAAGAAAATTGTTTTTGAAAACAGAAAATAAGGGTAAAAAACAGTTATCAAACATACCCTGAGCTTCTCCCCCTAGTTTTCTCCTCATTTTGGCAAGAAAACATTTTGGCAGGCCTGAGGAGAAAACATATGGACTCCACCACATCTTTTTCCTCTTCTCCTCCCAACCAAACACCCTGTAAAAATACTCTCTTAACTTTTCTCTCTATTTTCTAACCTCCTTAAAATCCTTTTAAACAAAAATACCCTTAATCTTTCTAACAAATAGAATCTCTAAGTGTTTTACAATTACAGGTATGGTGGTGTTTGTTACAAGAACAAAACATGCACTATCGATAGCCTACATACTCGAATAAAATTGATGAGTGAGAGAGAGCGAGAGATTACTTGTTTATTAGTCTCAAAAAAGTCTAGAGTGCCTATAAATGAGCCCATGTCCCCTTATATAGACAACCAAAAAGTGCGTTTTTAAGAGATATAACTCTTTAGTAATGAAAAAACTTTTGGTTAAAGATTAGATTGCATCCACTATTCACTACAAAACACGTGGGTCTTAGGTTGCGTTTTTTTTAGCCGCGTTTTCAAAAATGCGGCTAAAGATTGTGTTTGAGTCGTGTTTCACCCACACGCATCTATAGCACCAGAAGTATAGCTGCGTGCGTTGAATGCAACCCAAGATCAACTTTGTAGCCATGTTTCTTGGTGTTTCAGTTACGTTTTTTTGGGTTGGGCTTAAGCCGCGTTTCAAAAACGAAGCTATATGCCCATTTGAATTTTTATTTTTATTTTTTATTTTTCAAATATGTCCTAAAGCTGCGTTTACACAACACAACTATAGTTCTGTCCTAAAGCCGCATTTAAGAGTCAAACGCGACCATAGGCACCACTGAAGCTACGTTTATGTAAATGCGGCAACAGGACCGAGTATAAATTAAAAAAAATGCCCTTGAGTTCTTCAAAGACCCTAAGCCACTCTCTAATTTTTACCAAAAAAAAAAAAAAAATCTCTGTCTAAGCCCTTTGAACACCCTTAGCGACAGTGTTTTTCTCTCCTTCCCGATCCCCTATCTTGAGTGTCTCCTTTCTTTTTTATATCCTCCTTCCTCTTTTCTCTAGCCTCCACATATGGATCAGATTGTTAGTTTTGATATTTGTCCCATCAGCACATTTTTGAAGCTTTTGGAAGTAGCTGTAAGGCTGAACATTGCTGCTCAGGCATCACTTCCTCATTAATGCGGCCAAAGAGTTAACCGCAGAGTATTCAATGCGGTAGTAGTAGCTCTCTTAGATATTTTATAGCCTTTCCTTGTCCTGTGCTCTTACAATATATATCCTTACCTACAGGATCATCTAGAACGAAGCTTCTGAGTAGTAGACTGCACCTTCCGACCTTGGCTTTACTCAGCTGAGGAAGCAGACCTCCTTGGACCATCTTCTCGGATGATCTTGATCAGACTTTTACCTCTTTACTTACCAACACGGATTCTTGAGAAGATATTTTCTCGTCCTCGAACTATTTAACGTCCTCGGATTGGGCCTCTGGCCAAATAGATACATAGATATGTATTTCTGGGCCTATCACCCCCACAAGTTTGTTTTAAACAAGTTAGGCATCAATTAATCTATTTGCAATCTGTCATGGTCTTTTGAAATCCAACGTAATTGGAAGAGAATAGAAACTTTAAATTCCAATTACTTGTTTTCGTTTTTCATTTTTATTTGCATTTTCTACTAAAATTCATCCTAATTCTTAAGTGAGACATGTTTGGATCCCTTCTCTAATCTACAAAGTTAAATTTCACTCTGAACCATTCACTTGGAATCATGGGAAATTAACAATAGACAAGAACAGATTAAAAAAATTCTAAAATTAGAAAAAAAGAAAAGAAAAAGAGTTTCTGCTCAAACAAATTGACAACCATAGTGGGAGTACATGCCAATAACAACTCGAAAAATGAACAATATAGAAGCAAAAGTTCTGAGTCTCAAACTCAAGATGAATTCAAAAAACCAAAAAAGTATGGTTGATCATCTAACTGAATGGCTTGATAATAGTTTCCAGCGAAAGCTGAACCAAAATTTCCAACCCTTGCCAAAATAAATGGTAACAAAATAGTTGAAAACTTGTACAGGCTTTGCCAAATCAAATGGAAAATAAATTGGTAGAAATTTTACCCAATGCCTTAGGTATGTTTGGTTAGGGTGAAAACATGGAGGATGAAAAATAGAGAGAGGAAAATAGAGTCGAAAATGGTTGGGGAGAGAAAACAAGAGAGACAGAAAATAGGGGAGAAAATTTTCTCTCTGGACCCACGTTTTTTTATCCTCCCCAAGAATGAGGAGGGAAAAGTGTTGAAAGATGCACTTTACACAAATACCCCCAATTTAAGTTGCATTTTTTTTTTCTTTTCTTCCCTCTTCCTTGGGCAGCAAAATTCCTATTGTAGCACTTTGAAGTCTTTCGTTTGAATATGATCCTCAATGACGTTATGCAATTTACAATTGAAATTGAGACTCAAATACAAGGAAATGTGCAATTACAATATATATACGAACATTATTTGCCTATATTTAGTTCGCCAATTCATAATATATTAGAATTAATTCAAGATCTTATATTCAATAGGTGTTCATGACACTAAAATTTTATTAATTAAAACAATGATGACAATAATCACATTATTAGTGCAATGTGGTATTATCCAATTCCAAACGACAGTTGACAGTAACAATCATCATGACGATCCACTTAACTTTACGCTTGTGTAATTGATCAATCATATTAACCAACTAATGTTTGCTAGTTTGATATCATTGGTCATACATTTATTGATAAAGTACAATAGCTTTTTTCTCAAACCACCAATCAAAGAGTAGTACTTAAAACCTCTTCTAATGCTTTAGAGTCAAAGGAAGCAGCTATGTACTTGCTAAGAAAGTCTTCGTATGTTAGGGACTTATAGAGTGCAGGGTTGCTTCCATCAATCAAAGCTTTTGCTGGTTCTACAAGTGTTTCACGTGATGGATTAATAAATAAGGAAGCAGTTGTTCGAGCTACATTTGAATTTGTCACCACTCGATGTTCAGCGCCTTTCAGCTTCCCATTGCTGATAATCTACAACTCAATGCAACACAATTCCATGAACAATAATTTTGATAAAAAAAAAAAACCTTAAAAAAAAAAAACACTAGTCAATTGCAAACAAAAAAACACCCTAAACTATGGGATACTTGCACTTTGCAGTTCCCACAATAAACCATGAAAACTTGCAATCGCTACACTAATTGTAACAAACTTTGTAAATTGCAACTAATAGCTTGATTGATTAGCTAAAATTAATAATAACGTGCATGTTGCATCGTTTTGAACTTCTTGTCAGTTAATGAACTATATTTTAATGGTCTATGTGCTTGCACAAGATTGTTAATTTTAACGGTCAATCACGTTGTGGGATGTAATTTCAAAAGAAAAAAAGAAAAAAGAAAAGAAGCGTTACAATTTGGGTGCTTGTTATATGTTTAATTATTACACAATCGTGTAAATAACTTAGATTGGCTTAATTATTACACACCCAATGTAAGACCCAAAAATTGTTTACATAAGGCCTTCATAATTCAAATCATTACTGTGAAGTAGCACAAATCAAATGGACTATCTACTAGTTCTCACTTGCATTTAAAAATTAACGAGGATATTATAAATACGAAGAGCTTGTGAAAATGTATGTACCTGGAGCGCATAACCTATGTTAATCACAAAAGTGTAAGGAATAGGTTCAACACCAACCCATTCGTCATCCTTGAAGACTTGAAGCCCATATACATCACTTTGAAGAAGAATATTAATGCCACCAGGGTCTCTATGTTTTCCCAATCCCAAGGTTAAACTTGGATCTGGGCATGGCGGATAGTGATTGACCACCAGTGTTTGATTTTCACTAAGTCCACTGCTAAAATGATCGGGGCTGAATCCCAAGCCTTGGGAAATGAACTCCAAAATTCTAAAGCCTAACTTCCTTACTTCAGCTGTATATGGCCCAACAACTTCTCTGAAAAAGGTTTCATGGAACATAATAATTTTCATTTTTGTTTATATATATGTCAAGTCACTACATGAAAGAACAAACTTACATGTCTATGACTATGAGAATTTACCGATATCTAGGTGGTTTTTCAGGCCAAAATTGGATGTATTTCTCTAGAGGATTACAATTGTGTATCAATGCATCCCTCCAGAGGTGAAACTTTTCAGTTGCATAATTTGCACTGCTTGTGTAGATGAAGCAGCCCTTATTGGGGTCCTTTGAAGTTTCGATTGCCTTGTCCTCACCAGATAATGCATGGAACTCCTTAAAAACACTCATGGCCTCATCCATTAAGTTGCTAGGGACTCCATGGTTGATCACCTATTAGGTGGTACAAAACATAGCATAAAACAAACTTATAAAATATGAAAAAAGTTTGCCAAAAGTGGTTCACATTGTGATCATGTTTGATGCCAAGCATCTGGTAGGAATAAATCATTGTCTGATAAAATAATAGAAAGAAAAGATGTGGTTGGAACCTGAAAGAATCCAAACTCTTGGCTAGCTTCAAAAATTTGTTGAATTATATCTGTTTGATCATGACCCCCAAGATCAATCACTGGAATATTGTTGGCTAGAGGAACAGGGAGCTTCCCTGGTCTTTTTTCCGGTGGGAGTATGTATGATTCTGGCAAGGATCGATCATTGCACCAGCTTGAAACAAGGTGCTCCATGACTTGCAACTCAGATCTATAAGGAGAAAGGAATGTCAATGGTGTGAAGAGAGTGTCCACCACAAATCCTTTAAAAGCTTCCACTGGTCCACAAGTTGTCGAAGAAAGATAACATTAAATTTTGCTCCTCTGTCGTATAGCACCGACAAGTGGGAATGGCACCCTGCACCTGGCCTCTTAAAAATGATACATATTAATATGTTAGCTTTTTAGTATGTATTGTAATACTGAATCATTATTTGCCTTTAGTTATTTTTGCCAATCCATAATATGTTACATTTTAAAGTTACTGAACCATATTACTTGGTAGGCACATTGGGAATTTTTTTTTGGTGTTAAATTTGTATTATAATAATATTAATTTGCCACAACTTATATGAAATTCAAAAAGACTGGTTATAATTAGAGCTTTCAGCTTTGTAATCGTGTAAATAACTTAGATTGACTTAACTATTTGGAAACTTCTTAGCTTGTATTGTGCTAGTAATGTAAACCTATAATTACTCTAACCAAATAATGTCTGCCAGGTAATTTCTTTTAAAAATATTTCTCATTTTGTTATATAGTATTTATAATGTATTCCATAATATTGGTGAATGCTTTGAAACTTAATTTTCTTAATTTATATTTTATAATTTTTCCTTATCCTTGAAGTAATTTTCAACTATTGAGTGAGTTTTCTTTATTAATTTATGTATATGATATAGGAATTGCATAGTTATTAGAAATTTCTAGGAGTCTATACCATAATATAAATTTAATATTAAAAATAATAAAAAAAACATCTAGATACTTTCTCAAAAAAAGAAAAAGAAAAAAGATCTAGATCAAAGGTAGACTTCATTTCTAAAACCGAACATTTCCTCAACCACATCATTCTCACCACCAAATCCCAAGACCCCTATCTCAAGTACTTCGTTCATAATCTAAATGAATCAAAATTATTTGAGTACCAACATAAAGAGAACATAATTAAACAAAGAAAAATTGGTTAAATATACTTCCATTTATCAATATTTAATTGCCTCTAATAGCGCCATTATATCCTTAAAAAAGCAAAAAAGAAAAAAAAAGAAAAGAAGAGAATGCTAAAATTCAAGAAAAGTATAAACTAAAATTGGGAGAACAGATCTCATATTATTAATTTTACACATGAGCTTTGTCTTTATATAAAGGAGTAGAGCACATTAATTAACTTATAATCGTATATCAAAATGTAACAACAAATGAAGTAATTTGAAGCTAATCCTAGCAAACCACAACAACTATAATCAATAGTATTAACAAAAGTAATAAAAAAAATACAAGTGGATAAGTATTATATGTGAAAGACACATGAGAAAGAACATAAAATTTTTATGCTAAATAAACTCATACTAATTATGTGAAAAAGACTTTTATTATTTTAAAACATTTAAAAATTGGTTTTTGAGTGCATTAATTCTAATGCAAACTTCAATAATTAAACTTTATCCTATCTAATACTATATATCTAATCTATCTAATCTATATCTATATAATAACTAATAGTTGAGATGTTTGATTTTTTGTTGACTGCGTTTTATTGCGTCACATGGTTACACAAATTATTGCCACATTTACATTTAAAAACACCAAAACATTGTGTCTTTTTCGTTTGGTAGAATAAGAGAAACATTTAGTGGATTACATACACAATCACACAATGTTTTGTTTCTTGGGTAGCAGTTACAAAATATCAAACAAACACTTCTTTCTGGCTCTTGGGTAGTTACAAATTATGCACCTTTCACATTCCTTCGCACCAAAAAAAAAAAAAAAAAGCACTTCTTTCTTATCTTTTTTTTTTCCCTATACGCTTCTCGCTCTCTCTCACCCCTTCTCTTGGATAATTTATTTTTTGCACAACTTTGATACATTTCTCTATACAAGTTTTCCTCTATTTGCTGAAAATATCATAAGACTCTCCAATGGTATCTACGACTATCTCTTCAAGGTACAAAATTGGAACACTTGAGTTGCATGTTTCACTTTTCTTTTTGGTGAAAAATAAGAAAAATAAATATTAAATAAAGTTTTTTTTTGGTTGTCTTAATTTTCTGATTCATTTGTAGAACCAAGTGCAGGAATGGTGAACATAACAAGCATGACTGTGGCCATGTCAAGTAAGTTTATCAAGATCTGAATTTTTTCTAATTGCTGGTATTTTTTTTGTTAATTTGGAATTCTATTCTTTAATTTCTTAAATTTGAGTCCCAATTGATTCACATATCTTCACATATTGGATCATTGTCTCAAAATATCAAAGACTACCACTCCTGTAAGAGTCTCTCCTTTATTTGTCTTTCTCTCTAACTTCTTCTTCTTTTTTCTAATTGAATTTGATCGGTCTGATTTACATTGTTATTTTAGATTTTTCAATGATATATATGGGCCCCAAAGCCACATGGCAGATAAGGATACATCAATCAAGTTATCTATATATGTATATATAATAATAATAATAATAATAATAATAATAATAATAATAATAATAATAATAATAATAATAATAATAATAATAATAATAATAGGTAAAGCTGAGAGAAAATCCAATTAAATTTCGAATCAAAATTCAATTAGAGTCTAAATTTGGGTCACATTCCCATCTAATCTAAGTTTTAAAAATTTTTATACCAAGTGAGTTAATTCAATGTAAAAATTGGATTTCAATTAGTGTTTAATTTTGTGACATGTGTCTTATTTAATTTAAATTTTTTTAAATTTTATACCAAATGAGTTAATTTAGTGTAAAAAACGAGGAGTCCAATATAAGTAAACCATAAAAAACATAATTTTTGAATGATTTTAGATTTTATTATGAGCATTTTTTTATAGAATTAAAAACAATTCAAGTTTATAAGTTATCTTTTTATATATATATATATATATATCCCATCTAAGCGAATTTTTTTAATTTTTGTGTCAAATTAGTTAATTTAGTGTAGAAAACGGGGAGTCCAATATAAATAAATCATAAAAAACATAATTATATATCTAACACTATATAGAAAATTAGAGGAAGAGAGAGTTTGAATGATTTTATATCTATGAGCCATTTTTTTTTGTATAACCAAAACCAATTCAAATTTATAAGTCATCTATATCTATCTATCTATCTATCTATCTATATATATTAATAGGTAAATTTTAGAGAAAATCCAATTAAATTATATAATTGAAGTCCAATTTTGCGCCATGTGTCCTAAATTATTTATTTTTAAATAGAGTTTTATTTTTTAATTTTGGAATCAAATGTGTGACCATATCTTAAATATCCATTCAAGTGAGTTATTGTGTACAAAAACCAAAGAGCCTAAAATTAATAAACATAAAAATATTTAAAAAAATGGACAATTTACATTTTCTACCTAATAACATTCTTATAAGACTTTTTAAAGAGTTGAAAAAAATATAGGAATGACTATCAATAATATTTAAATTATATATGTAAGAATTATACTATGCATCTTAATATATATCATTTAAATATATCTATGTATATGTATGGAGTTACAAGTTAGTTAGAATAATTGCAGCAGTTTATCCTTATCAAGTGCTAGTAGTTTTCTCTATCAAATAAAAAAGAAAAAAGAAAAAAAAAAGTAGCAGTATTTTTTTGCTTTTTCTGTTGTAGGGTCAAGTAGCAGTAGTTGGATTTGAAATAAACTCTTTCGGTTTTGTAGAGTAGATTAGGTGATTATGTTGGTTGTCATTACTCATTAGGATGTTATTATATTATTAGCCAATTGTTTCTGCTATTTTAATTCTAATTAGTTTGCTATTTGAATGATTTTCAATCGGATGTAATCCATACCATGGTTGTATTTTATACAGAAATGTGTTGAAATAAAGATCATTAGAAAATTTAAACCAACACTATCTCTTTTCTCTCATTGAGGAGATTAGTCATCTCAAATTGACTAAAATCCTCTATTCTTTTCGGTTGCTAAGGAAATTTTGCATGTAGGTTACTCATATGCGGTCAACAGCTAATTTTGATAGAGCAGGTACAACACTTGTCCTAATTTACTGTTGGTAAATGTATAATATAACACATAAAGTTGTTAATCTAAGCATGTTTGATGTCCTTTTTTGCGTCTTCATCATCATTGTTGCTAATGATGCTTATTACAAAGCCAGTGGCCCTTTTCTTTTTGTTTTCATTGGTGGACAGGATTTTCTTTTTTTGTAAATTTATGGTTTTCATTTGGTAAAAGTTTGGGTTTTAATTATTACCAAATGAGTGGATGAAAAACTATTCTCTTTATTTGAATTGTAATCACCTTAATTTGCAAAAGAAACTCTGAATTCAACTATGGGCTGCAACTTGCTAAATCTTCTAATTGTTGATGTCTGCTACAAGATCTCAAGTTACTTCATTGGTAGATAGGATTTTACCTTTTGCAAATTTATGTATTTCATTTGTTATAAGTTTGGGCTTTAAGTTTTCCCAAAATGAGTGGATTTAAGACTGTTCTCTTTCTTTGAATTTGTTTTCAATACCATCAGATTTATTGGTAATTGTAGTGTCAAAGCTATTCATATATTTTTGTATTTTACTCTACAATTACCCATGCTGTTTAATGCCTATGATTATGTTTGATGATAAGTTAGAATGAAAGATTTTAACTTTGAAAGTTATAGCACAACTTTATATAGGTTCTCAAATCTACGGCAATGGAGAGGGGAATTTGAACCATATTTATCCTATAAAGTAAAACAACTACCTTATGCAATAAATGTATAAATATAATGCATTTTGGCTAAATTTCGATGCGTTTTGGGATGATATAATTATGTAATTTGATTTATGTTATCGAGATGTAATCTTCAATTTTATATTAAAATTTTATTTATATTGTTCTACTCATACCAAAAGAATATGTTTTGCAAAGTGCAAATGCAGATATTAATGTGGAGAAAGTTTTCTTTTCAATAGCAAGGGATATTATATGAAGGATTGCAAATACTGATTCCAAGATTGAGTTATGTGGGCATCAATAACTTACCCTATCAGTAATTTGACAATTTCAAGCACACTTTGCAATTTTGTGTTGGTATATAGTGTGTCATATAGATAGGGGAACAGCGTACATTAAAATAAGAATTTTTCAATACTTACTCAACATTGATATCTAATTATGAAATCAATCAATATATATATATATATATATATATATATATATATATATATATATATATATAAAAGTAGAGACCTCATATAGGAGAGCATGAGGTTTTGTCATGTGGCACTCTATTTGACAAGGAATTTGTTCACATAAATTCTTTACTGAAGTGCCACATTATAGATAAATTAATAATACAAGTTTAGTTCTCTCATTTTTAACTTATACTTTTCTTGAATTTGAGAATCCTCTTTTTTTTTTTGAAGGATATATAAGCCATATTAGAGGGGATTAAATATTGATAAATGGTAGTGTATTTAGCCAATTTTTCTTTATTTGATTACATTCTCTATATGTTGTTACACAAATAATTTTGTTTCATTTAGATTACGAACAAAGTGTTTGAGATTGGGGTCTTGGGATTTGGTGGTGAGAATTAAGTAATTGAGAAGTGTTCAATTTTAGAAATAAAGTCTACCTTCTATCTAGATATTATTTTATTATTTTAAATATTAAATTTATAATATGGTGTAAACTCCTAGAAATTTCTAATAACTATGTTTTTACTATATGTATATATTGTAAGGACTGGATTTGGTTCTTAAGCCCAAAAGGTAAAAGGATTTAGACCCAAAGAGCCCAATACAATGAATTTGTAGAGAGTGGGCTTGAAAATTAGGCTTTAATGAGTTGGATAACAATTATAGTGGATCCATATGACACGAAAATAGGAATAAACTAGTTTTACCCACAGAAAATCGTCCTCGACACAATTTGGCAAAATAAACTGGTTACAAGTGCAATTCTTGTTGCTACAGTTTTTTTTCTCTCGATTCTCAAATTAGATCCCCCCCCCCCCCTTTGTAATGAGATTTTTCTTTTTTATATTACCCTCCTTTGCTCCATCTCCACCCTCTACATGTAGATCAGATGGTTGACTCCCTTGTCACATTAGCACCTTCCTGAAGTCTTTGGAGATAATTGCAAGGCTGATTCCCACTGTTCAGGTATTACCTCCACATAAATGCTGTCAGAGAGTTAGCTGCAGAGTATTTAGTGCTGTGATAGCAACTTTCCCTCAGATATTTCTCACTTCCCCTTACTTTATCCCTTCCTGATGCTTATCCCTACTAGCAGAATCGCCCAAAACTTTGCCCTTGATGTCAGGCCAACCCTTTTGACCTTTGCCTTGTTAAGTCGAGGTGAAATTTGTCCTTGGACATACTTCCTGGAACCTTAAAGCTAAACCCCTTTGCCCATCCACTGTCTTGCACCCTTACACTAGCATCTACCTGTCCTCGGATTATTGAATCTCCTTGGACAGGGCCCCTGGCCCAATACACCTTTCTGGGCCTACCATCCCTACAATAGCCCTTAGGAATTCTCCTCATTTGATCCTCAGATAAAAATGGAGGATTTCGATATTACCATCATTACCCTCTTCTTGTCACACGTCACCTTTGTCTGCGTAAATGCCATTTCAAGTGCCCAACGCACGCTCTTGACGCTTCGGCATCTAGGACGCACTTGCATTAAATTTTTGTGGCTCCATGTCTCCCACGTTCTACGACATGAAGAAGATCCAACGGCTAAGGATTTTTTTTGGAACTTAGGTGGGAATTCTCCCGCTTGCCTCTCTCTTTGATACAAATACTGTTTGAAGACTTCATTCACTTCACTTTTACACTTATAAATATCAAGAACCAGTCCGAGGAGAGTTTCTTCCCTATCGTAAGTTATTTAAATATTTTTGTTTACTTTCTCTTCTATTTTTCTTTACCCAGAGCTCTTTCCTCCTCGGCCTCCCTAATTTCCCTTCACCTTCTTTTTACCTTTAACCCTTTCTCTTTCATGGGTAGATTCGCTTACTTGGTAGACTCCGCAGAGGGCATAGAGAGCTTTAAAGCTCAATATAGAACCCCACCAGAAGTATCCATTAGATACTATAAACAAGGGGACTGGTACACTCAGAGGCAGGAGGGTGAAGTGGTAATCCCAATAATTTCCTTCATAGAGGGAGGATGAAAATCCCCATAAGTAGAGTCAGTAGGAATTACCTAATAGTCTATAGATTAGCCCCCACTCAATGTGCCCCTAACATGTTCAACACTTTTTTGCTTCCCATTGCTGGTAATCTACAACTCAATGTAACACAATTCCAAGAACAATAATTGAAAAAACCTTTAAAAAAAAAACTCGTTAATTGCACAAACAAATACCCTAAACTATGGGATAAGTGCACTTTACTGTTTGTAAAATAAACTACGAAAACTTGAGAGAGAGAGAGAGAGAGAGAGAGAGAGAGAGAGAGAGAGAGAGAGAGAGAGAGAGAGAGAGAGAGAGAGAGAGAGAGAGAGAGACATTCTACTCAAATACACAAGTTTTTGGGTGATTTTACATCTTGGGTACGTGAAATCATTGTATTGTATTGTATTTATTATTAATTGAATTTGATGGTGTTCATTTAAAAGATAAAAGATTGTTAAATTTTGAAAATTGCAAGCTATTTACCAAATTCTCTTGGAATTTCAACACTAATTATTAACAATTACAAGAAGTTAAGAGCATCTGTTATCAATTCAACAAGTATCTTAAGCCCCATGATAAAGCAACACATGGAAAAGTTTCAAGTATAAATACGAGGCTCGATTCCAATAGAAGACCACCATGAATAATGGGGAGAAATTATTGAGATAATTGCAATATAGTTATTTAGGGGATAACCTCTTAGGGTCCATTTAGTTAGAGGAGTAGAAAAGTGAGAGGATAAAAAATGAGAAGATGATAGGAAAGTGGGAGGATAGAAGAGATTTAGTTTTATCCCATTTATGTTTGGTTGGGAGGATGAAAAAGTGGAGAGATGGAAATCTTATTTGTTTGGTTGAGAAGAAAAATTAGAAGATGGAAAATAAAATTGGTATAAATTTACAGTTATGTCACCATTAAATAAAAAAAAAGTAACACATTTTTTTATTAAAAATATTGTGTATGGACACTAATTTCTTTTTTTTTAGAAAATAGTACAAGTCAAAGAACGATGAGCGCAAAAAAAAAAAAAAAAAAAAAAAAAAAACTATTGAGAAGTACAAGAAAAACCAAGAAAAAAACAAAACAAAACAAAACAAAACAAAGAAGAAGAAAAAAATAGAATAAAGGGCAAAAAAACGAAACAAAAAAAGGGATATGCAATTGGATGCAGATGAAACAAAAATTAAAAAAAAAAAAAAAACACGAATCCCAAGTGCTTATGGGCATTTTTGTCGGCTTAAAAAAAATTGAGCTTCTCCTTCTAATTTTCTCCCCATTTTGGTGAGAAAACATTGTGGTGAGCCCAAGAAGAAAACACTCGGACCCAACCACATTTTTTTTCCTCTCCTCCCCTTAATCAAACACCCTCTAAGAATACTCTCTCAACTTTTCTCTCCTCTATTTTCTAACCTCCCTAAAATCCTTTTAAAAAAGAAGACCCTTAATCTTTCCGACAAGTAGAATCTCTAAGTGTTTTACAATTACTAATACGGTGGTGTGTGTTACAAGAACAAAACATGCAATATCAATAGCCTAAATACTTGAATACAATTGATTGGCGAGAGAGAGACAGAGATTACTTGTCTATTAGTCTAAAAAAATTCTGAAGTGACTATAAATGATCCCATGTCCCCTTATATAGACAAGCAAAAAGTGCATATTTAAATTAAGAGATATAACTCTTTAGTAAGGACAAAACTTTTTGTTATAGATTAGACTGCATCCACCATCGGCCACACTTTATTTGGGCTTTAAGTTTTAATTGGCCCAATATTTCTAACTAAAAAAAATTTATGGTTGCGAGTGTTTCTCATTTGATCTTGTTTTCTTCGGTGTTAGCCTAATAGCTTAGGCTTTGACCTGTTTACTGTGAACTTTCAAATTAGTTTGTTTTAAACAAGTTAGGCATCAATTAATCTATTTGCAAATCTGTCTTAGTCTTTTGAAATCCAATGGAATTGGAAGAGTATAGAAACTTTAAATTCTAATTAACTTGTTTTCATTTTTCATTTTTATTTGCATTTTCTACTAAAAGTCATCTTAATTCTTTAAGTAAGACATGTTTGGATCCCTTCTCTAGTCTACAAAGTTAAATTTCACTTTGAACCATTCACTTGGAATCACGGGAAATTAAAAATTAACAAGAACAGATTTAAAAAATTCTAAATTTAGAAGAAGGAAAAAAGTGTTTCTTCTCAAACAAATTGACAACCATAGTGGGAGTACATGCCAATAACAACTAGAAAAATGAACAATATAGAAGCAAAAAGTTCCGAGTCTCAAACTCAAGATGGATTCAAAAAACCAAGAAAGTATGGTTGATCATCTAACTGAATGGCTTGATAATAGTTTCCAGCGAAAGCTGAACCAAAATTTCCAACCCTTGCCAAAATAAATGGTAACAAAATAGTAGAAAACTTGTCCAGGCTTTGCCAAATCAAATGGAAAATAAATTGGTAGAAATTTTACCCAATGCCTTAGTGCTAACCTTTGAAGACGTACTTCAAATGGCAATAATTGCAACACAAACAAACTCCAGAATGCGTGAAGGCGAGATTGGTAAAAAATCGGGGGTAGCAAACGTCATTAGGCTATTCTGAAGTTAACCAAGCCTAAAGTTGAGCACATTCAGACAAAGCAACCCAGGGTTGAACAGCCCAGAGTTGAACAACCTAGAGTTGAGCAGCCTCGAATGGAGCAACCTGGAATGGAACAACCTCAAATGGAGGTACCTTGAAATACCTAGGACACCAAACTTGCATAATAATGGTCATGAAAATAGGGTCAAAGATTTGGCTTTCATGAGAATGCCAAAAATGGCTATTATGAGAATGTCTAAGAAAATGCAAGGGCGAGTTTTGATCCACAAGGAGGGAGATAGGTATCATTACCAAGAACTCAATACCATTCAAAGACCACCATTCAAAGACCCAATACCAAATGCTATACCCTTTCGAGGTCATGTAAGGTATGAGTATTAGCATTAGGGGTTGTAAAACCCCCGAATTGCTATTTTTTACCATCAAACTAACAAAAACAAGCATTATCTCAGATGCTATTTCTAAAAAGTTTTGCAACTTAGCTACAATAAGAGCATTAGCATCTGGAATTGTAAAAATTGTTCTATTTTACCATCTAATAAATCTTATCTGTTATACTATTCCTCTTTACAATACATTCAACATTTTAGTTTTTATTTTTACACACAACACATTAAAATAATATAATTTACACAGAAAAATAATATATATATATATATATCTCACTTCTCTCTCTTTCTCAACCACCCACCACCACCACTGAGCAACCTAAATGCACCACAATTTTGATTTCATACCCAAACAAAACCCAATACCTGAACCAAAACTCAAACCCAATTCCCAAGTGAGAACTGGTTGGCTACAAAAATAATGTGGGAAAACTAATTTTAAAATTCCTAGGCAAACTCGCTCGATTGAGTTTTAGATGAGTTTCAGACGAACTTTTTTGTATAATTGAATTTTGAATTACAACAACTTTTCTCAAAATCTTGCTTGATATATTAAATCTTGCTCCAACAAAATTCCTATTGTAGCACTTTGAAGTCTTTCGTCTGAATATGATCCTCAATGACGTTATGCAATTTACAATTGAAATTGAAACTCATATACAAGGAAATGTGCAATCACAATATGTATACGAACATTATTTGCCTATATTTAGTTCGCCAATTCATAATATATTACAACGCATTCAAGATCTTATATTCAATAGGTGTTCATGACACTAAAATTTTATTAATTAAAACAATGATGACAATAATCACATTATTTGTGCAATGTGGTATTATCCAATTCCATACGACAGTTTACAGTAACAATCATCATGACGATCCACTTAACTTTAGGCTTGTGTAATTGATCAATCATATTTTTTTTTGGTAAGGAGGAAATTTCATTAAAGAAGCTAAAGGGGAACAGAGGGTTCAGTGATGACCCTATTAGAATTCGAACCAGCCTTGTATGAGCTAATAAGCTCGACAAGATCCACAGGCGGATCATGGTAAAGAATAAAACTACTATCTTGAAGAGTTCCTTTCCTAGCTAAGTAATCCGCACACGAATTAGCTTCGCGAAAACAATGCCCAATTTGGACTTGGGCAGGCTGAGAAATTAGCTGCCTACAATCATCAATAATTGGCATAACTACCTGATTAGTATAAGAAGGATTACTAAGCACATCAATAAGAGATTTTGCATCCAGCTGAATGTTGATCGACAGCATTTAAACGAAGGTCATGGCAGAAAATTAGGCCGTCTCTAAGGGCCCAAAGCTCCGCAACAAAGCTGTTGGTGACGCCGATACTTCTTGAGGATCCGCCCAACCAGTCCCCATGTTCATATTAACCAACTAATGTTTGCTAGTTTGATATCAATAGTCATACATTTATTGATAAAGTACAATAGCTTTTTTCTCAAACCACCAATCAAAGAGTAGTACTTAAAACCTCTTCTAATACTTTAGAGTCAGAGGAAGCAGCTATGTACTTGCTAAGAAAGTCTTTGTATGTTAGGGACTTATAGAGCGCAGGGTTGCTTCCATCAATCAAAGATTTTGCTGGTTCTACAAGTGTTTCACTTGATGGATTAATAAATAAGGAAGCAGTTGTTCGAGCTACATTTGAATTTGTCACCACTCGATGTTCAGCACCTTTCAGCTTCCCATTGCTGATAATCTACAACTCAATTCCAAGAACAATAATTTTGATAAAAAAAAACCTTAAAAAAAAAAACACTGGTTAATTGCAAACAAAAAAACACCCTAAACTATGGGATACTTGCACTTTGCAGTTCCCACAATAAACTACGAAAACTTGCAATCGCTACACTAATTGTAACAAACTTTGTAAATTGCATCTAATAGCTTGATTGACTGTTAAAATTAATAATAACGTGCATGTTACATCATTTTGAACTTCTTGTCAGTTAATGAACTATATTTTAAAGGTCTATGAACTTGCACAGAATGTTAATTTTAACGGTCAATCACGTTGTGGGATGTAATTTCAAAAAAAAAAAAAAAGCGTTACAATTTGGGTGCTATTATATGTTTAATTACTACACAATCGTGTAAATAACTTAGATTGGCTTAATTATTACACACCCAATGTAAGACCCAAAAATTGTTTACATGACGCCTTCATAATTCAAATCATTACTGTGAAGTAGCACAAATCAAATGGACTATCTGCTAGTTTTCACTTGCAGTTAAAAATTAACAAGGATATTATATATACTAAGAGCTTGTGAAGATGTATGTACCTGGAGCGGATAACCTATGTTAACCACAAAAGCGTAAGGAATAGGTTCAACACCAACCCATTCCTCATCCTTGAAGACTTGAAGCCCATATACATCACTTTGAAGAAGAATATTAATGCCACCAGGGTCTCTATGTTTTCCCGCTCCCAAGGTTAAACTTGGATCTGGGCATGGCGGATAGTGATTGACCAAAAGTATTTGATTTTCACCAAGTCCACTGCTAAATTGATCGGGGCTGATTCCCAAGCCTTGGGAAATGAACTCCAAAATTCTAAACCCCAACTTCCCTACTTCAGCTGTATATGGCCCAACAACTTCTCTGAAAAAGGTTTCATGAAACATAATCATTTTCATTTTTGTTCTTATATATGTCAAGTCACTGCATGAAACTGTGAAACAACAAATTTACATGTCTATGACTATGAGAATTTACCGATATCTAGGTGGTTTTTCAGGCCAAAATTGGATGTATTTCTCTAGAGGATTACAACGATGCATCAATCCATCCCTCCAGAAGTGAAACTTTTCAGTTGCATAATTTTGACTGCTTGTGTAGATGAAGCAGCTCTTATTGGGGTCCTTTGAAGTTTCGATTGCCTTGTCCTTGGCAGATAATGCATGGAACTCCTTAAAAACACTCATGGCCTCATCCATTAAGTTGCTAGAGACTCCATGGTTGATCACCTATTAGGTGGTACAAAACATAGCATAACACAAACTTATAAAATATGAAAAAAGTTTGCCAAAAGTGGTTCACATTGTGATCATGTTTGATGCCAAGCATCTAGTAGGAATAAATCATTGTCTGATAAAATAATAGAAAGAAAAGATGTGGTTGGAACCTGAAAGAATCCAAACTCTTGGCTAGCTTCAAAAATTTGTTGAATTATATCTGTTTGATCATGACCCCCAAGATCAATCACTGGAATATTGTTGGCTAGAGGAACAGTGAGCTTCCCTGGTCTTTTTTCCGGTGGGAGTATGTATGATTCTGGCAAGGATCGATCATTGCACCAGCTTGAAACAAGGTGCTCCATGACTTGCAACTCAGATCTATAAGGAGAAAGGAATGTCAATGGTGTGAAGAGAGTGTCCACCACAAATCCTTTAAAAGCTTCCACTGGTCCACAAGTTGTCGAAGAAAGATACCATTAAATTTTGCTCCTCTGTCGTATAGCACCGACAAGTGGGAATGGCACCCTGCACCTGGCCTCTTAAAAATGATACATATTTATATGTTAGCTTTTTAGTATGTATTGTAATACTGAATTATTATTTGCCTTTAGTTATTTTTGCCAATCCATAATATGTTACACTTTTAAGTTACTGAACCATATTACTTAGTAGGCACATTGGGAATTTTTTTTGGTGTTAAATTTGTGTTATAATAATATTAATTTGTCACAACTTATATGAAATTTAAAAAGACTGGTTATTTTTTTTTTTTTTTTGGTATTCTAAAAAGACTGGTCATAATTAGAGCTTTCAGCTTTGTAATCGTGTAAATAACTTAGATTGACATAACTATTTGGAAACTTCTTAGCTTGCATTGTGCTAGTAATGTAAACCTATAATTACTCTAACCAAATAATGTCTGCTAGGTAATTTCTTTTAAAAATAGTACTCATTTTGTTATATAGTATTTATAATGTATTCCATAATATTGCTGAATGCTTTGAAACTTAATTTTCTTAATTCATATTTTATAATTTTTCCTTATCCTTGAAGTAATTTTCAACTATTGAGTGAGTTTTCTTTATTAATTTATGTATATGATATAGGAATTGCATAGTTATTAGAAATTTCTAGGAGTCTATACCATAATATAAATTTAATATTAAAAATAATAAAAAAGAACATCTAGATACTTTCTCAAAAAAAGAAAAAGAAAAAAGATCTAGATCAAAGGTAGACTTCATTTCTAAAACCGAACATTTCCTCAACCACATCATTCTCACCACCAAATCCCAAGACCCCTATCTCAAGTACTTCGTTCATAATCTAAATGAATCAAAATTATTTGAGTACCAACATAAAGAGAACATAATCAAACAAAGAAAAATTGGTTAAATATACTTCCATTTATCAATATTTAATTGCCTCTAATAGCGCCATTATATCCTTAAAAAAGCAAAAAAGAAAAGAAAAGAAAGAAAAGAGAATGTAAATTCAAGAAAAGTATAAACTAGAATTGGGAGAACAGATCTCGTATTATTAATTTTACACATGAGCTTTGTCTTTATATAAAGGAGTAGAGTGCATTAGTTAACTTACAATCGTATATCAAAATGTAACAACAAATGAAGTAATTTGAAGCTAATCCTAGCAAACCACAACAACTATAATCAATAGTATTAACAAAAGTAATAACAAAAATACAAGTGGATAAGTATTATATGTGAAAGACACATGAGAAAGAACATAAAATTTTTATGCTAAATAAACTCATAGTAATTTTGTGAAAAGGACTTTTATTATTTTAAAACATTTAAAAATTGGTTTCTGAGTGCATTAATTCTAATGCAAACTTCAATAATTAAACTTTATCCAATCTAATACTATATATGTAATCTATCTAATCTATATCTATATAATAACTAATAGTTGAGATGTTTGATTTTTTATTGACTGCGTTTTATTGCGTCACATGATTACACAAATTATTGCCACATTTACATTTAAAAACGCCAAAACATTGTGTCTTTTTCGTTTGGTAGAATAAGAGAAACATTTTAGTGGATGACATACACAATCACACAATGTTTTGTTTCTTGGGTAGTAGTTACAAAATATCAAAAAAACACTTCTTTCTGGCTCTTGGGTAGTTACAAATTATGCACCTTTCACATTCCTTCCCACCAAAAAAAAAAAAAAAAAAACACTTCTTTCTTATCTTTTTTTTTTCCCTATACGCTTCTCACTCTCTCTCACCCCCTCTCTCGGATAATTTATTTTTTGCACAACTTTGATACATTTCTCTATACAAGTTTTCCTCTATTTGCCGAAAATATCATAAGACTCTCCAATGGTATCTACGACTATCTCTTCAAGGTACAAAATTGGAACACTTAAGTTGCATGTTTCACTTTTTTTTTGGGTGAAAAATAAGAAAAATAAATATTAAATAATTTTTTTTTTGTTTTTCTTAACTTTTCTGATTCATTTGTAGAACCAAGTGCAGGAATGGTGAACATAACAAGCATGACTGTGGCCATGTCAAGTAAGTTTATCAAGATCTGAATTTTTTCTAACCGCTGGTATTTTTTTGTTAATTTGGAATTCTATTCTTTAGTTTCTTAAATTTGAGTCCCAATTGATTCACATATCTTCACGTATTGGATCATTGTCTCAAAATATCAAAGACTACCAATCCTGTAAGAGTATCTCCTTTATTTGTCTTTCTCTCTAACTTCTTCTTCTTTTTTCTAATTGAATTTGATCGGTCTGATTTACATTGTTATTTTAGATTTTTCAATGATATATATGGGCCCCAAAGCCACATGGCAGATAAGCATACATCAATCAAGTTATATAATAATAATAATAATAATAATAATAATAATAATAATAATAATAATAATAATAATAATAATAATAATAATAATAATAATAGGTAAAGCTGAGAAAAAATCCAATTAGATTTCAAATCAAAATTCAATTAGAGTTTAAATTTGCGCCACATTCCCATCTAATCTAAGTTTTAAAATTTTTTGTACCAAGTGAGTTAATTCAATGTAAAAATTGGATTTCAATTAGAGTTTAATTTTGTGACATGTGTCTTATTTAATCTAATTTTTTTTTTTAATTTTTATACCAAATGAGTTAATTTAGTGTAAAAAACGAGGAGTCCAATATAAGTAAACCATAACAAACATAATTTTTGAATGATTTTAGATTTTATTATGAGCATTTTTTTATAGAATTAAAAACAATTCAAGTTTATAAGTTATATATATATATATATATATATATATATCCCATCTAAGCAAATTTTTTTAATTTTTGTGTCAAATTAGTTAATTTAGTGTAGAAAACGAGGAGTCCAATATAAATAAATAAAAACATAATTATATATCTAACACTATATAGAAAATTAGAGGAAGAGAGAGTTTCAATGATTTTATAACTATGAGCCATTTTTTTGTATAACTAAAACCAATTCAAATTTATAAGTCATCTATATATATATATATATATATATATATATATATATTAATAAGTAAATTTTAGAGAAAATCCAATTAAATTATATAATTGAAGTCCAATTTTGCGCTATGTGTCCTAAATTATTTATTTTTAAATAGAGTTTTATTTTTAAATTTTGGAATCAATTGTGTGACCATATCATAAATATCCATTCAAGCGAGTTATTGTGTACAAAAACCAAAAAGCCTAAAATTAATAAACATAAAAATATTTTAAAAAATGGACAATTTAGATTTTCTACCTAATAACATTCTTACAAGACTTTTTAAAGAGTTGAAAAAAAATATAAGAATGACTATCAATAATATTTAAATTATATATGTAAGAATTATACTATGCATCTTAATATATATCATTTAAATATATTTATGCATATGCATGGAGTTACAAGTTAGTTAGAATAATTGCAGCAGTTTATCCTTATCAAGTGCTAGTAGTTTTCTCTATCAAAAAAAAAAAAAAAAAAAAAAGAAGTAGTTTTTTGCTTTTTCTGTTGTAGAGTCAAGTAGCAGTAGCTGGATTTGAAATAAACTCTTTCTGTTTTGTAGAGTAGATTAGGTGATTATGTTGGTTGTCATTACTCATTAGGATGTTATTATATTATTAGCCAATTGTTTCTGCTATTTTAATTCTAATTAGTTTGCTATTTGAATGATTTTCAATTGGATGTAATCCATACTATGGTTGTATTTTATACAGAAATGTGTTGAAATAAAGATCGTTAGAAAATTTAAACCAACACTATCTTTTTTTTCCCATTGAGGAGATTAGCCATCTCAAATTGACTAAAATCCTCTATTCTTTTCGGTTGCTAAGGAAATTTTGCATGTAGGTTACGCATATGCGGTCAACAGCTAATTTTGATAGAGCAGGTACAAAACTTGTCCTAATTTACTGTTGGTAAATGTATGATATAACACATAAAGTTGTTAATCTAAGCATGTTTGATGTCCTTTTTTGCGTCTTCATCATCATTGTTGCTAGTGATGCTTATTACAAAGCCAATGCCCCTTTTCTTTTTGTTTTCATTGGTGGATAGGATTTTCTTTTTTGTAAATTTATGGTTTTCATTTGGTAAAATTTTGGGTTTTAATTATGACCAAATGAGTGGATGAAAAACTATTCTCTTTATTTGAATTGTAATCACCTTATTGTGCAAAAGAAACTCTGAATTCCACTATTGGCTGCAACCTGCTAAATCTTCTAATTGTTGATGTATGCTACAAGATCTCATGTTACTTCATTGGTAGATAGGATTTTACCTTTTGCAAATTTATGTATTTCATTTGTTATAAGTTTGGGCTTTAAGTTTTCCCAAAATGAGTGGATTTAAGACTTTTCTCTTTCTTTGAATTTGTTTTCAATACCATCAGATTTATTGGTAATTGTAGTGTCAAAGCTATTCATATGTTTTTGTATTTTACTCTACAATTACCCATACTGTTTAATGCCTATGATTATGTTTGATGATAAGTTAGAATGAAAGATTTTAACTTTGAATGTTATAGCATAACTTTATATAGGTTCTCAAAAAATATAATTGGGAAACTTTTTTTCTACGGCAATGGAGAGGGGAATTTGAACCATATTTATCCTATAAAGTAAAGCAACTACCTTATGCAATAAATGTATAAATATAATGCATTTTGGCTAAATTTTGATGCGTTTTGGGATGATATAATTATGTAATTTGATTTGTGTTATCGAGATGTAATCTTCAATTTTTTATTAAAATTTTATTTATATTGTTCTACTCATACCAAAGGAATATGTTCTGCAAAGTGCAAATGCAGATATTAATGTGGAGAAAGTTTTCTTTTCAATAGCAAGGGATATTAAATGAAGGATTGCAAATACTGATTCAAGATTGAGGTATGGGGGCATCAATAACTTACCCCATCGGTAATTTGACAATTTCAAGCACACTTTGCAATTTTGTGTTGGTATATAGTGTGTCATATAGATAGGGGAACAACCTACATTAAAATAAGAATTTTTCAATATTTACTCAACATTGATATCTAATTATGAAATCAATCAATATATATATATATATATATATATATATATATATATAAGCAGAGACCTCATATGGGAGAGCATAAGGTTTTGTCATGTGGCACTCTATTTGACAAGGAATTTGTTCACATAAATTCTTTACTGAAGTGCCACATTAGAGATAAAATTAATAATACAAGATTAGTTCTCTCATTTTTAACTTATACTTTTCTTGAATTTGAGAATTCTCTGTTTTTTTTTTTTGAAGGATATATAAGCCATATTACAGGCGATTAAATATTGATAAATGGTAGTGTATTTAGGCAATTTTTCTTTATTTGATTACATTCTTTATATGTTGTTACACAAATAATTTTGTTTCATTTAGATTACGAACAGAGTGTTTGAGATTGGGGTCTTGGGATTTGGTGGTGAGAATGAAGTAATTGAGAAGTGTTCAATTTTAGAAATAAAGTCTACCTTCTATCTAGATATTATTTTTTTATTTTAAATATTAAATTTATAATATGGTGTAAACTCCTAGAAATTTCTAATAACTATGTTATTACTATATGTATATATTGTAAGGACTGGATTTGGTTCCTAAGCCTAAAAGGTAAAAGGATTTAGACCTAAAGAGCTCAATACAATGAATTTGTAGAGAGTGGGCTTGAAAATTAGGCTTTAATGAGTTGGATAACAATTATAGTGGATCCAGATGACAAGAAAATAGGAATAAACTGGTTTTTCCCACAGAAAATTGTCCTCGGCACAATCCGAGGAGATTAGTTCTTGTATATATCTCTTTTGAATTTGGTTACAAGTGCAATTCTTGTTACTACAGTTTTTTTTTTCTCTCGATTCTCAAATTAGATCCCCCACCCCCTTGTAATGAGATTTTTCTTTTTTATATTACCCTCCTTTGCTCCATCTCCGTCCTCCACATGTAGATCAGATGGTTGACTCCCTTGTCACATCAGCACATTCCTGAAGTCTTTGGAGATAATTGCAAGGCTGATTTCTACTGTTTAGGTATCACTTCTACATAAATGTGGTCAAAGAGTTAGCTACAGAGTATTTAGTGCGGTGGTAGCAACTTTCCCTCAGATATTTCTCACTTCCCCTTACCTTATCCCTTCCAGATGCTTATCCCTACTAGCAGAATCGCCCAGAACGTTACCCCTGATGTCAGGCCAACCCTTTTGACCTTTGCCTTGTTAAGCCTAGGTTTGTCCTCGAACGTACTTCCTGGAACCTTAAAGCTAAACCCCTTTGCCCATCCATTGTCTTGCACCCTTACATTAGTATCTACCTGTCCTCGGATTACTGAATCTCCTTGGACAGGGCCCTTGGCCCAGTACACCTTTCTGGGCCTACCATCCCTACAATAGCCCCTAGGAATTCTCCTCATTTGCTCCTCAGAGAAAAAAGGAGGATTTCGATATTACCATCATTACCCTCTTCTTGTCACACGTCACCTCTGTCTGCACAAATGCCTTTTCAAGTGCCCAATGCATGCTCTTGACGCTTCGGCATCGGGGACGCACTTGCATTAAATTTTTGTGGCTCCATGTCTCCCACGTTCTACGACATGATGAAGATCCAATGGCTACGGATTTTTTTTGGAACTTAGGCGGGAATTCTCCTGGTTGCCTCTCTCTCTGATACAAATACTGTTTGAAGACTTCATTCACTTCACTTTTACACTTATAAATATCAAGAACCAGTTTGAGGAGAGTTTCTTCCCATGCGTAAGTTATTTAAATATTTTTGTTTACTTTCTCTTCTATTTTTCTTTACCCAGAGCCCTTTCCTCCTCAGCCTCCCTCATTTCCCTTCAGCTTCTTTTTACCTTCAACCCTTTCTCTTTCATGGGTAGATTCACTTACTTGGTAGACTCCGCAGAGGGCATAGAGAGCTTTAAAGCTCAATATAGAATCCCACTAGAAGTATCCATTAGATAGTATAAACAAGGGGACTGGTACACTCAGAGTCAGGAGGGAGAAGTGGTAATCCCAATAATTGCCTTCATAGAGGGAGGGATGAAAATCCCCATAAGTAGAGTCAGTAGGAATTACCTAATAGTCCATAGATTAGCCCCCATTCAATGTGCCCCTAACATGTTCAACACTTTTTTGCTTCCCATTGCTGGTAATCTACAACTCAATGCAACACAATTCCAAGAACAATAATTGAAAAAACCTTAAAAAAAAAAAAAAACTAGTTAATTGCACAAACAAATACCCTAAACTATGGGATAAGTGCACTTTACTGTTTGTAAAATAAACTACGAAAACTTGAGAGAGAGAGAGAGAGAGAGAGCGAGAGAGAGAGAGAGAGAGAGAGAGAGAGAGAGAGAGAGAGAGAGCGAGAGAGAGAGAGAGAGAGAGAGAGAGAGAGAATCTACGCAAATACACACGTTTTTGGGTGATTTTACATCTTGGGTACGTGAAATCATTGTATTGTATTGTATTTATTATTAATTGAATTTGATGGTGTTCATTTAAAAGATAAAAGATCGTTAAATTTTGAAAATTGCAAGCTATTTACCAAATTCTCTTGGAATTTCAACACTAATTATTAACAATTACAAGAAGTTAAGAGCATCTGTTATCAATTCAACAAATATCTTAAGCCCCATGATAAAGCAACACATGGAAAAGTTTCAAGTATCTTGAACCATTCACTTGGAATCACGGGAAATTAACAATAAACAAGAACAGATTTAAAAAATTCTAAATTTAGAAGAAGAAAAAAAGTGTTTCTTCTCAAACAAATTGACAACCATAGTGGGAGTACATGCCAATAACAACTCGAAAAATGAACAATATAGAAGCAAAAAGTTCCGAGTCTCAAACTCAAGATGAATTCAAAAAACCAAGAAAGTATGGTTGATCATCTAACTGAATGACTTGATAATAGTTTCCAGCGAAAGCTGAACCAAAATTTCCAACTTTTGCCAAAATAAATGGTAACAAAATAGTTGAAAACTTGTCCAGGCTTTGCCAAATTAAATGGAAAATAAATTGGCAGAAATTTTACCCAATGCCTTAGTGCTAACCTTTGAAGACGTACTTCAAATGGAAATAATTGCAACACAAACAAACTCCAGAATGCGTGAAGGCGAGATTGGTCAAAAATCGGGGGTAGAAAAGGCCATTAGGCTATTCTGAAGTTAACCAAGCCTAAATTTGAGCACATTCAGACAAAGCAACCCAGGGTTGAACAGCCCAGAGTTGAACAACCTAGAGTTGAGCAGCCTCGAATGGAGCAACCTGGAATGGAACAACCTCAAATGGAGGTACCTTGAAATACCTAGGACACCAAACTTGCATAATAATGGTCATGAAAATAGGGTCAAAGATTTGGCTTTCATGAGAATGCCAAAAATGGCTATGATGAGAATGTCTAAGAAAATGCAAGGGCGAGTTTTGATCTACAAGGAGGGAGATAGGTATCATTACCAAGAACTCAATAACATTCAAAGATCACCATTCAAAGACCCAATACCAAATGCTATACCCTTTCGAGGTCATGTAAGGTATGAGTATTAGCATTGGGGTTGTAAAACCCCCAAATTGATATTTTTTACCATCAAACTAACAAAAACAAGCATTATCTTAGATGCTATTTCTAAAAAATTTTGCAACTTAGCTACAATAAGAGCATTAACATCCAGAATTGTAAAAATTGTTCTTTTTTACCATCTAATAAATCTTATCTGTTATACTATTCCTCTTTACAATACATTCAACATTTTAGTTTTTATTTTTACATACAATACATTAAAATAATATAACTTACACAGTAATATAATATGGGTTGAGTTCAAGTTATACCTGGTGTAGCTCTAAGCAATGTTACACCGCCCAATAACTTGTTATTGAATTAATATTTTGAAAATCTAACCGTTGAATTACATGTTCTATATGTTCTTAATATGCACGCCAACTTTCATATCAATCAGATGTTATTTACCATATGATCCATAAACTTATTTTTTATGCATTATTTTAAACAATAAAAACTTGAATTTTAATAATTGTTTGATGATATAGCTATTAATCTTTGATCACCTTAAAATTTTGCAAGTATAGAGAATATATGAAGATAATATAATCTAACAGTGAATTTGTTAATATTCAAATCCAATTAAAAAATATTTAGTAGTGTAACATTGCTTAAAGTTACACCAGGTTTAACTTGAACTCAACTCATATAGGGTTGAGTTTAAGTTACACCTAGTGTAACTCTAAGCAATGTTACACTGCCCAATAACTTATTATTGAATTAATATTTTGAAAATCTAACCGTTGAATTACATGTTCTATATGTTCTTAATATGTATGCCAACTTTCATATCAATCGGATGTTATTTACCATATGATCCATAAACTTATTTTTTATGCATTATTTTAAACTATAAAAACTTGAATTTTAATAATTGTTTGATGACATAGTTATTAATCTTTGATTACTTTAAAATTTTGCAAGTATAGAGAATATATGAAGATAATATAATTTAACAGTGGATTTGTTAATATTCAAATCCAATTAAAAAATATTGAGTGGTGTAACACCCACAACAGTGGATTTGTTAATATATATATCTCACTTCTCTCTCTTCCTCTTTGTTTCTCTTACTTTGTCTCTTTCTCAACCACCCACCACCACCACTGAGCAACCTAAATGCACCACAATTTTGAATTCATACCCAAACAAAACCCAATACCTGAACCAAAACTCAAACCCAATACCCAAGTGAGGACTGGTTGGCTACAAAAATAATGTGGGAAAACTAATTTTAAAATTCCTAGGCAAACTCGCTCGATTGAGTTTTAGATGAGTTTCATACGAACTTTTTTGTATAATTGAATTTTGAATTACAACAACTTTTCTCAAAATCTCGCTTGATATATTAAATCTGCTCCAACAAAATTCCTATTGTAGCACTTTGAAGTCTTTCGTCTGAATATGATCCTCAATGACGTTATGCAATTTACAATTGAAATTGAAACTCATATACAAGGAAATGTGCAATTACAATATGTATACAAACATTATTTGCCTATATTTAGTTCGCCAATTCATAATATATTAAAATGCATTCAAGATCTTATATTCAGTAGGTGTTCATGACACTAAAATTTTATTAATTAAAACAATGATGACAATAATCACATTATTTGTGCAATGTGGTATTATCCAATTCCAAACGACAGTTGACAGTAACAATCATCATGACGATCCACTTAACTTTACGCTTGTGTAATTGATCAATCATATTAACCAACTAATGTTTGCTAGTTTGATATCAATGGTCATACATTTATTGATAAAGTACAATAGCTTTTTTCTCAAACCACCAATCAAAGAGTAGTACTTAAAACCTCTTCTAATGCTTTAGAGTCAGAGGAAGCAGCTATGTACTTGCTAAGAAAGTCTTTGTATGTTAGGGGCTTATAGAGCGCAGGGTTGCTTTCATCAATCAAAGCTTTTGCTGGTTCTACAAGTGTTTCACTTGATGGATTAATAAATAAGGAAGCAGTTGTTCGAGCTACATTTGAATTTGTCACCACTCGATGTTCAGCACCTTTCAGCTTCCCATTGCTGATAATCTACAACTCAATTCCAAGAACAATAATTTTGATAAAAACAAAACCTTAAAAAAAACACTAGTTAATTGCAAACAAAAAAACACCCTAAACTATGGGATACTTGCACTTTGCAGTTCCCACAATAAACTATGAAAACTTGCAATCGCTACACTAATTGTAACAAACTTTGTAAATTGCATCTAATAGCTTGATTGACTGTTAAAATTAATAATAACGTGCATGTTACATCGTTTTGAACTTGTTGTCAGTTAATGGACTATATTTTAATGGTCTATGTGCTTGCACAAGATTGTTAATTTTAACAGTCAATCACATTGTGGGATGTAATTTCAAAAAAGAAAAAGAAGTGTTACAATTTGGGTGCTGATTATATGTTAAATTATTACACAAACGTGTAAATAACTTAGATTGGCTTAATTATTACGCACCCAATGTAAGACCCAAAAATTGTTTACATAACGCCTTCATAATTCAAATCATTACTGTGAAGTAGCACAAATCAAATGGACTATCTGCTAGTTTTCACTTGCAGTTAAAAATTAACAAGGATATTATATATACTAAGAGCTTGTTAAGATGTATGTACCTGGAGCGGATAACCTATGTTAACCACAAAAGCGTAAGGAATAGGTTCAACACCAACCCATTCCTCATCCTTGAAGACTTGAAGCCCATATACATCACTTTGAAGAAGAATATTAATGCCACCAGGGTCTCTATGTTTTCCCACTCCCAAGGTTAAACTTGGATCTGGGCATGGCGGATAGTGATTGACCAACAGTGTTTGATTTTCACCAAGTCCACTGCTAAAATGATCGGGGCTGATTCCCAAGCCTTGGGAAATGAACTCCAAAATTCTAAACCCCAACTTCCTTACTTCAGCTGTATATGGCCCAACAACTTCTCTGACAAAGGTTTCATGAAACATAATAATGTTCATTTTTGTTCTTATATATGTCAAGTCACTACATGAAACTGTTAAAGAACAAATTTACATGTCTATGACTATGAGAATTTACCGATATCTATGTGGTTTTTCAGGCCAAAATTGGATGTATTTCTCTAGAGGAGTACAACGATGCACCAATCCATCCCTCCAGAAGTGAAACTTTTCAGTTGCATAATTTGGACTGCTTGTGTAGATGGAGCAGCTCTTATTGGGGTCCTTTGAAGTTTCGATTGCCTTGTCCTTGGCAGATAATGCATGAAACTCCTTAAAAACACTCATGGCCTCATCGATTAAGTTGCTAGGGACTCCATGGTTGATCACCTATTAGGTGGTACAAAACATAGCATAACACAAACTCAAAAAATATGAAAAAAGTTTGCCAAAAGTGGTTCACATTGTGATCATGTTTGATGCCAAGCATCTAGTAGGAATAAATCATTGTCTGATAAAATAATAGAAAGAAAAGATGTGGTTGGAACCTGAAAGAATCCAAACTCTTGGCTAGCTTCAAAAATTTGCTGAATTATATCTGTTTGATCATGACCCCCAAGATCAATCACTGGAATATTGTTGGCTAGAGGAACAGTGAGCTTCCCTGGTCTTTTTTCCGGTGGGAGTATATATGATTCTGGCAAGGATCGATCATTGTACCAGCTTGAAACAAGGTGCTCCATTACTTGCAACACAGATCTATAAGGAAAAAGGAATGTCTGTGGTGTGAAGCGAGTGTCAGCCACAAACAAGTTATACAAATCCTTTAAAAGCGAGTCCAAATCTTCTCTTTAAAAGCTTTGACAAGTTGTTGAAAAAAGATAATATTACATTTTCCTCGTCTGTCGTATAGCACCACGACAATTAGGAATGGCACCCTGCACCTGGCCTCTTAAAAACGATACATATTAATATGTTACCTTTTTAGTATGCATAATAATACTGAATAATTATTTGCCTTTAGATAGTATTGCCAATCCATAATATACCTTTTGAAGTTACTGAACCAGATTACTTAGTAGGTACATTGGGAATTTTTTTATGGTGTTAAATTTGTATTGTAACACTATTAATTTGTCACAACTTATATGATATTTAAAAGACTAGTATAATTAGAGCTTTCAGCTTAGTAATAATGTAAATAACTTAGATTGACTTAATTATTTGGAAACTTCTTAGCTTGCATTGTGCTAATAATGTAAACCTATAATTACTCTAACTAGATAATGTCCTGATGTGTGAATGCTTGGTAATTTCTTTTAAAAATAGTTTTTAATTTTTTGAGACCCATATATAATTCTCATTTTGTTATATAGTATTGTGGTGAGCCTTTTGTGCGATATTGGGCTGGACTGCTTCCTGCCATGCTAGGCCCAAGGTGTTCTGGGTTAGGGAGTTGGGATTGGTGCAACTGCAACCCACCTTGGTCCAGCTTATGCGCAAACTATGCTCTGTTTAGCCCAGACTTTGATTGCATGCCTTTGGTAGGCAGAGCTATTATGAAAATTACGGCATGCAGATATAATAAAGATAATAACGGAGATTTATTCATCACTTAGACAAAATAAACAATGGGTCATTACAAGAAACACATGTTTTACGAGATAGCAATACAAATAAATACGGAGTAGGTGTTAATAAGCTTATTGAATCATAAAGAAATATCAGTCTGCCATGCAGAGTTATATTACGGGGTCTAAGTTATGAAGGAAAACCATTTCCTTAATGCGAATAATCTCTTCGGCGAAGAAATTAATTGCTTTGAAGGAACGGGCCCTAAATGACTTGTGCCTAGAGGAGCATCTCGCTTTTAGCAGAGAGCGTGGTTTGGGAGGAAGAGGGGGGAAATCATCCTATTCGGTGCATGCCTGCTGTGCTATTCTCTCTTTTTTGTTTTTCCTCTTCGTTCCGATTCTTTCTTTCTTTTCCTTTTCATTTTTTATCTCTTCGTGTTTTACTTGGCCGTGGTGGTTCTCTCCTTTTAGATTACTGTTGCCATCCTCCCTTCCCTTTTTTTGTGCACAATAGGGGTTTATTATATAATGCCTGCTGCGCCTGGCTTTTACCATTTTAGCCCTTAATCGTCTTTGTCTGGTGTGAACGTCCTTGCCAACCATTATTGATTGGTTAGTTGCCCAACCAACGCCACTTACCTTTGCTAGCCGCACCACTCCATATCACCAGACAAAGAAAACTATTTTGTTTGTTTGCTTGCCGTGGCATTCTTACCTGCCACGGTGTGAGTACTCTCTTTCTCTCCGTCCTTCATGACATGCACCTAGTGGTTCCAGCTCAGCTTTGCTTCTTTTGGGCAGTATGTCATCCTAGCAGGACACTGCCTCCAAAAGAGCTTGAGCAAGAAACACAAAAATAGGTTTTCCCTCCTCCCCACCACCAGACCATGCCCTTTTACCTCTGACCCATGACCCACCACTTCTAGTATTGGCTGGGTACAAGCTGGTGGTGTCTGGACCTTGTGCATGCCTTACTTCCATGTTCGTTCAAAATCTGCTTGCTACTCATGCACTTGCCGCAATCTGAAGGTCCGTCTGCCTATTCTACCGTTTGTTCTTAACTTCTTACGGCGTAGGCTACTTTCCTGAATCTTCATTCTTTATGGCTTGCTGGGCTTTGCCCAATGGTGGGCTTCCCCTCCTTCGTGCCATTCTCCGTGTTTTATTCTTAGCCTTGCTATTACTTCCTACCATATCCTTCTGCTATGCCTGCTGTGATGTTACTTGACCCAGAATTGCCATGATGTTTACTTCCTTTTGGGCATCCTTGGCCTTATTTACTTTCTTGGGGCATCCTTGGCCCTTTCTAATTCTATGCTTCCCATGGGCTTTTACTAACTCCTTGGGCTTCCTTGGCCCAATTACTTTATACTTCATCCTTGGGGCTTATGGACTCTCCATTGCCCTTTACTTTCTTTACTCACATTGCTTTAGGCCTATTGTGGCAGCTGTGGCTCATTCTCACTTTTCTACATCCATTTCGTCCATGGGTTTGCTACTTCTCTCTTTCTAGGCCTTTTTAGGCCCTTTGCTTCTTCAGGGTCTGTTTATTTGCTTTATGGACCTATGATCTATTAATCCTGCCACTTAGGCCTAATGGTTTTTCTATCCAACTTTCTTATGCGCAAGTTGTTGGGCTTCTACCTCCTGCTGGGCTTCCAAAAAATGAGCATCTACATTTAGCCCTCTGAGCATTTGAAATGCTCCTGTAATTTATATGCGAATAAAGACTTTCCTACCCTTTCTGTTTTCTTCTTCTTCTTTTCCTTTATGGGCTTTTTTGAATAGTGGACCCCAACTCATACATAATTTTTTTTTCTTTTCCTCTCGTGAATAGTGTTGTCTCTTCGAATTTTTTAGTTTAGCAGTTATTCTGAAACACAACCTCCGCTTCATTAACTCCTTCCCTTGTCCGATGATTGACCCATTGCATCCCTTCGTACCACTCTCAATGGCGCTGGTATTTAAGATTGAGTCCCCTTATATCTCGGACACAAAAACCCTTTCTTTTTCCTTTTCTTCTCTATGTCTTTCTTCCTAAACACCATAAACCATCTTCCCCAATCAACTGATACTCCATGACATTGGCGAAAGGCCAAACCTCTTCTCGTCGTAAGGGAAAAGAGGTTATCGATGGTCTTGCTGCTTGTGAGGCAGGCGAAGAGGCCGCATATTCTGAATTGGACCATTCCGATGAAGGAGAAGAACAGCATGATCCCAACAGTGAGTGCGCCCCTCTTATAGATCCCTGGTATGATGTCCATGGCCACTTCCCCAAGGTTCCTGGTAATTATATGCCGCCGCCGCAGGGCCATGTATGGCTCGCCCTTTGCCGTCGTAACACAGACGTTTCTTGGGCCCCATTGGCTTCTTCAATCTCTAATCTTACCATCCGCCAAGGCACTTCACTCCCTGTACCTATCCATTTTGAATTTGGGTTCGACGCTGCTTTGGGTTGGAAGGAGTGGATGGATAGAGAGCTGTTCGATACGGGCTTTATGGGGTTGCTACAGTGGGCTGGTGTGTTGAAGGCCATTGTTTTATCCCACCGTTTATTTAACTTCAGAGATTTATTCAACCTCCTCCATTTGGTCAGTTGATGGTGCACCACTACCCACACTTTCTCTCTCTTGCAATGAGGTCACCGTGACTTTGGAGGATGTGGTGAATCAACTGCTTTTGCCCATCCTTGGTGATGTTGATCTTGCCACTTTAGAGCTTTCCCCGGAGGAAGAGGCCGTGGAGGCCGAGTTGAAAAAAAGAATGAGCGATAATGCAAAGTTATCATTTTGGATCGGTTCCCCTTCCCAACTCTCCGTCACTACTAGCCGTGTGACCTTCATCACATTCTGACTCTATAAGTTTTTCTTCGGCTCTCATCCCCATTATGTTGTGAAGTCTCTGTGCTTTCGATTGGCTATTAAGATTTCTGTTAGGGTGAGTTTACTCCTAGCACCCATGTTCTTGGGACATTTGTATGTCCAGTTAGATATTCTACGGAGCGATGAAGGTCAAGCAGGTTCCTGCCATATAGTCACCACTTCTGTTCATAGCACCATCCTGCAGCAATAGTTGTATGAGCCTTGTGCCAGGCATCTGGCAAAGTGTAGGCCCGTCCGATTTGCTAAGGAGAAGTAAAAATCGTGTCCAAAGGTCATCACGGACTTCTGTGGCAGGATTGATTCCGATTTTCTGTTGGCTTTTCGTTGGGTTGGTTTAAAACCGATTGATTATCCTACTGTTGAATTCTTTGATAAGGGGGTTGGTTTTTCATGGAGGACATACAGGAATTAGGTTACAGGTTACACATGTGTAGATTCTGTGATAGGTACGTTTGTTGATGTTGTTGGCACCACTACCCCATTGACCAGCTTTGAGGAGAGGGGTATCACATACTTGGTAGCCACCAATGTTAGGTGGTTGCCTTACTTGGTTGACGAGGGTATCAGCTTTGTACACTACCCTGCTGACCGGGTGAGAAGACAATTTGGGCTGGATTAGGACATTCCTGATGATATCTCTTTTCTTATGGAGTCTCCCATTTCTGTCCAGCCATTGCTGCGACATACAACTTTTGAGTTTTGGAGCTAGTGCTTCATCGCAGTTACCATTCCAGGTTTGCAGAGGGAATGTGGTTATACTGTTGCTATGCACGGGTATTGGCAAGCAGTGATGATGTCATTAGAGAAAGAGTTGTTAGGTAGTTGTGGATTTTCCCTCATCCCTCCTGATGGGCTTGGCCCAGTTTTCTCTGCCAACTTTTGATTACTTCTGCCTTCTGCCTTCGTGTTGGCGCATGCTAGGAAACAAAGCCATTCCGCCATATTTAAGTGGGTCGAGGAGGAGAGAGGGTGTTATTGGCACGTTGGTGATTATCCCGCGGGCTGGGAGAAGAGAGTGAAGGTGACCAATGTCCCCGTGCCCGCAAAGAAGAGTTCCACCAAGTCCAAGTCTGCGAAGAAGAAGATAGGTGATGATTTCTCTAAGACCTGCTCAGATATTGTACCTTTTGAAAGTGACATTCCTCTTATGAGTAACATTTTATTAGATAGCACTACTCCTTTCTTTGTTTGCACCTGTTCCAGCAAGCGCTCTGCTGCAGGCAAGACCAAACCCATTATTTCTCGGCCATCTACTGATGCTCCTCCTTTCAGTAGGACCCGAGGCAATAAAAGGAAGACTTCTCCTCCTCAAGCATCCACCACTACTAAGCGGAGAGTATGTCATCTCTAATTTTTCTTGTTCTTTGTTATTCTTGTATAGGATTTCTTTTTGTGGCTAACTCAGTGCTCCTGTTGGCTCGTCTCCTTTTTCTTTTTCTTTTTTATTTATTTATAGTCTAAGTACAAGGAGGATTCATTTGCTACCTATCCTATTTCACTCGACAAGCCCGAGTTTGAAGTATGCCTCTTTCTTTCCTCCTTCTTTCTCCCTTTTTTTTTACACATGTCATTAACCTTCCTCTTGTGTATCGCCCCACGGTTGAGGAGATTTATTTTCTTTGATGGGGCCGATGTGTTGTTCCCTGCCGCAGCTTCTGTCACTCCTGCTACCACACAGGGAGTTCCTGTCGAAGGAATTAGTGAGACAGTTCCTATTCCTACCGCGACACCTACTTCCCAAGAGGGGGCCGTCCTTGCTGCTCCCATCCAGGCCGAGGCTGTCTCTCCAGTTGCACCCCTTATTATATCCACCAGTGACCCTTTCGTGGGGGTCTATCCCAAGCCATAAAGGATGACTCCTCCTTAGTAGTTACCCCTTCTTCCATCCCCAGTTTTGCTACATGTGGTCCTGATGTGGACTTGTCTTCTGAGGAGTCTGAGGAAGGAAAAATGCCCATACATCCCCTAAACTTTCAACTACTGGCTAAAAGACCCCTTTAACTTTTTTATTAGCCAATTTACTCCTTAAACTATTCAAAACTGCCAAATCAATGCTTCAGTTAGTCTCACATTAAAACACTAACGGAATAAGCACGTGAGACTCACATGACTTCTAAAAATAAACTTTAATCACCCAAAATCACAAACCCAGCTGAAAGAAGAGGGAAGAGAAACAGGTCCGGCGGTGAAAGAGCTCAGGCAGTCAGTTCAGAGCCACTGTGAGCTTTCCCTTGCTGTCTCGCCACCCTTGTCTCAACGGTGCCTTGGTGGTTCTGTCGCACCATTCTATCTTAGTATGTTTTTTTTTTTTTTTTTGTTCCCTGAGTTTAAATCCACAATGAACTTTTTTTGTTTAATATCCATATACGAATTTCAATAATAGAAATTATTGGTTTCGTTTAATTTTTGGGTTGGGTCTCTGTGAGCTTGATTTGTTGTACCACCTGGTATTTTTGGGTTGGGTCTCTGTGAGCTCGGCGGTGAACTTGTTTTCTATCTCCATGCAATAATATTTGTTTGTTTTAATTTTTGGGTTAGGTCTCTATGAAATTCTTGTTTTTTTTTTCTCCATGTGTTTAATTAAATGCCTGAGATAAGGCGCTTGTGCTCTTACCTTGTTGAACTAAAGAAGGCATTTGTTGATATGTTTGATTAAATGCCTGAGATAAGGCACTTGTGCTCTTAACTTGTTGAAATGAAGGAGGCATCTGCTGAGGAAATGCGTAATAGTGTCTATGCTAATTATGGTGCCTTCATCCAGTGAGCATCACTCTATTAAGTATGTAAACGAGTTTCAAAGTGGTTATCACATGTCTCAACTATTGCATATTCTTAATTTCATACTTCCAAATGCTTGTGGTTTTTTAAGTTGTGCTGTTAACTGTAACTATTGAACTATTTAATGATCTTCTCAATTGTCCTTTATTGGAAATCTTTGAGTTTTGAACTAATGCAAAATTGTCAAAATTAGACACTGGATCAACATCAGGTTTTGTATTTTTTAAAGACATGGGCATGAATATCATTGACATAACCAACTTATTGGGACCTGCAATTGGTGAATGTCAATACTTTATCTCCACATGCCACACTTAATACTAGTAAAAATTGGAAAGATTTCTTTGACCTGAAAAAGAAAAATGTGTGATAAGAGTTTAGTAGCAACTCATATGTTGGAAGACAGAATGGTTGTAGACACCCTGGAAATTTTCTGGTGTTATTAAGAGTCTACTAAAATGAAACTTCTGAATAGATCAGAGTCTCCTAGCACTGTTATGAACTACTTAGCTATCTTGGCTTTGCAGTTCTTATAAAAAAAATCTATACCTTTCAAAAAGCATGAACGACAGCATAAGCCTGTCGGAATTGCATTTGGAGGAACTATAGGAAATGAGAGAGTCTTTTTCGATGAAGATTTTGCTAGAGTTACTATTCGCCATCATGCCACTGACAAAACTTACCAACCTGGTTCCCTCTTCCCAGATCACGTACAATTGTAAGTTTTGTCTGTTATTTCTCACAATTTAATAATTATAAAATAAAATAAAATAATATATATATATATATATATATATGAAGAATTGTTTTAGTTTTTCATATATCATTTACGTTATTTACCCCATGTCTGACTTAAATACTGTTTTCCCCTCCATTTCAACTTGTATTGATGTTTCAAGAAAATAGATTACTTAATGTATTTAGTTTTGGTCTCTGATTTGATATTTTCTTTCGTGGCTTATAAGATAAAACTAAAAGTATCCATCATGCATATTATAAAGGTTACATTGGAATTCACTAAGAAATGTGGTCTCCAATACTATGCAATCTATGCATTGACAAGACCATCTTATACCCCAGTCAAAGTTTCACTATGTATTTACAAATGTGAATTAATGTATTTCAGGGGTTCCCACCTGTTGAAGCTTTGATTTCAAAAATTGAAGTTTGGGGATTAGGTGGGAAAGTAGCTAAGGAAGTGCTGAGTTCATACAAGAAAAGAGAGGAGCTTTTCATAGAGCAAAGACAAAAGGTAACCTGCCTAGATCAGATTAAGGCATCTTGTATGCTTTTGAATTTTGCATTTGAAAGTTACGTATAGTCATAGATGACATAAATCTTATGTTTATTCACTCCTCTTACAAGTTGACTTGAAACATTTGGAAGTTGGGATGAATCACCCGAAAAGATGATGATGGACATGATCTCTAATTCCAATGCAGACTGTATAGATTTAAGATAGTACAAATGCCATATTATACTTTTGCTGCTCAGGTGTATTAGTATATAGCTTAATTGCATTTTGTGTTTTTGATTCTGTTTGAATCAGCATTCTTTGCATCAGAATTGTGTTGGTTTGGTTAAATTCTCATGATAGAAACCTACAAGGGAAGTGGCCAGTGACACACCTCTTATCTATAACCTTTTCCTGTCCAGTTTTATTAATCATTTTCTGATGAAGGGTAACGGTCAGTAGTAGAGTATAATATAAAAAGTTATTGGTTTATGTAACCTGGGGTTCTTATGATTATAAAAACTGTTTGTTGCAGGGAACGCAGCTAAGAGGCATGACATTGAATTTGCACCAATGAGAAAAAAGTGTAATTACTATACTATTGGACACTAATTGAAGGCTGAAGAATGAAGCTGCAATGCATAAGAGAATCCCTAAGTGGCTTTGGTGATTATTAGTGGTTTCTTAAATCAATAGTGGGATTGTGATAGCCTTTTGTATGGGGTCCAAGTGTTAACGTTAAAAGTCATCTTTATTTACAGTGACTAAATATGTAGGAGTACTAAAAAAAAGGATTTGTAATGTAATGTATCTATATGTGAAAATTAGATGTAATGTAATATACAAATGTTCACAACTATGTAATGTTCAACTTATGAAATTAATGGCAGTATATTTTCTCAAGTTTAGTAATTATTTGTGGTCATGCTCAAATTTGTATTTTCCTTTAAAAAAGAGCTTTTGGAACTTTTTGGAGCCAAATATCCTTAGATTTTATAGTTCAAATTTCCCTATGTTTGTTAAGGAATCAATAACCACCAAAAAAAGACTGTGTCCCAATCTAACATGGATTGAAATTTATGCAATAACTCTAAGGATCTCAATTAGTATTCTTAAAAGGATCTCAATATGCCATCAATTGAAATATCAAATGAGTGTTTACAAATAGTATATTGTTTGCCAAAAGATAACACTCAATGAATCAACAATTACACTTTTCTTGCAGTATTGAAAAACAAAAGTATACCAGTTCCATCAGTAAACAAAATATTATTTAAAAGGCCATTTATCACTAAACAAAATATTGAACTAAAACATTATTTGTCTTCTTGCTACCACTAGGCCTTAGCCTATGCCATATCCTTTTTGCTTCCATTAGTGTTGTCCATTGTACAACTTTGACTTGATTGTTGATTACCTATATTTGATTGCTGAGTACCCTGTAAAAAGCCAAAAAGGCTAGAAAAGTTCAATAAAGTAGTATTGTGCTACCCACATTCCACTTCCTAATAGCAGCTGCATAGTTCCAAAGTCTCTCATACTGCTTCTCCTCAGCACCATGTATCATCTTGAAGGCCATTCTCTTAGCCTTATAACATTGGTCCAAAGTCACATCAACTTCATGGTCCCTAAACACTGCACCCTTCAATGCATTTGCTGTCCAAGTATGATCATCTCTAAAGAATGGCAAATATTTATTGGCTAGCCACCTTGAACAAATCTTACTATTCTTATGATCCTTGCCACATGTATGAATGCTCTTAAAAGTTTTGATTTGAAAGGCATCTCCTATTTGTGTTTGGGATGCATGTATCTTCCAACCACATTTTTTTTTTATATACAGCTATCACTCTCCACTTATCATTGTGCTTATACTCAAAATCATGTTTTTCTTTAATACACCACTCCTTTAGTGCCTTTTTGAAGATGACATGTAATGCAAATTTTTGATCCTTCACTAGGTATACATTCTCCATGCCAATGCACTGGTTAAACTCAGGGAACCTAGGCATTGAATTCCCTTCATCATCAGATGACCCTTTTGCACTGCTTAACTCATCACTATCCCCATGATCTGAATCTCCTTCACCATTCCAAACTCCCTCAAGTTGCTTACCTCCAATAGCTCTATTGATTCCATCATCCTCCATACCAAAATCTTCAATTATATCATCATCAGATTCAGAATAATCACTCAAATTTTAATCTTCATCATCCTTGTCATCTTCTACATCAATTGGAACATGAACAATTTCAAATTGGCCATTAGCCTCAATAGAATCATATTGGGATTGAGGGGCTTGTGCACTTGGCATAGAAGGTGAATTTCTAGGGAGTGACAGTGGACATTCATCCATGACTACAATACAAAATTAATAAGAACATTAATAAAAGAGCTAGAGAAAACAAATTAAAAAAAAAAAAAAACAATATAGAAAATAGTGGGAAAAAAATATAACAATTTGCACATGCACATGTGCATGATTGTTGCTAATTCAATTCACATAATTCAAAATATTACAATATGCATGGTTATTGCTAATCAATATCATTGTTTACCATTTATAAATGGATTATGCACATGATCAATGATACTAGTTTCCACGGTGGTGGCTTGGCATGACCCACAAAATGCTGAATTAATATTTAAATTCTATCACATGCTCTTAGTTTTTACAATACTAATCAAACAAATAAACTTTGGAAAAAGCAAATGGAGCGGGGAAAAAACATGTCCAAGTTAAGTACCTAAACTACATGAACCTTTAACTAAACCTTTGACCGAACAATGTAGCCACATTTCATACGCTATTACATCAGTATCACACAGTATTTTTTTTTTGATTCATTGAAGTTGATTCCTTTTTTTATAACGTAGGGAACCTTTCTAAATAAGAGCCCTTTGGAGTCGCCTCTAGCCAGTAAAACTAATGGAAAACTGACCCCACTAATACATAGGCATTCACCCCCCGATGGACTAAGCAATTTATGCTTATGCCCAGGAACACACACATGCACATTATTGTAGTCAGAGTATTCAAAAACCTCCAAGTACTAAAATCTCTTCAAAGACCAAGCAAAGCAAACACCCACTAAAAATGAGCATACCCCATATTAAATTTTGCCCTGCTCAGCTTTTACACAAACAAATAAAAAATGGGTTTTCATTTTTCACTAACTAATTCTTAGCCAATTCACAATTATCAAGATCACATTATACACAATTGCAATAGCATAATTTTCACATTACAATGACCCAAAAGCTACAATACCCAGAATCTAAAAAGTGAGCAAGTGTATAAGACATTCAGTTCATGAAATCAAAAAAAAAAAAAAAAAAAAAAAAAAAAAACAACAACAACAACAACAAAAACTTATCGCTAACTAACTTTTTAATAAGAATCTCTGCTTCAGAAACTAGTTCTAGACTTCTAGTTCTAGTAGTAGTACTGCTCTAACATGGTGGCTTAATCAGTAGACCATATGGCTGGAATCATTACACCGAGACCCTTAAGTGGGGAAGCTAAACCTCATGGAGTCCTACGATTAATAAAAATAATAATAATAAAAAAAAACTAACTAAAAGCCATAACTTTAACACTAAACTATATATTATATATTAATCACCAGGTGCAACAATATCTTTGGCTTACATGCTAGTACATTGCCATTGAAAGAAACTAAGAGACATGTGGCCAAGTTCCCAAAAAGAAAATGTTGCAATGCAAAGACTCTAGTTAGAAAATAGCAGCAACACCTCCAAAATCTCTTCTATTTAAGGACCAAATAGAGTTGATGAACTAGTTACCCGGCAAGCTTTTTGGAACTTATATAGCTAATGTAGCCCTTCCCTAAAATTTAGAAACTCACAGGTTGAGAGATTGCCACTTGTGTGTATTTAGCTCTATATTAACTTCTAAGACAGCAATTCCACAATCACTTCCTACCCTCTCGCTTTTTCTTTGAACTGCATCAAGATGTCAATTTAGCAAATTAATACAGGCCCCAAGCAACCAATCCCCCTTAGTAGTAGCCATATCTCTCTTAGACATTTAATCAAACAACTTTACGGCATACTCAAATGCAACAGTTAGTGAAAGGCACATGGAGATAGTAAAAAACCAAGAATTTCATAGAGATCCAACCCAAAAATTAAACCAAAACAAGAATTTCTACTATAAAAATTCGCGCATGGAAATTAAAAAAAAAAAAAAAGTTCCTAGAGGATTTCAATAGCAATACGTAAGAAGGAAAAAAAGAAAAAGAAAAAAAAGACATACCCAAATTGAACAGTGCGGTAGAACCACCAAGCGTCGCCGGGACAAGGGTGGCGAGACGACGGAGAGAAGCTCGGTAGTGGCTCTGAATGGCGTGGATTCGCTCTCTCTCTTTGCCAGACCTGATTCTCTTCTCCTCGTTCCGTTGTGTTTTGGACATTTGGTTTTTTTTTTTTTTCAATTTTGTATTTTAAAGTCACGTGAGTGACATATGCTTATTCCATTAGTGTTTTAATGTGGGAGTAACTAAAGTATTGATTTGGCAATTGTGAATAGTTTAAGGAGTAAATTAGCCAATAAAAAAGTTGAGGGGGTCTTTTGGCTAGTAGTTTAAAGTTTAGGGGGTGTATGGACCAGTCTAAGCATGTTCTTGAGGACCTTGATGATGAACCTGCCAAGAAGAAGAGGATTTCCGAATCTGAAGGAGAAGAAGTGGAGGGCACTGAGCACGAGGATGAATTCATGGGCACGTTTCTCTTCATATTGCTGAAATTCTGTCTATCATTAATATCCTTTTCTAATGAAAGGGGGTCTGTAATGGGTTTAGAGTCTTCTTTTAGATTTATAATTTCTACAATATTTTGTTCATTTGTGTCTGTCAAATTATCTTCTTTAATCTCTTGCTTTAATACTTTTGCTTCTATCATTGAGTCTTGTGAAGTTACTGGTTTTACATCTTTTCCATCTTGTGTCATTTCTGTCTTTTCGTTCTTATCTTTTTCTTTCTTAGCTTTTTTGTTAGGACATATGTAGTTCAAGTTTGTGAACATATGTCACTATTTTATGTAATTGGCTTATCCTTAGACAAAATGCACTTTACTTGTAATTGGGTAGATCTAGGATGTGTTTAACACCTTAAGAAACAGTATTTCAAGATTCAGTGTTGAAGCCATCAAAGTCTGTCCAAGAAACAAGCAAGGAAGTGCAAGTTACTAAAGCTCGACACCTATCTCGACACATGCATCTATCGAGCTTTAAGAAGCTGTTTTGCCCCGAGCCTTGACAGCTTCTCAACAGATTCTCGACACCTCTATCTGTCGAGAATTAAAGAAAATAGATTTTCAATTCTGTTTCAAGTCCAGTCCGTGAATGTGTCTTTGGGACTTCTTTTCTCCTAATCCTAGACATATAGAAGGATTGTTTTAAGGGCCGTAGATGAGGATGCAAGTTGCACAATCATTGAGAACTTCTTCTTCATGCAATTTGTGATCTAAACGACAAAGTTCGTGCCCTAGTTCATCTCTGATGATTTGAAGAACTTTGCAGCCAACAACTCTCTCTCTCTAGTTGGTGTTTGAAGTCGCGTAATGGGATCCGCGCATTTGGTTAGTCACGTACTTGGGAGCCGTGCATTGAAAAGGAGAAACTGTCACTACAGAGCAAGTCCAATTGGGTATTGGGGTAAGGGTTCAACTGTAGGTTGGTAAGGTACTTGAGATTCCTTACTTGTAATCGCTTGCTGTGATAATAGTGGAGTTTCGGGAGTGGTGACCTTAAATCACCCGGTAGGGTTTTTGCCGTCAGGTTTTCTCCATTCGTAAACAAATCACCGTGTCATTTATTTTCCGCTGCATAACTTAGTTTTGGTGATTTGTTTGTGCTGCCACGTGATATTGCATGTTAATTTGATTAATTAATAACTGGGCTAATTAATTAATCTAAGTTATTACAAGGGGTCAACGCGTTTGTGGCCTGTCATTTTTCTTGTTTTCTACATTCCGTAAGTTGATGTCCATATTGTCTACATCTAATACAAACAATAGGTATGTTTATTGATTCTTTTAAGCTTAGTAAATAATCTATCTTATCTTTTAAATGATTAGGTAGATTATCTATTAATTTCATTATTATGTCTTTTTGCTTTCTTTTTCTTTTATTAACTTTAATTGGGTTGGTTGATTTTAATTCTTCTATTTCCCTTATCTAGTCTATCCCATTTTGCTTAACATTAAATGTTTCCATTAATTAATTTATTATGTCTGTCTCAAATTCTAATCTACTAATTTGTTTAACAATTTTATTATGTTTGTCACATTGCTTTTTAGTATGTTCATATTCTTTACATTTATGACAAATAATATTTTTAGTGTGTCTGTCATCTTTCTCACTATCTGATAACTTAGTAGAATTTAAAATTGCTGTCTCTTTTCCTGTCTTTATCTAAAGGTGAATTTAAAAGTTCTATCTTTTTAGCTATTTCTGTCAAGCTATCATTTTGGATATATATGATAGATCTTTCAATTGCCTTTAGTCTTTCATCTATTTTTTCTTTTATACTATCAATTTTCCCTCTTTTGTTGACTTCTTTTACCTTTACTACACTATCACTATTCTTCTTTTCATTATTATTACTAGTATGTAACCCATGCTACCGCACGGAAATGAATATAATTTAATAAGACAATAGAAATAAATATATTGCATTTTATTATTTAAGTAATACTATTGGTTTTGTTTTGTTTTTTGTTTTTTTTATTAATCATGAGTTTAGTCATGTTTAAAAGACTTAGTTTATTCATATTAATAAATCATAGCATTATGTAATTTTTTAACAAATATTTTTATCATAGAAAATTCTAAAGAAAGAATGCTACATAGACATATAAATATTCAAGGTTGATTTATACACGGTACATATAACTATAATTAAGTTACTTTATCATAAATCATTTTTAGCAAAATATTTTAATTGAGTAAATGTGAATCTCATAACGTGCATCTCATAACAATATATAACAATAGAATAACGTGAATCTCATTAAAAAAATTTAATCAATTAAAAATCACTAAAATTATGAGCATAAAACGTAAAGACAAACAAATACGATAAGTGCTAATTGTATATATGATCTGTGACAGGCCACAAACGCGTTGACCCCTTGTGATAACTTAGATTAATTAATTAGCCTAGTTTTTAATTAATCAAATTAACATGCAATATCACGTGGCAACACAAACAAATCACCAAACTAAGTTATGCAGCGGAAAATAAAGAACACGGTGATTTGTTCACGAATGGGGAAAACCCTTACGGCAAAAACCCCACCGGGTGATTTAAGGTCACCACTCCCGAAACTCCACTATTATCACAACAAGCAGTTACAAGTAAGGAATCCCAGTACCTCACCAACCTACAGTTGAACTCTTACCCCAATACCCAATTGGACTTGTTCTGTAGTGACAGTTTCTCCTTTTAATGCACGGCTCCCAAGTACGTGACTAACCAAATGCGCGGATCCCAGTACGCGACTTCAATTACCAACTATGGAGAGAGAGAGAGTTGGCTGCAAAGTTCTTCAAATCATCAAGGATGAACTAGGGCACGAACTTTGTCTGTCAGATCACAAATTGCATGAACAACAAGTTCTCAAAGAATGTGCAACTTGTTTTCTGTGATCTCTACTTTGACGGCCCTTAAAATAATCCTTTTATATGTCTAGGGTTAGGAGAAAAGAAGTCTCAAAGACACACTCACGGATTAGACTTGAAACAGACCTGGAAATCTGTTTTCTTTAATTCTCGACAGATAGAGGTGTCAAGAGGTGTCGAGATAGTTGTCGAGGCTCGGGCAAAACAGCTCCTTTAAAGCTCGATAGATGTATCTGTCGAGGTATGTGTCGAGCTTTAAAATCTTGCACTTCCCAGCTTGTTTCTTGGACAGACTTTGACGGCTTCAACACTTAACTTTGAACTGAAGTGTTAAACTCATCCTAAATCTACCCAATTACAAGTAAAGTGCGTTTTGTCTAAGGATAAGCCAATTACATAAAATAGTGACATATGTTCACAGACTTGAACCACATATGTCCTAACAATCTCCCCCTTTGGCAATCCGTGACAAAACCACAACATACAAATGAAGATATAAGAGAAGTCATAAATCACTCAACTCATATTCACTTGTTACATACAGTAAAATCTATCCTAACACAAACTCTTGAAAAACTTTGCAAGAAGAGAGTTCATGGCAAGAAGACTTTGACAACCTGTATTTCTGAAACACTTATAAACAAAACACATCAAGGCATCTTTGTGTGAAACAGAAATAATAGATTGCATACAAGTAAAGAAACATGTGTATAAAGATAAAGAAGAAACAACACATGAAAGATAGGTGAAAGAGAAACATACATCATCATATATAAGAAGAGAATAACTACAATGTATGTCAATACATGATCAATGTATACAGATGAGAGAAAAAAAATACATATGATCACCTCACTACATCCCTCAATGCACACTCCCCTTAACAAAAATGTCCTATGTCCTCTGCCAACACTCCCCCTAAGTATGACTACTCTCATATTAAACTACTCCCCCTTTTTGTCACGAGTGACAAAGGGTAGAGTGTCAAGTAGACATCTCATCTGAAGAGCTAGCATCTCCATCATCATCATCGGAAGCATCATCATCATCGCCATCATCATCAGCCTCGGTCTTAGTCGACACATGAGGTGGCGGAGGAGAAGCCTCTGCAGCAAAGCCGCCCATGGTCGCCTGTCGCCTGGCGATGCGACCAACACGAACGTTCACCTGATACAACTCCGTGGAGAGTGTATCTAGGCGAGCATCTATGCGTTGTAGCTGCGCCATGATGTCTCCCAAGCTGACATCGCTCGAAGAAGTAGAAGCAGATGCTCGAGCGGATCTGGAGGTGGCCGGACGGGTGGAAGGAGTGGCATCGTCAGTCTGTCGCGATCGAAACTGTGCCTCGCTACGTTTTACGGTAGCGGCGTCTATGGCGGACATGACGCGGTAAGGATCGGACAAGGGGAAAGGGATGGAAAAACGAATTAGAATCCTCGTGATAGCGGAAGGGAAAATGAGCTTATCACCGGTGGTCGTATCTCTATAGACATCGATAATACAAAAGATGAAATGTGAAGGAAAGTCTTTAGAAAGATCCTCTAAGAGGGACAACAAAAATCGAGCGCGAGGCTCGGTGATAGAGTTATAGTGAGAGAGAGGGTGTAAAACAAAAGTCATCACCATGTTAAGGAAACGAGGACCTTTAGCAAAAGGTCGACATGGTGTGTACATGTGATCTCCCCAAGAGGTAGGACGCTCACAGAATGCCGAGATCATCTCGTCTTTGGATACAGTCCAGAGACGCTCACAGCTAGGGTAATCGGGATGATCCACCCTAGGGACATGGAGAACCTCAGAGACCAGCTCTGGGGTGACACAGAAGCGCGTACCTTGGACGCTAGAGTAGAAAGAAGGTACTGAAGAATCTATCCCGTGGATGTTGGAGTAAAACTCCTAAATCAACACGAGAGGACAAGTGACCGGGACGTCACACAGTGACTCCCATCCCCGAGTGTGAATGACATTGGGAAGGTCAGTGTCGGCAAAGTCTGCTAGGACTACGTGGCGTTCCGAATGAACACCGCGTTTAGAAAAGTTCTTCGAGAAGTCCTTGTGGGCTTTCTCATCACGGAACCGGACAGAAAGAGGGGTAGAATCAGAAGAAGACTGTCCCTTAGAACGCAGAGGGTTCTGGGACGGAATGGACTTACGCTTAGGTGCCATAGACACAGCTAACGCAACCATAGAGAGGGGGAGAGAAAGAAAACACACAGAAAAATCCCAAACAGTTCAATATTGGCAGAATAATATTGAAATGAAAAGAACATATGCATGAGAATGCATGAACATGTGACATGCAACATAAAAACATCATGGGCTCAGCCCAATCCAAACCTAACAGCACACAATAGAGTTGCACACATCTAAATGCATGAAAATACAATTAGAATGCTAATGTGATGCAATGCATGTGGTTTTGAAGATCAAAACTAGAAAAACAACCCAAAAATTTCATGAAAACCCCAACAATTGTGAAAACTCCCAAAAATTTTCAAAAACACAAAACCTAGGGTTTTAAAACAATGAAATGCATGAAAAAGAGGGATAAAGAGCTTACCAAGAGATGAAGATCGCAAAGAAACTCTTGAGAAAGCCTTGGGAGAAGGTTTGGAGAGAAAAAGAAAAGTTTTGAGAGAGAGAACAGTGAGTTTCGAGCGAGAGAGATCGAGCAAATGAGAAGCAAAATCGCGAAAATCCAATATATAGCTTCCCATTAAATCTCGACAGATGCTGCTATCGGGAGGTGTCGAGACTGCTATCGAGGGTATGTGTCGAGAATTACACATGGACAGATGTAGCTATCGAGATCAGCTATCGAGGAAGAAGAATAAACAAGGAGGAACCTCGATCGATCTAGAAGCTATCGAGAAGCTGTCGAGCAAACAGAAAGTTTCTCGATCGATCCAGCAGGTGTCGAGGTATCTGTCGAGACTGCGATAAGAAAAGGTCTAAGGAGCTCGACAGATAGCCTATGTATCGAGAGGTATCGAGAAGGTGTCGAGATGCCTTTAAAAGCAGTTTTTCAAAAGAAGAAAAACACAGACATGAATGCAATCATGCATGCAACTCAACCAAAGATACAACCAACACATTAAGCTCTCAAAATCATCTCTCAACACGAATTTTGATGCACATGTATCTCAAAACACACACACACACACTAAACAAGTCTAACCAATTTTATATTTCAAAAACAAGTCCAGACAGTTTAGTGAGCATACATTAAAGCATGTAAACTTTGTGATGGCCAAATCACATTGTACCTGCACATGTATCAAGAATAGCAAAGAGTATTGCATGTCGTGTGTGAAAACATCGCAAGATTGCATATGTGTCTCAATGTTATGACGATTTGAGATATGAGAAAATCACTTTAACTCACACACAATCATAACCGTTTGATGGGGACTATCAACTTCGAGGTACATCCTATAACTCCCACATCTCCTAGAAAACACGCTTGCAACCATATTTTAAAGCATTTTTAATCTTTTTGCTTTTTATTTCTTTGCATATTTTCTTTTTAAACAAGCATATCATGCATGGGCATACAAGAGAAAGAAAAGAACTACCCAATTATGTTAAGCTTTTGACACTGCACTTTTGCTATGCCGAAGCATACAGGTGTCCTTGACATTGCACTTTTGCTATGCCGAAGCATACCGATGTCATTTTATGATTGGCGAGTAACAGTGGTGAGATGGTTATTTATGCCTTTCTCTTAGGATTTTCTAGTTCAACCCATCAAAAAGAGTGATACGAGTGTTAAGAGAAGAGATCACTTAACCTTACTCATCACAAACAAAGAGCTACAGAGCTCACTCGCTTAGTTGTGCAAAAGAATGCTCATCTAAGCTATAGATGATACAAAGTTTAGAAAACTCTGTTTCAATGGCCATTTCAAAAGTTCACACGAACTAATGCACACAAACACACACTGTTTTTGTATTTTTCAATTTTTCAATTTTTTTTATATTTTTTTTTGAAAAGCAAAAATAAAACACAAAACTGAAAATACACAAACAAAAACATGTAATGCAAAACAATGCATAAAACTAGACTGACTCAAAACAGTAAAGAAACACACACACAAAGACAGGAGAGAGAAGAAGAAGTGACTGAAATCACTTAGATCCCTTTGCCTTCCACACTTTGGAAGATCCTTTCCTTTTGGTCGATTCTTGAACCGGTGAAGAGGGTGAAGAATATGAACCGTTCAAGTTTGAAAGGAACATGAGGGCTTTTAGAATGTCTCCAAGAGGAGCGAGAGAAGACTGAAGCTGATTCTGGCTCCCAGATGCTATTGTGCCATTGCTCTGTTGAGTGGCAAGCCACTTGTAGCAATTTGGTCGAGTATGACCGGCAACACCACTATGATAACAGAGATGTGGCTTCTTTTGTTTGGCCTTTTAAGAGTTAGCCTTCTTATTCCTAGGGTTTCTAGCTTCCCTTTTCTCAATTTTAGGGGGTGCTCCTAGGATAGACTTGCCCTTGTCTACATTCACACTAGCTAAATCAGTTTTAACATTATTCTCCTCAGTTTTAATGTTATTAGCAGGTGGAACAAAGACTGTAGTACTAGCAGAAGGAGTATTAGAGATAGCGAATTCATACCCCAATCCAGTACGATCTGAAGAATATCTCTGAGCACTCAGCATCTCGTCCAGTTTAGCACTTGACGTCCTCTCCAGTTGTGCTCTGACTTGAAATAGCTCTGCTTCAAGCTTCTTGGTCCTCTCAACCAAGAAATTGTTTTCGAACCTCAGTGCTCCAATGGTTTGATTCGCTTCATCGACCTTTGTGGACAGCTCCTCACGGTTGAGTTCCACATCACTGAGCTTCTTGGTGGCCAACCTATATAGTTTCTCATGCTTCTCAGAAAGCTTGTATAGCTTCTCATAGGCGGTATGGATATCATCTTGATCATCCATAATTTCACACTTAGAATCCACCAATTCTTCTTCTTCATCCACTTTTTCACTAACCCCATCAGTAGGATTAACAGTGGCAGTGAAGGCATTCAAGATTCCGTCGTCTTCATCTTCGGAATTATCCTCGGGCTCTGTGTCGCTTAAGGTAACAGCAAGTGCCTTGCTTTTCCCTATGCTCTTGAGGTACGTAGGACACTCTTGTTTCATGTGTCCGAAACCTTGACACCCAAAACATTTTGGCCCAGCAGGAACAGTGTACTGACCGCCATCCTTGACATCCTTCTTCCCTTTATCTGAATTCTTGAATTATGAAGAACCGGATTGTCTACGGTCTTTGTTGAAGCCCTTTCTGTTGGCATTCTTCATAAACTTCTTGAATTGCCTTGTGATGTAGGACTTCATCTTGGAATCTTCATCATCTGACGAGTCATCCGTATCACTGCCCTTGGCCTTCAGTGCCAAACTCTTGCCCTTGCTTGACTTGCCTAACCTAGTTAGCCCTAACTCATAGGTTTGCAAGTTTCCAACCAGCTCAGTCAAAGGAATTCTGTCAATATCCTTCGACTCTTCGATCGCCGTGATCTTAGCATGGAATCTTTCGGGCAGCGATCTAAGCACCTTCCTTACTATCTTGGGTTCAGGGATGGTCTCCCCAAGATTGAAGGCTGAGTTCACTATATCCTTGAGCTTGGCATAGAACTCATCAAACAACTCATCCTCCTCCATCTTGATTTCTTCAAAGCGTGTGGTGAGCCTCTGCAGCTTTGAATCTTTGACAGCCTTGGTGCCCTCATAGGTTGTCTGGAGGATGGTCCATGCTTCTTTAGCAGTTTCAGTTGAGGAAATTTTCTTAAACTCCTCATTGGTGACTGCACTGAATAGGGCATTCAATGCTCGGCTGTTAAAGTTTGCCGCCTTGATCTTAGCATCATCCCAGTCGGCCGGCGCTTCTGTAGGCTTGGTCCAGCCTATCTCCACAGCTTGCCACACTTTCTCATCTAAAGACTGCAAGAAAGCTCTCATGCGTACTTTCCAGTATGCATAGTTAGTGCCATCAAATAAAGGAGGTATAATGAGAGATTGTCCTCTATCCATGACAGCAGGGGTCAATGGATCACACACAATAGATTAAACCCTAATCAGAGTGTGCTTGCTCTGATACCACTTGACAGGCCACAAACGCGTTGACCCATTGTGATAACTTAGATTAATTAATTAGCCCAGTTTTTAATTAATCAAATTAACATGCAATATCACGTGGCAACACAAACAAATCACCAAACTAAGTTATGCAGCGGAAAATAAAGAACACGGTGATTTGTTCACGAATGGGGAAAACCCTTACGGCAAAAACCCCACCGAGTGATTTAAGGTCACCACTCCCGAAACTCCACTATTATCACAACAAGCAGTTACAAGTAAGGAATCCCAGTACCTCACCAACCTACAGTTGAACTCTTATCCCAATACCCAATTGGACTTGTTCTGTAGTGACAGTTTCTCCTTTTAATGCACGGCTCCCAAGTACGTGACTAACCAAATGCGCGGATCCCAGTACGCGACTTCAATTACCAACTATGGAGAGAGAGAGAGTTGGCTGCAAAGTTCTTCAAATCATCAAGGATGAACTAGGGCACGAACTTTGTCTGTTAGATCACAAATTGCATGAACAACAAGTTCTCAAAGAATGTGCAACTTGTTTTCTGTGATCTCTACTTTGACGGCCCTTAAAATAATCCTTTTATATGTCTAGGGTTAGGAGAAAAGAAGTCCCAAAGACACATTCACGGATTAGACTTGAAACAGACCTGGAAATCTGTTTTCTTTAATTCTCGACAGATAGAGGTGTCGAGAGGTGTCGAGATAGTTGTCGAGGCTCGGGCAAAACAGCTCCTTTAAAGCTCGATAGATGTATCTGTCGAGGTATGTGTCGAGCTTTAAAATCTTGCACTTCCCAGCTTGTTTCTTAGACAGACTTTGACGGCTTCAACACTTAACTTTGAACTGAAGTGTTAAACTCATCCTAAATCTACCCAATTACAAGTAAAGTGCGTTTTGTCTAAGGATAAGCCAATTACATAAAATAGTGACATATGTTCACAGACTTGAACCACATATGTCCTAACAATCTGCAAAATAGCTTGAGTTCATGTCTTCACCAATTGTATATAAGTCTGAGTTTTGATGAGTAAAGATCTAAGAAGATTGTAGTTCAATCTTGAGAAGATTCCCATATTGAATAATTAAAAAAAAAAAAAAAACTATACATCCAAAGTCTACATTTGCAGTAAACACTTTATATCTCTTTAACACTCCAAAGAAAGGAAAGAAAAAAAAAAAGAAAAAAAAAGCCCATCATCAATCCTATAAACCAAAAATTCTTGAGAGAAAGAGATTGAGAACATAGGACAAAAATAATTAAATCTAATGAAAATAGAGAGTAAGAGCTAGATTATAAACCCCATAAAACTTGCAAACAAAAAATAATAATAAAAAAAATTATATCTAATTAACAATTACCTTACATATGAAGCCTGCCTTTGTAAAGGAGATATATAATTGATCTGCAAAACAGAGCAAGAGAAAGAGAGATTAGATTGAATTTTGCAAAGATGGAATGAAACCCAAAAAAAAAAAAAAAAATTTGATAAAACAGATTTAGTAGAGAAGTAGAAATTGAATTTTGCAGAAAGAGAGAGAGAGGAGGTTCGGATGAATATGAGTAGTGGAGGCTTTTTTTTTTTTTTTGGAGAAAAAATACATGAAATCAAAAACTTACAATGGGAATCTATGGAAAACCTCTTCTTATATAAGATATAAAAATACCCAAATACATGCATCATTGATATCGAGAGATTCTTTTCAAATTTCTTATCAAATTTCATAACATTCATTGAACAATAGGAGAGTTGTATTAGAGATGGAGAGATGAACCTTGAAATATACAGATGTAGGGAGATGAACCTTGAAACACGCAGGTGTGATGAACCTTGAAATACGTAGGTGTGAAAAAAAAAAATACACCGGAATTACAATTAATCCACTTAAATTTAGACAAATGGAACCACATGAATCTTGACACATGGCACAAAATTAGGATTCTAATTTAGAATTGCAATTGGAGTTTCTCTCTGTTTCACGTATTATATATATATATATATATATATATATAGATTTGGAAAAAAAAATAGCCTCTTTGGTTTTCTCATTTGACAGCAAAATCAAGAAAAAATTTAATTAGCACAATAGCTCACTTGACTTTATACATAGAATCTATAAAATTAAACTTCAATTTCAAATTTTAATTGAAAAATTGGAAGGATAATTATGATTTGCTCTCCACATAGATGTAGACACATGGCACAAAATTGGAACTCTAGCTCACTTGACCCGATAAATAGAATCTAAAAAATTAAAATTTCAATTTCAAATTTTAATTGAAAAATTAGAAGGATAATTATGATTTGCTCTCCACATAGATATAGACACATGGCACAAAATTGGAACTCTAATTTGGAATTCCAATTTGAGTTTCTCTCTGCTTCACCTATATATATATATATATATATATATATATAGATTAGTTTTCCAACATTTGTTGACTATTTCTAAACTTTCTAGATTATTACTATTATATCTTTCTTGTTCTATCTTCTCTACTTCTAGTTTCCTACGTAGATATTTTTCAAGAAAACTATTTTCTTTTGGTTTTAACCTGTCCTTTTCTATTTGCTTTTTTGACATGTGTTTTGCTATAGCTATGTCTCTTTCTTTATGCATTATATTTGTAGAGCTACTTTCTTTCTTTTTAGTCAGAGTTTCTTTTGGTTTTTTCAAACCTTCTTTCTCCTTTGAGTTGACTATCTTGAAAGTGCTATTGCCATGTTCCATTTTTATCTTTTCTATCATTGCTTTTACTATTCCTTTCTTTAATATTTCTTCATTTTCCATACGTGTTGTTCTTTCTATAATTAGGCCATCTTTCATATTATTGGTCTTTTGTCTTTTTATGCTTTTTCCTTCATGCATTATTTCTAGAAGACTTTCATTCTTATCTGTCTTTAAGTCTTATTTTTTCAAACCTTCTTCTTTGTCTTTATATGTTATAGGTATAGGTCTGTCAGTTACTTTTGAATTTTGAAAATTATTGCTATCATCACATCTTAAACTATCTTTTCTAATGTCCTTTATATCTATCGGATTTATTGTTCTGTTGGTACTTGTTGAATTATTCTGTTGTTGTCTATTATATCGGTTATCTGTCATGGTTTTGTTAAAGATGATCTTTGATGGGGTTCAAAGTCTAAATTTAAAGCTTTAATTTTTTTCATAAAGTTCCAAAAAACTATCTGATTTATCATCTCTATTATTTTCTCTTTCTATAACAATGGATCTTTCAATATCTTCTAAAGATTTTAATTTTTTATTTATTTTGTCTAAGAAACTATTATTGTGTCTATCAGTCTTGTTGGGGACATATTTTGTAATTGGCATATCCTTTGACAAAACGCATTTTACTTGTATTTGGGTAAATCTAAGTAGGTTCAAGATGATTATTATAAGTGGTTAAATTGAAGACATGAAGATTACTCAAGAACTACTCAAGAAAAGTGCAAACTGCAGGTCTCGATACTTCCTCGATAGAATCTCGATCTGTCGAGATTCATTAAAGTTCGACAGATGCCTGGATCGATTGAGCTTACGAGTTTCAGATTATAGCCAGCAACGTTTTTACTCTAGAAGGCTAACTATTTATGGGTTTGTATAATTCTTATTGGACTAGGAAAACCCAAGGTTTGTGTAAACCTATTTGGAATAGGAGAGCCCATTAAAGCTCCTATTTAAAGGAGGTGGAAAAAGAAAAACCTAACCCTAGAGAGCTTCATAAGGTTTTCTTTTTGAAACCCTAGCCTCCTCCTACAGAAGAAAGAGTTCTTGCTGCGTTTCTTGTACGCCTTAGGGTTTTGTAACCAAGCAAAGTCTCTTGCATCAACTTTGAAGATCTTATTGGTATGTCTATGTGAAGCTGCTGCAAATCAACTACAACAATCAAAGGGTTGCTGTGGAGTTAGTCACGTACTGGGATTCGTGCAAAGGAGTAAGCCACGTACTGGGATCCGCGCATCAAACTGGTTAGTCACGTACTTGGGAGCCGTGCATTGAAAAGGAGAAACTGTCACTACAGAGCAAGTCCAATTGGGTATTGGGGTAAAGGTTCAACTGTAGGTTGGTAAGGTACTTGGGATTCCTTGCTTGTAATCGCTTGCTGTGATAATAGTGGAGTTTCGGGAGTGGTGACCTTAAATCACCCGGTGGGGTTTTTGCCGTAAGGTTTTCCCCATTCGTAAACAAATCACCGTGTCATTTATTTTCCGCTGCATATCTTAGTTTTGGTGATTTGTTTGTGCTGCCACGTGATATTGCATGTTAATTTGATTAATTCATAACTGGGCTAATTAATTAATCTAAGTTACAACAAGGGGTCAACGCGTTTGTGGCCTGTCAAGTCTGTCTGTTGATTTTATCTCCTATTGATGTATGCCAATTATTTGTGTTATTAAAGTTATAATTATAATTATCCATATCACTGTCAGAATTAGAATTTGTTTCATAATCCATATCATCATTTAACCAATTACTATCTATATCTCTCATGCTATATGCTTCATCATAATCTATATCATCATAGTCCATGTTTCAAATTAGTGTGTGCCTAACCTAAGTGTGAACAAGCAAATAGATAATGAACCATAGACGTATTTATTCTATTTCCAAACAATTAATAATTACTGGCGGAACTATTACTAACCATTGGTTGCTCTGCTAAAATTCAAGAGTATAAGCTAAAATTGGGAGAACTGATCTCGTATTATTAATTTTACACATGAGCTTTGTCTTTATATAAGAAGTAGATCACACTAATTAACTTACAATCGTATATCAAAATGTAACAAAAAATGAAGTAATTTGAAGCTAATCCTAACAAAGCCGCAACAACTATAATCAATAGTATTAACAAAAGTAATCAAAAAATACAAGTGGACAAGTACTATATGTGAAAGATACATGAGAAAGAACATAAAATTTTTATGCTAAATAAACTCATACTAATTATGTGAAAAAGACTTTTATTATTTTAAAACATTCAAAAATTGGTTTTTGAGTGCATTAATTCTAACACAAACTTCAATAATTAAACTTTATCTAATCTAATACTATATATCTAATCTATATCTATATAATAACTAATAGTCGAAACGTTTGATTTTTTGTTGACTGCGTTTTATTGCGCCATGTGGCTACATAAATTATTGCCACGTTTACATTTAAAAACACTGAAATATTGTGTCTTTTTGTTTGGTAGAATAAGAGAAACATTTTAGTGAATTACATACACAATCACACAATGTTCTGTTTCTTGGGTAGTAGTTACAAAATATCAAACAAACACTTCTTTCTGGCTCCTGGGTAGTTACAAATTATGCACCTTTCAAATTCCTTCCCACCAAAAAAAAAAAAAAAACACTTCTTTCTTATCTTTTTTTCCCTACACACTTCTCTCTCCCTTTCTCTCTCTCTCTGATAATTTATTTTCTTCACAACTTTGATACATTTCTCTATACAAGTTTTCCTCTATTTGCCAAAAATATCATAAGACTCTCCAATGGTATCTACAAATGTCTCTTCAAGGTATAGAATTGGAATACTGTAAGTTGTATGTTTCACTTTTCTTTTTGGTGAAAAACAAGAAAAATAAATATTAAATAAAGGTTTTTTTTTTTTTTTTTTTTTCTGTCTTAATTTTTCTGATTCATTTGTAGAATCAAGTGTAGGAATGGTGGACATAACAAGCACGGCTATTGCCATGTCAAGTAAGTTTATCAAGATCTGAATTTTTTCTAACTGGTGGTATTTTTTTTTTTTTTTGTTAATTTGGAATTCTGTTCTTTAATTTTTTAAATTTGACTCCCAATTGATTCACATAACTTCACGTATAGGATCATTGTCTCCTCAAATATCAAAGACTGCCAATCCTATAAGAGTCTCTCCTCTATTTTTTTTTTTTTTTTTTTTTTTTTTTTTTTTTTTTTGCAATTGAAATTTTGGATAGTGAAATTTAAATATTTCATGGGTTTCATCAATTAGGGTTAGGATTAAGATTCGATGTCGTTTTATGGGTTATGACTTATGACTTGGTTTGGTTTTAGAATTTGAGATTCTCATCTACTATTGATTATGCATTTTATTTGTTGCAGATGGAATTCTGTTATGTTAAATATTGTGTCTTGAGGGTTGTTGTTTTGTATTTAGATTTTATTTATCATTGTAGCTTTTTTGGAATTGTGGGTTTGGGATGCACTGCAGCTTTTTATTTTTTCTTTTGCAATTAAAAAGTTGGATTCAATGTCCCTTTTAAGGGTTATGTATTGGTTTGGTTTTAGAATTTGAGATTCCCATGTATTATTGATTATGCATTATTATTTTACTAATATTTTTTTGACTTTATGTTTCATAAACCTATAACCATTTTTTTCTTTTAAACTTTTTGGTTGTAATAAAATTGTCTCTAATGTCTTGGTTTAATTCATTGTGATTCGTAGGAATCATAGATTTGGTATTTGAAATTGTCATGAAAGTTTTAGTTTGGTGTGATTTATTGTGGTTCTTAGGAATAGCAGATTTTCTATTTGAAATTGTCAAGTAAGTTTTAATTTCTTAAAGTCAGATTCTTATTTTTAGTCTCTCATAGAAGGGAAGTACACACATGAAGTGATTTGAAGAAACCAATTTTTAAAATTTTTAGGGGATATTAGACACAATATGCTTAAATATATTACATTATTTAAGTTTGAATGTGTGCAGTAGAAGTATGATAACTAAGTTTAAGTTGGATGCAAAGTCTGTTAATATGTAAAATGATTCCGTGCATTGTGGGTTAAACACTAGTTAAAATAAATAGTTTGTATTTGTCAAAATTTAAATATATATTATCTTTAAAACGAATACCATCAGATATTCAAAGTCAATAATCAGTAATAAGAGATAGCTGAATAAGAAATCTGGAGTTCAATTCCCACCTATTTTTTGTGTCTTGTCTAATAATAAAGAACAAAATTATCAGAAAAAGATGCCGTAAGTTGAAACTCTATAATAAATAAAATAATTTCATATACCAATGTTGGTACTGTATGTGGCTGCCTCTCTATATGTAGTATTAATAGATTTTTTTTTTGGTAAACTATGTAATTGGTCTCTATTTTTTATACCATATTTCAATTTGGTCCCTAATTATTTAATATCATGTCAATTTAGTCCCTATGGTTATTTCTTAGTTGGAAAAATTTGATGTGTCAAACATAATAATAAAAAATTAATTTACTCGCCACATCAAATGCCAACTGTACAACCACATCATATTAAAATATTTAAAAATAAATAAATAATAAATTGTAGTTGTCATGGAGACTGGGCTTGGGCAAAAAAATTAAAATCCCTCTCTCTCAAGTACGCTCATCCCTTGGTCTCAACGGAAATCCAATTGGTGGCTGGTGACTAATTTCAGTGGGGATCTTATGATTCCTTTTCTTATAAAGTGGCTTAAACTTTAATACATAGAAGTGCATGGCAAAATTTTGATTAAAAAAAAAAGACTATGGCGAAACAAAAAGGGTCCAAAACATTATTTTAATCCATAAAATATAGCTCAAAGTTCAATTTTTAGCTCTGAGCTTGCAAGCCTCCTTGGAAAACGTTTTGATGGGAATAGCTGCCTTGGAAAATTTTGAAAATTAGGACTTGCCTCGATATTTTGGTGTTTAATATTTTTGCTACTGGTGACTCATTCTCAATCTATCATCAATCATACGTTTTAGATGATGATTTCGTATAACACTTTTGTTTGGAGCTCAGATTGTTTATGGTTGTTCTTTTATGCTTATGTATGTTCTTGTGGGTTTTTTGTGGGTGTTCATTTGAAGGTGCTGTCGGAAGAGCGTTGCTGGAAGGAGAATGCACCGCGGTCCACTAGGGATTTTGGATTTTAGAGAAATATGTGATTTAGATTAAATTTGGGTCTGCCCTATTTAATAAAATCAGCAAACTTTCTGTCGGGGGTTCTTTTTACATTTCTTGTACCTTAGACACGCGTTTTAATGTTATTGGATAACGTTTGGTCTAGGTTTTTTCTAAGAAGGAAGTTGGGCCTAGTGCTCCATGGAATGGGCTCCAAAGTACCATTTTGCCGCTGTCAGTTTCTGCGCAAACATTGAATCCAAGTCTAAGGGAAGACATTGCAAAGTGGGCTTATTCCTTATTTCTGCCACAGAAGGAACTTTTCTCCAGTTTCTGCCACAGGTCTAACTATTCTGTTGTGTAGTAAAACTGTTTGTGGTGCAGTAAAACTATTTGCTATACAGTAAAGCTTTCTGCTATGCAGTAAAGCCATCTGCTATAAAGCCTTTTGCTGTGCATTAAAGCCGTCTACAGCCTTCTACTATGCAATAAAGTAATCTGTTGTGCATTAAAGCCTTCTGTCGTGTAGTAAAGCCTTCTAAAATGTGAATGACTACTCTTCTTTTTTTACTGCAGAAGTACTTTTCTACTTTTTGCACATAGACAAATCTAAAACCCAAAGAAAATACCAATTAAGCAAATGTTAGCTTACATGGGTTAGCATATTCTCAAATATATACATACACATATTCATAAATATATTTATATATATGCACACATACATCTATAAAATGCATTCTGCAGAACATGAGAAACAAGATATTTGTATATATATACTTATGACAGGATAATGATTAGTTTGTGTCAAAAGTAAAACACATAATAACAAAAAAAGAAGAAAGCTTCGGTAGAAAAGATTTAGCTAGTATAATAGCTAAAACGGTAAATACAATAAAAAGGTGCTACAACAGAATGACTAGTACAACAAGTAAAAATACCACAACAGGATAACTAATGTAGCAGACGTGATAAAAAAACGTTCTAAAGCAGAATAACTAAATACAGAAGATATAAGTTCTAATGAGTGAAATCAAATATGACAGGCCACAAACGCGTTGACCCCTTGTGATAACTTAGATTAATTAATTAGCCCAGTTATTAATTAATCAGATTAACATGCAACATCACGTGGTAGCACAAACAAATCACTGAAACTAAGATATGCAGCGAAAATAAATAACACGGTGATTTGTTCACGAATGGGGAAAACCCTTACGGCAAAAACCCCACCGGGTGATTTAAGGTCACCACTCCCGAAACTCCACTATTATCACAACAAGCAGTTACAAGCAAGGGATCCCAGTACCTTACCAACCTACAGTTGAACTCTTACCCCAATACCCAATTGGACTTGTTCTGTAGTGACAGTTTCTCCTTTCAATACACGGCTCCCAAGTACGTGACTAACCAGATGCGCGGATCCCAGTATGCGACTTCAAATACCAACTAGAGAGAGAGAGAGAGAGTTGGCTGCAAAGTTCTTCAAATCATCAGAGATGAACTAGGGCACGAACTTTTTCTTTCTAATCACAAATTACATCAACAACAAGTTCTCAAAGAATGTGCAACTTGTATCTTCTGCTACTGCTTGACGGCCCTTAAAATAATCCTTTTATATGTCTAGGGTTAGGAGAAAAGAAGTTCCAAAGACACACTCACGGATTAGACTTGAAACAGACTTGGAAATCTGTTTTCTTTAATTCTCGACAGATAGAGGTGTCGAGAGGTGTCGAGAAGCTGTCGAGGCTCGGGCAAAAACGCTTCTTTAAAGCTCGATAGATGCATCTGTCGAGGTATGTGTCGAGCTTTAAAAACTTGCACTTCCTTGCTTGTTTCTTGGACAGACTTTGACGGCTTCAACACTTAATCTTGAACCACTGTTTCTTGAAGTGTTAAACTCATCCTAAATCTATCCAATTACAAGTAAAGTGCGTTTTGTCTAAGGATAAGCCAATTACATAAAATAGCGACATATGTTCACGGACTTGAACTACATATGTCCTAACAATCTCCCCCTTTGGCAATCCGTGACAAAACCACAACATACAAATGAAGATATGGGAGAAGTCATAAATCACTCAACTCATATTCACTTGTTACATACAGTAAAATCTATCCTAACACAAACTCTTGAAAAATTTTGCAAGAAAAGAGTTTATGGCAAGAAGACTTTGACAACCTGTATTTCTGAAACACTTATAGACAAAACACATCAAGGCATCTTTGTGTGAAACAGAAATAATAGATTGCGTACAAGTAAAGAAACATGTGTATAAAGATAGAAAAGAAACAACACATGAAAGGTAGGTGAAGGAAAAACATACATCATCATATATAAGAAGAGAATAAATACAATGTATGTCAATACATAATCAAAGTATCTCCAAACAGATGAGAAAAGAAAAAAATACATATGATCACCTCACTACATCCCTCAATCCACACTCCCCCTAGCAAAAATATCCTATGCTAACACTCCCCCTAAGTATGACTACTCTCATACAAAACTACTCCCCCTTTTTGTCACGAGTGACAAAGGGTAGAGTGTCAAGTAGACATCTCATTCGAAGAGCTTGCATCTCCATCATCATCATCGTCAGAAGCATCATCATCATCGTCGTCATCATCAGCCTCGGTCTTAGTCGACACATGAGGTGGCGGAGGAGAAGCCTCTGGAGCAAAGCTGCCCATGGTTGCCTGTCGCCTGGCGATGCGACCAAAACGGACGTTCACCTTATACAACTCTGTGGAGAGTGTATCTAGGCGAGCATCCATGCACTGTAGCTGCGCCATGATGTCTCCTAAAGTGACGTCGCTCGAGGAGGAAGAAGCAGACGCACGAGCTGATCTGGAGGTGGCCAGACGAGTGGAAGGAGTGGCACCATCTGTCTGTCGCGATCGGAACTGTGCCTTGCTACGTTTTACGGTAGCGGCGTCTATGGCAGACATGACGTGGTAAGGATCGGACAAGGGGAAAGGGATGGAAAAATGGCTCAGAATCCTCGTGATAGCGGAAGGGAAAATGAGCTTATCACGGGTGGCCGTATCTCTATAGACATCTATGATGGAAAAGATAAAGTGTGAAGGAAAGTCTATAGAGAGATCCTCTAAGAGGGACAGCAAAAATCGAGCGCGAGGCTCTGTGATAGAGTTATAGTGAGAAAGTGGGTGCAAAACAAAAGTCATCACCATGTTAAGAAAACGAGGACCTTTAGCAAAAGGTCAACATGGTGTGTACATATGATCTCCCCAAGAGGACGGACGCTCACAGAACGCTGAGATCATCTCGTCTTTGGACACAGTCCAGAGACGCTCACAGCTAGGGTAATCAGGATGATCCACCCTAGGGACATGAAGAACCTCAGAGACTAACTATGGGGTGACACAAAAGCACGTACGTCGGACGCAAGAGTAGAAAAGAGGTACTGAAGAATCTATCCCGTGGATGTTGGAGTAAAACTCCTGTATCAACACGAGAGGAGATGTGACCGGGACGTCACACAGTGACTCCCATCCCCGAGTGTGAATGACATCGGGAAGGTCGATGTCGGCAAAGTCTGCCAGGACAACGTGGCGTTCCGAATGAACACCGCGTTTAGAAAAGTTCTCCGAGAAGTCCTTATGGGCTTTCTCATCACGGAACCGGATAGAAAGAGGGGTAGAGTCAGAGGAAGACTGTCCCTTAGAACGCATAGGGTTCTGGGACGGAATGGACTTACGCTTAGGTGCCATAGACACTGCTAACGCAACCATAGAGAGGGGGAAAGAGAAGGAGACACACAGAAAAGTTTCAAACAGTTCAATATTGACAGAATAATATTGAAAAGAAAGAACGTATGCATGGAGAATGCATGAACATGTGACATGCAACAAAAAAAATCATGGGCTCAGCCCAATCCAAACCTAACAGCACACAATAGATTTGCACACATCTAAATGCATGACAATACAATTAGAATGCGAATGTGATGCAATGCATGTGGTTTTGAAGATGAAAACTATCAAACCAACCCAAGAATTTCATGAAAACCCCAACAATTTTGAAAACTCCCAAAAATTTTCAAAAACACAAAACCTAGGGTTTTAAAACAATGAAATGCATGAATATGAGGGATAAGACGCCTACCAAGAGATGGAGATCGCAAAGAACACTTGAAAACGCCTTGGGAAGAGGTTTGGAGGGAAAAGGAGGGATTTTGAGAGAGAGAATAGAGGTTTCGAGCAAGAGAGATCGAGCAAGTGAGAAGAAAAATCGCGAAATCTCAATATATAGCCTCTCAGTAATTCTCGACAGATGATGCTATCGGGAGGTGTCGAGACTGCTGCTGAGGTCATGTGTCGAGAAATACACATGGACAGATGGAGCTATCGAGATCAGGTATCGAGGAAGAAGAAATAAACAAGAAGTAACCTCGATCGATCCAGCAGCTATCGAGAAGCTATCGAGCAGACAGAAAGTTTCTCGATCGATCCAGCAGGTGTCGAGGTATCTGTCGAGACTGCGATAAGAAAGAATCTAAGGATCTCGACAGATAGCCTATGTGTCGAGAGGTATCGAGGAGGTGTCGAGATGCCTTTAAAAACAGTTTTTCAAAAGAGGAAAAACACAGACATGAATGTAATCATGCATGCAACTCAACCAAAGATCCAATCAACACATTAAGCTCTCAAAATCATCTCTCAACAAGAAAATTGATGCACATATATCTCAAAACACGCACACACACACTAAACAAGTCTAACCAATTTTATATTTCAAAAACAAGTCCAGACAGTTTAGTGAGCATACATTAAAGCATGTAAACTTCGTGATGGCCAAATCACATTGTACCTGCATATGTATCAAGAATAGCAAAGAGTATTGCATGTCGTGTGTGAAAATATTGCAAGATTGCATAAGTGTCTCAATGTTATGACGATTTGAGATATGAGAAAATCACTTTAACTCACACACAATCATAACCATTTGATGGGAACTATCACCTTCGAGGTACATCCTATAACTCCCACAACTCCTAGAAAACATGCTTGCAACCATATTTTAAAGCATTTTTTATCTTTTTGCTTTTTATATCTTTGCATAGAGAGAGAGAGAGAGAGAGAGAGAGAGAGAGAAAACGTGATTAAATCACTTGGAACCCTTTTCCTTCCACACCTTAGAAAAACCTTTCCTTTTTGCAATCCCTTGATACCGTTTAAGTTTGAAAGAAATATGAGGGCTTTAAGAAGATCTCCTAGAGGAGCAAATGAGGACGGAAATTGATTCTGGTTTTCTGATGCCAACATGTTGCTATTTTGAGTGGATAACCACTTATAGCAATTTGGTCGAGTATGACCAGCTGCTCCACAGTGATGACAGAGATGTTGCTTCTTTTGTTTAAGCCTTTGAGAGTTAGCCTTCTTAGCCCTAGGGTTTTTTGCTTCCTTCTTATCCTGCTTAGGAGGTGCTCCTAAGATAGATTTACTCTTGTCTATGTTCTCACTAGCTAATTCAGTTTTAACACTAGATTTCTCAATTTCAACATTATTGCTAGGAGGAACAAAAACAGTAGTACTAGAAAAAGAAATATTTGAGGAAGAGAAATCATACCCTAAACCTGTTTGTTCTAAAGTAGATTTATGCAAACTAAGCATCTCGTCGAGCTTAGCACTTGAAGTCCTTTCTAGCTAAGCTCTAACTTGGAATAGTTCTGCCTCAAGCTTTTTAGTCTTCTCAGCCAAGAAGTTATTTTCAAACCTCAGTGCTCCAATAGTTTGATTTGCTTCATCAAACTTTGTGGAAAGCTCTTCACGTTCAAGCTCCACATCACTAAGCTTCTTGGTGGTCAACCTCTACAGCTTCTTGTGCTTTTCTAAGACCTTATATAGTTTAGCATAGGCTGTATGAATGTCATCTTGATCATCCATCTTCTTAAATTTGGCTTCCACCAATTCCTCTTCTTCATCCATATCTTCAACAATCCCCTCAGTAGGATTAACTGTGGCAATGAAAGCATTCAAGATTCTATCATCCTCATTGTCAAAATAATCTTCAGGCTTGGTGTCACTTAGGGTAACAGCAAGTGCCTTACTTTTCCCAATCGTCTTGAGATATGTTGGGCACTCCTGTTTCATGTGTCAGCAGCCTTGGCACCCAAAGCACTTAGGTCCTGTAGGAACAGTGTACTGATCGCCATCTCTAGCATCCTTCTTCCTTTTGTCTTTGTCTTGGCCCTTGAACTGAGAAGAACTGGATTGCCAATGGCCCTTGTTGAAGACCTTCCCATTGACATTCTTCATAAACTTCTTGAATTGCCTGGTGATGTAGAACTTCATCTTAGAATCTTCATCATCGGAAGACTCATCAATATCACTGCTCTTGGCCTTTAATGCCATGCTCCTACTCTTGCTAGACTTCCTGATTCTAAACAAACCCAACTTATAGGTCTATAGATTTCCAACCAACTCTATCAAAGGAATTTTGTCAATATCCTTTTATTCCTCAATCGTAGTGATCTTGGCATGGAATCTTTCGGGCAGAAATCTAAGCACCTTTCTCCTAATCTTGGGTTCTGGAATAGTTTCTCCAAGATTAAAGGCAGAGTTCACTATGTCTTTGAGTTTGGCATAGAACTCATCAAACGACTCATCCCCCTCCATCTTTATCTCTTCGAAGCTTGTAGTGAGCCTTTGTAACTTCGAATTCTTAACAGCCTTTGTTCCTTTATAGGTTGTCTAGAGGATAGTCCATGCTTCCTTTGCAATTTCAGTAAAGGATATTTTCTTGAACTCCTCATTCGTGACTGCACTAAACAACGCTGTTAGGACATATGTCGTTCAAGTGGTTTCAAACATATGCCATTCTTTTATGTAATTGGCTTATCCTTTGACAAAACGTACTTTACTTGTAATTGCGTAGATTTAGGATGTGTTTAACACTTCAAGAAACTGTGTTTCAAGATCAAGCGTTGAAATCATCAAGTCTATCCAAGAAACAAGCTGGAAAGTGCAAGTTACTAAATCTCGACACCTAGTCTCGACACATGCATCTATCGAGCTTTAAGAAGTTGTTTTTACCCCGAGGCTCGACAGATTCTCGACAGATCCTCGACACCTCTATCTGTCGAGATTTATGGAAAACAGATTTAAGTTCTGTTTTGATTCCAATTCATGAATGTGTCTTTGGGACTTCTTTTCTCCTAACCTTAAACATATAAAAGGATTGTTTTAAGGGCCATCAAAGGGATGCAAGTTGCACAAGCATTGAGAAATCATTGTTTATGTAATTTGTGACCTGAGACAAAGTTCATGCCCTAGTTCGTCTCTTTCTTGTGAAGAAGTTGCTGTGTAATGTGCACCGTAGGATTTTGTAACCAAGTATCTTCTTGATCTTCATCATGTAGATGAATTGAAGAACTTTGCAGCCAACAACTCTCTCTCTAGTTGGTGAATTAAAGTCACGTACTGGAATCTTCGCAATTGGTTAGTCACGTACTAGAAGCCATGCATCAAAAGGAGAAACTGTCACTATAAAACAAGTCCAATTGGATAGTAGGGTAAGGGTTTAACTGTAGGTTGGTAAGGTACTGGGATTTCTTTACTTGTAACCACTTGTTGTGATAATAGTAGAGTTTCAGGAGTGGTGACCTTAAATCACCTGGTGGGGTTTTTGCTGTCAGGTTTTCCCCATTCGTAAACAAATCACCGTGTCAATTTTATTTCCGTTGCACACTACAGTTATTGGTGATTTGTTTGTGTTGCCACGCTATTTGCATGATAATTTGATTAACTAAAAACTTGGTTAATTAATCAACTTAATTTATCACAAGAGATCAACGCATTTGTGGCCTATCAAACGCATTTAATACCCTGCTGTTGAAGTTTGCTGCCTTGATCTTAGCCTCATCCCAATTGACTGGCACTTCTTTGGCTTGGTCCACCCAATTTGTACAGCTTGCCACACTTTCTCATCCAAAGACTGCAAAAAAGTTCTCATGCATACTTTCTAGTAGGCATAGTTAGCCCTATCAAATAAAGGAGGGATAATAAGAGATTGTCCTTTATCCATGACAAGCAGGGATCAATGGATCACACACAAGGATTAAACCCTAATCAGAGTGTGCTTGCTCTGATATCACTTAATAGGCCAAAAACGTATTGACCCCTTGTGATGGATTAATTGATTAATTAGCCAAGTTTAATTAATTAACCAATTTAACGTGCAAACGAGTGGTAGCACAAACAAATCACCAACAAACTAAAGTGCAGCAAAAAATAAATTTAACACGGTGATTTGTTTACGAATGGGAAAAACCTCCAAGGCAAAAACCCTACCGGGTGATTTTAAGGTCACCACTCCCGAGAATCCACTATTATCACAACAAGTGGTTACAAGTAAAGGAATTCCAGTACCTTATACCAACCTACAGTTAAACCCTTACCCCAATACCCAATTGGACTTGTTCTGTAGTGACAATCGCTCCTATTCAATGCACGGCTCCCAGTACGTGACTAACTAATTGCGCGGATCCCAGTACGCGACTTCAATCACCAACTTGAGAAAGGTGTTGGCTGCAAAGTTCTTCAGTTCATCCTCACAATGAAGAAGAAGAAGATGCTTGGTTACAAAACCCTATGATGCACAAACACAGCAGCTTCTTCACAAAGAGATGAACTAGGGCAAACTTTATCTCCAGTCACAAATTGCTTGAACAAACTTTACTCAATGCTTATGCAACTTGTGTCTAATTTTACGGCCCTTAAAATAATCCTTTTATATGTCTAGGCTTATGAGAAAAGAAGGCCCAAAGACATATCCACGGATTGGAATCAAAACAGATCTGAAAATCTATTTTTCTTAAACCTTGATAGCTAGAGGTGTCGAAATGCTATCGAGCAGCTGTCAAGTCATGAGGTTGAAACAGCTTCTTAAAGCTCGATAGATGCAATTGTCGAGCTTTAATGACAGGCACTTCTTCGCTTGTTTCTTAGACAGTCTTGCATGGCTTTAACACTTGATCTTGAAACAAGGTTTCTTGAAGTATTAAAACATCTTAGATCTACCCAAATACAAGTAAAGTGCGTTTTGTCAAAGTCCAAGGGAAGACATTGCAAAGTGGGCTTATTTCTTATTTCTGCCACAAAAGGAACTTTTCTCTAGTTTCTATCGTAGGTCTAACTTTTCTATTGTGCAGTAAAACTGTCTGCGGTGCAGTAAAACCATATGCTGTGTAGTAAAGATTTCTGTTGTAAAGATATTTGGTGTGCATTAAAGCCGTCTGCTCTGCATTAAAGCCTTCTACTGTGCAATAAAGCTTAAGGGATCTTGTCATTCTTTGGCTTTGCCAGTAACTTACATTTGCTAGTGTAGAATCTTATTTCTTAGCTAATCTTGTTGACTTTTAGGCTAACGGTTTTGCTTGCATTAGGCCATTAGCTAAATAATATTGCTTTTCAAAAAATAAATACAAATTTCTGTTACATCTATTGATAGTACTTCTTCAAATGCTCAATGTTCCATGGTCGTGGGAGCCTTTTTCTGTCTAAGGTCTCTAGGTGGTAATTGCCTTGCCTTGAGTAATGGACGACCCGATAGGGTCCTTCCCAATTTGGACCAAGTTTACCTTGGGTGGGATCCTTGGTTGATGAGGTGATTTTGCACAAAACAAGGTCCCTTATGTCAAGTCGTCTGAGCTTCATTCTTTTGTAGTAGTATTCGACCATCTTCTGCCGATACTCCGTCAATTTGTTAAAGGCTTCAACTCTAGTCTCGTCCAAGCAATCCAGGTTGACCCTTAATTGATCATCATTGTTTTCCTCATTGAATGTCTCTCACCTGATGGTGCTTATTCCCACTTCAACCAAGATTACCGCCTCAGTACTACAAGTGAGTCTAAAGGGGGTTTCTCTTGTTAGGGTCTTTGCTGTGGTCCCATAAGCCCATAATGCATTGGGCAACTCCTCAGGCCAGGCTCTCTTAGCTTCGCCTAGTCGGGTTTTTGTTGAGATTAGTGCCCTTAAATCCTATTATATGATGCTACGTATGTTATTATGTATGACTTAATGCTGTGATTAAAAAAGCTGTTTTATTATTATCTGAAAATAATGATAACATGAATATTGGGACATTCTCATATAATCCATGAGATGCATAGTATGTGATTTAGTCATAGAATATATAAATCACAAATTCTTTATAAATTCAGAATTTTAGTTCATAGTTGGTGATAAAATTGGGCATTTCATCTGCGAAGACTATAACATATCAACTAAGATGATTTGTCTTGATCATGGAAATGGAAATTTCTAGTTGGTATGTTGATGTGTTTTAAGAGTTAAAACATATTGAACTGGACTGCTGTGAGATATATTATTCTCCTAACGACTGTCAAATGAATAATAAACTCACGACTTATATTTACATGAACTCTTAATCCTGAGAGGATAATGGACCTGATCATGTAGTGTAAGTTGCTTTGATATATCAAGAGTGAGATCTATACTTACGATCAAAACCTCAGTATGTTGGGCAACCACATTTAGTGTTGATGGAACATATATTCTCAAGATGGAATTCATAGTCTCTTAATGGATATATAAAATATTCCCTTGAGATAAGTTTAATGGATCAGTTATTCAAAGAATTAGGCCTAACCAGCTTGGTAAGAAATTACTAAAGTCTATACTTATGAAATTGAATTTCATAAATATTTGTTGAATAATTTTAAAGGATTAAACCGGGTACTCAAGGAATTAAGATGTAGTAATCTACAAAGTGGTAGTCTATATTCATGACTTTGTATTACTACGAATATTTTATGTAGGGGTTGCATGTACAATAAAGTCTTGGGATATAATTTATTAATAAAGCCTAGAGTGTAACTATATTTATATAGTGGTATGAAATATAATTAATGGTAATTTTAGACTTGTCAGGAGTTGACAGAAAAACCCAAGGCCCATTGGAGCTAGTGTCTTATTGGTTCCTTTTAGTCCCACTCCAAGCCACACACTTAAGCCCAATTGGAAAGGCCCAAAAGGTCAGCCTAATTAGATAATCAGTTAGATACAAAAGGAAATACATACAAAATTTTGGATGTATGAAAAATAACAACAGTATTGTGAAATGGTGTGTAAAAAGTGTTAGGCACTTTGATATTCTCCCTTTGGAAAACTGATTGAGAGACCATAAATCTTGAGCGTTAGTGGAATTGGAGTGAAGATTGAAAGTGTTCCCAAGTGCTTTTAATCTTTGGTTTTTTGAAATTCACCGCACCAAGGTACACTCTCTTGTTCTTTAATTCTGAAACTTACATAGTACGTGTTAATATTTATTAATAAAGTAAATCCGTTATTTTTCCACTGTGTATGTTTTGTATGAAATACAAATATGTATTTTTCCAACAAATGGTATTAGAGTGGTCTTCATTTCGTATCTATTTAACATGTTTTGAGTTTTGGAATTATTGGCAATAATTTCAAGTTGTTAGAAATTAGTTTTCTGTAGGGTTGTTGAAATTATTGTTTGATAAAAAATAATATTGATATTATGATGTTGTTTAATTTTGAGTTTAAGTATGTTAAATTAAACTTTAAGGCTATATCATCAATAAAATTCAGTTTTGATATCAATTTTTGTCCATTATGTTCATATGATGGTTGTTTTGTTCATGAAAATGTTAAAACCTGTCTTAGAAAAATTTTGGAAAATTCGAAATTCGCAGTGCTCTATCGATCGAGCATCTATCGAGGGTCGATCGAGAAGCCAGAACTTTTCTTGATCAATTGAGAACTGTGGGTTTAGAATTTTTCTAAGTGTGTTTTACATATATAAAGAGCAAGGTTATGTGTAATTTTTTTATGCATGTTTTAAAGTAAAAACCTTTATTTTAAAACATCTAGTGAGAGAGATATACAAGGGTTGGATCTCATGGCCTCCATTATCAGTTCATAGTAGTTTGGGATAAGCACCTCGTTTTGGCGTATATGCCTCGCAATCCCAAAGAAGGGTGTTTATTTCATTGTACTACAAGATTGAACTTACCCGTTTAAAGTAGTGTGGACAAGCACCTCGTTTTGGCATATATGCCTCACAATCCCAAAAGGACGGTGTTTTGTTTCATGATACTACAAGTTTAAACTCTATAAAGGGAGATAAAATGTGGCTATACATGATTCTAGATAGTGGTGTACACTAAACTAAGTGTTATGTTAACCTCCCAAAGGAGCTATGTCATTATCACTTAGAGGCTAAAGGTTTTACGGCATATTATTAGTATTTGATAAGAGTTATCATGATAGCACTAATAATGAGAATAGTTCTCAATCAATCATAGTATTTATAATAAACTTGCTACCAAGGAATTATAAACATGGGATTAGGTTGTCGTTGCATATATTATGTTATGGTTTTATTAAGGTTCCATATTATATGTTAATATGCTAAATTGATAATGTCCAGTTTACTTATTATATTCATGTTTATTATTTTCAGATTTGAATATGGCATCATTTAGCCCACTTGCTTCTATTCTTAATCAAAATAAACTAACTGGATCAAATTATATTGACTGGAAAAGAAATTTTGACATTGTTTTAACAACTAAAGAGCACAAATATGTGCTTACTCAACCACGTCCTAGCTTTCCTTCATTATATGCTCCTCTTGAGGAAAAAAAACAATATGATCGTTGGTAGTAATCTAATGAGATGGCTAAGTACTATATCCTAACATCTATCTCAAATGTTCTACAGCATCAAATGCAGGGTGTAGAACTAGCTTCGAACATTATGCTAAGTCTGAAGGAGATGTTTGGTGAGCAAGGCCATTCTGTAAGGCAAAAAACCATGAGGCAAATTTATAATACCAAAATGGCTAAAGGTACTTCAATGAAGGAGCATTATCTTACAATGATCTCTAATCTGAATACATTGGAGGTTTTAGGTGCCGATATTAATGAAGAATCCCAAGTGGATATGATACTCCAGTCACTACTGAAATCATTCAAGGAATTCAAATTAAATTATAATATGAATAAAAAGGTTTATTCTTTGTTTGAATTGATGAATGAATTGGTAGCGATGGAAGGCATACTTGGTACTTCTAGTGTTGAAGCCAATATGGGTGAAGCTTCTACTGCTTAACCTAAGTCGAAAGGCAAGGGTAAGAAGAAGAAGAAGAAGGACTCCATTAAGCAAGATAGTAAGCAAATTGCCTTAAAGGTTACCAGCAAAGGAAAAAAAATCAAAGGAAAGTGTTTCCATTGTGGTGAGAAAGGACATTGGTAGAGGAATTGTCCAAAGTTCAAAGCTACCAAGAATAAGGGTATGAAAAGTTCCTTTCTTCTTAAAATATGTTTGGTACAGAATCCCACGGATTCTTGATGTGTGGATTCAGGTTGTACTAATCATATCTGCAATTCTTTGTAGGGGTTTCAGGAGACTAGAAAGCTAAATGAAAGGGAATTGTTTCTTACCTTAGTGGATGGGAGTAGAATTTCAGTTGCAGCTGTTGAAGTGTTTAATTTATCTTTTAGTTCTAGAGTTTTGATGTTGGAAGAATGTCTGTATGTACCTAATGTTCGTAGGAATTTAATTTCTGCAACTTATTTAGGTAAACATGGATATTATGTTATCCTGAAAGACAATGTTGTAATAAAGAAGGATAAAATATTTATCTGTTCTGCCAATATTGTGGATAGTATTTATATTTTATCTCCTGATAAGCATGAATTATACAATTCTGAATTAGATAGTAACTCTCATGTAAAATCATTGAAAAAAAAGTTTCCTTCTAATAATGCATATTTTTGACACTTGCGTTTGGGTCATATTAATTCAAATACGATTCAAAGACTAATCAAAGATAGACTTTTACAGCCCATGGACTTTGATGAATTTCTAGTTTATGAATCTTGTTTAAAAGGTAAAATGACCAAACGACCTTTTAATGCAAAAGGTAGAAAAGCCTAAGAGTTGCTTGAATTAGTTCATACGGATGTATGTGGCCCTATGTCAACCCAAGCAAAAGAAGATTATGAGTACTTCATCACTTTTACGGATGATTACTCAAGATATGGCAATGTGTACCTAATGAGGCAGAAGTCTGAAGCCTTTGAAAATTTCAAAGAGTTTAGGACTGAAATTGAAAATCAATTGTATAAACGTATAAAGGTCATTCGATCTAATCGAGGTGGAGAATACCTTCTTGGGGATTTCAAGGATTACCTAATTCAGAATGGGATTGTATCCCAATTAACTTAACCTGGAACTCCTCAACAAAATGATGTAGCAGAGAGAAGGAATAAAACTTTTTTGGAAATGGTTAAATCCATGATGAGTTATTCAACTTCACCAATTTCTTTTTTGGAGATATGCACTAAAAATTGCAATGCATATTTTAAATTTAGTTCCATCAAAATCTACTCCTAACACACCTAAGGAATTGTGGAGTGGGCACAAGTCTAGTATGAAGTATCTCCACATTTGGGGATGTCCAGCACATGTGTTGAAAGGGAAGTTTGATAAGTTGGAAGCTAAAACGGAAATATGCTTGTTTTTAAGGTATTCAAAGGAAACCAAGGGTTATTTATTCTATAATCATAATGATAACAAAGTGTTTGTTAGTATTCATGCCAAATTTTTGGAAGATGATTATGTGAATAACTTTAATCCTAGGAGTGAAGTTGTTTTGGCTGAAATAGATGAACCTGTAGTTGAACAACCAATAGATAAAACTAGAGATGATGTGGTTGTATTGGATACATCACAAGATACTACTCATGAGATGTCTAGTACACAGGTACCTCGTCGTAGTGGGAGAATTATTCGGCCTCCTGTGAGATTTATAGGTTCAGGAGAAACTTATGAAGTTATCTCAGAAGAGGCTGAATTGAATCCCTACACTTATGAGGAAGCAATGAATGATATAGATGCACATCATTGGGTCCAAGCTATGAAATCTGATTTAGATTCTTTGTATTCCAATCAAATTTGAGATCTTGTAGAGGGGTCTAACGGCATTAAACTGTTGGTTGCAAATGGGTTTACAAAAGGAAAAAAGAGATAGATGGAAAGGTTGAAACCTTTAAAGTAAGACTAGTGGCAAAAGAGTATACACAAAAAGAAGGCATTGACTATGATGAAACTTTTTCGCTAGTAGCCATACTTAAGTCTATCAGAATTCTCTTATCCATTGCTACTCATTACAATTATTAGATTTGGCAAATGGATGTCAAGACTGCTTTTCTCAATGGCAATCTTGAAGAGGAAATCTATATGATGCAACCGGAATGTTTCATAGCAAAGAACCAAGAGCATATGGTATGCAAGTTGAAAAGGTCCATTTATGGACTTAAGCAAACATCTAGGTCATGGAACATCAAATTTGATCAAGCAATCAAGTCATTTGGTTTTGAACAAAATCTTAATGAACCATGTGTGTACAAAAGACATCAAGACAAAGTAGTCATGTTCCAAGTGCTTTATGTTGATGATATTCTGCTCATTGGAAATGATGTAGGGGTAATGTTATCAGTTAAAGTTTGGTTGTCTAGCCAATTTGATATAAAGCACTTGGGCGAAGCTAACTATATTCTAGGGATTAAGCTTTGGCAAGATCGAAAGAATAAGATGTTAGGCTTATCACAATCTGAATATATAGATAAGATTCTAGAATGGTATAACATGCAAAACTCTAAGAAATGGTTACTTCCTTTTAGATATGGAGTTCCTCTGTCTGATGACAAAAGGCCTAAGATTCAAGAGGAAGAAAATATTATGAGACAAGTTCCTTATACTTCTGTAGTGGGAAGTCTTATGTATGCCATGCTTTGTACTAGACCGGATATTTTTTATTTAGTTGGCATGGTTAGCTGATATCAACCAAATCCACAACCCAAACATTAGTAATCTGTAAAGCATATTCTCAAGTATCTAAGGAGAACGAGGAATTATATGCTAGTTTACCGATGTGAGGATTTGATTCCCATTGGCTATACAGATTCAGATTTTCAATCAGATCTAGATTTCAGAAAATTCACTTCAGGATGTGTTTTCACCTTGGGAGGTGGAGCCATAAGTTGGAGAAGTGTTAAGTAATCTTGTATTGCGGACTCTACCATGGAAGCCGAATATGTTGCTGCTTGTAAGATAGTAAAGGAGGCTGTTTAGCTCAAGAAATTCCTTTCTGATCTTTATGTTATGAGAATTCAGCAAGTTCCTATTACATTGTTCAACGACAATAGTGGAGCAGTTGCACAATTTAAGGATCCAAGGAATCACAAGAAAAGAAAGCACATAAAGAAAGTACCATAACATTCGAGACATAGTTGCTTATGGAGATGTGGTTGTTGCAAAGATTGATAGTGCGAAGAATATAGCATATCCCTTTACCAAAGCCTTGCCCCAAAGGACTTTTGAGTCACATTTGGAGGAGATGAGAATTAGATTAGTGCACAATAGTCTTTAGGGCAAGTGGGAGATTGTTGGAATTAGTGCCCTTAAATCCTATTGTATAATACTATGTATTTTATTATGTATGACATAATATTATGATTAATAAAGTTGTTTTATTATTATCTGAAAATAATGATTACATGAATATTGGGACATTATCATATAGTCCATGAGATGCATAGTGTGTAATTTATGTGATTTAGTCATAGAAGATGTAAATCACAAATTCTTTATAAACTCAAAATTTTAGTTCGTAGTCGGTGATGAAATTGGGCATTTTATCTGCGAAAACTATAATATATCAACTAAGATGATTTGTCTTGATCATGGAAATGGAGATTTCTAGTTGGTATGTTGATGTGTTTTAAGAATTAAAACATATTGAACTGGACCACTGTGAGATTTATTATTCTCCTAACGACTGTCAAATGAATAATAAACTCACGACTTATATTTACATGAACTCTTAATCCTGAGACGATAATGGACCTAATCATAAAGTGTAGGTTACTTTGATATATTAGGAGTGAGATCTATACTTACGGTCAAAACTTCAGTATGTTGGGCAACTACATTTAGTATTGATAGAACATATATTCTCAAGATAGAATTCATAGTCTCTTAACGGAGATATAAAATATTCCCTTGAGATAAGCTTAATGGATCAGTTATTTAGAGATTTAGGCCTAACCACTTTAGTAAGAAGTTACTAAAGTATATATTTATGAAATTGGATTTCATAAATATATGTTGAATAACTTTAAAAGATTAAATCGGGTACTCAAGGAATTAAGATGTAGTAATTTACAAAGTGGTAGTCTACATTCATGACTTTTTATTACTACGAATATTTTATGAAGGGGTTGCATGTACAATAAAATTTTTGGATATAATTTATTAATAAAGCCTAGAGTGCAACTATATTTATATAGTGGTATTAAATATAGTTAATGGTAACTTTGGACTTGTCAAAAGTTGACAGAAAAGCCCAAGACCTATTGGAGTTAGTGTCTTATTGGTCCCTTTTGGTCCAACTCCAAGCGACACACTTAAGCCCAATTGGAAAGGCCCAAAAGGCTAGCCCAATTAGATAATCAGTTAAATACAAAAGGAAAAACATACAAAATTTTGGATGTATGAAAAATAACAACACTATTGTGAAATGGTGTGTAAGAAGTGTTAGACACTTTGATACTCTCTTTGGCAAATTGATTGAGAAACCACACTTTTTGGGCGTTAGTGGAATTGGAGTGAAGATTGAAAGTGTTCCCAAGTACTTCTAATCTTCGATTTTTTGAAATTCACCTCACTAAGGTACACTCTCTTGTTCTTTAATTCTGAAACTTACATAGTACATATTAACATTTATCAATAAAGTAGATCCGTTATTTTTCCGCTGCGTATGTTTTATATGAGATACAAACATGTATTTTTCTAACAATTTAGATGATCTTAAGTAATGTTTGATTGGTCACCTCCTCTTGTCCATTTGCCTGTGAGTGCCCTAGGGATGAATACTGGTTCTTGATCCCCAAACTCGACCAAAAATCTCTAAAGCCCTAACTATCGAACTGTCACCCATTGTCTAATACGATCGTTCGTGGAATCCCGAATATGTAGATAATGTTCTTCCATATGAAGCTCTAGATTTTTGCCTCGGTAATTGTTGGCAATGCCTCTACTTCAACCCACTTTGTAAAGTAATCAATAGCGACTAGTAGAAATTTTACCTCTCCCTTGTCTCATGGAAGTGAACCGACGATATCAATCCCCCATTATGCGAATAGCCATAGGGAGGCCATCGTTGTCAGTGTCTCTACTAGGAGTCATTAGACATACCTGAATCTCCAGCACCTGTCACATTTCTTAACGAGCTCCCTCATGTCTACCTGCATAGTAGGCCAGAAGTAACCTGTCCGGGTGACTTTACTCACCAAGGCTCTAGGGCCTGCGTGGTCTCCACATACTCCTTGATGGATCTCTTCTAGGATGTACTTGGCTTCCACTTCGTCGACGCACTTTAGGTAAGGCATAGAAAAGCCCTTCTTGTACAAGGTATTATTCAGAATTGTGAATCTGGCTGCCCTCTTCCTGGCTTCTTTTGAGTCCTGTGGGAGTTGTCTATCTTGGAGGAAAGATATGATCGGGGTCATCCAGTTGCTTGTATTCTGGATTGCAAATGTAGGAATTTCTTCAATGTTAGGGTGTTTCTGGACTTCCACCTTTAAGTCCGTGCCTGTTGATCCTTCTTCTGACGATGCTAGCTTCACGATTTCATCTGCTATCATGTTCTCGCTTCTTGGGATCTGCATGAATTCCACTCTATCGAATTCCTATGTTAAGTGCTTCGTCAGCCTAAGATATTTTCGCATTCTCTCCTCCTTTACTTCATATTCCTCTTTTATTTGCCCTACCACCAGCTTAGAATTACTCTAGAGGAGCAAATTTTTGGCTCCCAGTGCTTTCCCGACTCTTAACCCCGTCAATATTCCTTCATATTCGGCTTCATTATTTGTGGCCGGGAACTTTAGTTGGACTCTATACTTAAGCATTTCTTTGTCTGGGGTGATGACGACGACCTCTACTCCTCCCTTCTTTTAGGTTGACGAACCATCGGTCTATATCGTCTAGCACTTTGTATCGTTGGAGTGGCTGTCCTCGTCTGGGAGGGTGAACTCGGCAATGAAGTCTACCAAGGCCTGGGCCCTAATTGCTATCCATGGGTGGTATTCAACATCGAATTAGCTAAGCTCAATTGCCAACTGGATCATTCTCCCGGCCGCTTCGGGCTTGTTCATGGACTTTTTAATGGGTTAGTCCGTCATTACCAAAATGGAATGCGCCTGAAAGTGCGGTCACAATTTGCGCGAGGCTACTATCAATACGAATGCAATCTTCTCAATCCTTGGGTACTTGGCTTTTGTCCCCTAGAAAGCTTGGCTGACGTAGTAGATTGGTAGTTGTTTTCTGTCCTCTTCTCGAATCAGTGCTGCACTTACGGCTATGGCTGACACTACTAGATACAAATACTGGCTTTCCCCTTCCTTCGAAGGACTTAAAAGGGGTGGACGGCTCAGATAACGCTTGAGTTCTTGAAATGCAGCTTCACATTCGTCTGTCCAGACAAAGGCCTTCTTTAGTGTGTTGAAGAAGGGTAAGCATTTGTCTGTCGCTTTAGAGAAACCTATTAAGTGTCGTTATCCTGCCTGTGAGCTTCTGGACTTCTTTGACGGTCTTTGGTGATGTCATATCGAGTATAGCTTGTACTTTCTCTGGGTTTTCTTCTATTCCCTTTTGGTACACCATGAATCCCAAGAACTTTCCTGAGGCTACTCCAAAGGCACACTTGCCAGGATTCAACTTCATTTGGTATCACCTGAGTATGGTGAAATTTTCGTTGAGGTCGTCCCGATGAACAAACTCTTCCTTGCTCTTGACGAGCATATCATCTACATACACTTCTATATTCCTCCCGATCTATTTGCTGAACATTCTATTCACCAACCTCTGGTAAGTTACCCCTACATTCTTTAGACTGAAGGGCATTACCTTATAGCAATAGAACCCTTAACTCGTGATGAAAGCAATTTTCTCCTGGTCTTCTTCAGCCATCTTTATTTGATTGTATCCTGAGAATGCATCCATGAATGTGAGTAGCTTGTGTCCTACTATGGAATCCACGAGCTGGTCTATCCTAGGTAAAGGAAAGTTGTCTTTTGGACAGGCTTTGTTCAGGTCTGTAAAATCCATGCACATTCTCCATTTACCGTTTGCTTTCTTCCCGAAGTCGACATTGGCAAGCCAATTTGGGTAATAGACCTCTTTAATGAATCCTCCTGTCAACAGCTTGTTAAACCTCGTCTGTCACTGCTTGATTCCACTCGGGAACGAAGACCTTGCGTTTTTGCTAGACAGGCCTCTTCTTGGGATCCACATTCAACCTGTGTTGGATAACTTTTGGAAATATACCGGGCATGTCCTCATGACTCCACGTGAAGATATCCAAATTCTCTCTAAAGAGCTAGAGGAGCCTCGTCCTCATCTCGGGGCTCAACGTCGTCCCTATTTTGGTCGTCTTAGCTGCATCTCCTTCAACCAACTCTGCTATCTACATGGCTTTCATTTTATCTCCTTGCTCATTCTCGATCATCCATGTATGGTTTTCTTTTACGGCTAGCATGGATTGGTAGCATTTCTTGGCTAGTACCTGATCCCTTTTAACCCTTCCGATGCCGTTTTCCATTGGGAATTTTACTTTCAAGCAATAGGTGGACGTAGCACTTTCCAGCAATTGAGTGTCGTTCTTCCTATAATCACATTGTAAGACAAAGGGCAGTCCACCACCAAGAAGTCCAATTGACGAGTCAGCTGCCTTGGGTGAGTCCCCATTGTGACCATCAATGTCACTATGCCTTTAGGATATACCCGGTCTCTGCTGAAGCTGACGAGGGGTGAGTCAAATGGGCGTAGCCTTTTTGGATTTAGTTTTAGCTGCTAAAAAGCAGAGAGCTAGATTATGTCTGTAGAGTTACCATTGTCTATGAGAATTCTCTTGGTGTTAAATCCTTCTATTATGAGCGTTATGACCAAGGGGTCATCATGAGGCTGCTTCACTTTTCTAGCATCTTCTTCTAAGAAAGACATATCTCAATCCATTCGTCTCTGCTTAAACGGGGGTATTCAGTGGACGTTATTCACCTGCCTTTGGCATGCTTTCTTAAGAAATCTGAATGATCCTCTTGCAGATGGTCCTCCTACGATTGTCTTAATCTTGCCTACCACATTTGGAGGACACTTGGGCGCGGGGTCCTCATCCCTAGGTGTGGACTCGCACTGGTTTCTTCTATTGTCCCTAGACTTGCTAAATTCCCCTTTTTTCACAAACTTCTGCAATTTCCCTTTCTGTATGAGTTCCTCTATCTACTCTTTTAGGTCCCTACAATCCTCAATGTAATGACCGTGATCCTTATGAAACCGGTAGTACTTCTTTTTGTTTTGTACATTGGGCGACGAGTGCAGTGGCCTTAGCCATTTGAGATAGTGCTCATCTTTAATCTACGCCAAAATCTTATCAACAGGCATAACTAAAGGAGTGAATTTTACCGTTCGAGAAGTTTTTTCATCCTTCCTTTTACTCCCATCTCTAGCTTGATGGTCTGGACACTCCCTCTTTCGTCCTCTGCTATCATCTTCTTTCATTCCCTTGTCACCCGACTTCTCCACGTCTTTTATTGCGACTAGAGCATCTTTGGTGTTCATGTACTTTTGCACTTTTAGGAGCATCTCTGCCATCGTCTTTAGGTGGATTCTTCCCGAGCAAAACCACGAACTCTCTGGATTTCAACCCAACTTTAAAGGTTGTTAACTGCACCTTATCGTCAGCTTCGTCCACCTCTAAGGTCTCCCAAGTAAAGCGTTTCACATACGACCTCAAGGTCTCTTCTCCCCTTGTCTAATGGTGAGTAAGTGGCCTGTTGGCCTCTTTGGGTGTTGTCTCTCGATGAAGTGGCGCAAGAAGGTGCTACTCAACTGCTCAAAACTATCTATGGACAATATTGGTAACTTCATGAACCACTCTCTTGCTGCTCCCTTGAGAGTGGTGTAGAAAGAGCGACACAATATTTCATCAGGGGGTTGTTGGAGGCCTAAGGTCATCTTAAAGGTGTTGAGGTGGTCCAAGGGGTCCTTGAGTCCATTAAACAGTTCAAGCTGAGGCATGCGAAATTTTGACGGTATCGAGCATTCTGTAATGAAGGGAGTCTGTCGTCTTGACCATTCTGTCTAGGCTTCGATCTGTCTTCACTTTAATGGCACTCTTCAATTTGCCCATCTCCTTTCTCATTTCCCGGAGAAGCTCTGAGTTTGATCTCTTAAGGGTGGTTGGCCTCCTACAATAACTCCTCCTTTGGCTATCCCCTTTGTCCACCTGATTGACCCTAGAGCGGTTGTCCTCCTGCTGGAGTCTCTGCCTCATCTCATGATTCTGTCTGGTGAGCTCTTCCACGTTAGTTGTGAGTGCTTGGATTTGCAAGGCCAATGCTGCAGGATCTTGATTGGGTTCCATCTGGGCTTTAGAAAGGGATTGGAACTGTATTCTTGAACCTTAGCATGAAAATGTCGTAGTCCCCAAGGACAGTGCTAAATTGATGATGTATGATCGTCAATCAAGTTTGTGTCAGATGTTGTCCCTTGTCGTCATTCCTGCAAATGCGGAGCAAAGGCCTTAAGAAGGTGGTCACCGGTGTGGTGCCTGCCACAACATCTCTGATACTAAAGTTAATATAAAGCTCTCTTTGGGGTAATAATAAGAATTTTGAATCAATACAAGAGTATTCTAAAGCAAGAGATCTTGTACCCCCCTTTGTTGTCCAAGCTATATATATATATATATATATGTATATGTATATCTTCATGGTTTCTAGCCGTTAGGGACTTAACTGTAGCTTTATTGCTTTGTTTGTAACGCTCCAGGGCTCATGATTATGGAATTTGATGAGGTTCAACAGTCAGTCATCTGATCAGTAACCGTATGAGGCATTAAGTGCTCTTTATTATTGGTTTACTTATGTTCGTCCATGTTGCGTTGAGGTGGACGAGTGCAATGTTGTCTATAGAATTTGAGTTCGTCAGTCCCATCACCTCTACCTTTAGGTTCAAATGGATAAGGCTTGGGCTACCTCACTACCTAGCTCTATAGCATGCATCAGATAGTCCCAACCATCTATTACTTCTTTTGGGTAAGATACCATCCCAATAAGGTATATTCCCCAAAGAAGTTATAGCAGGAAACCAAATATAGACCCCTTTTTCCCCCTACCATTAAACCACACTCTCTTAATCCCCTTGACCGTGGGCCCACCTCCTTCATATTGGCTAGATACAGGTTGGTGGTGCTCCATCCCTTTTGTGCTTGCTCCATTGTCTCCTATTTTTTGTCTCCTTTCATTCCCACGCCGTTTCTGCCGTAGCAGATTAATTTTGTTTCATTCTGCTGCATGTTTTTTTGTCTTATTTCTTCATGCATTTGCTACTGCGTTTGTCATTTCCTTTGGTTTGGATTTTCTTTCCTTCACATGTTCCTATTGTTGACACTTCTTGTTATTCCTTGTTTCTTTTCATTGTACTTCTTCATATTAACTTTCACGCCTATCTTCTTTATCCGAAAGAATTTGGGCCTTTGTAGGCCAAATGATGTTGATTGGATCAAAAGGGTCTTGGGCCCAATTTTTCTTTATCTGCCGAAGTCATTCTATTAGAGAACTGTATCTGCAGCAAAGTTGTATTCTGCGGTAGATTTATATTTTGCTGCAAATCGCTTTCCCTTGCATTTCTTCCTTTAGACCTCTCTCGCTCTTTGGTTTTCTTGGTGGGCCTTTGGGCCTTGCTTTTCATTGGACTTTCTTCCGTATGGGCTTTTGGGTATGAATTTGCAAAAATGGGCATCAACACTTTCTTATCAAACAAAAAAATATATATATTTGATTTGGGTTTTTAAAAATAAAAAAAATAAAAAATAAAAAAAAAAACTGATAGGTTGGTACATGTGTAAAAAAAGTCATTGCTTTTTTCTTTTTTCCATTAGAAGTTTCTAAAAATATTTCATAATCCAATACTCTTAAGTCATCCATGATATAATTTTCATCTAATTTCAATTCGGACAAAGTTTAACTATAAAATTAGTTGTAGTCTTAAGTTACAACCTTACTTAATATTTTTTTATTGGGGGTGAATTTTGACAAAATTAGTTGTACCCTTAAGCTACAACCTTAAGTCTTCTATGCTTGCAAAATTTCTAGAAAATTAAAGATTAATAGTTATATCATTAATAAATTGTTTAAATTGCAAATTTTTGTAGTTTTAAATTATGTATAAAATATAAGTTTATAGATCATATAGTAAATAATATCCAATTGACAAAAAATTTGGCATGTGTATTGAGAGCGTAATGAACATGTAATTAAATTATTAGATTTTCAAAATATGTAGTAATATTTGTTTTATTGAGTAAGGTTGTAATCTTAGGCTACAACTTATTTTGTAGCTAAACTTTGCCATTTCAATTCAAGTTCACACCCACATTTAAGAGAGAGAGAAGTTTTTGGGTGATTTTACATCTTGGGTACGCGAAATCATTGCGTTACCACAATGCACCCTTGGTGTGATAATTACTTTACAAGTATAAATGATTGTGGGTTGTGGGAGGCAGGGGCCAAGGTTCAAATCTCTAGGAAAGAGCTTCACATACATGTACACTTAGATTAAATTAGAGTAGAACCTATATCTTGTATTAAAAAAATCTTTGTATTTATTTATTATTAATTGAATTTGATGGTGTTCATTTAAAAGAGAAGAAATCGTTAAATTTTGACAATTGCAAGCTATTTAGCAAATTCTCTCAATATTTCAACACTTATTATTAACTCAAGCTTTTGGTACCATAACTGTATCGTTACAGTAAAATTTAAAGCAATTACTAGAAGTAATGAACATCTGTTTATCAGTTTAGAAAGTGTCTTAAAGCCCCATGATAAAGTAACACATGGAAGGACAATCACATTTGAGACTTCCTAGTATAATAAGAGGCTCGATTCCAATAGAAGATGACAAACAATCCAAAGAACTTATTGAAATCAATGTAATTAAGTTATCAAGGAGATAATCTCGTGTTCATTGGGCTTAGTGAAGTGTTAAAAAAAGAAAAGAATCTATAATAATCTCGTAACTTTTTTAACTGTAACTTCATTGGCTTAGTGAAGTGTCAGAAAATTAATAAGTCCTCTTGTAACTTTTTAATAATAATCTTTCCAAATAATAGAATCTTAAGTGTTTTAAATTACTTCATACGGTGGTGTTTGTTATGAGAACAAAACACACAATATCTACAGCCTAAATACTTAAATAAAATTGATGAGAGAGAGAGAGATTACTTGTCTACTAGTCTCAAAAAATTGTAACGTGCATACAAATGAGCCCATGTCCTCTTTATATAGACATAGACAACCAAAAGGTTGGATTTAAAAGATACAACTCATCGGTAAGATCAAAAGTTTTGATTATAGATTAGATTGGATCCACTATTGGACACAGTTTATATGGGTTTTAATGGCCCAATATTTCTAACATAAAAAATATATGCTTGTAACTTTGTGATTTAGCTTAAACATGTTTACTTATGTTTGATCCAAGTATTTAGTTGTTAATCTCATTTGATCTTAAGCATGTTTGCTTCAGTGTTAGGTGTAATATATAACTTAGGCTTTGACCTTTTTACCCTGAACTTTCGAATTAGTTTGTTTCGAACAAGTTAGGCATCAATTAATTTATTTGCAATCTGTCTTAGTCTTTTGAAATCCAATGGAATTGGAAAGAAACTTAGAATTGAATCATATAACTTAGAGACTTTAAATTTTAATTACTTGTTTTCATTTTTCATTTTTTTTTGCATTTTCTACTGTAAGTCCTCTTAATTGAGACATGTACTTTGGATCCCTTCTCTAATCCTCAAAGTCAAATTTCACTTTGAATCACCGGCAACTAAAAATAAACAAGAACAGACTTAAAAATTTTAAAAATAATAAATAACAATAGAAATTAAAAAAAAAAAAATATATATATATATATATAAAAAGTTTTTCTGCTCAAACAAATTGACAACCGTTGTGGGAGTACATGCCATTAACAACTCGAAAAATGAACAATATAGAGAGCAACAAGTTCTAAGTCTCAAACTCAGGATGAATTCAAAGAACCAAAAAAGTATGGCTGAACATCTGACTTAATGGCTTGATAATGGTTTACAGCGAAAAGTCAACCAAAATTTTCCACCCTTGCCAAAATAATTGAAAAGCTTGTCTAGGCTTTGTCAAATCAAGTGGAAATAATTGGTAGAAATTTTACCCAATGCCTTAGTGCCAACCTTTGGAGAAGTACTTCAAATGGCAATAATTGCAACACAAACAAACTCCAGAATGCATGAAGGCGAGATTGGTCAAAACTTGGTGGTAGCAAAGGCCATTAGGCTATTCTGAAGTTAACCAGGCCTAGAGTAGAGCAAATTCAGACTAAACAACCCGGAGTTGAACAGCCCAGAGTTGAACAACCTAGAGTTGAGCAGCCTCGAATGGAGCGACCTGGAATGGACCAATTTGAATTGAAAAACCTCAAATTGAGGTACCTTGAAATGAGATACCTAGGCCACCAAACTTACATAATAATGGTCATGAGAATAGCGACATAGATTTGGCTTTCATGAGAATGCCAAAAATGGCTATGATAGGAATGTCCAAGAAAAGGCAAGGGCGAATTTTGATCGTCAAGAGGGAGACGGGAATGATTACCAAGAACCCTATAGACCACCATTCAAAGACCCAATACCAAATGCTATACCCTTTCCAGGTCAAGTAAGGTATGATCAGTTAATGGACTCATTTAAACAAACGTATGGTTCTAGTTTAAGAAGGCATGCAAGACCTTTGTATTGGAAAACTTTCCCTGAGTGGATAGATAGGGAAGCGGAATTTCCTAAAAGTTGCAAGATTCCAAATTTATCACATTTTAAGGCGATGAAGATAAAACTGCTATGGAACATATTTCGAGGTTCACAATTCAGTGTGATGAATTGTCAAATAATGACTACTGTGCTTCAAATGTTTCCCGGTTCCTTTACAGTACCCCCCCTTCCCCCCAACTCAAAAATCAATTAGCAGTTGGGTTGAAAAGGAAGAGAAATTCCAAACCCGCTTTGCCCCCACTGATTTAGGTGTGTCAATGGAAGATTTGGTATGTAGTATATTAAAACAATGGGGAGGTGATACTGCCGAACAGTTCATCGTGAGGTTTTAAAAGGCTAAAATGAAATGTCAAACTACATTTCCAGAGGCAGAATCTGTTAAATAGCAGTTGATTGCCTAGACTTCAAATTGAGAGAAGTTCGAAGGAAGAACTTTCTTTAATTTGTATGAATTATCCGAAAGAGCCTCTAGACATGATAGTCTACACACACGAGATTCAAAAGAAAAATGCCTTGAATGGGACTTGTTACTAGGATCCTAAATATGAGATTGATGTAGCATAGTTTAGGGATCAAAAAACTTGTGTGATGCTGCCATTATGTAAAAAGAATGTATCACAACGATGAATGAGTGGAGTAATCGAGAGCCTACGAAAAAAAGAGAAGTAAAATTCATTTCATCCAATCTTATTTATCACCCATTAAACAAAAATTCAAACTGATGAAGGAGAGACTGTAAGGGCACAAACAAAACCTGCAGAAGTGGCAGCAAATTCCAAAGACAGGGTCATAGACACAGCCCCTTCCTTAGCTATCGCCGCAGCGAGAAGAATATTCCAGCAAAAGATAAAGCTCCAAACCACCCACTTTCACCAAAGGCATGTTGGCAGGCCTCCTCTCTTCTCCTCCACTACTAGGAGTAGTACCAAAACTCTCTTTACTTTCTTCACTCTCCTTTGAAACACCACTGACTTTCCCTACACCACCGCCCCCACCCACCCCCCCCCCCAAATTGTACTATTAGCCAAATTATTATATTAACAACTCAAACTTCTTTTTCATACCTTCGTTTCCTTTCAAGTGATCAGACCGGCACAAAGTAAAGGAACGTAAAGTAGACATAATATTGTACATTTCTTCTCATTGCCATTTTCTCTTCTCTTTTCTTACCAATTTGGAAGGGGGACAAAATGGTGGCTTGGGTAGAAAACTTCATCCACCCATTTTCTTTTGTCCACCTTTTCACTCCAACCAAATAACGGAAAATGACATTTTCCTCTCCTCTTTCCTTCTCCCATATCACATCCTCTCATTTTTCACCCTCACTAAACATAGCATAAATGACTAGAAAGGAAAAGGGAAATTAATTTATATGGCCATCACCTGCTTTTATTATGTCGCCAATCCATAATATATTACAATGTGTTCAGAATCTTATATTCAATTGGTGTTCACGACACTAAAATTTTATCCAAAAAAAAGATAATGACATTTATCATAATATTAGTGCTATGTAAAACCAATTTCACTAACTAATGTTTACTTCCTTGATATCGATGGTTATACATTGATGAAGTAAAATAGATTTTTTTTTTCTCAAACCACTAATCAGGAGTACCACTTAAAAACTCCTCCCTTGCTGTACCGTAGGAGGCATCGGCTCTGTATTTGATCATAAAGTCTTTGTATGAGAAGGACTTACAGAGTGCAGGAATGCTTGCATCAACCAAAGCTTTTGCTGGTTCTATAAGTGTTTCATACAAGGGATGAAGACCGAAGGAAGCAGTTGTCCGGGCTAAATTCGAATTTGTCACCACTCGATGTTCAGCACCTTTCAACTTCCCATTGCTAATAATCTACAACTCAATGCAACACAATTCTATGAACTATCATTAAGAAACAAAAAAAATAAATAAGGTTTTTTTTTTTTTTTTTTGAGAAAAAGATGGTTACTTAAGTAAAAGTTAAAACCACCCTAAAATATGACACTTGCACTTTTCATCCTAAACTACGTAAATTTACAATCATCTCCTTAATTGTAACATACTTTGAGAACTTTACCCCTCTTAATTGATTGTTAAAATTAATGATAACAATGCAAGTCACATTGTTTTGCTCTTGTAGTCAGTTAATGTAGTAAATTTTATGGACAATGTGTGATCATTAATTTGAACAGTTAATCACGTTGTGGGATGCAATTTCAAAAATTTGTGACAATTGGGGTTATGATTGTAAGTATACATAGTTTGGCTGCAAAGTGTAGGCACACGAAGTTTAGGGTGGTTTTCTATGACTAACCCTAAAAAAACGTTTGAGTTTCTTTTTTTGTTTTTTGTTTTATTTTATTTGATGAGATAAGATTCTTTTTTCCCCTAGTTACTAAACCATATAACGTAGTAGGCATATTGAGGATTTAAAATACAATACAAAAAACCAAACAAAAACAAAAACAAAAACTAGAAAAGGAAAAGAAAGAGTTAAATTTGTGTTGTAATGGAATACTATTTGTCACAACTTATATGATATCCGAAAAAATTAGTTATAATTTGAGCTTTTTGTAATCATCTAAATAATTTAAATTGACTTAATTAAAATTAATACACAAGTTTGAGTTGGCTTTCTATGACTAACCCTAAAAAATATTTGAGTTTCTTTTGTTTTATTTTATTTTATAAGATAAGATTCCCCCCCCCCCCCCCCAAAGTTACTGAACCATATTAAGCAGTAGGCACATTTAAAATTAAAAATAAAATAAAAACAGCCAAAAAAAAAAAAACCCAGAAACAAAAAAAGTAAAGCATGTCTTAAATTTGTATTGTATGTGATGCTATTTGTCACAACTTATATGATATCTGATATCCGAAAAGATTAGATATAATTAGAGCTTTTTGTAATTGTGTAAATAACTTAGATTGAGTTAATTGATACACAACCAATGTAAGACCCAACAATTGTTTACATCAATGTTATGAATTCTATTTCTACTGGATGAAATGGACGGAAAATCTCATATTGGTATGCAAACTGGAACGGTAACTCCTCAATTTCACCTCAGGCCAAATTTCAGCCCATTCTGGATTGTTTCAATTAATTTTGGTCAATACCAGCTGAAATTAAAAACCTGGCCAGTATGCATTTTGTGCTGAATTTAGTGATATATATCAGGTTATGAACAGATAAATAAATAAATAAAGAAAAGAACTTAATAAGATGAAGTGAGCATAGACACAATGAAAGAAAGAACTAAACCAAACAATGCGATGTGAGGGAAAGAAGAAAAAAAATCAAGAATAATGAAGCCTGAAGAGTAGGTGATCATGAGAGGACAAAGGAATAAATTGACTATGCGAACTTGTGAAGTGCTTTTACGTGGGTGGATTGGGAAATGGGTAAAGTGAATTGCTAGGAACTTCCAAGAAGGTTCCTTCTTTACAAATACCCCCACATGTTAGTTTATTTATTTTTTTAATAATAGAAATTTGTTAATAACAATATGCTCACTTGAGATTTTTCTTTAAAAAAATATATCAAATTCATTATTTTATACAAAAACAATATATATATATATAGAGAGAGAGAGAGAGAGAAAGAGAGAGAGAGCAATAATTTTGAAACTACAGGTAGAAATAGAGTATCAAAAATTTTTGTTACAATGGACAAACTGGAATAAGGTTCAAAATGATATTCATAACATTTGTTTACGAAATGCCTTCATAATTCAAATTACTAGTCGCAAACTCGTGCGTCAAGCATGATAATCTTTTCCTAGGTGATTTCAATATATATATATATATATATATTTTAAACCTTACATAATACATTTTTTTAAAACCTTTACACACACACACACACACACACACACATATATATATATATATATATATTATAATGTGAATCTTTACATATACCTTTAAGTAAAATATATATATTCCACTTCATTACATGAGTAAAACCTTAGAGTACTACTCCTCGATGATAGTTGCTAATTAATTTTTTTTAATGATCTCATTTATAACGCTTCTTACCATTATATGTTTATTAACTGATGATTTGTATAACAAAGACATTAAATGAAAGACAACATCGTTCATCAAATTTTCAAAAAGTAACGGCGTATGAAATATATATATATATATATATATATATATATAAGGTTAAATGAAATGTCAAAAAAATGATTTTAAATTTGCTCACTTTCTTTCTTATGCAATTTCTATTATTATTGGAGAACATCCCTTTTTTAGTTATGATTGGAAATATGGTTTCCATGATTAAAGTTTGATTAGTTTTAAGTTTAAATTTAGTACTATGATTGTATTTACTTTTTAATTATTGATTTAGTGTTTTAAGTGAATGTAACAGTTTATTTTACTACACTCTAAAGTTTTTAATATTCTTTGTGTGGACATCTCTATTTTATTTTTTACTTCTCCTTATAGCCTCTTTACCATCTCTCTCCATTGGCAACCTATCGTTTTCCAAAATTTGATGATGATTCTATGACATTAAATATGCACTATTAGTTTCTTCGTGTTATATTTGGTTTAATATCCTCATTAATTTTTTTTTTAATTAACTATTTCTAAATTGAATTTTTTTTGTATTCCCTTTAATGTATTAATTGGGTGTGAGAATGAGTATTTTCCTAGCATTACTCCACTTTATGAGGACAATTTTATTTATCAAATTTAAGTAAAATATTAAATGTTTCATTTTTTTAATATAAAAAAGGAGATGAAATATAATTAATGTAATGATATGGAGGATGTAGCTAAATTTAAATGTTGAATAAAATAATATGGGAAGAAAAAAAGTAAAAATAAAAGAAATAACAATAAAAACCAAATTATCAAAAGTATACTATGTATATATAATAATAATTTTTTATAATTCTTTATAATGCAATATGATATCATTCAACAATCAAAGTGAACAAAAAAAAATCAACATAAAACACAAAACTAAATCACACCAACCTAAAATAAAGTTATAAAGAACACAAAAATTTATCAACCTAAAACAGATATGCAAAAAAAATTAAAAAAACTCACCAAAAAATTGAGAGAGAAATAACATTTTTATTGTGAGGGAAAATTGTGCATAAAATGGAAGAGTGAATGACAAATTTATGCTAAGAGTATGATAATAAGAAGAAACAAAATAAAAGAAGATAAAGGGAAAGAGGAAGCGTGATATTAAGGTAGGGGGTTTGAGAAGATAAAAAGGTAAAGGGAATGAGAAAGGTTGGAGAAAGTGTAAAATATTAAATTTTTAATTTTTTTTAAATAAAAAAGATGAGAAAATATAAATAATTTAATGATATGTAGGATTTCATCTTATTTCAATGTTGAATAAAATAAGATGAGAATAAAAAAAAATAAACAAAGGATATAACAATAAATACTAAATTATCAAAATCATGCTATGTAATAGAAAAATATTATTTTTTATATATGTTAGGACATATGTAGTTCAAGTCTGTGAACATATGTCGTTATTTTGTGTAATTGGCTTATCCTTAGACAAAACGCACTTTACTTGTAATTGGGTAGATTTAGGATGAGTTTAACACTTCAAGAAATAGTGGTTCAAGGTTAAGTGTTGAAGCCGTCAAAGTCTGTCCAAGAAACAAGCTAGGAAGTGCAAGTTTTTAAAGCTCGACACATACCTCGACAGATGCATCTATCGAGCTTTAAAGAAGCTGTTTTGCCCGAGCCTCGACAGCTGTCTCGACACCTCTCGACACCTCTATCTGTCGAGAATTAAAGAAAACAGATTTCCAGGTCTGTTTCAAGTCTAATCCGTAAGTGTGTCTTTGGGACTTCTTTTCTCCTAACCCTAGACATATAAAATGATTATTTTAAGGGCCGTCAAGCAAGAGATCACAAGATACAAGTTGCACATTCATTGAGAACTTGTTGTTCATGCAATTTGTGATCTGACAGACAAAGTTTGTGCCCTAGTTCATCCTTGATGATTTGAAGAACTTTGCAGCCAACTCTCTCTCTCTCTCTCTCTCTAGTTGGTATTTGAAGTCGCGTACTGGGATCCGCGCATCTGGTTAGTCACGTACTTGGGAGCTGTGCATTGAAAGGAGAAACTGTCACTACAGAACAAGTCCAATTGGGTATTGGGGTAAGAGTTCAACTGTAGGTTGGTGAGGTACTTGGGATTCCTTGCTTGTAACTGCTTGTTGTGATAATAGTGGAGTTTCGGGAGTGGTGACCTTAAATCACTCGGTGGGGTTTTTGCCGTAAGGTTTTCCCCATTCGTAAACAAATCACCGTGTCATTTATTTTCTGCTGCATAAATTAGTTTTGGTGATTTGTTTGTGCTGCCACGTGATATTGCATGTTAAATTGATTAATTAATAACTTGGCTAATTAATCAACGTAATTTATCATAAGGGGTCAACGCGTTTGTGGCCTGTCAATATACAATCGTTAATTCTTTATAATGCAATAATAGGATAACATTAAATAATCAAAGAGAACACAAAAAAAAAAAAAAAAAAAAAAAATTTGAGAGATAGAGAGAGAGATAACTTTTTTTTGTGGGGGAAAACTATGCAAAGAATGGAAGAAATGATGACAAAGTTATAGTAAGAGAGTGTGAATAAAAATAAATAAATAAAAGAAGATAAGGGAAATATGAATAGTAATATTAAGGTAGAAGGTAGTGGAGAGATGAAATGGTAAGGGAGAGAAAAAGGTTAACGAATATGTAAATATTTTTTAAAAAAAGTGAATGTTAAAAAAATTATAAGAAAATTGGAAAGAAAAAAGAATAATGACATAAACGTCAATGTGATTTAACTAGAGCGTAACAACAATAAATGTTATGTTTCATCTTTTATATATATATATATATATATATATATATATGTGTGTGTGTGTGTGTGTACACATATAGAGTAAAGTACCACAAATCAATGGACTACCAACTAGTTTTCACGTTTTTTTTTTTTTAGCTATAGTACTTTTCACTAGTTAAAGGTTACAAATTAAGAAGTACTATATTGTATATAGTTAGAGCTTGTGAAGATATATGTACCTGCATCAGAACACCTAAGGTAACCACAAAAGCGTTAGGAATAGGTTCAACACCAATCCATTCCTCATCCTTGAAGACTTCAAGCCCATATACATCACCTTGAAGAAGAATATTAATGACAATAGGGTCTCTATGTTTGCACAAACCCAAGGTTAAACTTGGGTCTGGGCATGGTGGATAGTGATTGACCAACAGTACTTGATTTTCACCAAGTTCACTGCTAAAATGATCGGGGTTGAGTCCCAAGCCTTGAGCAATGAACTCCAAAATCCTAAAGGCCACCTTCCTTAATTCAGCTGTATATATCGCAACAACTTCTCTGAAAAAGGTTACATGAAACATCATCATGTAGTTCATTTCTGTTCTTATATGTATATCAAGCCACTACTTGGAAAGGGTAAAAACTAAAAAGCATGAGAGAACAAATTAACATGTCTATGACTATGAGGATTTACCGATATTTAGGTGGCTTTTCAGGCCAAAATTGGATGTACTTCTCTAAAGGATTACAATGTTGAAACAATCCATCCCTCCAGAAGTGAAACTTTTCAGTTGCATAATTATGACTGCTTGTATACATGTAGCAGCTCTTATTGGGGTCCTTCGAAGTTTCGATTGCCTTGTCCTCGGCAGATAATGCATGAAACTCTTTAAAAACACCCATGGCCTCATCTATTAAGTTGCTAGGGACTCCATGGTTGATCACCTATTAGATGGTACAAATCATAGCATAACACAAATGTATCAAATATGAAAAAAGTTGCCAAGCATCACTCGGGAATAAATCATTGTCTCATAAAAGAATAAAAGAAAAGATGTGTGGGTGAACTGGAACCTGAAACATTCCAAACTCTTGGCTAGCTTCCAAAATTTGTTGAAGTATATCGGTTTGATCATGAGCCCCAAGATCAACCACTGGAATATTTTTGCTTAGAGGGAGCATCCCTGGTCTATCTTCTGGTGGGAGTATATACGATTCTGGCAAGGATCGATCATTGCACCAGCTTGAAACAAGGTGCTCCATGGCTTACAACTCAAATCTCTCAGAGGAAGAAGGAAATGTCTATGCTGTGGATAGAACATGGACCACAAATGTCAATAAAGAGCATCCACTACAAGTTGTTGACTAAAAGAACCATAATACAATATACACACGTTTTTTTTTTCTTCTTAATGTCACTATCTCAACTATAGAGCATCATTCTATATCATATAATATCACGACAAAAAGCATAGGCTCCATTGGTATTCTCCATGTTGAAGAATTGTTTTAAGTCTACGAAAAATGATCACTCCATGGGCGGCGCCTTTGGCTTCGTAACCATTATGATTTTTTTATTTCATAGATAACATGCCATTCTTAAATAATGAAATAAATCCTAATCAAGCATTTGAAAAAGATTTCTATCATTAAATAACAAACTTCAATAATAAAATTTTATTAAAATAAACTTTTCAACTTTTGGTAGATAGCTTGTAGCTGTCAAAACTAAAAGATAATTAAGAAATAAATCCTAATCAAGCATGTGAAAAAGATTTCTATCATTAAATAACAAACTTCAATAATAAAATTTTATTAAAATAAACTTTTCAACTTTTGGTAGATAGCTTGTAGCTGTCAAAACTAGAAGATATTTAAGAAATAAATCCTAATCAAGCATGTGAAAAAGATTTCTATCATTAAATAACAAACTTCAATAATAAAATTTTATTTAAATAAACTTTTCAAGTTTTGGTAGATAGCTTGTAGCTGTCAAAACTAAAAGAAATATATCGTGTAAATATAATACAACTTATATTAAGTCCGATTATTGAAGAACTTAATATGAACAAAGTTTTCTTCTAAATCAGTTTGAAGGAGTCTCTTTCTTCAATTCACAAAGTTTAGATTTATAAGATTATTTACATTTAAACAAGTTATAAAAATAATTAAAAATATCATATAACTAAAATATAAGAAAAATAAAAGAAAAAATAAAATATTTGAGGTTAAATCAAGCAGACCAAGTGCAAAATGGAAGAGAAAAAAATTATCAATGGTTGAGAGCCGAGGCGTGGAACTTAATCTACTTTTCTAAGAAGTGATTTTGCACTACTAGATGTATTTTATCCTGGGTGCAATATGGCCCCAACGATCACCCCCAAGATTCACCCGTAGGCTTTGGTTGTATGTACTCACATACCAAAGCTTTCAACTCATGTTAATGCCCAAACGAATGAAGGAACTCGTGATAGAGATGGAGAAAACATGTTAAGGGAAAGGTTGACAGGAATAACAATACACTAGGGGTCGTCAATGGAAGTTGTGTATTGAATACACATTTTGGAATCCGCCTTGAAGGAAGTCAGCCATAATTTGAATTCTTTATTGCAACCAAAAGTTACTAATGATATTAAGGAAATTTTCATGAATTCGGGATGTGCTTGATCATAAAGGAAAGTGTCCATTTTATGTGAAAGAAGGGATTGCATAAAAGGGGGAAAAAAATAGGTGGACCAAAGGGGTAAGCAGATGCTGGCCTGAGGTGAGTTTAATTCTCATTTCTCACCCATTAATATTTGTTCTAGGGTGGCTAAATTTTACACGACCCACGAACCCAACACAACACAACATGAAATTAGTAAGTTATGAATTGAGGTTTAACGGGTTCATTTCATATTCGGGTTGACACGACTGGCCTATTTAATAAATGTGTCGTGTTCGTGTCCAATATATGGAACTCATTTGACCCATTTCATTAAATGTTATTTCACCAATATACCCTTCGAAACGCTAGGTATATAAACTTATTTGTTGTTGTGGTTTATTTTCTTTGACATATTGTAATTGATTATTTGTGATATTAAGAGAATACATACATATATAGTTTTAGTTATATTATTTTTTTAATGAGTCCTGTAACATATTCAAATAATACACATGGATATTATTAGAAATCACTACCTAGTATCTCTATCCAAAATATATATATATATATATATATATATATATCACTACCTAGTATCCAGTATATTGAAGGAGATAACTCCTAAAAGATTGAAACTAAACTTTGTCCAAATTTTTTATAGGGTGAAAGGCACTTAACAATTTAATTTTTAATTTTCTAATGAGACCAAAATACCCTTAATCATTTCGTCCCAACTCAAATAGTAAAGAGTTTTTGTAACACAATTGATTGGCACCTATGGTATTTATAAGGGAGACATCTGGAGTTCAATTGCCCCTTCCCATTATAAATTATGAATATCAGATTATTATAAAAACAAAAGAAGAAAAAATCCTCAAATCAACAAATTGAAAAAACAAAACAAAACAAAACCTATACCACACTTCACACAGAAATCACAACTCTTTTACAAATTAGAACAAACTAGTACATATGATTTATAATAAATAAAAATATAAATAAAGATCACTTAATTACTTGAAGAAAAAAATGATATGGGATTCTTAAAAATTGTGAATCTCACTTAACAACTGCTCAAAAATTGAACAACTGGTTTCCAAAAACCTCATGGGCCTTGAAATGGGTGCATTGGCTGGCCATGGTTCATGACCTGGGGTTCATTTTGTGTTACTAGTTCTTGTAAAGATGTTATTTATAACTATTTTGTGTTGGCTTTAATTCCATGCCAAATCTAATTATAATTATGTTCAATCATATTTAGACTGTATTTTATGTGGTATTTCATTGTATGGGTTATGTGTGAGAGCGAGTATGAAGACTCAAGCTTTTATTGAAGACCAAGTGGATTTTACGAGAAGTTTCTCAAGCATTCTTTTCGCAAAGAGACCATGTGCAGAGCACATGACTGGAATGAGAAGAGTCATGATAGTTGGTTTTCGTGAGTAATTCGCAAGTAAGGTCTTCCCATGAAATACTCGCAAAACATTCTGTTTTACTATTTTGGCATATCTGCTACACCTTATCTTCACCCACCCTATATATATCCTCATTACCCACATATTGTAAAGAGTGCTTTTCAAATAAAAATCCCTAGCATACACACTTGAAAGTTAGAGACTGTTATACCCACAATCCTCTACACAATTCTTTGTGGTTTTCCTCAAACTCCTACCTTTTCATATCCATATCCATATCCTTGAGAGGTTGATAGCCCAAACACTTACCACACCCAATCAGAGTGTAAAGTGAGTTTTTGGTGTTGCTGGGAAGTATCGGAAGAAGCCAAGTATTGGCAGATGCAATCGGGTTGAATTCCGCACTTAGTTAAGTTAGAGTAAAATCAACAGAGCCATAATCTTTTAATTTGGGGGTCTAAACATCTCTTGTGTTTTAGCACAAATTTGAGTTTTCAATTGGTATCAGAGCAGGTACACTTGTTGTGGTTCCATTACCTTAGTGTGATCCTAGACCCCTTTTATGATGGATCGATCACAATCGTTTAATGCTCCACCATTCTTTGATGGGAGCAATTATGCATTTTGGAAAGTCCATATAAGGGCATTCCTTTGTGCTATAGATGAGACGGTATGGGATTTCATCTAGAATGGATATGATAGACCCACTACCACCAAATCCGATTGGGATAAGGCAGCTCTTGCTTTAGCAAATGCCAATAGCAAAGTAATTAACGCTATTTTTTGTGGTGTGTCTACTGATGAATTTCACAGGATATCTCATGTGAAGACCGCCAAGGAAGATTGCAAAATTCTTGAGACTACCTATAAAGGTACCAAGAAAGTCAAGGAAACAAAGCTCCAAATGCTTACGACCCGATTTAAAGAGCTCAAGATGAGTGACGATGAGTTATTTGATTCATTCTATGGGAAACTTAATGAGATATTGATCGCCAAGCTCAATCTTGGTGAGAAGATTGACATGCTAGGGTGGTGAGAAAGATTTTGAGGTCCTTACAGGAGAACTTCCAGGCAAAGGTTACAACTATAAAAGGGAGCAAAGATTTGGAAGAGATTAAGATTCAAGAACTACTTGGATCTCTCCAAACATATGAGCTCGGACTGCCTTCCCACAAGCCAAGCAAATCACTTGCTCTCAAAACCATCAGTGAGAGAATGGATGACTCCTCCGAAGAAGATGATGTGGAGAAGGAGGTAGCATTCCTTGCAAAGAACTTTTGAAAATTTCTTAAGATGAAAAACAATGGGAAGTCTTTTAGCAAAGGAAAGTTCTCATCCTCTAGAAGTGATAGGAAGGAGTTCAAGAAGAAAGAGGGGAAGGATTCTCAATCCCCTCAAGGAATCATGTGCTATGAATGCAACAGTCATGGACATCTCAAGAAGGAATGTCACAACTATTTGAGAGGGAAAGGTAAAGTTTTTGCCACTACCTTTAGCGACTCTGAAAGCTCAAATTCTAACATGGAAGGAGAGTGTGATAGTGATGGAAACTATAAGGCCTTCATGGCAATTACCTCCGTTGACTCTAAGGATGATTTGAGCAATTTGGTTGACCAACTTGGTGTGCATTTGGACAATGAAGAAGTTGAAAGTTCGGATGATAAGGATGTATGCCTCAATGAAGGTGAGAAGATCCTTCAAGAAGTCTATGATGCTTTGCTAGAAGATTGTGGCAAATACACCAAGGTTGAGAATAATGCCATGAAAAAGATGAAAAACAATTGAAGAAGAGAATAGGTGCACCCTTATGCAACTTAAGGAAGCGAAGTGTGAAGTAGACGGGCTTAAGGGAGAATTTGTAGAAGCTTATTCTAAAATCAAGTTTCTTGAACTTGAAATTATCCAAGCAAATGTCAAGGTTGAGCGCATCACCACCAAGAAACTTGACAATGTGCTATCTTCACAAAAATTTTCACATGATAAGACCGGTTTAGGTTATATAGGTGAAGGAATCTCTAGCAGCAAACCTAAAAAGGAAGTGAGGTTCATATCAGCCAAGAATGTAGAGAAACTCAAAGATGTGAAGCCTGAGATTGAGACCTTTATTGTTGCAAAAAGAACCATTGGTGCAAACCAAAGGATAAAGGAAAGTCATTACCCAAAAATCAAAAGAGACTTCAAGTGAAGCATTGTTGTCATCACTGTGGCGTGCTTAGGCACACAAGCCCAAATTGTTTCAAGCTTCATGCACTAAAGAAGACTGATTCTATGCGCTCAAGAAGACTGATTTTATGCACGGCTAAGAAAGTTCAAGAAGAATACCAAAGGGAGCACAAGCTAAGGGAGAAAGTGAGGGACAACTCATTGGAGATGTTATGGAAATGTTGAAAAACATCTCACTATGCCTTGCTAGCTTCACCCCGAGGTTTGAAAGTTATATCATTCGTACCTCTTCATCTAAGGATCTCACCCAAAACACTCGTAAAGTGTGGGTAAAGAAGGGTACTCATGCATGATCACTCTCTATGCCCATGTATTAATACTTCTAATGTTTTAGGGTCATAAGTTCATGCATCATGACATCTACAATCTTCTTGTGTCATTGCTTCAGGTTTTTAGCATGTTTCTTTTCAAGTTTATTTTGTACTTGTTGTTTTTGTTGATCTTACTTTATATGTTTTGTTTTTTAGTGTGTTGAAAAATTCAAAAACCATAAAAAGTGAAAAATCTCCAAAAAGTTTGATCGCTTGTGTTGTATTTATCACATGTGAGTTTGACCTAGTACCTTCGTACTAATGGCGTAGTGCATTTACAAGCTTAGCTTGTTATGTATACACATCTATCTTTGTGAATAAAAATCTTGACATCTATGTGTGATTGTTGTAAATTGATTTTTAAGTTTATCATGAATGATTAGTCAATAGTCTTGATGGTTTTGATACATGGATAGACTTATGCCTATATATCTTCCTACTTTTTATGTTTTTACTTTATAGCTCAACAAATATCAAATCTCGAAAAGAAATAATAAGCTACAAAAGCCTCATACATACTAGTATTTGACTAAGAAAAATGGAAAGCGACTTGTATGAAAATGTATGGTTGCCAAAAAAGCCAAAGTCTTACTCTCAATATTGAAATATCAAAAATTTCAAGCATCAATCTCAAAATGAGATCTATTGTTCGTAAATGATCAAAAGTCATGATTTGAAAGAAGCCAACAAGAAATGCTTCAAAGATATGTAATTATTTTCTTGTGGGAGGTCATATATGTTCATTTCTATAATTGAGATAACCACTTGACTTTGTACTAGTTGTGTATGACTTGATTGAACTGATCATTGAAGCTTCACTCTAGACTAAGGACTTTTCCACATTTGATATACACACACAACACACAAGTTTATTATTCAATTAATGTTTATTTCATTTGTGTGATTGTACATGTTCCAATGTAATGTGTATACTCAATTGCTTATCGATCAAACCCAAAAAGATTTTTGAATATTTTATATGTTTTTGAAAGTGTTTTATGCTTTCAAGTTTTGAGTTTTTGTTCATATTGCATTTTTCATGTTTTTCATCAAAAACTCCTTTAAAGGCATTTTTGCGAGAAGCTCGTGAGTAAGCTCTCCCACGAAAATGAGATAGGCAAAAATGAAGATACCAAAATTTTTAGATAAAAACTTTCACGATTGTCTCGTGAGTAAATCTTACCTGCGAAATTTTTTGTGCTTTAGAAGCATTTTTCGCTAGTATTTCGCGAGAAGCTAACCCGCAAGAAAATGCGTGTTTTCAGTTTTTAAAGGCTAATCAAGACAGTTTTTCAAACATATGCACTTTGCCTCCCTCGAGCCTTTCTCAGCCCTAAACATATTTTCTCTCAAAAACCCAACCAAAACTCAAGAGAAATCTTCTCAAAGTCATCTCTAAGGTATGTTTGATTAATCTTTTTCTCTTTATTTCTTAATATTATGCGTTAGATTCTAGGTTTTGCATGAGTTGGGTATATTTTTGAAAAAGGGTTGGGAAACTTTAAGTTTTGTGAAATTTTTTTCAATTTGTTGATTGGGCTTTGTCCCATTTGCTTTGTTTGTGATTATGTTGGCCCCTTATGGCATTTAAACATGTATTTAGGCAAGATTTTCATATGTTAATGCATTGTTTACATGTTAGTTGCGTTGGTGCATACCAAGTGTTTGATAAAATGCCCAAATGGCATTTTGGTGTTGTTTTGAACTTCGATGAGTACCAAACTTTGGAAATTACCATGATTATACATGTTTTTCATGTTTTGATCATTAGTTGTGTGTTTTACATACTTTGACCCAAATGTGCTTAGTCAGGCCTTGATCATGCATCGCATATGCACACCACATGTACACTTGATACACACACTTGTTCACTTGTCATGTTTTGCATATTACTCATGCTAGATAAATGCTGTTACATGTGTAGTACTCTTTACATGATCTTGTGACATTGTTTATGTTCTGTTTAGGACTTTGTGTTTGGTTTATGGACTAAATTAGTACTAATCAAGTTTGTGTTCTTGTTTTGTGTTTTTGCACTTGTGTCTTGTGATTGTTTTTGTAGATGTGTCCTACCAAGCATTCTACCACAAAGAAATCATCAAAGCATCCACGCTCGAACTCAGAGAATTTCTGAAGCATTGAGGCAGACATGGCCTACAACGACTTCTACAAAAGGGCAATGATCATCATGGAAATGGTTGTAAGAATGGAGACTTTTGAAAACACTTTCATTCCTGAAGTGTTCAAGGAGAGGATATAGACAAAGTTGCTAAACCTAAGTGGGAATGTCTTTGCCGAAATCATAAGGGAATTCTTTACAAATGCCCTTGTGGAAAGGGGAGCGCATAAATTGTTGGGTGAGGGAAAGAGAATTCTTTATCACTAGGGACTCCATTCCAGAGGTCTTAGAAGTTCATCCACCATCTCAACAAATTTCTATCCAACATGATGATAAATTGGATTCTCTTCAGCCAATGACGGAACTCCTCAATGGCACTCTCAAAAGGAAGTCATTAAATACAATTCCTTTCACCACGAAGATGAGGATATTGGCCCATATAATGCTTCACAACCTCCATTCGGTGACGAACTTGACCACATTGTCTGCACCAAGAACTATGTTTCTATATGATCTCTTCACATATAAGGAGATTGACATATGTGGTCACATATACTACCTCTTAACCAAAGCCATCGCCAAGAGGAATTTGAGAACCGTCTTGCCATTCCCAAATCTCATCATGGCTCTCAAAGCAAAAACAAGGTTGAAGATTCCAAGTGGTCTTACCATGGTGCAAAGGGACTCTTCAATCGGTGCTCCAACAATGACCTGAAGCAAAGCCCATATCACCGGACCAAAAATTGGCATTTCTCAAATCCCAAGGGACAATGTTGAGGAAGAAAGTGGGAACACGGAGGAAGAGATTGACAAGTTCACATCAGCCTTAGAGGGCTCAGCACAACCATCCTCCCAAGCACAAGCACAAGCACAAGGACCCGATTATCTTGATTGTCTCATTGCAAGGGTTGAGCAGATGTACGGTATGCTAGAATCACATGTGCAGCACACCTCGGTTCAACTTATCTATGTCGAAGGCCAGATTATTGCACTATCATCTCAATTTGATGACATGATGATGGGGTAGTGGTAGCAACAAGAGGGCTCCAAATCAGAATCTAAGCAGTTCGAGCCTCTTTGGCTATTCTGGTCAAAAAGGGGGAGAAAGTTTGAGGGGGAGATGCACAGTTTGAAGGGGATTATAGCATAGCATATCATAGATATTGGTTTATTTTGGTGGTGGTTTAGTAGTTTACTTTTATTTTAGTAGTTTACTTTTGTTTTAGTAGTCTACTTTCATTTACCATTAAAGTTTTTACAACTCTTGGTTATTTACATTGCTTTCTTTTAAAACTTTAAAGTACTCTAGTTTAAATTTCAGTTCATCTTTAGTACTTTATTGTTGTATCCTTTCTTTGTAGCTTTTTAAGTACTGTTAGATTAATGCATACGTTATCTTTAGTACTACACACTTGTACCCTTGTTGAATCTTGTATCCTTAATGCAAATACATTTTGTGTTTTGCATTGGTTGTATGTTGGACATGCAATTGATTTTTGCATTGCTCTTAATTGCATTGCATGTCCAAATGGTTATTTACTAGTTAAATGTTCATTGTAGTCATTCTTTAATGACTGTTCTTGTTTGATCAAGTTATGTTTCATAGTTTATATCTTGTTAATAACCTTGATCGTATTTTACTTACTCCTATACGTACCTTGTATTCAACTTGTCATAAGCTTAATGAAAGTTTTGTTTGTGTGCAAATGTTTTAGAATACAGGTATATATGTGCAAGTGTTTCACAGCTTCTAGATTAGGTGTGAGTGAGTTTTACCACTGTTCTCAAACTCATGTTTAAGTCTAGAGTCTATTTTAGGGGTTTTGTCATGGAATAGCCAAAATTGTAAAGTTGTTATTTACAATTATTTCATATTGGCTTTAATTCCGTGCCAAATTTGATTGTAATTATGTTCAATCATATTTACCCTGTATTTTATGTGGGATTTCATTGTATGAGTTATGTGTGAGAGAGTGTGAAGACTCAAGCTTCTATTGAAGACTAAGTGGATTTCGCGAGAAGTCTTCCCGCGAAGTAAGTCACGTGTAGAGCACCTGACTAGAATACGAAGAGTCATGACAGCTGGTTTTCGCAAGTAATTTACGGGTAAGGCCTTCCTGCGAAACGTTCTGTTTTGCTATTTTGGCATATCTGCTACACCCTATCTTCACCCACACTATATATCCATCATTATCCACATATTGTAAGGAGTTCTTTTCAAAGAGAAAATCCTAGCATACACACTTGAGAGTTAGATATTGTTATATCCACAATCCTCTACACAATCCTTTGTGGTTTTCCTGAAACTCTTACCTCTCCATATCCATATCCATATCCTTAAGAGGTTGATAGCCCAAACACCTACCACACCCATTCAGAGTGTAATTAAAGTGAAGTTTTGGTGTTGCTAGGAAGTATTGGAAGAAGCCAAGTGTTGGCGGATGCAATCAGGCTGAATTGCGGAATCCAGAAAGTTAGACAAGACACGATTCTGAGAAGCCTTGTTGGAGTAAGAGCTTAGAGGGCTTAGGTGCATTGGGTAGATTAGGCTTGGAGGGTCTGTTGCTATTCGTGTATTCCAACTTATTGTCTAGTGGATCGATTTACCACTTGGAGGGCAGCAGAGAGGTTTTTCGCCGAGTTCTTCGATAACACTTCTTAATGTTATCTTGTGTTTGTATCTTTTTTCCCTACTCGTTTAGCTTTCATTTTATTGTTGATATATGATAAATATGGCTTAAAGTAGTTTTATTGTTTTTTCGCTTGCATTTACTGTATTCCGCACTTTGTTAAGTTAGAGTAAAATCAACCAAGCCATAATCTTTTAATTTAGGGGTCTAAACAACTCTTGTATTTTAGCACAAATCTGAGCTTTCAATTCTCTTTGATTTCAGTGGACTTTGTCTTCTGAGGAAATGAAAGAAAGAAAGGAAGGTAGTGAAAGAGAAATAGATTTGAGGTTACCTTATGGTTTAAGGGGTTTGGAAACGTTGATCAATAATCTAACGTATAATTGAATGAGAATTCCTTCATGCCCTTTAGTAAGAGATGCATTTCTTTGTTAAAAATAAGTTCATACAAAAGACACAACTCTTTATTTAATAACTAACTTTTTGATACAAGATATAATTTCTACTCTAGCCTAATCTAAATATATATATGTGTAAAGCTCCCTCCTAGAGACTTAAACCCCGACCTTTGCCCCCCACACTCCACAAGCACTTATACCTGTGGAGTGACCATCGCATCAAGGCTGTGTGGTGGTTATTTAATAACTAACTTAACATTAAATATATTTTCTACTTAAACGTTAGTGAAGCATCATCATCCACCAAGTGGGAGCTATTGCATAAGTGAGGGTGATTACGGTGTGATCACTCATCACTTTTGTACATTAACTTTTCCCACTTGATCACACCATAGCTAATGGTGTTAGCTACAATCAACATATACTATGATTCACACGGTATTGCTTTGTGTTTATTCTCATCTATGATTCTCATAGATCGATGTCAATGCCCGATCTTGGCAATCGTACCTGTCGTGGCACTTGCAAAAGCATCATTGTAGGCCTTTGTTTGTAGCAGCAGTTACAAAAACCGTTATAATAGATGATCTATAGTGGCAATTTTTGAAAACCCTGAAAAAAAAAAAAAAAAAAAAAAAAAAAAAAACCGATATAGGATGGTTTTTTTTTTTTTGAGAATCGGATGGTTTTTTTGTAGCACTCCACTAATCACGCGCTTCATCATATACTATATTTCTTGCCGTATAATCTAGAGGTCTTATCGATTTACTATTATTTCAAGTGAACAACATTAGACATGTGGGACGTAGTCCACACACACCTCTGGGATTTTGTTCTGCCCATACTACTCCCAACGTCCTTTAGCCACAAACACTAGACATGTGTCAACCTACATTGACTCTTACGTTATGTACTTTCTCTGAGCCAATATTTCTGAAAATTCTCCTCAAACAATTTTATCGACGAATCTGTGCAATTCTCATTCACAATGCCTTATCATGCTTTCAGGTGTATAATTAGTTGTTTGTTGCTGGTTGAGATGATACATTCAAATACAAGTTGAAGTTCTAAGAAATTGCATAATATTCTTTTACTAATAGCACATTTTGATCTTGTTTTGTCTTGAATTTTTATGTTTAAGGAGGAGAGGGAAATAAAAATTTTGCAAAAATACATATTTACCCTTTTTTAATAGAGATGGATAACGGAAAACTAACGATGATAATCTCAGGTGGGTAAAGTGTTAAATTTATCACGAATAGATAAAGTGAAAATGAACCTAATTATAGGCAGGTTTATTGTAATTTACCCCTTTTTTTATTTCATTGACCACATGCCATACTTAAATAATGAAATAAATCCTAATCAAGCATGTGAAAAAAGATTTCTATCATTAAATAACAGTCTTTAATAATAAAATTTTATTAAAATATAAAATTTTCAACTTTTGGTAGATAGCTTATACTTGTCAAAACTAAAAGATATATATCGTTAATAGGTCTTACTACAAAAGAAATTAAAATGTTCAAGATTTTCCTTTAAACCAATTTGAAGGAATCTCTTTTGTTAGACAAAATTTTATAAGTCTATTTACATGAAATATTTAAACAAGTCACAAGAATAATTAAAATATCAAATTACAAGTATACTTGTATAGTTGTAGTCAAATTACTTTTTTAACAAGTCATGTGATTTATTTAAATAATACACATGGATGGTACTATAAAATATAAATCACCACATGGTATATTGACTAAAATAACTCTTTAACTTGTTTGCAGTTGGAGCTAAAGTTTGTCCAAATTTTTTATAGGGAGAAAAAAGGCATTTGACAATTTTAATTTTGATTTTTTGAATGAGACCAAAATACCCTTTACTCATTTCTCCCCAACTCAAAACAAACTCAAATAACAAAGAGTCTTTGTAGCCCAACTGATTGACATCCCCTGGTGTTTTAAGGGAGACATCCGAGGTTTTAAATTTTCTCATGCCCATTATAATTTTAATTTATAACTATCAAATTATTAAATAACAATAATAATAATAATAATAATAATAATAACAAATGATGATGATAATGATAATAATTATAACTCAATTCAGCAGACGAAAAACAACAACAACAACAACAATAATAATAATAAACTCAACTCAGCAGAACGAAAAACAAAAACAAAACAAAACCACTATCATACTTCGCATAGAAATCACAACTCATCTACAAATGAAAAATTATCACTCCATGCGCACCTTTGGTTTTGTAACCATTAATATGATCACATGCCATACTTAAATAATGAAATAAATCCTAATCAAGCATGTGTAAAAAGATTTCTATCGTTAAATAACGGACTTCAAATAGAAAAATTTATTAAATTATAAGCTTTTCATGTGTTAGAACCCCTTTCTCTCACTTGTGTGTGTGTGCATTCGTTTCTCAAAAAATAATTATAAACTTTTCAACTTTTGTTAGATAGCTTGTAGCTGTCAAAACTAAATGATATATATTGTTAGGACTGATTATGAAAGAAATTTAAAATTTACAAGCTAGGTTTTCTCCAAACTTGTTTAAAGGAATCTCTTTCAATACACAACAATTTATAAGACTATTTACATATATTATTTAAGCAAGTTACAAAAATAATTAAAAATATCATTTGACTGAAATATTAGAAAAATAAGAGGAAAAAAAAATAAAATATGCGATTAAATCAAGCAGACCAAGTGCAAAATGGAGGAGAAAAAACCTATCGATGGCTAAGAGCTGTCCTAAGAAGTGATTTTCGGCCCACCGGATGCAATTTAACCTTGGTGCAAAATGGTTCCGGCAATCACCCCTCAGGATTCAACGGCGAGCTTTTGTTGTATGCAATCACACACCAAAGCTTTGAACTCATGTTAATGCCCAAACTCGTGACGTGATAGAGAGAGAAAACAGAGTGGGAATTTTTGGATTGATCGTCACTTTCTTGAAAGGGAAAAAGCCTCCGTTTATATATGTTAAGGCCTTAAGGGAAAGGTTGACAAGAATAACAGATAACAATACACATTTTAGAATCCCCCTTGATGGAAGTCAGCCATATTTTGAATTCTTGATTGCCTCCAAAAGCTACTAACGATATTAAGGAAATTTCCATGAATTCGAGATGTGCTGGATCATAAAGGAAAGTGCCCATTTTATGTGAAATAGGGGAATGCATAAAAGAGAAAAAAGTTGGACCAAAGGGGTAAGGATGATGGCCGTAGGTGAGTTTAATTCTCATTTCTCACCCATTATTTGTGCCCTTGCTGATCAGTTTCGGTATAAATATGACCAGCTGTAATTATTTTCCAAAATTGACTCTTTTTCCAATGTAAAAAAGTACACATCAATAGTTGTTACGCAACAAGTTAAAGTAAAATTCCTCCAAACACTTTTTTTTTTTTTTTTCTCTCTATTTTTGCAGAAAGAAAATTTAATTTTGAAGAAAAAGTTTAATTTCAAACCAATTTGGAAGAAAACATACACATATAGTTTTAGTCGTATAGTTTTTTTAATAAGTCATGTAAATATTCATATAATACACGTAAATAATATTATAAATCACTATGTAGTACCTAGTATATTAAAGGAGATAACTCCTACGCTTTGTCCAAATTTTTTATACTACATTTCTTGCAGTATATTCTGGATTTCTTATCAATTCACTATTATTTCAAGTGAACGGCATTAGACATGTGGGACTTACACACACTGTTGAGATTTTATTCTGCCCATAGTACTGCCAGCACCCTTTAGCCGCACACACCAGACATGTGTCGACCTACATTGACTTTTACATTTACGTACTTTCTCTAAAGCCAGTATTTCTGTAGTTTTCTTTGAACAATTTTATCGGCCGATTTGTATGAGCTGTGTTGTATCTGTAGCGATGCATGCAGTTCTCAATCACAGTGCTTTTATACTAATTAACACCGACTAATTATGTCCCTAAAGTAGAAGCTATATATATAGCTATGTTCTCTGGGCGTCCTTGGTCCTTTCGTCTATGCAACCGCATGTAGTATTTTTGGATCCATGAGTCTTATACAGTTATACACACGCTTTTAATTTTTCTTCTTCTCAAAAGTCACTATCTCAATTTTCAACTTCAGAGTACCACTCTATCATATAAAAATGATATAATATTAATATCACGACAAAAAGTATAGGCTCCGTTGGTGATCTCCGTGATGAAGAATAGTTTTAAGTCAATGAAAAATTCACTCCATGCGCGCCTTTGTTTCGTAACCACTATGATTTTTTCTTATTTCATAGATCACACGCCATACTTAAATAATGAAATATAAATCCTAATCAATCAAGCATGTGAAAAAGATTTCTATCATTAAATAACAAGCTTCAATAATAAAATTTTATTAAAGTAAACTTGTCAACTTTTGTTAGATAGATTTCTCAATCAAAAAAAAAAAACTTTTGTTAGATAGCTTGTAGTTGTCAAAATTAAAAGATATATATCGGTAGGTCCGAGTATGAAAGAATTTAAAATATACAAGATTATCCTTTAAACTAATTTAAATGAATCTTCCAACACACAACAATTTATAAAACTATTTATGTGTATTATTTAATCAAGTTGCAAAAATATTCCAAGCTCAGTTTGTAAATATGCATAAGATACGCGTATCTTACGCATACATTGGTATTAATTAAATAAACTTGCACCTCCCGAATTGTTCTCAAATGTGAGTAATCTTACACGTGATTTTGAAATTAGAAGTACCATACGGGAGTATAGAACTAATAAATTTTGATTTGTAAAATATAGCTTGTTAAATGTAAAAGATAAAAGTTATAATACTTGATGGTTGACCACTGCGCACCCTTGGTGAAGTGGTCACTCCACAAGTATAAGTGCTTGTGAGGTATGGAAGGCAAGGGTCAGGGTTCACAACTGTAGAAGGGAGTTTCACACATACATACACTTAGATTAGATTAGAGTTTAATTTCCATCTTGTATAAAAAAAATATTTACTTAATGGCTGTTAATTTGGCATTGACGTAAAAGCTCAAAGCTCAAACGCATGTTGGATACAACTAAGGGAAGCATATTCCTACCAAATACAAGTGTCATTTTTTTTCCTTTTTCTCTTTTAATAATAAAAGTGTCATGTATAGTATTTATTTTACTTAAAGATAAGTGAATGATATGTCCACAAAAATTTTACAACAATTTCACAACAAATCTTAGGCAGCATTTTGTAATTGGTGGGTAAAAAAAGTAATATCAATGGAGGGCTCAAATTATAACCAATAATAATTTGTCACATAGAATTTGCTGTGAAAATATTGTAAACCTAACATTACTCTTTCTAATATTATAAAACCAAAAAAAATAAATAAAAATTATAATAAATAAATAAATGAAAATTGCGTAAACACACATTCCAATTTTGTTTGTTGCTTTAGAGTCTATACTTTATGCTCCCAATGCTAAAATAATCATTGTTTAGATCATAAAAATTGCTAAAATTACTACAAACTTTAATAAAACTTATATATATATATATATTATAAATTGATATGACAATGAATGTAATTGGTTCATTTTAACATGAAATTAGTGTTCAAATCATTTTTTTTGAATGGCACATGAATATAAGACTTTGTTTTTATACAAGATAGAAATTTTATTCTAGCTTAATTAATTTAAGTGTATATGTGTGTAAAACACCCTCCTAGAGACTTAAACGTCAACCCTTACCCTCCACACCCCGCAAACACTTATGCTCGTGGAATGACCATCACGCCAAGGGTTCGTGGTGGTGATATAGTAAAATTTGTAAAATATATAGTATCACTCTAAAACAAATTTGTTTGAGATGTTGGATTTAATCATATATATGACTATACTTAAAAGTCATGATACAAATACTATTCTATTTATTTGACAAAAAAGGGGGTAAATGTCTCTGTTTTTTTTTTTTTTTTTTTTTGTTACAGTTTTTAAAGATAAACGTAACGTATTTGTATTATACACGTACTGTTTTTTTTTTGTTTCTGTATTTTTATTCCAAATTTTTGAAATGCACTTTTTAAAAATACACTAAATTATACTCGTCCATATGTTTGTTGTATTAAACACGTGCCGTATTTTACTAACTATGATTCCAAGTTTTAGGAAAAAGGTTTAGATTCAAATCAGATTATAAGAAATACTACATATATAGTTTTAGTCAAATGACTTTTTTAATTAGTCATGTGACTTATTCGAATAATACATATGAATAATGCTATAAAATATAAATCACCACATAGTATATTGAATGAGATAACTCCTAAACTTGTTAATTTGGAGCTAAACGTTGTCCAAATTTTTTATTGGGAGAAAAAAGAAATTTGACAATTTTAATTTTGATTTTTTTGATAAGACCAAAATACCATTTACTCATTAATTGCTCCCCAAGTCAAAACAAACTCAAATGGCAAAGAGTCTTTGTAGCTCAACTAATGAGCAACTTTTGGTATTTTTAAGAGAGACATCCGGAGTTCAAATCGCCCCCTCCCCCATTATAATTTATAACTATTGAATTATTAAGAATAATTATATAATAATAAAATAAATAAATATATTTATTTTTAAAAAAAAAAAACTCAAATCAGCAGACTGAAGAAAAAAAAAAAAACAAAACAAACCACTACCACACTTTAAAAATTAAAACAAAAGCAGGACATATAATTTTAGAAATATATATATATAACCTGATTCCTTGATGAAAAAAAAAATGATATGGGTTCTTAAAAATTATGAATCTCACTTAGAAACTGCTCAAAATTAAACAATTGGTTTCCAACAAGGACAAGGGCCTTGAAATGGGTGCATTAAATGGCCATGGTTCATGATATACATATTTGGTGTTCATCTCATTACCAGTTCTCTTTGATTTCAATGGACTCTGTCTCCTGAGGAAATGAAAGAAAGAAAGGAACACAGTGAAAGGGAGAGAGATCTGAGATTTATCTTTCGGTTTAAGGGGTTTGTAAATGTTGGTTCTAATGGTGTGGATGGTAATCCCGTTAGGATGGAAATTACCAACACAATAATAGAGAGAGAGAGAGAATAATCTACTAATGTCCTGTTAAAAAAAAGTCCAATTTTTCAAAAAAATATCATTTATTATCTCATCTTTTTAAAATTACCCTTAAATAAAGTCATAAAAATGTTTCATTTTTTTAATTTTTTTTTTTTAAGTAGTTATCAAAAATTTAAAATACAAAGTTACAGGTTGGAATAAACCTATTTTGGATTTTTTTTTTTTTTTAATTTATAAACTAAGACTTGATTAGAACGGTTTTCACAGTTAGTGTTGAGTTACTGGGTATTCTTTTCAAAAAAATCAAATCAAATCAAACCTAAAAAATATACTCATAATACAATACCAACAATATTGTCTTGCTTTCAAATTCAATCTTATCATTTAAATGGAATCTAAAAAATTACTCCTCATTACTACAATGCGTATGTTGAGATTTTTCTTTTATCTTTTTAAATGCTCCCAAAAACAAATAAGGGCATAATAGAAAAATTAGTAAATTATAATATTTTGGAACATCCAAAATGGAATATAAGACAAACAATTCGGGACGAACAAAAGTAACTAACTTAATGTTAAATATAAATTCTATTGAAATGTTGGTGAAGCAACATCATTCACCAAGTGGGGGTTATTGCATAAGTGAGAGTGCTCCATATTATGGTGTGATCACCCATCACTTTTATACACTAACCTCTCTCACTTGATCGCACCATAACTAATGGTGTTAGCTACAATTAGCATACACTATGGTCCCGGCAGTATTGCCTTATGCCCTTGTGCTGATTATCATCTATGCTTTTCATTGATCAGCATCAATGTCTGACCGTGGTAAACTGTGTACACATCTTTGTCATGCTCTACGAATCACACCCTTCGTCGTATACTGCATTTTATGTTGTGTACTTCCTCCAAGCAAGTATTCAAGAAGCTTTTCCTCTAAAGATTTTATCAAAGAAATTTTACTGTTTGAACTATGTTGTGTATGTAGCTATGCAGTGCTCATTCACAGCGCTTTTGTGCTTAACACCAACCAATTGTGTCCCCAAAGCAGAAGTTGCATTTATAGCTACGATCTCCAGGCATCTCCGGTCCTTCTGTCTATGCAATCAAATGTAGTATCTCACCTAGGTTTTGGGTAATAATTCATTTTGTTGCGCACATATGTTTCAACTTTCAACATGAGAGCTATATCTCACAATATATATGACCATTATCTACCTTTATTTATTTAATTATTTGCTAAATCAATTATATGTCTTTATTTAGTTTGTCAATCCATAATTTATTACTACATTGCATTCATAATCTTATATTCAATTGGTGTTCACTACACTTTTTTTTTAGAAGGTTCATGGCACTAAAATTTAATACATAAAAAAAAAAAAAAAAAAAAAAAAGACAATGACAATAATCATATTTTATTAGTGCAAGAGTTGACAAATACATTTATTATGATGATCCCATTAAGATTTTCTTGTTGATACAAATGGTCATAGATTGATAAAGCACAATAGGTCCCTCTATTCAGTACTACTACTTAAAGCCTCCTCTAATGCTTGAGTGTTGCCGGAGGCAGCTATATATTTGATAAGAAAGTTTTTGTATAGCAAGGACCTATAGAGCGCAGGATTGCTTGCATCAACCAAAGTTTTTGCTGGTTCTATAATTGTTTCATCTAATGGACTAATAAAGAAGGAAGCAGTTGTCCGAGCTAAATTTGAATTTGTCACCACTCGATGTTCAGCACCTTTCAACTTCCCATTACTGATAATCTGCAATTCAATGCAGCACAATTTCAAGCGCAATAATTAAGAAAAAATAATTTTTTTAAAAACAAAAAAGTTCTTCACCAAAAACTATGGGATACTTACACTTTGCACCCTAAACTATGAAATCTTGCATTCACCACCCCAATTATAACAAACTTGATAATTTGCATCTCATAGCTTGAATGAATGTTAAAATTAATGATAGCACGCAAGTTACATGACTGTAAAGAAATCAATTCTATGTTTTGCCCTTATATTTGGTTCATGTACTAAATTTTTATGGTCTATGTAACTTGCACATTTTTATTTTTTATACAGTCATGATTATTAATTTTAATTGTCAATCAGGCTATGGGATGCAATTTGCAAGATTTGTTACAATTGGGTTGTGATTACAAGTTTTTATAGTTTGGAGTGCAAAGTGTAGGTACCCTGAAGTTTAAAGTGGTTTTCTATGACTATATATATATGGTACTATTTGTTACAATTTATATGATACTATTTGTTACCATTTATATGGTATCCCAAATTAAAAAGACTGCCTATAAATAAAGCTTTCCATAATCGTGTAAATAACTTAGATTGATTATTGCACAATAATGTATTACCCAACAATTATTTACCTAATGCCTTCATAATTCAAAATCAATGTGGTGAAGTACCACAAATCTAATGGATTATCAACTAATTTTCACAAATTAAACATCTTGCAGTTACAAATAAGCTAGTATATCCTTCCCAAAAACAAACCAAGTGCATTATATATACTAAGAGCTTGTGAAGATATATGTGCGTACCTGCAAAGGATAACCTATGTTAACCACAAAAGCATAAGGAACAGGTTTGACACCAATCCATTCCTTATCCTTGAAGACTTGAAGTCCATATACTTCACTTTGAAGAAGAATATTGATGATGCTAGGGTCTCTATGTTTGCCCTGTCCCAAGGTTAAACTTGGGTCTGGGCATGGTGGATAGTGATTGACCAACAGTCTTGGATTTTCAGAAAGTCCACTACTAAAATGACCAGGGCTGATTCCCAAGCCTTGGGAAATGAACTCCAAAATTCTAAACCCCAACTTCCTTACTTCAGTTGTATATAGCCCAACAACTTCTCTGTAAAAGGTTACATGAAACATCATGATGTAGTTCATTTATGTTCTATATATGAAAAAGGTTCAATTGCATAATAGAACAAGTTTACGTGTCTATGACTATGAGGATTTACCGATATCTAGTTGGTTTTTCAGGCCAAAATTGGATGTATTTCTCTTGAGGATTACAAAGGTGTAACAATCCATCCCTCCAGAGGTGGAACTTTTCTTTTGCATAATTTTGACTGCCTGTGTAGACGGAGCAGCTCTTATTGGGGTCCTTTGAGCATTCAATTGTTTTGTCCTTGCCTGACATTGCATGAAACTCCTTAAAAACACTCATGGCATCATCCATTAAGTGGTTAGGGACTCCATGGTTGATCACCTATTAGTTGAGCCAAAAAAAAATTTCAAGGGTCAATCTAAATATATTTATAATTTTTAAATTCACAAAATAATACACACACATATATATACACATGTATACACACGTTTATTGGTTAAAACATTTATACTTAATATGCTTTATTATCATTATTATTTAATTGTATAAAGAAAATTTTATATAATAAAAAAACAAATATTTTCTTTCCTACAGTTACATATAATTTTTTTTTTTTTTTAAATTTATTCAATTCAAGATTTTTCTTTATTCAAGATATTACATATTAGAGTATAACAATAGTTTTAAAGAAATGTGCATGTACAATTCAATTAATTTAAAATAATTCGAAAAAATTAAATAAATGTCACTTTTTTAAAGTAATAAATGTAAAGGATTACAAAGTAGAAGATGCCCCAAACTTTTAACCTTAAAAATAATAGCATATTTTCTTTTAATTAAAACACACACACATATATATATATATACATAATTCCTTTGAATGCAAAATAAAAAAGTGCTTTTTTAAAAAGGAAAAAAAATATACAAAATAGAAAGTCAAAAAAATATACAAAATAAAAAGTCAAAAAATGAATTGTAAGCACAAAAAAAAAAAATGAGAGATTTTTCTTTTTCTAAAAATGAAGGGGATATATGTGTGTGTATATATATATATATATAAAAAATTTTGAACTAATCTAAACATTTATTATAATAAAATAATGGGGGAAAGGGAAAATTTGGAGAACCCGGGGACTGGGTGGCCCCTGCCTCCACCGGATGGTACAAATCATCATTCATAGAACACAACTTATATATAGGAAAAAGTAGCCAAAAGTTGTTCATGTTTGATGCCAAGAATCCACTAGGAATAAATCATCATCTCAAAGAAAAAAAAGATGTGGGTGGAACCTGAAAGAATCCAAAGTCTTGGCAAGCTTCAAAAATTTGTTGAATTATCTGAGTCTGATCATGAACCCCAAGATCAACCACTGGAATATTGTTGCCTACAGGAACATCAATAAGCTTCCCTGGTCTTTGTTCCGGTGGGAATATATACGTTTCTGGCACAGCTCGATCCTTACACCAGCTTGAAACAAGAAGATCCTCCATCACTTACAACTCAGATCTGTAAGTAAGGAAGAAAATATATATGTCTATGGTGTGAACTGTGAAGTGAACATTAACCATAAACAACTCTTTTATCAAAAAGCTTCCATGTTGAGGTTGACTAAAAGAAAACGTTGAAAATTTCGGCAAGCATATTATATTCCTCCTACAATGAACCTCAATAAGAGATATATCTTGAACAACTTGCTACTGAAATAGATTTAATAAAAAGAAATGAACAAGTTGCTTGTAGCTTTTTTAAATTAATCAGTCAATGGTTTAGCAAATTAATCTATACTAATTAACTAAAATTCAAAGGATTAATTTAATCTACTCTAATTTTCTATCAATTGTCTCAAGTTAGATTTCAAATCTACTGTTACATTCAACAACTCCACTTTTTTTTGTAGGGGCCCAACAACTCCTCTTTAATACCGTAAAAGCATAACAGGTGTCCATACAGGGGTAGAACTATGTTGAAGAGTGAGAAGCCATGGTCCCACCAAAATTTTGAAAATTTTATAAAAAAAAAAATATATATATATATATAATTATTTTAATGTTTTTAAAATTTAGTCTATAAAAATAAGAGTTGACTCTCTCAAATATTTGAATTAGTCTAATAATACTCTTAAAAAAAATTGATCTAATAATTATAAAGATATAACTTTATTTTGCGCAATTCTTTTTTTTATTATAAAATGTGTTCTTATATCTATTAAATGTTTGATAAAGTTCGACTTCAAACATGTTTGAATTTATATTTTTTAACCTTTTATGTGGTGATTAACAAGTCATTGACTCATTAAAAAAATCTCATCACTAAAACTGCACATGAAACATATCTTTAGTTGACACATAATAGATTAAAGCAAAATAGCTTCAAATATGTTTGGAGCCTAACTTATTCCTCCAAATTTTGGATCATTTATATTTTTGAAAATTTCATTAATTCAATCGAATGATTTTTTACTCACTTTAGTATAAAATTTGATTATTTGTATTTAAAACGAAACTTTTTAAAAATTTCACTATAAAAATGGAAAAAATAAATTTTATTTTATAAAAGATCGCCATCAAACATAATTTTGATTGAAAATACTAAGTTCTTTTTTTTTGTTGGATGCATGTATATATATAATTTATCAAATAAAAAAGAGTGTATATATATATGTGTGTGTGTATGTGTATATATATAATTAAAAAGTGTGTGTGTGTGTACACATGTGTGCGTGCGCATGTGTATTTATATATATATATATATATATATATATATATATAAAAGGGTTGTCTTAAAAAATATATTAGTGCCGCAACTTGATCCTCCCAAACAAAAAATCTTGGCTCCACCCCTGTGTCCAAATAATTTAAAATTACTTTTGTAGTTGTATTATGGCTATATAATGTGTTATAAATCCGATTTAAAATACTGGTATTACTATTTTTTTGTATGCTCTAATAAGTATTACTGTTTACAAAAAAAAAAAAAATTGTTACACCACATAATCATGGATTCTTCGACGCGGGTTTTGCAAACTATTGTAATACTACACAATTGTTTTGAAGGCCAACCACCAATGTCATATATCTTATTTATAAGACTTTTACTTCAAATCCTTTAGGATTTCAATCTTCAAACTAGGGTCAATAAATACCTTTAGTAGAGCATTTCCAGCAGCTTGTTTAAATTTTTGTACTGTTTGAATAATGAACAGTGGCATTTACCTTTTAACTACCCACTTTTTCAAATACGCCTTTCAACAGATTCTCTGTCTTTTCTCCATCTCATTTAAATATTATTTTTTATTTATTCTTTATTCTTTTTTAATGTTTATTTTTTCTTCCTCTATTCATTCTCAACGATTATATTTTTCAACAAAAAATGTTACATCAACAATATTTTTTGCAATACTTACACAAGAATCATAACAAAATCTTATATAGAAAGTTGTTACTAGTTCTAACTTTAACCCACCACAGAAATTATATTTTTATTTACCAATATTAGTTAATAACAATATGTTACTTAAGATTTATTGTGAAAATATTGTAGTAGTATTTCTAAATTGTCATTTCTCATTCTTTATATTATTTTTCCTTTCTTTCATTTATACATTTCCTTTTTCTTTTCTTTTTTTTCTTCTCTTGTTTTTTCTCCACCACACACTTATACCCATATATCTGTATCCTCTCCTTTTTTTTCTCTACTTTCCACTTGATTCCAGAACCTCCATCTCTCTTTCCTTCTCCAGCTCTCTCTTTTTCTACTTTTTCTTTTTCTTTTTCTTTTTCTACTTGATTCCAGAACATTCTCTAGCTCTCTCTATGATAAGAAACGGAGAAAGAGGTAGAGAGAGAAAGAACAAATGGGTTAGATGCCTCCGCTCCGCCGCGCCTTCCACTCTCCTCTCTGTGCCGCGCCTTCTGCTCTGTCACCGCCACTCATCTTCCTCCCTAATGCAGCCTGAGATGGGCTAAATGGCTTTTGTCTTTTTTCTTTTCTTTTTTGCTTTTATTGTTATGATTTGATTAATTTCAAGATTATGTTTTTAAGTTTGTATTTTGATTCTGCTTGACTTTAGAGATGTTTGAAAGAAAGGATTATTGTGTTTGTAGCCATTGTGAATGTTTGTAGCCATGGTGAGAGGAGAGAGAAAGAATTGTTTTTTATTAAATTGTATGATTTTTTTAAGTAGAAAAATTCATTTGGAGTTGCTACAGTCTTCTCTAGATAGAGAGAACGACTGTAGCAACTTCAAAAATAAATTGGAAAAGTTTTGCTTTTAGAGAAACTGTTGGAATGAGTTTCTAGTGTGTTTGTTCTCCAAAATTGGTTTTAGAAAACCTATTGGAGATGCTCTTAACTAGGAAACTATGTTTCTTAAAAATGAAAATAAAATAAAAAAACTAGGAACTCTTTTAATTTTCTTAATCATATAAAAATTTTATTTTTGATACCTACAAATTGCAATATCGTTTGTCAACACATTGCAATTGCCCCCTAAGGTAAGAGAATTATACACGAGAACTCTTTACTTACAATTTTATATATTTACTCTTCCACCCCCATTATATTACACATAAATCACTATAATTTGATTAGTATAATAGTTAAGTCCCTAAACTTATGGGACCTTTTAATTTATTGCACCAAAAAAAAAAAAACTTACAAAAGCGAACAGGAAGGACTAATAGTACGTACTTTTAAGGGTCCGTTTGGATAGAGCTTATTTTTGCTGAACTGAAAACTGAAACTGAAAACACTGTAGCAAAATAATTTTTTAATGTATGAATAGTACTGCGGGACCCATTTTTAATAAAAAATTGCTAAAAAAGTACGTGAACAGTACGCGCACAGTACACGCACAGTGCGCGCAGCACCTGTCCCCTCAGCAGAATTGAAAAAAAAAAAAAAAAAAAAAAAAAAAAAAAAAAAAGGTGAAAACGTGAACGTAAACGGGGAAAGCAGAAGCTGGATCCAAACAGGTATTAAGTTTCAATGTAATAAATCACTAGAATTGGATTAGTATAATAGTCAAGTCCCTAAACTTAAGGGACCCTTTAATTTATTGAACAAAAAAAATAAAAAACTTACAAACGGGAACAGAAGGACTAATAGTACTTACTTTTGAGTTTCAAAAAAAAAATAGTACTTACTTTTGAAACTTTTATACGACCAAAAGATCACAACATATAAATTTTAGGGATTGATAGTTTATTTTTTTCCCCAAAAAAATATATATTTTTAAATAAAAATCAACGACGCCGTACGCTAGGCAAATTGGCGCGGGCGCGAAAGGTATACATAGAACTGAAAGAGAGCCAGAAACCATTGTTCTCATAGATTGATTTGGGGCAACGAAGAAACCAAAGCTTTTAGCTTTCACAAATTGACAAAACGGCAAATGGAATCACAAAACGACGACAGAGACATCCCAAAAACACTGCCGAATAATATTAACTCATTCTCACTTCTTCTTCTTCTTCATCGCTTGGAATTGGAATTGGAATTCTCCTTTCCTGTTTGTTTCTCGGGAATCCATTTTCCATGGAATCTCCTTCCACCTCGACCAGAAGATTCCGATTCCGAGACATGGAAAACCAAACGCAGTCTCACACCAGCCCCGACTTCTCCTCTGTCTCCACCGACCGTGACGACGATGACGACTCCGAACTCCAATCCATGCCTGGAAAGGTCTAAATCTAATCATACACCACTGTTTGGTTGCCGAGATAATTTTATGAAAAGAAAGAAAAAAAAAATGTGAAAGATTAGTTTGCTTTGTTTGCTTGTTGCGTTTTCGGTTATTTTAGGGCATCATGCATCTTTGTTCGGAGCTAATCGAACTAAAGGCGGCGTCGAATGAAGGGTTTTAAAGAAACATCATTTCTAATTATTCAGCCCTTGTTAGGTAACATTCTTTAGCCAAATTTGGTTATTCTTCGTTGTTTGATTACACAGAAACAACAATAAAGAATTCTCAAATTTTTGGGGGTATGCTATTTACATATGCAGAGTATTCGAAGAAGTAGAAGGTGTTGAGAACGAACTTGTGGAACTGAAAAACCATGTTTTGACCCAAAAAAAGCTTGTAAAGGAACTAGTAGATGGCATCAATCTAGAATTTTTATCGGAAGATACAATCGAATCGATTTTAGAAGAACCTGCTTGCATTGATTCACCTCAGCCAAGTGAGTTAGATGCTCAAATTAATGATGTTTCAGAAACCCTGGATCTTCTCTTATCAGAAAACAAGATAGATGAAGCTCTGTACATTATGGACTTGGAGGATGAAAATTTTCAGAGGCTGAAGTTTGAAGGAAATACTCCATCAGATGTGTTAATGTTATATAACTCTGTAATTTGTGAGAGGAAGGCCATGCTTACACACCAGTTGACGCTGGTGGCTGAAAACCCAAGAACAGCTGCACCAGAACTTCAAATGGCACTAGATGGACTTTGCAGACTTAGTGACAGTCATCTTGCAACTCAATTATTGCTTGAATATTACCATTTACGTATTGCCACTGGAGTACATGATTTGTGGTGTTCAAAAACATATTTATATGGGATTTACATTAGGGAGCTTGCAAAACTTGTGTTTTCTATGATTTCTCAAGCCTCAAGGAGCTTCATGATGTTACATGGGGAAGATTTTCCCTATGCTTCAGAACTTATTATATGGGCCTGTGAAGAAACCAAAGTATTTGTTGTTCGCTTTAATAAATATGTTAAGTCCATTTCAGAAATAAATGGGAGATTATCCACAGTGGTAGAAGCTGTGCAGTTTGCAATGTTGTTTTGCTCTTTGTTAGAAACTCAGAAATTAGAGTTGTGGCCTCACCTGATCAAGAATATTCGTCCTTGTGTGGAAGAGGTTCTACAAATACATATAGAACACTATAAGAAAGTTATTGGTATCTTTACAGCAACTGACTCTTGGGTTTTGGGTAGATATCTTGTATCAGGAATAGTAAATGAAGGATGCTCTTCTATGGCTGTTGGGCAACAACCAGAATATTGCTTGCTCACTAGCAGCGGCCCTAAGTTTGTAACACTCTTACAGGTTTGTTTATTTCTTGTTAGTTTAGCTTGAAAAGTAAAGCCAAGAAAGTATAAATTCTAAGATTGAAACCTAATGGTATAAGAATCAAAACCATTAGAATTATGCGTGCAGTGACCTTGCTATGGCTGCATACATTATCCTATGCTTTGAGTTTAACTTATAAGTAACATCAATACATAACTTATAAGAGTTTCATTTAATACAATTTCATTCTTTTGTTTGTCAATGCCACAATAGTAATTCTCACCAAGCAATAAAAACTGCCATAGGTTTCAAAGCATACAACTAATATATCTATTGTTCTTGGGAAGACCTGTTAAGTAAATTCCTAAACTGTCAGCTATAATAATGGCTTCAAAGCTATTTTCAGTGTTTGCAATTTAATAATTTTCATGAATGTAAGAAGCACTTTATACTTCTGTTTTCTTCAATAAGACCTGAAAGGGGTTTCAAATTCAAAACGAAAATTATTACATTCAACCAAACAATCACCTTAGCTGTCAGTTTTTCCTCCCAAAAAAAAACAAAAAAACCTTAGCTGTTCGTTCGTTTAGTGTGTTTGGATGAGTTTATTTTGTTTATTGTACAAAAATACAGTTCTACCTTTAAAATGTGGTGTTTCAAAAAGTTTGACATTCTATTCTAAGATGAACATAAGTTCATCCGAACAAATACTAATTAGTTACACATAAAGAAGTCAAGGTTGTGTTAGTGCTTGACTTTTTTCACTGTAAGGATTTGTAATTGTGAAATGACAATTGTTGTTGAATGGGAAGCCAAATATGACCATTTTGTATGTATATTAAATAAAACATGCTCTTTTTCTTAGTCATATTTGCCTTATAGGTATGACTTACTCTTACATATATCCTTTTCTCTCTTCAGGCTATCATAGAGGATGTTTCACCTCTAGTTGCCCTTCAAATGGAAGTTCAATCCTCAGTGGACTTATGAACCTTTTTGTGGAATATATTATCATACTTGAAAGAGCCATCACCTGTGAAAAAATTGCTGCTGAAAAAAATGGTTCAAGAATCAATTTGGCAGAGTCACTGCCTCAACAGTTCTCTATTCTAGTGAATCTATCAACACTAGAACAGTTCTTCTCCATCATCATTGAAGATATATTTGGGAGCATTAGTCATATCAATTATGAGCCAGTGAGAAGCCATATAGTTGGTGGTCAACTGGACGAACTTGATAGTTGTATATTGTTTATTCAAGAGGCTTCCAGTCAGCTCAGAGACTGTTTCTGCCAGAAATTTATACATAGAATGATGTTGCTGGAAACTGGCTCCACAAATAATCCAGAAACTTGCATTGATGATCAACATGATCTGATGCCCTCTGTTGCCTTTCAGGTAACCCTTTATTTTTTAAGAACATCTATAAAGATAAGCATAATTTCAAAATTAAAGTCTCATGAGTAAAAAAACTTATTGAAAAGGACCTGATCAAAAAGTAGACAGCTGTTAACTGTATCTTTTGAAGAGACACGATTGCTTCTCTACATAATTGCTACTTATATGGTTTTCAATTTTTGGTGTGATATGATCAGGTACTATTCTTAGAACTGAGGAAATTAGAAAAACTTGCTGATGATGGTGTTATTGAAGTTGATTGGTTGATGGAACTTTTGAGGGAACTAATAGAGGCCATATATGTTTGGATATCCAACTACAAAGCAATCTGGGCAACTAGTGATGAGAATTTTTCTGCCCAACATTCTGACAATTTCTAGAGGGTATATATTTCTCTTTTCTTTTCTTTTTTCTCCCTTTGAGTACTGCTTAGAGAATTGATGGCAGATTTATCTTTTTAAGATTTACGTTTATTTTCACTATATACAATTATTATTCCGAAATTTGCTTGCAGTTTTGTGCATACTCGACTTACTTGACTTCCTATGCCCTCTTTTATCTGCTGATCTGCTTCACCTTCTTGCTTGGATGCTTTGCAAATTTTGAGCACTTAAACTCACGAATGGCACTTTCTCCTCCCACAAGAATGGGTGGACATTGAGGTTGGGTTCAAAATCAATGGGGTGCATGTGTAACTTGCCAATATAAAAAAAGTATATATTTTGGATGCACAGAATTTCATGTCCATTAAAGGGTTTCTTCTCCTGAGTATATGTGATAACAATATCAATCCTTCCCTCACCATTTAAAAACTTTTTCACAGTGATATCCCAGTTGGAGCATTAGGATTTGCTTCTCTTATTAATTGTTCTACCCAATTCTACACCATGAGCTTGTACAACTATAGGGGTTCACCCTTATATTGTTAAAACATAAATTAAAATCTTTCCTCTTTTTATTCCTACACCCTTGCATTGAACCCTATTTTAAAATTTTTTATGTATGCTTAATATCTATGATACTGATACTTAAACGGAAGATTTAATTTAAAATTTAGAACTGGCCAGGGATACCTTTCTAGACATATTTAATACCATGTGTCTTCATTAATCTTTTCAGTGTAAATCAAAATTTAGACTACACAATGAAAATGGAGGGAAATTTTTATTATACCTTTTTAGGTGAATTTGTAGAACCTCCCTGCTCCCTTAGAGAACAATTTCTCAGACGTACGTCTGAGACTTTATTTAGAACATTAATCCATTAGCTTCAGTTAAATTAAAGTTTGACATCAACTCCTTTTTTCATTTCCTAGTTTCAATATAGTATGATTTAGTTTCATGTTGGAGGCAATCTTGTCACTGTACTTTTGAACTTGCATAGCTAAACACTAAATGGCTCCCCATGTCTGTCCCTTCCCAGTTTTTTGGTTGGCTTCAGGGCCGGCTGAATGCTAGAGCAAAAAATGCATTCGCCTAAGGCCCCAAGCAAAAAAAAGGCCCCCAAATTTTAACCAATAGGGTTATTTATAATCCATAAATAAAATAATATTCTTTTACCAAATGAAAAACAAATAAAAAAGAGAAAAAAAATGCAACGTTCACAATATTTTTCATGACATTTTTACAACTAATGTTAAGTAGTAGGTTGTTATTGATGGAAAAAAAAAAAAATAATAATAGTGATATTTTCAAATAAAAAACAAAAAGCAACTTAAAACCTAGAATTTGTTATAAAAAATATTGTGAATATTGCACTTCTAAAAAAAAAAAGAATATAAGAGTTAAGTTAACAAACTTTTACTAGTTCTCATTTAAGTCTACCACTTACGCTACTTTTTTACTTACCACTATCAATCTGCCATATCAACAAATATGAAAAATTTTGTCAAACTTTTTCTGTTTATAAAATTTCTAAAAAAAAGAAAAAATTCTACGTATTTCATATTAATTAGTAGTAATTTTTTATTTAATACAAGATAATTAATTTTCGCCTTAGGCCCCCAAATGCATCAAGCCGCCCCTGGTTGGCTTGCACGTGAAATTAGCTGGAGAACCTGAGTTTTCTTCGGCTTTATGATGATGTGCCAAGGGTTTTTAATCTGTAAGGAAATTTATACTAATCTTTTGCCATGATACCGATTCATCCACTAAAATTATTTCAATAATGTTGTTGTTCCTAGAACAGTTTGTTTTGGACATGCATTTTCTGGAGGAAATCGCGATGCGTGGAGGATATTTCTCCAACAATACCTTGGTTCTTCTAACTTATATGAGATCAGCCTTTGCCTCAGCTGGACTGAATCCTGATAGGTAGGTGCTGATGCAGTTTGATACTTTTATAGTACTTTGTTGAATAATGAAAAGGAGCTCATGAGTTGATTTTATTGTCTTCTTTCCTTTTAATGTAATTAAAGTCTAACATAATATTTTCAGCCATGACTGTATATGCTTGAACATTCATGCACAGTGCGCGCACGTGCACACAAATATTACATTCATCATGCGAGTATATATTATATAGGCTTCCGTTAGGAACATTTCCATCTTATGAACAAAACCCCTGTAGTCACTCGTAAATTTATTCAAGATTTCTGTAAGCCAACAAACACTGAGCTGTTGCATAAGAGAGGCTGAGATACCTTAAACAGTAGAGAGTAAGTACACAGCTACACCATATACAGTAATAAACTAGCATTCATGCTGCAATATGAGGTCAGGAAACCATTGGGCTTTATAGACAACTAGAAACTACACCGTTAAAATGATTTTCATTAAGTGCCGCCTACTTTGTTATTTCAGTAAGCCAAATTAAGTCCCTAATAAAAGATGGGGTCTTGTTTTCTCTTAGCAGAGATGTCGATGGCTTAGCAAAAAAAAAAAAAAAAAAAGCAGAGATGTCGATGAAGATGGATGGGCCATAAACGTTGTTAGTGAAGCAATAACAAAACTCCTAGAGATCGAAAAAATAATTATGCCTCCAAACAACAATTCTATTGGTATTCGTGAAGAGAAACTGCTTGAAAACCAATCTGACTATGGAAGTGACTCTCTTCAGGATGATGCTAGGAGTTATTTCAAAAACTTTATGGACTCGGGGGATGATGAAAGTAGTATATCAGAAGTTTCTGTTAAAGCAGAAAATATGATAATGACTACAGAATATAGCCCTTTTGGAGGGTTCTTAGATATTCGTGAAGAGGAGGATGGTTCTTCTTATGGGAGTGCTATAAATTCAACAGACAGTTCTGTAGAAATTGAAGATAATGTCTCCAGAAAACTGGCTAATACAGTACATGGACCCCAGATCATTGAGAAAACTGATTAACCAGCCACATTATCTTTCGATATTGGTGGAAAATATTCCGAGGCAAGGGCCTTCATTGAGGAGGAGAGTAGTCATCAAGTTAATGTGGCTGAGTCTGTAAGTAACAAGCTAGAAGATGGTGGACACTTGGGTGTTTCAGGGGCTGTGGTTGCTACTGCAGAAGACTCTGTTGAACATGGAAAAAGAGGGCATAAGTCAGACTAATTCTGTTCTTACAAATGATTGCAACAATGTTTATATTAATGCAGTCAATACTCTCTTCAAGCCCGAGGAAATTAACGTAGGAGAAATTGAATGCATGAATGGGGAACGTCAAGCAACAAGTAGAGCAATTCTCATATATTCGGCATGGACATTGGGTTGATAAGGACTCCAGCTGAAGTTTTTAATGTTCCAAGATTTTAGGAGGGACAGGTGAGATGATTTGTTGGTGGTAAGGCAGTTGAGAAGATTTTGGAATTAAAAATCTACCTTTTTGAAATGCTGAGTTATTACTTAATAAAAGGGTGGTGCAGCAAGTCACCGGATTTTCTTGGAGTCTTTTGTCCAAATATTACAAAAAATCAAGTTTTTTATGGTTATAGGTATTGTTGAAAGTTATTTAGGGGAATGAGGAGAGAGAGTGAATTTCGGCAACAGTGTTGCCGAAATTCTAAGAAAAAGTAGGAGAGAGAAAGAGGGAAAAGGTGGAGAGAGAAAATCTAGAATTTCGGTAACGCTGTTACCGAAATTCTGCTGCCCAACCCCTGCCCATGCGCGAGTGTGCGCGAGTGACTGAAGGAAGGGAGGAAGAAATAAATTAGGAATTTTGGTAACGGTGTTGCCGAAAACGGAAGAAAAAAAATTGGGGAATTTCGGTAATGGCAATACCGAAATTGGGAAAAAAAAAAGAGGATAATTTCGGTGCTGCCAGCACCGAAATTGAAAAAAAAAAAAAAGAGGATAATTTCGGTGCTGCCAGCACCGAAATTGGAAAAAAAAAAAAAAAAACTTCGGTGCTGCCAGCACCGAAATTGGGAAAAAAAAAAAAAAGGATAATTTCGGTGCTGCCAGCACCGAAATTGAAAAAAAAAAAAAAAAAAAGACAATTTCGGTACTGCCTGCACCGAAATTGGGAAAAAAAAAAAAAAAAAAAGAAGACAACTTCGATACTGGCAATACCGAAATTGGGGAAGGGAAAAAAAAAAAAAAAAAAAAAAAAAAAAAAAAGACAATTTCGGTACTGGCAATACCGAAATTAGGGAAGAAATTGGTGGAAGAAAAAACAAAAAAAAATTTGCAGAGATTCTTTGCAGGATGTGCAGCGATTTCTTACAGGATACACTTTGAGATTTTTTGGAGGGAGGGATGCTTAATTTCGGTACTGGCAATACCGAAATTGGGGAAGAAAAAAAAAAAAAAAGACAATTTCGGTAATGGCAATACCGAAATTGGGGAAGAAAAAAGAGAGAAAAAAAAAAAGAATTTCGGTAATGTCAATACCGAAATTGGGGAAGAAATTGGTGGAAGAAAAAAAAAATTTGCAGAGATTCTTTGCAGGATGTACAGAGATTCCTTGCAAGATACACTTTGAGATTTTTTGCAGAGATGGTACTTGTTGTATTTGGTCAAACTCAAGTACGCTGAGTGTTTGATTTTTATCTGTCTGAATCAAACTTAAGTACATTAAGTGTTTGGTACTTACTTTTTATGGATTCATAGATTGTTATTCCTTTTACTTTTTATGGGTTCAGAAATAAGATTCTTTTTACTTTTTATGGCGTTTCAGTGACAAGTGAGTTTGTAAGTTTGTTTAGAAATTCATTCTTTTTTGTTTTTTGTCTTTTTACATACTGTGTTATATTTGGCAAATTTTTATTAGTACAATATAAAGTACAGAGATTCTTATCCATGCATGGGAGAAATTGATGAAAGAAAAAATAATTGATGTGCATAATGTAAACAAAAAGAACAAAAAAACTGAAAATTTTGCAGAGGTTCTTTGCAGTGTATTTGGTCAATTTCTATTAGTATAGTTTAAAATCTAAGATTTTAACTTATACGAAACTTGCATCATATTTAAACAGTACCAATATTACTTTAGTTTCCACGTTTCTTATTTTCCATTCTTTTCCTCTAAAAATTCTATCAGCCTTCTTCTCAACTCTTATTCCCCTCATAATTCTATCAACCATTTTCAATTCATGCGTGCTATACTTTCTACAAACAACTATAAGGAACAACACTTGCAAATATCTATCCCCACAAGGTGAGTTACATCTCTTTAAATTGTTACTTTTCTTTTTATAATATTCATGTTGATATGTTTTAGGGGCATAGCTAAGCATGGAAATTTTGTTTTTGTTAAATCATTTGTTCATGAAAATCTTGTTTTTGTATTATGTGTTTTGCCACAAGAACTAATTTGTATGATATGTTTTAAATTATGGTCATAGCTAAAATTTCATATAGCAAAAATATATTTCAAAATTGACATAAATTTTCCTTGAAGAAATTCTTACTTTGTTAGCCTAAAATATACATGTATGCTATAAGAAAACCAAAAAAAAAAAAGGGTTAGTATATGAGCTTAAATCAAAAATCTAAGTTTTAGGTATAATAATAATAACTAAAATTATACGATATTAGAAATATTTATCTATTATCGGAATAAGGCATTAAAAATATAATCTGTCTTATTTTAGAAGAACCACAATGAAGAGCTACATAATTAGTAATTTATGTAACCATAACACATCATTCTAAATCATTTGAACTACTATGATGGACAATAATAAATTATGTAAACATTGAATATTTTTAATAGATTACCTTCTTGTGTTACCTTCTTGTTTTGCACATTGAATATTAATACTACTTTTATGTTTTAGTGTGAATGGCAGAAAAGTTGTTCATTTTTCTCATCCATTTTGGTGGAATAATTAAACATGGCGAAAATGGGGTTTATTACGAAGGGCCACTTCCTTCTATGCTTCCATTAAGCAGGGGTGTGACATTTGAAGATCTATGTGATAGAGTAACATCCACGCTTCATATAAACAGAGAAGATTCAAAACTTACTATTTGGTGTAGATTTCCTTTTCAATGTCATCCACATCCTGTGCATTACCAGCAAGTTTTGGTAGAAGATGATAATGGTGTCAATGCAATATTCGATATGTTAGGCTACCAATATGGTTTTGTAGGTGCAGAATTGTACGTGGGTGTGGAGCCCATAAGAAGCCACCAAGATGTTTTTCCCATTCGATATGCCAACGAAGGACCGAGTGCATCACATGGCGGGCACTTTCATGATCCATATGCCACCCATACTGGTCATTATTCTGAAGATGTAGCTCGTTCTCCAATCAACATTGGTGGTGTTGACTATCATGCTCCATATACCCATGTTGCTACTAAAGACCAACATGCTCCTTATCGGCCAATGAACACCAATGATGTTGACTATGATAACCCAACTGAGCATGTTGCACTAGAGTTTGAAGCTCCATATGACCAAACCGCCACTCAGAGAGCTGCTAATGATCCCAATGATACACACCGCATAGCTGCTACTACTGAAATTGCGGTCCATACATTATCAGAAAGGATGCGGGCCATGGATAGTGATGTCCAAGTTGATAACGACGAGGTCCTTGAGGATGTTGGAGATGAACAGGAGCTTCCTAATGAACCTAATCATGAAAGCAGTCCAGCAATGACATTCCATCAACCTTCATCATTAAGCTTTTCACAAAACACGTAGGATAATATGATTGATCCAACCCCACCATTTGAAAGCCCATTCAGAGTACTTGGGACCCTACCCAAGAGTTTTATGTGGGATTGCTTTTTGCTGATAAGGATGAACTACAAGCTGCTGTTAAACAGTATCACATCAAGAGGAACCAAACATTTAGTGTGAAAGAGTCAGATCCAGCATGTTGGTTTGTACGTTGCAAAAATTGTTCTTGGCGTCTTCGCGCATGCTTCTAGGCTACGCATGGGTTCTTTGAGGTTAGGAAATACAATGGTCCACACACATGTACGGAGTCCGCGCTCACACAAGATCACGAGCAATTAGACATCCATATTATTGAGAAAGAGTTGAAGGATATTGTCAAAGATGATCCAAACATATGGATTTCTTCGCTTCAACAGAGTCTTTTCAATAAGTACCAATATCGACCTTCTTATTTTAAGGATCTTCTTATTTTAAGGTGTGGGACGCAAAACAAAAGGCAATTGGTAGAGCATTTGGTGATTGGGACAAATCTTACTAATTATTGCCAAAATGGTTAAAAGCTTTGACTGATTCAAACCCGGGTAGCAGGGTTATTTGGAGAATGGCACCTGCTACTGTGCCAGACTGTGCCATATTCGAGAGAGTGTTCTGGACTTTTGGTCCATCAATTGAAGGTTTTCAACATTGTAGACCAGTGATTAGTATAGATGGAACTTTCCTATATGGTAAGTACAAAGGTAAGTTATTGATTGCATCAACTTGGGATGGTGATAATAGACTTTTTCCACTTGCTTTTGCCATTGTGGAAGAGGAATCTGACATAGTTGGTATTGGTTTTTGCGGTGTATTCAAAGTAATGTCACTAATCGAGATGGGTTATGTGTCATATCTGATCGCCACCCTGGTATAATGTCAGCGATACCAGTTATATGTGAATCGACACGTTGGCATCATCGTTTTTGCCTTCGCCATGTGGCTAGCAATTTCAATAAAAAAGTTGGGAATAAAAACTTGAAGGCTATGATAATGTGGGCAAGCATGGAGAATCAGCTACGAAAGTATCAAATAACAAGGGATAGAATTACTCAATTAAGCAAAGATGGTGACGATTATTTAAAGGAATTACCAGTGCAGAAATGGACATTAGCACACGATGGGGGACATCGTTATGGGGCAATGACCACAAATTTGTCTAAAAGCTTTAACGGTGTTCTAAAGAGTGCTAGAAATCTACTCATAACTGCATTAGTTGAGCTTACATACAACCGTTGTGTAGCCTACTTTGCCGATCGGTATACTAAGGCACGCGCAAAGATTACAGCCGGTGAAGTCATTACAGCCTATGCAAAGAATAAATTCAATAAATGGGAAAAAAAGGCACCAAAGCATTCAGTTACTGTGTTTAATCATGAAGATGGTCTGTTTGAAGTCAGAATACCAATAAACCCTAACTTTGCATATAAGGGCAATCATCGTCATGAGGTAAATTTAAGGCATGGCACTTGTAGTTGTCAAAAATGGCAGGTTTATAAGATTCCGTGCTCACATGTCATTGTCATTTGTAAATATCAAGGCATTTCTGCAATGCGACATATCGACCGCTACTACAGTTTGGAAGAACAAGTTGCTTGTTATGCACCTAGATTTCGCATGGTTCCAGACAGTGTACATTGGAATGAGCCTGATTTCCCAGTCTTGTATCCTAATGTGAATTTGCGCCGTGCAAAAGGTCGACCAAGATCAACTTGGTTTCTAAATGAAATGGATTTAGGGACAGAGCATCAACCAAGGCCATTGTGCAGCATTTGTAGGCAAGAAGGCCATAACAGAAGAACATGCCCCACTCGAACTGTAGCTGGCTCCACTAGTGGCCGAACTGAATGACCCAACATTACTATTCAATCTACTTCAGTGAATTGGTTGGACTGTTTTTTTTTTAGGAGTTAGACCATATTGTTAGTTTGTATTATTTGATAGAACAAGTTGGTACTAATTCCATATGCTACAATAACATTAATATAACCATATAAAAAGCATATAATTAATGTTTATACCAACTACACTTTAAATAAAAAGAAACACAATGTACGATTTATTGTACTAAATAAAAATAAAAATAAAAATAATGCACATGCATATCAAGGATAAACCAACAAACATATTATGCAATATATTTTTTCCAAGTAATAGATGTTATAACGGATAATAATAAAGTAAAATTGATTATAAAAAGATCACAATAATATAATTTATTACAATTTTTGTGGTCACATACTAATAATAACAATAAATAACATTAAATCATTTTGGTAATGGCAATACCGAAATTGGAAAAAAAAAATTTCGGTATTGGCAATACCGAAAATGGGGAAGAACCAAAAAAAAAAAAAGAGATTCTTTTGCAGAGATTGATGTGCACGGTGTAAACCAAAAAAAAAACTAAAAAACTAAAAATTTTGCAGAGATTCTTTGCAAGGATTTGCAGAGATTCTTTGCAAGATACACTTTGAGATTTTTTGCAGAGATGATACTTGTTGTATTTGGTTAATTTCTATTAGTCAAACTCAGGTACGCTGAGTGTTTGATTTTTATCTGTCTGTCTGAATCAAACTTAAGTACACTAAGTGTTTGGTACTTACTCTAAAAAAAATACATAGATTCTAAAATGTACATGAAAGAAAGTTATAGAAAAAAAAATTATTGATGTGCACTTCAGAGATTCTTATCTGTCTGTCCGAAAAAAATGATTCATTCATCTTTCTCAAGAAAACTATCTTCAAAGATTGTTATTCTTTTTACTTTTTATGGGTTCAGAGATAAGATTCTTTTTACTTTTTATGGCCTTCCCGTGACAAGTGAGTTTGTAAGTTTCTTTAGACAGTCATTCTTTTTGGTTTTTTGTCTTTTTACATACTGTGTTATATTTGGTAAATTTTTATCAGTACAGTGTAATGTACAGAGATTCTTATCCATACATGGAAGAAATTGATAGAAGAAAAAATAATTGATGTGCACGGTGTAAACAAAAAAAAAAAGCAAAAAAAAATTGAAAATTTTGCAGAGATTTTTTGCAGGATTTGCAGAGATGATCCTTATTGTATTTGGTCAATTTCTATTAGTATAATTTAAAATCTAAGATTTTAACTTATACGAAACTTGCATCGTATTTAAATAGCACCAATATTACTTTAGTTTCCATGTTTCTTATTTTCCATTCTTTTCCCCCTAAAAATTTTATCAGCCTTCTTCTCCACTCTTATTTCCCTCATAATTCTATGAACCATTTTCAATTCATGCGTGCCATACATTCTACAAACAACTATAAGGAACAACACTTGCAAATAGGCATAAACAACGATAATACTTTAATATATTTTTAATAAACAGCCAGGCCATATTGATTAGTGATTTCTACGATGGGGTACATTCAATTTTTGTTGCATTCCACAACATGGAGGATGCTGATTTACTCGTTCAGGGTACGTTCGTGCTTGCACAAGACTTTTCCCCATGCGCCTTGGCTGTGTTCTAATATCAAAATCTGTTTGATAATTACCACTTTCATCACTTTCATTATTTGATGACACCTCCATCTGTTCTGCATCCTCTGCATCTTCCTCACTATCCTCATTTGAGGCATCTTCCTCAGAGTCTGTTACAGAGGCCTCTTCCTCAGAGTTTGGAGCACATGCCCATGTATTTGGTGGTGTGGAGAAATCACCAACATGAGGGGATGGTTGAGAAGATTGTTCATATCTAAACTGGTTATCTTGCCCATAATAGTATTGCCCCTCATAGTATGGAGGTGTTGAACTAGGTTGGGGATAATGGTCATAGCTAAACAAACCCTCTAATCCTTGTCCTATGGAAGTGGGTAATCCAATCTGTTGATATAAAGACATACAATACTCACTAACATTAATTGGATTATACTCATTGAAGGTGGTAGGCTCATTATGGGCAGAGGTGGATGGCACAGTTTGGGTAGAGGTGGATGGTCCAGCTTGGGTAGACATGGATGGTCCAGCTTCATCATTTCTGCGTTGTCTACGCTGTCTTCCTTGCTGCCTATGTCGTCGCCCAAAGTGTGTCACCCTCTCAGTAGGGACGAAGGAAATATCTGCTTCCATGGATAACTTCACTCGAGTAAGGCCCTCTACTATTGCTGGAAGGACTTGTTGTGCAGTCAGGTCAACCCTCCCTTGGTTTGCAATAGCCGAAGTTAACATATTATTAATTTCCGTTTGCTGCCACATAAAAAGAAAAAAAAAAATTGATTAGTGCAGTATTATTGAAAAAGCTAAAATAATAATTTGTTATCAATATTAGTGCAGTATTGAAAATGCTAAAATATCTACCTGGTACGTATGGGCAGCCGCATGGGGTGTCGTGAATAAGTGACCATATTGTTTGCACCATGCTGTGTAGTCCACATCTACATGAAAATTGTCATCCCCAACTACATTTTCAGCTCGCTGGTTCCAAAGTTGGTAGTATGGTGCATGCATCGTACGCCAATCAATAGTAGACTTTCCTGTCATCTTTACACAATGCACGGATTTATCCAAATTGTCAGTAGGCCACTTGGACATCTTTGCAACACTCCAAATTGTCGCATGACTCTCTTCGGATGGTAAAACTCAACAATTTGAAAGCATAATATTGGCGCTATTGTAAGCCATATATGCTTTTCTGCAAGACACCATGGATGCAAATAATTATCGTATGGTGTCCAAACAACCTGCGATTCCAATTACAAAAAATATGTTATAATCGATCAAGACAATAAAATAACTAGTAAATTAACCATTGATGCATTGTGACAACATATATTACCTGATCGTTATTATGTGTGTCGTGATTGGAACGGTACACATGTAGAACATGTGTTGGTGTGTGAGTAAACGTTCTATACGTATCCCATCTATACACAATTAATGATTGCTACTGATTTTAGGGTTTGAAAGTATCAAGGATAAACGCTACAGTATACAATATTGTATAAAAATAGAAAGTAAATATTATACCTGCAACCGTATGGGTCGTCATCATTTAAATTTATTGGATTTATTGGAATTGGGGTCATATATGGAAGATGCTCCCACACCCATAATTGTAACAGAAAAACAGGACCTGAAATCTCTATGCTTTTTTTAATAGCAGCACTACACAACTCTTTATAAAAGAGAGCAAATGTGGCACTACCCCAGCTATATTGCCCAGCTACACCAAAGTCCTCTAACAGATTAAGAAAGCAGCAATGCAATTTATTTTGGCTTTTATTTCCAAATAGGAAACCCAAAACCTAAAACATGTATGCCCTAGCATACTGTTGGATTGTTATAGCATTGGCACCCTCTGGTAGGTTTGCAAATGTTCTCATTACCCATGTTATTTTAAGGGCACCATATGTCAATGCATTTTCAGGTGGTGTCACTCCAAGTAAATTCTGACACTTTAATTCCCATTCCAAATTAGTTGGCCCGCACACTGCGTTGCCATCAATAGGCAATCCTGTAATGATTGCTACATCTTGTAGAGTTATCGACATTTCATAATTAGGTAGGTGAAATGTATGGGTTTCAGATTGCCACCGCTCCACCAAAGAAGTGATAAGACTCCAGTCAATATCTATATGTGGTAGGCGGGTAACACGGTGTAGTTTACATTGGTGTAAATATGGGGTGATACGCTTGCTTAACTGCTGGGGGGTGCAAATGATTGGGGTCGCACTCGCAAGTTGGCAACCTGAATTTTTTTTTTAAATGTATAATGTTATATTACTAGTGTTGAAATTATTTTCATGTAAATTGAATAATTGTAGATATTATTAGAATATTAATAAATTTTTATTTTGCAACGTACATTGTCTTCCATTGCATCATTAGAGATGTGATATTATTGTTGCCTATGCAGAGAATGATCGGATGACCCACGCTCCATTTCAAATATATCCTACGTTAAAAAAAAAATATTACAATATCTTTAATATATAAACACTGAGATTAAAAAATTACACTGAAGGCATATTTTTTACAAACCATTTATATAAAAAATTACAAACTAAGCAAATAATTTCCAATTAAATTAGGGGGTTGAGAACCTTACTACAATTGTGATACAAAGTGAAGGAATCTAAGAATTATAGAGCGTTACCAAAACATATACGTAAATTTAATTAGAGAGTTCAGCTGCTTACCACAATTGTGATACTAACTGAAAAAGTAAGAATTATAGAGTGTTACTTGCAAAAAAAAGAAAAAGAAAAACACAATTAGATAATAACAAATAAACCCAAAATAACAACAATACTTAAAATGTTTCTAGTCCTTAACTTAAAAAAAATAACAACAATAATACCAATAATAATCATTATCGTTGAAGCAAAGAGTAAGAAACTTACATTAGCCCAACACTTACAATTTTTAGTCGTGCACGCTTAAGCAAAACAGAAGAAAAACTGAACAATTGGAATAGATGAAGAGTAGAAGAGTAGAAGTGAGGAACCTTCAGACGCTCTTCCGTTTTAATAGAAAAAATGAGAAGTAAGAAGACAAAAAATCATTTGTCACAAAGATAATAGTGCAGCAAGAATCTCTGACGGTCTTTAAAGTTTGTTGGGAAGGATGAATGAAGAAAAAATGAGAAGTAATAAGACAAAAATCAATTGTCACAAAGATAATAGTGCAGTAAGAATCTCTGACGGTCTTTGAAGTTTGTTGGGAAGGATGAATGAATCATTCTTTTTCAGATAGATAGATAAGATTCTCTGACGTGCACATCAATCATTTTTTTCTTCTATAACTTTCTTTCATGTACTTTTTAGAATCTATGTAATTTTTAAGTAAGTACCAAACAATCAGGAATTTTTTTTTCATTTAACTTTATTATTAAAAGCATTTTGTTATTTGACAAGGAACAAAAGAAAGTGGAAAACTAGCATCTCGAGTTTTTAAAACTCGAGTTTAATATCAAATCGAGATTTAAAAACTCGAGTTCCAGACTTCTGAGAAGGTGAGGTGGATAAAAATTCCACGTGGAACTCGAGTCTTAGAGACTCGAGTTCTAGTGGGTACTTACCTGCAGAAGACGAAGACATCCACGGAGAAGAAGAAAAAAAGAAGATGAAAACGAAGACATCCACGAAGAAGAAGAAAAAAAGAAGAAGAAGAAGAAGAGATGAAGACGAAGAGACCCACGGAGAAGGAATCAGAAGAAGAAGAAGAGCACCGTAGTCTGCAAATCATGAACTACACCGTTGATCGACGATCGGGATGCTTGATGGAGACTGGGTTTGTGTGTGCCGTGGGTCTTCTTCTTTGCTGTGGATCTTCTTCTTCTTTCTTTCTTTCTGTTGCTGGGTTTTATTCTGTTTCTGGGTTCGTCAGTTTCCGTTGCTGCTGGGTTTTCTTCTGTTTCTGGGTTCGTCGGTTTCCGTTGCTGCTGGGTTTTCTTCTGTTTCTTTATGTTGCTAGGTTTTTTATGTTGCTGGGTTTTCTTCTGTTTCTTGCTGGGTTTTCTTCTGTTTCTGGGTTCGTCGGTTTCTGTTGCTGGATTTTCTTCTTTTTCTGGGTTCGTTGGAGGGGGCTCTGTGTATTTTGAAATCAAGTGTAAAAAACTCGAGATCTATGTGGCAAAAACCTGTCCAAATTAGCAAGCAAGAAGCGAGTTTTTAAAACTCGATTTTATATGGAACTCGAGTTTTTAAAACTCGAGATGCTAATTTGCAACTTTCTTCCCTACCTGTACTAACTTACTATATTTTATCTATTCTCTTTGTTAGCCTGCAAATATCCCCAAACACTCAATGTACTTAAGTTTAATTCAGACAGATAAAAATCAAACATTCAGCGTACCTGAGTTTGACCAAATACAACAAGTACCTGCAAAAAATCTCAAAGTGTATCCTGCAAAATCTCTGCAAACTTTTTTTTGTTTTTTCTTCTACCAATTTCTTCCCCAATTTCGGTATTGCCAGTACGGAAATTGTTTGTTTTTTTTTTTTCCTTCTTCCCCAATTTCGGTATTGGCAGTACCGAAATTGTTTGTTTTTTTTTCTCTTCCCCAATTTCGGTATTGGCAATACTGAAATTGTCTTTTTTTCTTCCTCCCAATTTCGATATTGGCAGTACCGAAATTGTGGTTTTTTTATTATTTTTTTTTCTTCTTCTTCCCCAATTTCGGTATTGGTAGTACCGAAATTGTGTTTTTTTTTTTCTTCCTCCCCAATTTCGGTATTGGCAGTATCGAAATTGTTTTTTTTTTTTTCTTCTCCCCAATTTCGATACCGAAATTGATTTTTTTTTTTTTTCTTCCCCAATTTCGGTATTGGCAGTACTGAAATTGGGGGGTTTTTTTTTTCCCCCTAATTTCAGTATTGGCATACCGAAATTGGGGTTTTTTTTTACCGAAATTGGGTTTTTTTTTTTTTTTTTTCAATTTCGGTGCTGCCAGCACCGAAATTATCCTTTTTTTTTTCCCAATTTCGATGCTGGCAGCACCAAAATTATCCTCTCTTTTTTTTTTTTCAATTTCGGTGCTGGCAGCACCAAAATTATCCTCTTTTTTTTTTTTTCAATTTCGGTGCTAGCAGCACCAAAATTATCCTCTTTTTTTTTTCAATTTCGGTGCTGGCAGCACCGAAATTATCCTCTTCTTTTCTTTTTTTTTCCAATTTCGGTATTGCCATTACCGAAATTCCCCAATTTTTTTTCTTCCATTTTCGACAACACCGTTACCGAAATTCCTCATTTATTTCTACCCCCCTTCCTTCAGTACTCGCGCACACTTGCGCATGCACTCGCGCACGGGCAGGGGTTGGGCAACAGAATTTTGGTAACAGCGTTACCGAAATTCTAGATTTTCTCTCTCCACCTTTTCCCTCTTTCTCTCTCCTACTTTTTCTTAGAATTTCGGTAACACTGTTACTGAAATTCACTCTCTCTCCTCATTTCCCTAAATAACTTTCAACAGTACCTATGACCATAAAAAACTTGATTTTTTGCAATATTTAGACAAAAGACTCGATTTTCTTGTCTCAAATATGTGGCATAAATGGGATTGGTGAAACCAAAAATTAAAGTTGCTTTTCTGTAACAGTAATTTATTTAGTGAGCGAGACTTGACTAGTCATGTCTTGCAAACTAGGTTTTATCAAACCTAACATTTCAGAATCTTAATTATCTGATATGAATTTTGAAATTGCGCCATATGCATATAGCAAATGCACTTTCCTAAAAAAAACTTATATATTTCTTTTCTTTTATTGGCTAAATTACTATTTCAGTTCCTAAACCATGTTAGCTTCTAAAATTTTGAAACTAGTTCAATCTTACTCTTATCTCCATTTGCTAAGGAAGAAGAAGATCGAGATGATTTTGGGGAAGAAAATAAGGTGTAGTAGTAGTAGTAGTAGTAGTAATAGTGGTGGTGGTGGTGGTGGTGGTGGTGGTACTAGTACTAGTACTAGTACTAGTAATAATAATAATAACAATAATAATAATAATAATAATAATAATAATCTCTAAATTTTCAATCTTCATACAATTTCATCAACAGTTGAAAAATTCGTGAGATGGCGATGTTAAACTGCAATTTAAGGGCTTGATTCCTTGATTTGTTTTCATAGAACGGCTGACCATCTCTATTCTCTGATGAGAGAAAAATATCCCAAGTTTGTCAGCACCACAGTGGGAGAGAAAAGTGAGAGAGCACAGGGACTCTTTGTGGCTATATACACAGAATGTAAGAACTGACCAAAATACAAGATCCTTTTGCATCAATGCATAAGTATGAAGCCGTAAATTTTGAATCAGTAAGCAGAGTAGGTAGTGCCTGATCCAGGTACATGACAAAGTTGAAATATTTATAGTACTCCAATTTGTACACAATAACGTATGAGAAAGAGAGGCCAAATATTCACCACACTTTTAATAGTATCCCCATGCCATGCTCGAGGTAAATAATAAAAATGTATAAAATTTGGCAGAAAAAGAGAAACCGCTTAATTTAAGTGAACCGGGGGATCTCGCTGTCTAATGTGAAAAAAAGACATGTCCTTAAAAGGAGAGAAATCATGGACGCAGTTGAAGTTGATACAAAAAGAAAATTTGAAAAAAGAGGTGGGCATCTATTGCTTTATCAGTGAAGAAGAAGCATTATTTTGAGTCTCTCAGAAATTAGCACAAATCAAAATTAATCCTATACATTTTCCAAAACCAAAAACAAAAACCATTGCATGCCAACACAGAGTCTTATGCAATTAGTAATCCACAGATACAACCAAACTATTTCAAGTAACCTAAACATAGTGCAGAATTTGTTCGTGAAATTCTTCTTTTTCTCCCCTGTTTTTTGTTCACCCCAGTCATTCAAAGAGGATGGGATATTTCAGTAAAAATATGACAAAATGCAGTTGCCTGGCACTGTGCACCTGAGTCTTGACTTAAGAGCCTTCTATTCAATTGCCAAAAATTGTGCTAGAAAAGAGACTGATGCACATGAAGCACATTCAAATGCATGTATAAAATTGGCAATATATCCATGGATAAGTACAAAACATTACCGATGATACTCATATTCAAAACAGACCTCATAATCCATATATTCTCCAATCCTGTAACTTCACATACACTCGATCCTTCTAAGCATGTTCGCATAGGTATAACTGGAAAATGCTACAAAAAGTTTGCGGAACCTGCAGAAATAAAAAGAACCATTTTTGAAAGAAATATAATGGTTAATTGGTACATTTATCTAGAAATATGTCTAATTAAAAAGATCATAAGTCTGGATATTGTATGATTGATGAAGATATCAGCTTGAAGCAAGGCAGTACATTTGAGAAAGGAAACAAATAAACAGAGATGACTTTGGTTGAAAACATCTCATGACAAAAAGGGTTTCCTTCTTCTGGTGAAAATACAAGTATAAATACATACCAAACCCACTGGCTTGAGTGTTGTGCCATTGCAAGGAAGCTCTTCTGGGGATGCTCATTTAGCAAGCAATGCATCACTTCACCTGAGTGCTGCATGGCATCTAAAATGGAAAACCAGATATCAAGTGGACCAATATACTTGCGTAATATGTTGGTACTGACCTGAGAACAATGAAAAAAACCACATGTATGATATTTTGAGCAAGAAGCCCCAAAGAAGAGTAACATGTCACTTTAGGTCAAACAAAAGAAGTGTATAAGGTCTTCATCTACAAATTTGCTCAGCAGACTCATTAGTAATTCTGTATCAAATTGAAAAAAATTTAAACCAACCCATCATGTTGTCTATGAAAAGTTAATAAGGACAAGATCATATAAACTATGGATGCATTTTAATATTTGAAAAGAATAATAATTATAATCATTGAAAGCAAGGTATTTAGAACTGTGCTATATCATTATGAATTTTTCAACAACATAAATTGGCAGTGTTAATCAAGATGCATCAAACATTATAATAAAAATAGAACCTTTTTTATTGGTATAACTAAACTAAAACTGAAGAAAAGAAAACGTACAAGTTCCCAAGCCTCAATATTTCCTTGTGGAGCATCGCCCAAGAGCTTGCTGCTTGCAAACATAAATAAAGAAATAAATAGATAAATCTCAAAACATATTGTATTTTTGTCATAATAACATAATCATCAAAGCAGCCATACTGTAAATGGTAATTTGCTAATATTCAGTAATTGGCTGAATTCATCTAACGTGGATGCATAATTCGCCTCGTGCCAATGACATTTAACTAAAATATCCTCTCATTATGATAGACGAACTGGTTCATGCTGTTACCAATCCCAACCTCATGCTGTTATCATGGTGCAAAATTTTTAGGAAGATTTTTCTCATCAACGTAAAACCTTTGCTACTGATCAAGAATACTGTGGTTGGTTTAGTTGCTTGGACTCTCAGACTCAAATATACCTCACAGCCATAGCTTACAGGTTTACATTACCAGGTTGTATCATTTGGCTGTGTGGGCTTCAACCAATTTTTGTACAATTTGGGCCAGATAAGATGCATTCCACATGCCAAATTCTAGTTTAAACTGATCAATTTTCAGCACACACACTACAGTAAAGAAATTTCATTTCCTTTTATTTTTGTAATGACTAGGGTCTAGAACCAGAAGTGAAAGTTGGATGCAGCTGCAGATAGGCCTGCCGCCCGAGAATTGGAGCAAGAACCACTCTCATGCTCTCAAGCAGCAAGCAGTTGAGCAGGGTGAGCTACCTTGCTTTCCGCAAGAGATCGGGGCAGAGGTTCCATTGACAGATAGAACCAGAAAGTGCAAAATTTAGGAATACTAAATAAGTATTAATGCTTGACTCAGTTTAAGACAACTATAACAAGAACATGTAAGTGATCAACTGACTAGATAATGAATAGTAGATGTTATTGCAATCATATAAAGCACAATAAATCCAGCTTAGCAAAAATTTATAACAGCTTCTTCTACATTTTACGACTCTGCTATTAAATCCACAACATGATTTAGACAACTATGTCCAGATATGCATGATTAAAATGGGTAGTGAAACAGACCTGCATAAAAGGTATTTTAGGTGCTAGTGCTTGTCAACAATACTAATAGCTATTAAGTTATATGCCAGATGAATGTAAAGGCTAATTATCTTACAGTTATGAAAAGTAGATTTTTATTTCTTTCTTATTTTTTTATAAATTATAAAAAGTAGACAAATGTAAATAAATAAATCAAAATTCAACTTACCGTACTCCATAATGCACATCACGATGATTACAATGACCTGAAACACCATATCTATCAAAAGTAATAATCTGCAAAATGCCCACATGAAAAATGAGATCTTAGAGGAGATACCACAAATTTGTGACACAAAACAGAGCCTTTCAAGCTTGTAGCATCGCCCTAAAAAGCCAAGGAATTCAGAACCTCAACACATAAAAATTAACAATCCCAGAAACCACAATAGAACTAAAGAAAGGAACTCATCCAAAACAAATAAATAAATAAGAAATGATGAAATGATAATGTTTATCACTATTAGGAAAAACGACCTCACCAAGTCAATGCCATGACTATTAATTTCCCCTTCAATAATCTTAGCCAATAAAGTATGGTTCCAAACCCTGCCAAAACCATCCTAAAAATTACACCTTGTCAAATTATAGCTGCTGCCTCAAATAGCATTTCAAACAATACAAAGATATATATGTTCTTCCATGAACTTATTGGAGTAGAACCTGCAACTCAGGATGGTCCAGAGTCTTCACTTGTTGAAGTGGAACCTGCATATAAAATTTCAAATGTTATAGTTAAACAATCAAAAATCAATGCCAACAAGAAATTCTGACTACCAACATTCTTTTTGTTTTGATGTATGTTAGTTTTTTTGCTATCTCAATATCCCCAAGACCAAATGTTCAAAGGATGGTCGAGAGAGAAGGTGAAAATCTTTTACTAGAGTTTTAAGAAAAAACTTATGAAGTTACCTGTTATGTAGGCCCTCAACATGAATTACTGGAATGGAAGGGTAAGTTGGCACTAGAATATAACTTGAACATTAGGCTGACAGGCATGTATAGAGAAGCTTGGGTTTGAGTTGGAAACTTTGTACTAATATTTGTTGTCTTAAATTGGCATTCTAAGTAAATTTCAAATGGTACCTAGAAACTCACCTTGAGAATTGCACAAGCTTGATAGAGCTCTTCTTTTCTTATATTCCCTTTGCCATCTGCATCACCTACAAAATAAATGAAAATAAGTAAAAGAGAAATATCCAGAATAGGATACACTGAAAACATCAGTAGAGATGATTCAATGTTACCCCACGTCAATTGTCTGTAGGAATTATACATGAAACAGTAGTTATAAAGGCTTTTCAATTGCAACCATTGTTTCAATAATTTGTAGAACAAACTAACGAAACTAACTACCCACATGACAGAAAAAACCTAGAATAAAACCGAAACATGGAATTAACAAGAAAGGGAAAATACTAAAGGGAGAATCTAATTCCATTCAAGCAATAGAATTAGCTAGATTAGTCTAAGACATTGTGGGAAAGCAGGAAGGCATTTCCATGCATAAATTGCAATTCAAACAGCAGCCATGGTATAATTTACAATCAAGATTGACAGAGTACACTGCAAACATCCTGTAGTTAGGATATAAAATCAGCAAGGCTCAAAAAAGTGCCTTTTGAGAGAAGGGAATGGAATGGAATAGAATGGAATGAAAATAATAATTTTAAAATATTCTTCCCTTCTCTTGTTTAAGAGTTTTAATAGAGGGAATTGAAAATCCATTCCCTTGTTTGGGAGTTTAATTAGGAGGGAACACTCATTCCTCTTTATTCCCTTAAGACCTCAAATTTTCATTCCCCCCGAAATTGAGAGGAATGGGAGTGAATGGAATTAGATTTAATGAATTTTTTACTAAAACTCCCAAAATACCCCTATATATTCAACCTTTTATTTTAAAATAGAGGTCTAATAGTAATATTGTCATAAAATAATTCAATTCCATTCATTTTCATTCCTTTATTTTAAAACGTCCAATCAAGGTTACTTAATTCCATTCCATTCAATTCTTTTCCATTCCTTTCCCTTACTTAAATACATGTCATTCCATTCCATTCCTTTCCCTTCCCTTACAATCATTTCATTTCATTCCATTCCCTTCCCTTATGAACTCCCAAACGGAGCTAAGAAATGTTTGAAATAAGAAGGTTGTCTTATCAGCTATAGATGAGAATACTTCAATACCAACTAAAAGGGAGTCTGTTAGTTTCAAGCTCCTATTTTATCCACCATGCAAATGCCACGATTTTGAAATAGTGAAATTTTTTATTTTTTTTTAATTCTATACAGATATGGCTGGTGAATTCAAATACCCAAAATAAAGTAGCTACACAAGCACATGTATCTTGATCTAAAAGACCAGTATGAACAAATCATGTACTGATGAAAGAGTGATGAAAGAGTATTACCGATTGATAAGCACAATATGTGCAGATTATGCCCTCTAGAAGTTATGTAGCTTATTGTTGGAGAAAAGAACCTGCAGAAATGTTGCAAAATGTTTCGATGCAACGTAAAATCACATAAACAAGGACAAATCATCAATTCAAACAGCCAAAAAAAAAATTGCAGTATATTAAGTGACTTGGACAACAAAAAGCAAAATTTGTCTGTCAAAAAAAAAAAAATACCCAACACTTGATCTTTCAAGTAAATGAAATATGTGAAGAAATCTAGCAATCATTACAAATAGCGGTAACATCATCGTTGGTATTTAATTGAAAGCATACATTAATACAACAATATAGCAACACATTTATTAAAACAAAAACCCAACAAAAAAAAGTAAATCAATCATTCATTAGAGCAGAATTGGAGTTAAAAAATCAAGGATTGAAGAAAGTTTACATCGACTCATCATCTGGGTGAGCAACAACCAGCAAGACATTCCTTTTCTGAAAAGCCCCACCTAGTTTTCATGACAGAAAAAGCATTAACACATAGACTTACTAACCAATCAATATACAGAAAAGAGAAATCAAACAAATAATGGTTGTGTGAATAACCCACCAGTAGTCAAGAATGAGTTCCGGGAAGGTGAGCTTGATGTATAGAGAATTTTACAGAGAGATGCTACCCAGAGCACTACCAGAGAAGCAACAATCAATACCCATGCCATTTTATTCCCCTCAAAAATTTTCCAAGCGCAATGTTAATTGGACCTTGTGATCAAATTCAAAAAAATAATAATTTCTTCAACTTTCTTATCAGTGAGGACTTTTGTCAAACACCTCATGGGCACTGAGGAAACTCCTTTCAACACAAACTACGACAACCAAATCGAATCTCAAGTCATTTTGCAGAGCTTACAAAATCATTTTCTAAGTTGTAGCTAAAAAAAATCTATATAAACAAAATTCAAAATATTCGAAAGCCCATTACAGAGAACCTACCGTTGAGACGCCTTTGCTATACGGTGGCCTAGATCCGCGGTAACAGAGGTATATGTAATGAACGGCGGTTGACCCACAACGGAGATACCGGCGGCGAATACCACGAACGGCGGCCGACCCACGATGCCGCAGCCTCTCTCTCTCCTCAGTTTCTCTTTGGGGATATCTAGTTTTTCTCTCTCTACTGCACGTGCGTCTCACATGATTATGCCGTTAGCCTAAAACAGCAGGCTAAACAGTGCTTCTATTTGGCACGTGTGAAGTTGTACTTGTCACAGCCCAAACTTCAAGGGTATCTTGGCACTTTTTTCAAATATATATATATATATATATATATATATATATTACAAGTAAAGGGAAAGGCCAACTGAGGCCATATAATTACAAAAATAAAGACTGATTGAGGTTATTTGGTTACAAATGTAAAGACCGACTGGGATAATACAAGTGTATGAAGTTGCCATTTGATTACAATGACTAGGTTGTAAAGAGGAGGCAAAGTTGAGCTTTCAATTGGAACTGTAATTGGACTTCAGCTAAAATTAGACCTGCTTCAGAATGGAATCTTGGCTGCCTTATATAACTGGAGGGAGCCTTAGAGTCTTTTCAGGATTGCTAAAACTGCGGAAGGTGAATCACTTTCACTTGGGTGAAAATCTTTTCCACCGAAAGCTATCATCACTTCTAGAGTATCGTGCTGAGCACTACTCATGAATAGTAACTATTACTGCTCATGAATAGTGTCTTGTCTTTCGTCTTTATCAGGCTTCTTTTTTCTGAAACTTTTCATCAATAGTGACTGGTACTATAGATGAATAGTGGTTTATCCGGGATTTTAATTGTTCATCAATAGTGATTGGTACTGTAGATGAATAGTAGCCTATCTGGAATTATTCTGAATAATGACTTGTGCTATCTAGAGTTAATTGCTATCCAAATTGTAACCATCATACGGATTTTGGGAATCCTGGAGAAGATCAATCGGATTACGGTTGACTGAAGCTTCTAAAGAGGCAGGAGAGACCTTTTCTTCTGACTCTAGTTGCTTTGATTGGAAAAGTAATTGCTGTGCAAGATCTTTTAATTCTTTACTAGATTTTTCGATGACTTGGATAGAGTCTAGACTGAACTGAGACCTTGTTCTGTGAGCAATGGGTTTCTGGATTGGGATAGAGAAGTCCTTATAAAGTTGATTAATGATCAGATCAATCCCAAGGCTATCCCACCACTTTACTGAAAATTCTCTATCCAAGAGATTGGTATTAATTGCACAATTCCACATGCTAATCTAGTGGATCCTGTACCTGACTGTCAAATGCAAAATTGCTGGAAATTGGGAACCATGCTTTGGTGCTTGGAATCTTGAGTCAAAATACCTGAGGGCATCCTGTAGAGGTTTTGGGAAATTTTGAGGGATGGATCTAAACATTTCCCACCATTTGAGGAACCATGAGGGAATCTGACCGAAAAACTTCTTGTCAAACATCAAGAACCAGGAGTGGTCATAATTTTTATTCTAATAGAAAAGAACTTTCTCAAAGGCGTCCATATAGTCATAATAACTATAATGGAGTTCTGAACCTGTGAGAGACTTGAGATCTGTGAGTGTCTTGAGCAAGGAGGGGCGTTGTCCCCAATCTTTGTAGCTGACAAAACCTGTGATGATAAACTTGTGGTAGAGGACTTTCGAGGGATTTCCTCTGTTGAAAATATTTTCTATTCGAGCAGATTTTTCCTAGATGAGGATGCTCTTATAGAATTTGATGTTTTTCTCTGGGTGTTTTGGGAGGTAATGCCATTCTTGGGGCAGGATTTCCATGGCAAGGGCTAAGGGATCTTTTATATGAACTAAATGGGGTTCAATATAAGAGATATGTTGGATGAAAGATTTCTTAACATAAGAAGATCTTCCTTTGTTGGTAGGGTGGAAAGAAGACTTCTGTGATTGAATGGAGCCCAAAGGTTCTTCTACTGTGTTTGGGGTGATCGCTTTGGGGGCTGGGTGGCCAAAGCTGAAATGTAGCTAGGCTGACCATAGGGTGGCCTTTCATAATTTGGTTTTGGAATTGTGGAAACTAAATAACAATTGGCAACGGTTGAAGGAGAGGCTGGTGAACGCTGGCCAGGGTTCTTTGCCTTACTAGGGGAGAATGGTACTAATTGGCTAAGGGTGATTGGTACAAGTTTGCCAGGGTTCTTTGCTTGACTGGTGCCACTAGGGGTCTACTGTTTAGACAATTTTAGGAGTTGGGGTTGTACGAGTTTCTTCCCAGACATCCTGGTTGTGACTCTGCAAAAGTTCACAGGTTAGGAAATTAGGAATGTTGTTTTGGCTTCCTTCAATGAACTGTAAATCAAAGTCAAAAATTGAAAGAATGGCTTGCCATCGTGCAAAAATCTGTTTTGATGCAAAATTTTGAACATCTTTTTCTAAAACATGTTTTGCAGATTTACAATCAATCCTTATTAAAAACTTTTGATTCAAAAGATCACTTTGAAATTTTGAGATGCATAGTACTATAGATAATATTTCTTTTTTAATAGTACTATAATTAAGTTGAATGGGAGTCCATATTCCTGAATGAAAACAGACTATCTATTCAGGGGAATCGGGACTGACACACTGAAGGAGAATGCCACCATAACCTATGTTAAAGGCATCAGTCTGAACAATCTTGAAGGAATTGACTGAAGGAATTTCTAAACAAGGAAGTGTCTTGACATATTTTTTGATTTCCTGGACAACTGCTGTGTGATTTGGAGTCCAAGGAGGTGGGTTTGTGCGAAGTCTATCAAAGAGGGGTTTGCATTGCTATCCGAGATTTTGATAGAATTCGGAGATGTAATTGAGAGATCCTAAAAATCTCTAGAGCTGGGTTTTATCTAGGATTTCATCTGGAAACTTATCCGCAAACTAGATAGCTCTATCTATGGGTTTGATAACTCCATGATAAATATCAAAGCCTAAGAATCGAACTTTGGTTTGGAAAAGCTTGATCTTTGAGGCTAAAACAACAAGACCATTGAGTTTGATAGTATGGAGAAATGCTCTTAGGTGTTTCTAATGTTGTTCCAAGGATTCTGAAAAGATGAGTACATCATCATTGTATACAATGGCATGGTTGGAGAATCGATTGAAAATCCCATTCATGATATTTTGGAATTCGGATGGTGCGTATTTTAGACCAAAAGGCATCACATTCCATTCCTAATGTCCAAAAGGTGTGGTAAAGGTTGTCTTATATCTATCAGACTCTCTGATTTGTATATGCCAAAAACCACTCTTCATGTCAAACTTCCTGAAAACCACTGCTTTACTAAGCCTATTAACTAAGTCTTTTTTGTTGGGGATTGGTTACCTTACCCATTCTAAAACTTTGTTAAGGGGCTTGTAATTGATAACTAATCTAAGAACACCTCTTTCTATTTCAGCGTTTTTCTGGACATAAAAGGCTGGGCAAGACTGTGGTGATTTAGACTTCCTGATGATTCCTTTCTTAAGGAGGTCCTCTATTTCAGCTCTGCAAATATCCATGAGTTCTTGGTTCATCTGAATAGGTCGAGCTTTAGTAGGGATGCCATTTTCATCAAAACCTTTGACATAAGGGAGAGCTACCTCGTGTCTCTTTCTATGCCAAAAGGCGGTGGGTAGATTAGAGCAGACTTTCTGCTTAAGTTTTTCTTCAAACGTTCTGACCTTATCCTGGATGTTTTTACAAGTTAGTTGTTCCTCAACTTTTTTGTATCTCATTTGATCCTGTAAGTGCTTAAGATGTTGGATCTTGGCACTAATTAAATTCAGGGTTTTGGAGACAGAAACTTCTTGGAGGCTGCTAATGTCTCTAGGTTCGGGGCCCCTAAGAAACTCAAATTTGATCTGCTGGCCAAATGGATGGGTAGTGAGTCCTTCACTATCTATTGTGAAAGGGTACAATATACACAGAAAAGGGTTTCCTAAGATGACCCTATCCGTCATATTCTTAACGAGGACAAATGTTGTTTTGAAACATATATTGTCTTGGTAAACATGGGCTTTTGGGATTTTCAATTCAATCTGCATTTTTCTACCACTTGCGGATGTTAATCTCTCTTTAGTCTTTTTGAAATACTTGGAGGTAATGATTCCTTCTTGGATGCAGTTGAAATCAACTCCTAAATCTATCAAGGCTACGACCTCAAATTCAAAATCTTTACTGATGACAATCCTGACTTTGGAATGCCATTTCTGGAAGTTAATTCTACTGATGGTATCTAAGAACTTCTCACTGGATGGTTCTTGGTCCAAGTCTACTGTAGGGTTAACTGTATCATTAACTTCTTCACCAGAAGGGTTCTAAAATGAGAGACCTTCGTCATTACCTTGATGAGAAGTATTTTCCAATTGTTGAACTCTTTGGTTCAGGAGATTGTGATCAATCCTAAGAATGGTTAGTTCTTGCTTAAGGTTTCTAATCTCTGATTTTGTCTCCTTGGCTTCCTTTTGAAGGTCGTTGACCGTAACTTCCTTCTTTGAGCTGGTGAACCTATTGTAGATCTTTTCTAAGTCTACTTTAGGTTGCTGGATTCTTAGTTCAGGTTTACCGGTTTCCTTAACTAGGTTTGCATGGAATTGGCTAAGCTTCTGAGTTTTGATGACTGGGTCTTCTACTGCTTTTATAAGGTCTAGAAGAAGCTTTTCTTGCTTACTAAGGATATTGATAGTTTTGTTCCTACAGCAACTGTCTTTGCATGCTATGGGTGCATCCAGGCCACTAGAAGTGCTAAAGAAAGCTCTAGAGGGCTCAAAGGATGACTGATATAACTGTTGGATTTCTTGGTCGCTATAAGTATTGGATGACTCACTATCTGAGTGGTCTAGTTCTAGTAACTTAAAGATCTCATTCTTACTAGTCTGGTCACTGACAAGGGTGTTGATAAGGGATTTGGCCTTAACTCTACACTCTTTTCTGAAATGACCTCTTTTTTCACAATTGAAGCATTTTCCTGATGCTTGTGGAACCCTGGCTTGTAATGAAGGATGTTTTCTCCATCAGCTAGTCAATGCGTGGAAGAAGATAACTATCTTTGGGGCATGCCTTGTTTAAATCCGTAAAGTCCACATACATCCTCCATTTGCCATTAACTTTTTTGACTATTACTAAATTAGCTAGCCAAACCCTAGCTTTCTTCAATACTCTAAATATGGTAAAATTTTTCAGTAGCCTTTAAAACAAAGCTGTTAAAAGCTGCTACTCATTTAGTGAGGCTTTGGACGTCTTTGACACTTTTTGGGGGCTTCATGTTCAAAATTGCTTGGATTTTATCAGGATTTGCTACAATTCCTCATTGTAAAACCATAAAGACAAGAAAATTCACTAATGCAACTCCAAAGGCACATTTGCTTGAATTCAGCTTCATCTTGTATCGTCTAAGTATGTCAAAAGTCTCTTGGAGGTTGTTTAGGGGTTGTGTTTCCCTCATGCTTTTGACCAACATATCATCCACGTACACTTCAATATTTCACCCAATTTATGGACAAAATATGTGGTTGACTAGTCTTTAATTGGTAGCTCCTACATTTTTTAGACCAAATGACATTACTTTGTAACAAAACAAACCCTGGCTTATGATGAAGGATGTTTTCTCCATCAGTTAGTCAATGCGTGGAAGAGGATAACTATCTTTGAGGCATACCTTATTTAAATCCGTAAAGTCCACGTACATCCTCCATTTGCAATTAGCTTGTTTGACTATTACTACATTAGCTAGCCAATCTAGGTAGTAGACTTCACAGACGAACTTCGTTGTTACCAACTTCTGGACTTCTTCTTTGATGGCATTGTCTCGTTTTGGGGCGAACGTTTTCCTGCTTTGATGGATAGGCTCCTAAGTCAGGGACACATTTAGATGATGTGTAATCACACTTAGGTCAATCCCAAACATGTCTTTGTGGCTCCAAGCAAGAACAACCGTGCTCTTCTTGAGGATTTGGACGAGATCTTGCTTCGATTCTCCTTCATGCTTGTCCCGATCCTAGAAAATTTCTCTGGGTTGGATTCATCCAACGGAACATCTTCCAATACTTCAATCAGTTTAGCTACCGTTGAAGAGTTCAACATCCACCGGGTGCTCATTGACAACAAAAGCTCAGCAAATATCATTTACTTGCCCACATTTCAACAAATAAAGCTGGATAGGAAAAGGATCAAGCCTTTCACCTCGCTTCTAGTAAGCTTCACAGGGGATAGAATCGTCCCTAAAGGCATCGTCACTCTAACTGTAATTGCAGGAACTTATCCGGCACAAGTCACCAAGAAAATTAATTTCCTCATAGTTGATTGCCCTTCAACATACAACATCATCTTGGGAAGACCTGCACTAAACAGACTAAGAGTAGCAATATCAACATATTACTTGAAAGTGAAGTTTCCAATAGCCCATGGGGTAGGAGAAATCAGAGGAGACCAAGTTCTGGCAAGAGAGTGCTATCAAGCCACCTTAGCATTTAGCGAGAACCACACCTGGGTAATCAACGAACCAAAGCCCATTCCCGAACTGTCAGAAACACCACAAGAAATTGAGATCATCCCAAGAGATTCGACAAAGGTGTTGAAGATTGGAACAACACTCCCAACTTTAGAGAAAGAGAAGATGATCTCCTTCTTAAGGGTGAACCAAGATGTTTTCGCTTGGAAACACGAGGATATGCCCAGTATTGATAGGAAGAACATACAATACCGACTCAACATCAACTCATAATGCAAACTTGTACAGCAGAAGTGGAGAATATTTGCATCAAAGCTCAACAAAGTTGTAATTGAAGAAGTAGAGAAGCTGCTAATAGCTGGTTTCATCAGAGAAGTCTTTTACCCAGATTGGCTAGCAAATGTGGTAATGATAAAGAAAAGCAATGGCAAATAGAAAATGTGTGTTGACTTTACCGACCTGAACAAGGCCTACTTAAAAGATAGCTTCCCCTTGCCAAGGATTAACTAACTAGTAAACTCAACTGCTGGACACAAGCTCTTGAGTTTCATAGACGCATTTTTTAGATATAACCAGATTCTTATGGACGAAGACAATCAAGAGAAGACCTCATTCGTTACCAGCCAAGGGTTGTATTATTACAAAGTTATGCCTTTTAGACTAAAGAATGCAGGAGCCATCTACCAATGATTGGTGAACCGTATGTTCTCCCACAGATTAGAAGGAATGTGGAGGTGTACGTAGACAATATGCTGGTGAAAAGTAAGGACGAAGCCAATCACTTAGACGACATAAAGGAGACCTGCAGCACACTACGTAAGTACAATATGAAGTTCAATCCTACAAAATGTGTTTTTGCTATTGCTTCAGGAAAATTCTTGTGATTCATGGTGTCCCAACGAGGTATAAAGGCAAATCCAAATAAAGTAAAAGCAATAATTGATGTCAAATCACCAAAAACAGTGAAAGATGTGTAAAGCTTGACAGGAAATGTTGCAGCTCTAAATAGATTTGCCTCTAGGGCAACAGAAAAGTGCATGCCATTCTTAAGGTTTTGAAGAAAGCCTTTCAGTGGACTAATGAATGCGAGGAAGCTCTTGCCAAGTTAAAGGAGTACTTAATGAAGCCACCCGTACTAAGCCCCTCGATGATAGGAGAGAAGTTGTACCTCTACTGAGCAGTATCCAACACTGTAGTTAGTTCGACACTAATCAAAGAAAAAGGGAACATCCAAAAACCAGTTTCTTACACCAACCAAGCATTCCAAGGAGCAGAGGCAAGTTACCCAATGATGGAAAAGATAGCTTTCACATTGTTGGTCACCTCTAGCGAGCTCCGTCCTTATTTTCAAGCACACCCCATTGTCGTCATGTCAGACCAGCCTATAAGAAAGACAATGAATAAGATAGATGCAGCAGGACAACTCATTCAATAGGCAATTGAATTGGGCCAATTTAACATTGAATATCAGCCCCGAGCAGCAATAAAAGCCCAGGTGCTAGCACACTTCATTGCAGAATTCACTTACCCCTATAAGGAAGAAGAATCTCCTATGAAAATATGGACGGTCCAAATAGATGGGTCTGTAATGAGGAAAGTAGGAGGAGTAGGAGTAGTGATCATATCTCAAAAAAAAGAAACATTGAAGTATGCAGTCAGATTACAGTTCCCAGCAACGAATAACAAGACAGACTACGAAGCATTGCTAATAGGGCTAAGCCTAGCAAAAGCCCTAGGAGCAAAGAATCTTATCGTCCAAGCTGATTCTCAGCTAATAATTGGACAAGTGAAGGAAGATTACGAAGCCAAAAAAGAAAGGATACAGAAGTACTTAAAGATCGTCCAACGACTCTCACAGCACTTTGACAGCTTAGACTTTGTACAAATCCCAAGAACTAAAAATGCAGAAGCTAATTTCCTAACAAGATTGGCATAGTCAGACAACTACAATGCAACCTCTGAACTTTGTGTAAAGATAAGGAGGCAAGGTCTGAAGATAAAAGAACAAGATGAGTGGATGACTCCTATCATCCGTTACTTGAAAGAAGGATGGCTCCCTGTAGATAAGATGGAAGCAAGGAAGATACAGATCAGAGCAGCTCACTTCGTCATTATTGACAGCATGCTCTAGAGACGAGGATATTCACTCCCATATCTAAGATGCGCCAGTTTTGAAGAAGCAGATTATATGCTCCGCGAGATACATGAGGGAATCTGTGGAAATCACACTAGGGCAAGATCCTTAGCAGGAAAGGCGCTCAAAGCAGGATATTACTGGCCAACCTTATAGAAAGACACATACAACATTGTTAAAGCATGCGACAAGTGTCAACGCTTCGTAAATGTCAAGACTAGACCAGGAGAGACGATGACACCCATATCCTCACTATGGCCCTTCACCCAATAGGGAATTGATATCATGGGTCCATTCCTTTTAGGGAAGAATCAACTTAGGTTTCTGATCATCGCAATTGACTATTTCACAAAATGGGTAGAAGTAGAGCTAGTGACGACTATAACAAAGGCTAAAGTCATAAGGTTTGTATAGAAAAACATCATTTGTAGGTTTGAAGTCCCACATGTCATAATATCAAACAATGAAAAGCAGTTCGACAACCCCAAATTTTGAAAAATTTTCCAAGACTTAGGAATCAAGAATCACTACTCTTCTCCAAGACACCCTCAGGCCAACGAACATACAAAAGTAACGAACAGAAGCTTGCTCAAAATTATCAAAACTAGGCTTGAGGGGGCAAATGGGGCATGGCCTGAAGAACTACAAAATGTCCTTTGGGCATATAGGATGACCACAATAGTCCCAACAGGAGAAACACCATCCAGACTGACGTTCAGCCCTTAAGCCGTCATACTAGTGGAAGTAAGACTGACGAGGTTCTGAGTCAAAACATATGAAGACCAGAAGAATTAGCATGACCTTAACAACAACTTGGACCTAGTTGATGAAGTCAGAGAAGAAGCTATGAAGCGAATGGCCAAACACAAGGAAGCAATGGCCAGATACTATAACAGAAAGGTTAAGGCAACAAGGTTGAACACAGGAGACCTCATTCTTAGAAAGATATCACAGGCAACAAAGGACCCATCACAAGGAAAACTAGAACTAGCCTGGAAGGGCCCCAACGAAGTAATTCATCATTCCAAAGAAGGCTCCTATTACCTGAAATCTTTAGATGGCCAAAAACTGTCTCAACCATGGAACATGGAACATAGAACATTTGAAGAAATACTACCAGTAAGGAAAGCTTTACATTTTCAAGTTGCTTAATCTTCATATCCATATGTAAGACAACCATTATTTTTGTCATTCATAAGATCAATAATGCATGAAAGCATTATCCATGCATATTTATCAATGAATATTCATGATCTATCATATCAAAACATGTGCAATGCTTAGGAGTCGTCCTTGGGAGACGTCTCAAGGATCTCTATCATTAAAATTTCAAATTAAAAGTTATTCGCATACAACTACCAAAGTCGACTAAATCAGAGTTGTCAAACATAACCAATATAATTGTCATTCAAGATAAAACAAAAAATGGTTAACCTAAAAGACGCTCCAATACCACGTCTCTAATTCATGAGTAGAGCGCAACATCGTCATTCAAACATGACTCAATAAAAAGTTATTCAAATACAACTAAAAAATACTAAGTTGTTCAAACACAATTAATAGCATCATTCAAACATGACTCAATAAAAAGCTGTTCAAATACAGCTAAAACATACTAAGTTGTTCAACCACAACTAAGATCATCATTAAAACATGACTCAGTAAAAAGTTGTTCAAACACAGCTAAAAAATACTAAGTTGTTCAAACATGACTAACATCATCATTCAAACATGACTCAATAAAAAATTTTTCAAACATAACTAAGGTTAAGGCAAGAAGGTTGAACACAGGAGACCTCGTTCTTAGAAAGATATCATAGGCAACAAAGGACCCATCACAAGGAAAGCTGGGACTAGTCTAGAAAGGCCCCTACGAAGTAATTCGTCATTCCAAAGAAGGCTCTTATTACCTGAAATCTTTAAATGGCCAGGACCTGTCTCGACTATGGAACATAGAACACTTGAAGAAATACTACCAGTAAGGAACGCTTTACATTTTTAAGTTGCCTAATCTTCATATCCATATGTATGGCAACCATTACTTTTGTCATTCATAAGATCAATAATACAAGAAAGCATTATCCATGCATATTTATCAATGATTATCCATGATCTATCACTATCAAAACGTGTGCAACGCTTAGGAGTCGTCCTTAGGAGACGTCTCAAGGATCTCCGTCATTAAAATTTCAAATTAAAAGTTATTTGCATACAGCTACCAAAGTCGACTAAATCAGAGTTGCTCAAACACAACCAATATAATTGTCATTCAAGATAAAACAGAAAATGGTTAACCTAAAAGGCACTCCAATACCACGACTCTAATTCATGAGTAGAGCGCAACATCGTCATTCAAACATGACTCAATAAAAAACTATTCAAATACAGCTAAAAAATACTAAGTTGTTCAAGCATAACTAACATCGTCATTCAAACATGACTCAATAAAAAGTTGTTCAAGCACAGCTAAAAAATACTAAGTTGTTCAAACACAACTAAGATCATCATTCAAACATGACTCAATAAAAAGCTGTTCAAACACAGCTAAAAAATACTAAGTTGTTCAAACACAACTAACATCGTCATTCAAACATGACTTAATAAAAAGTTTTTCAAACACAACTAAAAATACTAAGTTGTTCATACATAACTAAGGTCGTCATTCAAACATGACTCAATTAAAAGTTGTTCAAACACATCTAAAAATACTACATTGTTCAAGTACAACCAAGATCGTCTCTAAGCTGTTCAAATACAACTAGGAATCGCTGGTAAAAAATGACTCAATAAAAAATCATTCCAACGCAACTGAAAGTAAAAAGCTGTTCATATACAAGCTAAGTATGAAAAGGCTGCTCAAATGCAAGCTAGACATATAAGTTGTCTCAACACAACTAACATCGTCATAAAAGGTTGTCCAAGCATAAAAAAGTTGTTTACTACAGTTAAAAGCAGGAAATCCATAAACCTATCTATCATCATCAAAGAAATTGTTTAGTTGCCTAAAACAACGGGCCCAAAGAGAAATATTGTTCTTGCCTTGCAAAGAAATAAAAACTAAAAAGAAAGAAAAAATAAAAGATTACTGCTCATCAGGGACAGGGTCTGTAGGGGTTATAATAGTGGCCTCCTTCATTCCTTCAGCAACGTCTATGGCTTCCTCCGTCACATTCTCTACTATAGCCTCAGAGGGACGATCAGACATGAACTCTTTCTCGATGTCATCCACAACCAAGCCAGAAAGGTTCAAGCCAGGGTGATGCGTTGCCATCCACTTCACGAGAACATCAAAGCCCTCCACGTAGTACTTGCACAATTCATCAGAGTACTCGTCAGAGTATTTGAAATCCTGTACCACCGTGGCACCAACATTTTGCAACTTTAGCTCCAGGTCACCAATCTACTTGTCCTTCAGTTTGCAGAAGTCCTTCTCCACTTGTAGGCTCTTCTCCAAGGTTGCCACACATTATTTATCATTCTCAGCTTCAGCAATAAGGATGACAACCTTGTTCTTAAGTGTCTCGTTCTCAACGGAAAGGGATTTGACCATAGGCTCAAACGAGACCACCTTATTTTCCAAGTCTAAGAGCTTCCCGGAGATGAACAGAGACTCCCCCAAAGCCTACAAAAATCTCCCTCAGTAAAAGTAAAGCAATAGAAAAAAAAAAAAAGTGAAGATAACCTATAGTGCACACCTGCACAAGCTTTTGAATATGAGACAACATCACCTCACTGAATGACTTCACCATTAGAGGACTGAGGTCATTCACAGAAAGCGTCTTTCAAAGTTGCCGTGTTAGCATTGTCCCAAAAGGAAGAAAGGAAGGATTTACCACCAACCTTCTTCTTATTCCTAACCTCCTCTCCAGCAGAGGCAATAACCTCCAATGATGAAGTGGGAGAGGCAGGGTGTTTGACAGGCAAGTAGGCAAGAGGAGGCGTCACCACAAGATCTTTCTTAGAAGCATCAACTGTTTTCTTCTTCGACAAGAGACCACTGACGGTGCCACCCTTGGCCTTCTTCTCTTGAGTCTTAGCTAGTTTCCGCTTACTAAACCTAGTTGTCATTCCTGAAAGGATGAAGAAAAGAAAAAAAAAAAAAAAGAAGAAGAAGAAGAAAAAAGGAAAGAAGCACTTACTCTCATTTATAACATCCAAATCCTTCTGAACCTTAGTAGACAGTTCTAGGCCCAAAAAGTGAAGAAATAAAGATTAAGGAGAAACAAGCTCGTCAAAATCTTTGACGGACTCCAAGTACTCCTTCACTCTTTCAGCTTGACGCTGATACCTCTTCTTCAGATGAGGACGTTGGGAAACTACAAACAGAAACACAAGTAAGTTACTTGTCATCGTCACTTATAAAAGAAGGAAAAATCAACTAAAAGATGAGAAAGACGCACTAGACACGGGGACTCCCTAACTACAAAAAAAAAAAAAAAATTGGGGGCTTTGTCCAGGTCCTCACTAGGGAGGAACTCTCAACCATTTCCAGAGATATAAAAGAAAGTTGGCTTCCAATTTCGGAGAGATGATGGGGGATCGAGGATTAACCTAGAAGCCCTATCCCACGACTTAAACTCATAATAGCCAGGGTGTTCAATATGTCTTAACTCTTAAAACATATCAACATATCAACTAGAAATCTCCATTTCCATGATCAAGACAAATCATCTTAGTTTGATATGTCCTTTTGATTGATTTCCTCAGACGATAAAATTGGAGGAATTCGCCCCTCCTATTGACATCATCATCATTGGCAGGCATCCATGCCACCATGCAAGAGATGATGATCCACCAAGAGTTAGGCATCAACTGTGCCGAAGCAAGATGCAAATAAGAAAAAAGTTCCCTAACAAAGGGATGAATAGGGAAATGAAGGCCACTGGCAAATTCAGCCTCGTAAAAACAAACCTCATCAGTATAAGAGTGACATGCCCTCTCTTTGTCAATCAGGGAACTGATACCTATCCCTAATTCGCTGCTCGTCTTTTCCTGTAAGGGAACGCGAGACTTTCCAAGCTTTATAGGGGGTGGAAACAGAAGTGGCCTCTGAGACCACACGATCATCGCACAAGGACAACCCCGTCTCCAAGTCACTAGACCTTACCTCAGACATCTTCAGCAACCTAGCTACCTCAGTAGAATGAGAAACTAAAAAAACAAAGAAGAAAGGATAGAAGTATAAAGACAATCATCCCCTACAACAGAACTGATCCTTTCAAGACGCTCCCCTTTTACGGACTCAAGTAAACTACCTAAGTGAGCGAAAAAGAAAGTTATCGAAGGACAATCTGCTCTAACAGCAGAATAATCTACCATGGAAGAATCATAAAAGAAGAATATGTGTGAAGGACTTACCAGGAAGCGCAGAACAGAGAAAGGAAGCTCAGAGGAGAAACAAACCCTAGAACAAAAAACTAAATAGGGAAAAATACAGAAGAAAGGAAAGAGGAGGGAAAAATGCAAAACAGGTGGCCAAAACTCACACGGGAAAATTGAGACATGTTTGCATGTTGAACACATCCTAGCCGTACACGTGGTGCCTAACCACCCAGACATCAAATTGTCATAGATGCACAGCACACAGAATACGAAACGTCAGACGAATTTGTTCTTATCTCGTTTAAAATACAAGAGAACGAACAAGGGGGCAGCTGATGAACCAGAAATTTATGGTCGTCATTACACGCAGATTGTCATTCACCCAGAGAAGATGTTACACATTTATTACGATCATTGATGATGAAAAGCAACGGACAAAGCAACGGTTACAAAATGAGCTGTGACTTCCTGACAAAGATTTTGTAACGCACTAGCCGTTAAGCATAAATGTAGCACATCATTTCCTATTAATGAGGCACACAACTATAAAAGGGAAGATAACAAAAGTTAAAGGTACGTAAAAAATACTTTATGAAATCACTCCCTACTCATTTTCTCTTTAGAATTTGTCTTCCTTAATGACTTAAGCATCGGAGGCAGTTTGGCTGATGCCACACCGGCTTATTATTCTTCCACCTAATTCATTTTGCAGGTTTTTCATCTACAGAGATGACCCCATTCACAGCATCGTCCATCCGTTATGACAAGAAGCTCAACTGTTGATTTTTTGCATCATCACTACTTATGATTTGTTGTGAAAGTATTATGAAAATATTGTAGATATAAAATTTCTCATTAAAATAACATAGAACACCCAGCCCAAAATTCCAACCACCAATTGCCCAACAATCCGCCATAACAACAACTATAACCACCATCCCCTCCCTTAAAGCATCAATTTTGAGATGAGAATAGAGAGGAGAGAAGGCAAAAAGATAGATGCCTTGGGTTTGGTTAGAGAGAGATAAGAGACTAGAGAAATGGGTAGGAAGTTTGTGAGAGATAGTGAGAATAAAGAGGCTTTGGGCTTAGTTGCAAGATAGAGAAGAGAGGCATTGGGCGAGAGGGTTTGGTTTCAATCGAGAGGGAAAGAGGGAGGCGTTGGGGTGAAAGAAACAAAGAAGAGAGAAATAAAAGATAAAGATAAAAGTGTGAAAGATAATTTTTTAATGAAGAAGAGAGAGACAACGAAATAAAATGAAGTTTTTTAAGTATCACTTGTAGCTACAGTGAACTACTAGATATTGCAATTTATATTGTAGCTAGTCAGCAAAAAATTTCAGATTTAGCAATTGGGATGTAGCATAGGTTTTGGTTGTTTAAGATCCAAAGTAGGCCTTCAGTGTGAATGCTTTTACTAGTAAGAGTTCACCGTCTCTTAATGCTAAAATTTGTTAGATATAACAATCCGGATGTAGCATGATTTTCATGGTTTAAGGTGCTAAAATACTTATGGCGTAAATGCACTTTTAGTCCCTACATTTTAACGTTTTTTCATTTTAGTCCCTACATTTTATTTTTACCACTTTTAGTCCCTAAACTAATTAACGCGGGACATTTAAGTCCTTGAAGCACTATTCCGTCGCCAAACTACCGGAGAAACTAACGGATTAATAAAATAATAATAAAAATTTACTGTAGCACTGACACATCAACATTTAAATTTAAAAAAATTAATTTAGTAATTTTACCTAAATAAAAAAATAAAAACACAATTAAAAATCAAAATTCATATGAATTATGATTTAAAAATTAAGAAAAAAAAAACTTGCAGTAACTTTCTCAATTTTTCTTAAATTTTCTTGTCAACCAAACATAAAATCATCAATAAACACTGAACTCAAACACAGTGCCAAAATCATTTTTCATTTTTCTAGATCTCTCTCTCCTTCTCCCTCTCCGGTCAAACTCCTCTCTTGGTTCTCTTATTTCTTTTTCTCCGACAGTCCTCTCCACCGAGTGCCTTAATGGTACTTTCACCGCCGATGAGTGGACCTGCGATTTTCTCCAGACCGGAGACATAGTCAAGGAGCATCAAATCGGAAACTCAGGTCGGTCCAAATTGGCGTTCAAGAAAGGTAAAGGTGGAGTCCAGATGACTTTGCCCTTGGGTCCATCTCTAAACCTGGCCCTTTCGCCCTTCGGGTTCTCCCTCGACCAACGAAGAGCAGAGCAAGGGGCAGATCTTCAAGGTTTTAATAATGGATGCCGTGGATTCTTGATCTAGAGAAAACGATGGGAGACATTTGAGTTTTTGGATTTGATGATTTTGTTTGGGTTTGAGAATTTTGGGGGTTTTGGTTTGTTTTTCCTGTGGGTATCTATCCCCATTTTTTTTGTATTTGTTTCCCAAGAAGATTTATGGGTTTGAAGGTTAAGTTTTACCTTGTTGGAGATCGGTTTGGTTGTTGGGTTTATGGGTTTGGTTGTTTTATTGGAGATTTGGGTAAGTTTCTCGGCCATACATTTCTTCTCTACTTGGTTGCTCAGAAACCTTAGAAGAGTGAAGTAAAACTAAAGACCGTAGAAGACTAGCCCATTATTTTTTGAATCAATTCTTTGTAATGTGTTTTGTTATCTTTATTTTGCTTGCCTTCATTTTCTCGGCAACCAAACGGTCTCGATCTACTAGTCTTTTTGCTTAGTCCTCGAACTTTATGGTTCTTTGTTGGAGATTGATCTGTATTTTTGTGATTGTTGGTTTTGTTCTCATTTGAAGATTGCTGTGTGTTTTACATGTTTGGTTGCTAAGAAAATGCAAGAAGAGAAACAAAAATATTGATTTTTTAAATTTCTGGGCAAGGTTTGCTGGGAAGAAAATGAAGAACATTATTAACGGGAAGAACACATGTTTTTATTCTGGGCAAGGTTTGAACATGATTTTTTAATTCTGTTTTTATTTTATTTATTTTTGTTAAAATTAATAAATTAATTTTTTAAATTTATATGTTGATGTGTCAGTGCTACAATAATTTTTATTATTATTTTATTAATCCGTTAGTTTCTCCGGTAGTTTGGCGACGGAATAGTGCTTCAAAGACTTAAATATTTCGCGTTAATTGGTTTAGGGATTAAAAGTGGTAAAAATAAAATGTAGGGACTAAAATGGAAAAACGTCAAAATGTAGGGACTAAAAGTGCATTTACGCCAATACTTATTTATTTATTTTATAGTGGTTTTCCAACATTTAATGTGAATGCTCCAAGCCTTTCTCCATTCCAAACAATTATCACCTATTATCACTTCTTTGTTTTAGATACACATTACTCTTATTATAATCTAAAAAATTGACTGTTAGTTTTTATTAATATTATTAAAATTGATGTTTTGAGCTTAGAGATTGACATATTAATTTAAATATGAACTTATAATTTTAAGATGCATATTAATTTATATGGGTTTTGATCAATAAATAAATAAATATATATACAATCCAAATTATAATGGAATACACCGTCCAAATCTAGATGTAGATCTTCTAACCATAGATTAGTAATTGCAGCTGAAATTGCTCTTCTAGCAAGGGCACGAGCAAGCTTATTCCCTTCCCCCTTAACATCTTTTTTTTTTTTTTTTGAGAAATAATTACAACATGCTGCTAACCCCGTAACTCAAACCCTTTCCCTCCTAGAGCCCCAAGCACTCTGTGCATGAGGAGGTGCCAATTCAACTACAAGACCTTTAGCCCCTTAACATCTTTGAAACTTCATAGAAACATCAAACATTTAAAATTCATTTTCTCCTCAATGATGAGCCCAAACATAGTGTTATTTGGCCTTAACTTGTTAACCAGCTCAATAACCTTGAGTGAGTCCCCCTAAACTTCCACTTGGAAAATGCTGATTTCTTGGGCAAAACTAAGAGCTCAATTTGCTACCATGGCCTCTAACAGATCAACAGAGTTTGGGAGGCGAATTTTCTAACTGAGAGCAACAATAATTAGTCCTGCGGAGTATTGGATGATCACACCTAATCCAGCCATTGTCAAATCTTCGAAGACAGCACTGTCAAAGTTTATTTTAATGATCCCAATATTGAGAGGCTTCCATCGAATCTCTTCCTTGTGAACTATATTCCTCGGGCACTGTCTATGCACATTACGAAATTCCTGGAGCAGTTTTGAGGCTCTTTTCACAATGTCCCCTACTTCCCATGATGGTTGCTTCTCCTTGGGTCTATTCCGTCGCTGCCACACCACCAAGCAATCAAGGAGAAGAGTGCAGCAAAGTTGGAGGAGGTTGTTGATAGGAAAAAAACCATTAAAATCTCCTAAGCTAGAGAAATTTTTGGCCTGAAAAAATCCAAAGCTAGGATTCAATAACCACCTTGGTTTAACGCTGTCACATAACCAAGGGCCATAGATAGTATCTTCTCGAAATCACCACAAAGATTGCATTCTTTAGTAGGGATAACATGCCGTGTATGAAGATTCTTTTTTGCGGGAAGAGACTCGCCACAAGCACGCTAGAGAAGCTAATTTTTATTTAGGATAGATAGTTTCCAAATTTCATTCCACAAACTTTTACTTGCTTCAAAATTGGAAGACCTTGATAGAGTGCATAAAGCCTTAGAGGTCAACAGTGTATAAGCACTTTTAACAGAGTATGAACCATCGGAAGTCAAATGCCAAACCAGTAAATCTGTATTTACACGTGCACTGACTAGGATGCTTTTGATGCACTCGACCTCCCATGGCAAGAAACTAGTCATTCACATTATTTAGAGAGAAATCCCTCTGTGGTGATAAAACTCTACCTCCACATGAAGAAGTGAGTTATTGATAACGCCTTAAAATGTATACTTGTCATATATCTATGTGAACGTTATATTCTTATTATTATACTTAATTTGTATAATTAAGCTACAATTTGCATTAGTCCTCATTATTTATCTTCACATAATTTCGTGAATAAGATGTCATTCATTATGTGTAATTTTCTACTTTTAGAAAATCATGTGAAAAAAATGAGTTTATAGAAGTTGTGAAAAAATGGAGGCCAAACTAGAATTAAAGTGGAGCTAAAAGATCATGCTTAAATGTCTAAGGAGGTACAGCTGGAGTGCTTGAGTCGTCTACCATGTTTGGAAGCTTCAAATAAGGAAAGAAATCAAAGAGGTAGAATTTGAAAAGGAAAAATCAAATTTGAGCACTGATTAGTATTTTGGGCGTATCTCTCTCCTTGAAAATCCAATTGACACAAGGCTACATGGGTTGGAACCGTAACTTAAATATCTACAACTTTCCAGTTTTGAGTTTTCCAAAATTCACAATTTTTGAATGTCAAAATTAACTCACAATTTACTACTGTTAACTTGAACGAAAATTAAAATAATAAAAGTTTTATATTCTTTGGACACTTGGACATTAGGGTTTGGAAGGGAAGTTGTGTAGAATGATTTTGGAGAGAAAATCTTGTATTTTCCTTTTTTAATGGCAGCCTAAACTCTTTGCTAAGGCTAGGGATTATGTTTCTTCTATAAGGTATGAATATTCAAATGTAATTCTTTCTAGGATTTTATCAAAAATATATTTGATTATTCAATTAGATTTCTTTTGATGTATTAATTCTTCCATGCTTTCAATAAGTTCAAAAATATTTTTCCTATTGTTTAGATGAATTTCTAATAGTTTCAAATAGAAATCAGATTTTAAAGTGAATGAGTTTTCTAAAAACTATTCTAACCACATTATTAATCTAGGTTATCATGCGTTCTTGAATTGTCTTAACTCAACTGAATCATAAGTTTTTAATTGTATAAGAACAATTAATTATGAAATATATATTTTTTTAGATCACAAAGAATCTTATATCGATACTGTAATGACCTAAGGAAACAACGCTAGCCACATCTGCATTATACCTCAAAAGGACTAGTCACAATTGAGGCTCCTTGCAGTTGTTATTAAAGCCCAGATCTACCCAGTAAATACCTGATGTAGGACTCATCACACATCCACACACATCACACAATCAATCAAATTGGAGCATTACAATCTCCCCCACTTAAATCCCTAACGTCTTCGTTAGGGCCCACTTTGTGGGGTAGTGTCTCCGAGCCCAAATGAGGTTACCGGGTCGGCTTTGAAATCATATGTAACGACCCAAGAAAACAGCGCTAGCCACGTCTGCGCTATACCTTAAAAGGACTAGTCACAATTGAGGCTCCTTGCAGTTGTTATTAAAGTCCAAATCTACCTAGTAAATACTCGATGTGAGACTCATCACACACCTACACATATCACACAATCAATTAAATTGGGGCATCACAGATACAGGGGAACACCCCGATGCCCTGGTATTTACATTATTGATCTAAATCAGTTTTTATTATTATTCTTGTTAACAATCACCAAGCAAAAGTACTTTTCTTCTTCACCCAAATTGTTGCTTAATTTTATTGTCTTTGAATCTATCTAGCTTCTTGTGTTTCGACCTGGATACTTCGAGAATTATATTGCTACAATCTCCTGCACTTGAGAGTGAGCAAGCAGCTATCGATGCTGCCAAATATTAATGGTGCTTCCATCCCTAACCCTCCACCGTGCACCTTTACAAATCACCTCCTTGGCTTGCATAATACTCCTCCAATCGTAAGAGCTTTGAGGATTAATCTCTACAACGAATATACTCCTCATAGGAAAGTATTTTGCTTTAAAGACTTTGTGTAATAGATGCAGTCGCTATACCTATTTTCTCAACAGAGCATTGTTAAATTGTCTTAAATTTCTTAACTCACCTTGAAATGGTATGTTGAAATATTTTGATCCAATGAATAAATTGGAATAAAGTTTGAAATAATATTTAAAACATTGGAATATATCATGAAGCACAAATTTCTTTTCAAGAAGAATATTTAATATTAAAAAAAGAGGACCACTCATAAAAAATGGACGGTCTAAAAAAGATGAAGAAAAATTTTGAGTTGTTAAACCAAATTTGGTAACTCAAATAAGGTAATTTTTTATAACCAAAATTTGCGTAACTTTTTGTTTCCTTTTTAGTTAATGCAACCCTAAATGGTCCCAAATCCTTTTATTAGCAAAAAAATTTAACAAGTAATGCTATATATATAATCAATTCAATCTTTTATTTTTCATAGTCATTGAATTGTCAAATTTTCATTGATTATTATTGATCATATTTTACCTACTATTTACCATCACATAAATAAGTATCAAATTTTTTTATTGTAACTATTATATCCATAGATTAAGGAAAAAACTTAAATAAATAAAGTTATTATAATTATTGTGCGCACCCAAAATTGGCGAATGGGCCTTAGGTATGTTGGGCTCACAATCTATTTGTTTGGTGGGCTTTTAGCGTTTCCTGCAATGGGGTGACTCCTTGCTGGATTACCCCTAGTATTTCTGTCTTCTTCTTCTTCCTTCTCCTTCTTTTTGTTTCTCCTCTTTTTGTTTCTCCTCCCTTTTCGCGCCCCTGCTTCTGATATCCCTTTGCCTCTTTATAGCCGCAGCTGGCTGGTTCAGTAGATGGGGAGGTCCAATGCCATCTTCTCTAAGTGGTGAGCAATTATGAGCGTAAAGGGGCACAATGGTGGCATCGGAACTTGGTTCCATTGTCACTTTGTCTCTCGGCAAAAAGCTTCCGAGGTGGCATGGCAGCACGGGCTGATGATCGGCGGGGTCGGAGGGGCTTTAGGCATCAGGTGCAGACGATACGCGGATCGTTTCTGCCGACCATACCTAAGGTGGGCTCACTATTGGCTTTTGGGGTACTTGATACAAGCCAGGTCGGTTTTAGGTGGGGCCCTTTAAATTGTTCGGTGCCGGTCTTACGAGGAGAGGGTCGTTCTTGTGGGCCTAGGATTAAACGGGCCTGGGGCGTGGCCCGTTAGTGCAGTTATTCTTGTGGGCTTGAAGATGGAGGGCCTAGGGGTTCGATGCCCGTACAATAGCCCCCCTTGATTCATGCCCGACACTCGGCGATGAATCAAGGTTTTCGAGGGAAGGAGTTGGCGGAAACTCCTGTTCACTCTTTGTGCGCGGGGGGTTAGTGGCTGTTGTGGACTGGCAAAGGTCAGTTCCGCGGCAGGCGGTCACTTCCGTAATAATGAGCCCCTGGTAAGCGAACCGTCAGAAGGTAACAGGCTGACAGTTCGTAATTCGTGAGCGCGTGTGAGCGGTTTTCCCAAGAAAAAGCCTGGTGGGCAGGGATTGGGGTGTTTCTTTTTCCCGCCTCTCCCTTCATTTAATGCCCCTGAGCCTATATAATCCTCTTCTCAAGCTCTCATTTCACTTTTTGCGCATCCACTCCATATTTTCTCTGCCGAGCATTCCTTGTGAAAAAACTTCTCCAGTTCTTCGCCTCTTTAGAGTTCCAAGTAAGTGCGTTTTACTTCTTTCCTTTCTTTTTCTACTTCCTTCCTTATATTATACCTTTAGAAATGGGTTTCTCCCACCTTCTGACCCCTGGGACGGCCTTGGCCAATTTTAGAAGGACCTATGCTGTCCCTAGTGACGTTGATGTTGCGTTCTGGAAGGAGGGTGATATTGCCCTCGAGCGGGCAGTCAGTCGGAACGTCATCTTCGTTCCACTGATGGCCATATTGGAGGGAGGTGTTAGGTTCCCTTTAGACTCCTTTATAGTGAATACCCTAGGGTTCTACGGCTTGTGCCCCGACCAGCTCCCTCCCAACTTTTATAGGGTCGTTAGTTGCGTCAGTCGTTTGAACCAGTTGTACGGGCTACACCTAGACCATCACGATATCAACTTCATGTACAAATTGTGCGGGAGTTTTTCCAAGGGCTACTACCTAAAGACTAGGGACACCCGAGTCCGGCTGATATCCTGCCTGCCGGACTCGAATAGGAATTCCGCTGGGGAGTTTGTGAAGGTGAGCGGCAACTGGCTAGCCGAGGGGCTACACTGCCCGCTTACGCCTCGCGCCGTTGGTCGGTACCGTGACCCCTTAGTTATTTCAAATTTGTGCTTTCATGGCCTATTTAACTAACAGTTGTTTCTTTGGGTTTCTTGTAGAGACGAAACGTTTTTTTCCGGACATCAGGGTCGTCCACGAGAGGGATCTGAACTTCATCCTCAGGTTAGAAGTCTTCGTGCATCGCGACGGCCAACTCCGGGCGTCTCATTTGATCCTCGGAGTAAACCCCGTGTATACCACGTGGCAATCCGTCGGTCAGGCGCTCTTGGTTGACAGCCCCCTTATATCGTACATCGACGTGCGGCACGGGCAATTCCTCCCCCCTTCTCTCACGGTGGGAGAAGCTCGGGACTTAGGCCCCCGTTACACAACCGCAGACGACATCCCACCGGTAAGGGACGAGTCTGCCGAGCTGGTATCTCAAAGCCGGAGGCGGCACGAGGCCATTGAACAACCGCAGGACGACACCGCGGTGACCGAGGAACGAGCCCCCGATCCGAGCTCCGCTGCACCCGACCAGCCAAGAAAAATGGTGAAGAAAAGGTCGATGACCCTGTCTCGGTTCATCCCTGGCGCCGGTCAGGCCAACCCATCTCCTTCCCCGACGAGAAGCCCGGTCCACCAGCCTGCTGATGAAGCCCGAAAAAGGAAAAGGCCCGTTGAGAAGGAGGCAGATTCTCCCAGCAACCTACCGCCGAGGTCTCCTCTCCGCCCACGGGGAGGGGTGACAATCCGGGAGTCGGAAATTGTTACTCCCGCACAGGCACAGACCGTGGAGGCGCCTTCTCCTCCCACTGAGGGTGGCTAGAGGCATACCTTTAGCCTCGGTGGAGGGCCACTGCCCGAGACGGCCTGTCTGTGGAGATGGGATAAGGGCGACGGGGGGCGTGTGGCTTAGAGCTTAGCCCAAGCCCTTCTCTTGCCCGAGGACGTGCACATTTATTCCGAGGCGGACGACGAGTCACTCTCTCGGCGGTTACAGTGGCATACAGTTGCGGTAAGGTCGGCTCTTTCATCATGTTTGATTATGGGACTTCGCCGAGTGTTTTTAATATTTTGCTTCCATTGTGTTTGTAGGTGGCACAGCTCACTTCCCTCGTGGGCAAGAGGCTGAGAGAAGGTGCCGAGGCAACTGACCGGGCACTGAGGCTAAGGAACGGTGCGGAGATACTCGCCGAGGAGAGGCTGGAGGCTGCGAATGCCGCGGAGCGGAAAGCGGTAGACGCCGAGAAGGCACGGCTGTCCGCGGAGAGCAAGTTGGGGGAGCTAACGGTCAAGTTGGAAGAGACGGAGCTCGAACTGGCGAAGGCGAACAGCCTGAACCTGGCACAGGCCGACCAGCTCACTTCCCTGAAGGATGCCCTCGAGGCCTGCGAGGAGAAATGGTACAACAAGGGTTTCACGGAAGCAGAGAACTCGATGGAACCCATCGTCCAGCAAGCCCGGCAACATGGTTTCGGGGAGGGCTGGACGGCTGCGCTCAATGCTGCGGGGGTGCCGGAGGATTCCCCCTTGTGGGATCCCAAGCGGGTCCCCTATCCTGCCCAACCCCAGCCTGTCCATAGTCAGACCGGTGCCGAAGATGAGGACACGCCGAGTTTAAGAGACCTCGTCCAAGCTATCGACACCCATGTAGAGATGGTGGACCTGGAGGCCACGAGCAGGACGAAACTCCCCTCCCCTCCCAACCTGCTGGAAATGGTCCCGGTCACGCGCAGACCTTCCCTTCCGACCAAGATGTGTGCGGCCGCGATGATTGAAGATTTTCTTGCGAAAGCTTTATTTTTGTTTTTGTTTTATGTTATTTCTGGCATAAGCCTATGTCGCCGGGCTGTGGCGGCAAGGCATTTAAAACACCGTTGTAATTGTTTTAACTTGTGATGCTTGGTTTATGATTTTCGTTATAATGATTTGAAAGTAAGTGTTCCGCTTTTTTCCCCCTGTTTGTTTTATTTATGCTTAAGAATTATCGGCTACCGTGTGATTGTGACTGGTTACGAGGGGATCGGGTCTTGAGGGACCTTAGAATAATGTTCGAGCCGGGGTTAGGCCTCTGTCCTTAGAGTAATGTCAAGGATTCCACCTGCTCGGTGATAGGTTCGTACCGAGGTTAGGCCTCTGTCCTTAGAGTAGTGTCAAGGATTCCACCTACTCGGTGATAGGTTCGTACCGAGGTTAGGCCTCCGTCCTTAAGGTATTTTTCAAGGTTTTCACCTGCTTGGTGATAGGTTCGAACCGAGGTTAGGCTTCCGTCCTTAGAGGTATTTTTCAAGGTTTCCACCTGCTCGGTGATAGGTTCGAACCGAGGTTAGGCTTCCGTCCTTAGAGTATTTTTCAAGGTTCTACCTGTTCGGTGATAGGTTCGAACCGAGGTTAGGCTTCCGTCCTTAGAGTATTTTTCAAGGTTTCCACCTGCTCGGTGATAGGTTCGAACCGAGGTTAGGCTTCCGTCCTTAGAGTATTTTTCAAGGTTTCCACCTGCTCGGTGATAGGTTCGAACCGAGGTTAGGCTTCCATCCTTAGAGTATTTTTCAAGGTTTCCACCTGCTCGGTGATAGGTTCGAACCGAGGTTAGGCTTCCGTCCTTAGAGTATTTTTCAAGGTTTCCACCTGCTCGGTGATAGGTTCGAACCGAGGTTAGGCTTCCGTCCTTAGGAAAATCATGACTTGTTTTCCCTTCACCGCATTATCGCTTGTTAATGAAAAAAAACGGACAAAAAAGGACGCACTGTCATGCAGTAGTACGAAGAGGCCTGGTATTAACATAGGCTGATTACATGGTCCGCTCACGGCGGTTTAGTGGTAAAACTTTTTAAGATTACGTACATTCCATGGGTGGGGTAGTGGTTTCTCACCCAGATCCTCCAAATAGTACGCGCCTGCGCCAGCAATGGCTGGTACTCGGTACGGTCCTTCCCATGCCGAGGCCAACTTCCCTGCATTTTGTTCCCGAGCATTCCCCACGGCTTTTCATAAGACCAAATCGCCTGCCGCAAATTCCCTCTTCCTCACGTTATGGTCGTGCCTCCGGGCGAGACTTTGCTGGTACTGTGCCAGTCGAATTGCTGCAGACTCCCGGCGTTCTTCCAGCAGATCAAGCTGATTTAGCATTAACTTGTCATTCTCGGTGATCGTAAATTCAGATACTCGGCTGCTACACAGGTTTATCTCGGCAGGAATGACAGCTTCTGCCTCGTAGGCCAGTGAAAAAGGTGTTTCCCCCGTGGATCTCCTTGGGGTTGTCCGGTAAGCCCACAGGACACTGGGTACTCTTCTGCCCACCGACCTTTCGCTCCGTCCAATCTTCTTTTCAACCCGTTGACGATAGCCTTGTTTGTGGCCTCGGCTTGGCCATTGCTTTGTGGGTATGCCGGGGTAGAGTACCGGTTTCGAACGCCGAGACTTCCGCAGAATTCACGGAAGGCCCCGTTGTCGAACTGCAATCCGTTGTCAGAAATGAACGCCTCCGGTGCACCGAACCTAGTTATGATGTTTTTCCATATGAATTTTTTGACGTCTACATCCCGGATATTAGCTAGTGCTTCCGCTTTCGCCCATTTAGTGAAATAATCTATTGCGACTAGTACGAATCTCCTGTTCCCGGTCGATCGGGGAAATGGGCCAATGATGTCCAATCCCCACTGGGCGAAAGGCCATGGGCTGCTGACGGGGTTCAGGTTCCCTGTGGGTTGATGGATCATCGGGGCGTGCCTCTGGCATTTTTCACATCTTCGAGCGTATTCAAGTGCGTCTTTTTGCATCCGCGGCCACCAGAATCCCTGGGTCATTGCCCGGTGAGCCAGGGATCGTCCACCAACGTGACTGCCGCAGAGGCCTTCGTGAAGCTCGACAAGTAGGCCTTTGGTCAGGCTGGGGTGGAGGCATTGTAAGTAAGGGCCTCCGAAGGATCTCCGGTGAAGCTTCCGACTTGGAGATAGCCAATACCGCGGGGCATTTCGCCTTACTTTTGCTGCTTCCTTTACGTCCTCCGGGAGTTTGTCCTCAGCTAAAAACTCAATTATGGGATCCATCCAACACCTCTCCGCGGGGTGCACTTGTAGTACTTCCTCCTTTTTCCCGATGCTCGGTTCTTTAACCAGTTCGATCCTGACTAGCCGGGGTAGTTCGCTGTCTATTGATGACGCCAAAGTGGCCAAGGAGTCGGCGTGGCGATTCTGTCCTCTCGGGATTTGTTCTACTATCGCTTTAGAGAATAGGCCCAAAGCCTGCCTCACGATACGTAGGTACTCGGCCATCCGTGGATCTTTGGCTATGAAAACCTCTCGCACCTGGTTGACTACGAGCCGGGAATCCGAGAATACCTCCACCTCTGTTGCCCACAGATCTGTGGCGACTCTTATTCCGGCCAACAATGCTTCGTATTCGGCCTCGTTATTAGAGGCCCTAAAGCCTAATCTGAATGACTGTTCCAACCTTGTACCCTCTGGGGTTATTACCACGATCCCAGCCCCTGCTCCGGCATTGTTGGAAGCACCGTCCACGAATATCTTCCAAGGCTTGGCTTCCACTGTACAGATGATATCCGGACACCTCGGTGTGAACTCGGCGATAAAATCGGCGAGCACCTGCCCTTTCACCGAGTTCCTTGGCCGATATTTGATGTCAAAAGATCCTAAGCGAGTCCCCCATTTCGCGATTCTTCCGGTGGAGTCCGATCTTCTCAAAAGCGACTGAAGTGGATACTCCGTCAAAACGTAGACGGTATGGGCTTGAAAATAGTGGGGTAGTTTCCGGGTTGAATGCACTAGGGCCAATACCAGTTTTTCAAGCGGCAGATATCTCTTCTCGGCATCTACCAATGTCTTGCTTATGTAGTAGACAGGGAGTTGTACGCCTCTGTCCCTAAGAAGCACGGCGCTGGAGGCATGTTCTGACACCGAGAGGTACATGTAGAGATCCTCACCTGGCTCTGGTGCCGTCAGTGTTGGTGCTCGTCCGAGGTATTCTTTTAAGTCATGAAAGGCTACATCGCATTCCCTGTCCCACTGGAATCCCTTCCATTTCTTCAAAAGTTGATAAAAAGGGCGGCACCGATCAGCGAACTTTGAAATGAACCGATTTAGGGCAGCCAACATGCCGGTTAATTTTTGGACTTCTTTTGGGTTGCTCGGCGGTCTTAGTTGTAGCACAGCATCTATTTGATCGGGATTGACTTCGATGCCTCTCTTCGTGACTAAGTATCCCAAGAACTTGCCGGAACCTACGCCGAACGTGCACTTGTCGGCGTTGAGACGGAGTCGGTGCTGCCTGAGTATTCGGAATACTTCCTGCAGATCGCCGATGTGTTGCCCTTCATGCTTGCTTTTTATCACCATGTCATCGATGTATACCTCTACCGTCCGCCCGATCTTATCCCTGAACATCCTTGTCATCATCCTTTGGTATATAGCCCTCGCGTTCTTTAGTCTGAACGGCATCACAGTATAGTGGTAGTTGGCGTCTGGCGTGATAAACGCCGTTTTCTCCTGATCCTCGGCGGCCAGCGCGATCTGGTGATAACCCTGGAAGGCGTCTAGAAAGCTTAGCCGGGGATGCCCGTACGTAGTGTCCACCAGTTGATCAATCCTCGGCATGGGAAATGGATCCTTGGGACATGCTCTGTTTAAGTCAGTGAAATCGACGCAGACCCTCCACTTGCCGTTCTTCTTTCGTACCACTACGGTGTTGGCTAACCAGTCGGGAAAGAAAACCTCCCGTATGGCCCCTGCCTCCTTCAATTTAGCCACCTCCCTTCTTACTGCTTCGACATGCTCCTTCGCCGACCTTCTCGGCTTCTGCCTTCTCGGGGTGTGTATCGGATCCACATTAAGCCTGTGGACTATAAACTCGGGGTCGACCCCCGGTACTTCGTACGGACTCCATGCGAACACATCCACATTTTGCATGAGAAAAAGCAGCAGTTCCGTTTTTTCTTCATCCTTGAGGCCCGTCCCCAAATGAAAATGCTTGTCGTCGTCCGGAAGAATCTTCACCCTCAGCAAGTCCTCGGCACACCCAACTCCCGTTCCCGCTTGGGGTTGCTGTAATTGCTACAAGGAGGTATCCTCGATATTATTTGTTTGATCGGTCACCTTATTCGCGGCCGCCACCAGACATTGTCTCGCTGCTAGTTGGCAGCCCTTTACTTCTACGACGCCGCCCTCCGTGCGGAATTTGACCTTGACATGCAGTGTGGACGGGACGGCCCCTATCTCGTGAATCCAAGGTCTTCCGAGGATCGCCGTGTAAGGTGAATAAGAAGCGACCACTATGAAAGTTACCGTCACCTCCTTTCCCCCCATGCTGACGGGGAGTGCAATTTTCCCTTCCGGGACGACCATGTGGCCGTCGAACCCCATGAGCGGCGCGTCGTACCTGGACAGATCCTCTCTCCTCAATCCGAGCCCCCTGTATGGGTCAGGGTACATCACGTCCGCCCTGCTCCCCTGATCTATCATCATCCTTTTCACCACAAATCCTCTCACGCGGGCCGTGACTACCAAGGCGTCGCCGTGTGGTTGGATGGTGCCCTTCATGTCCCCGTCATTGAAGGCAATGGGCGGGGTGGCGCATCTTTGTTTCTTTTCCGGAGGGCATTCGCCCGGGCTTTCTTCTGCCGAGGTAACGGCCAGGACGTTCCTTGTCAGGATTCCCCTCGGGACGGCGTGGATGACCTCTATTACCCCCACGGGAGGTGGGGGGGTTCTCGCGGCTATGATCTCCGCGCCCCGACCCTTGGTTCCCTGCTGCCACAAACTCCTTTAGGTGCCCGGCATTTACCAGCTGCTCCAAGTGGTCCTTGAGCACCCTGCATTGTTCTGTCGTGTGCCCCTTGTCCTTGTGGTACGTGCAGAATAGATTTTGGTTTCTCCTTGACGGATCGCCGGGCATTCTGTTCGGCCATCTAAAGTAAGGCTCATTTTTTATCCTGTCAATAATCCTGTGGACCGGCTCTTTGAATGTTACGTTGACCCCCCTACTGCCAGCCCGAGCTCTGGAGCTCTGAAGTCCCTCCGGGGCCGGGGTTGGAAACCGCCACCTCGGGGGTAACTTACAATCGGAGCCTTCCCCTTGTTTTGCAGCCGATCATCTTCCAGGTGCTTGAATTCTTCAATGCGTCTCATCAGTTGCCTCATATCCTCGAGGGGCTTCCTCGTCAGAGATTCCCTTAACCCAGATTCTTCGGGTAGTCCCATGCGAAAGGTGCTTGCCGCGATCTTCTCGTTCCCTCCACCGATTTCGTTGTACAGCTCCCAATACCGACCAGCGTAACTGTGAAGGGTCTCTCCGGCCCCTATCTTCATTGACAGCAAGGCGTCCACAGGTTGAGGCACTCGGCTGCATGTCATGAACCGTATACCGAACTCCTGAATCAATTCTGAGAAGTTGTGAATCGATCCCTTTTTTAGCCCGTTGAACCACCTCAGGGCCGTCGGGCCGAGGCTCGACGGAAAAACTTTGCACATTAACGCGTCATTATGGGCGTGTAGGGACATCATCTGGATGTAATGGCTTACGTGTTCCACCGGGTCAGTCTTTCCCGTGTAGGAGTTGAACGGTGGCCTCGCGAATCTGCTAGGCATGTGGGCGTTCTCTATGTCCCTCGAAAACGGAGATCGGGCAGCCTGGCGCAGTGCTTTACTCATGGCGTCCATGGCTGCGTTTCGTGGTCGCCCTTCGTCTGTGGATGCCGAGCCATGGTTCGCGTATTCTCGTGAGCACTCGCGATGCCAATAGGGTTCGGACCGGGGTGATCCTTCTGCGCGGTGGGGCTCAGGGCTGGTGGACCTCCCCGTGTGGCGTCTATGTTCCTCCCGTCTTCCTCTGGCTCTGGCTTCTAACTCCAAATCCCTTACCAATCCGCGTAGCCGCTCTAGTTCCCGATCTCTTTCCCTGGGATCCTCGTCTTCTCTTTCGCGGCCTCTACGCCCTGACGCGTAAGTCGGTGTATGGAACGATCCTTCCCCAAGCCCGGATTCTCCTTCCTCGTCTTGCCACCGGTCTTCGTGTCCCTTCTGTCTCCTTTCCCGCCATGTTGACCCCCGCGACGACCCGCCAGAACCACTATCGGCATAACTTCCTCGTCTGCTGCCTGACATTTTATCGGGGTGCCTCGCAAAAAACCACCGCTGCGCAGGAGGTTCCCACAGACGGCGGCAATTGTGTGCACCCAAAATTGGCGAATGGGCCTTAGGTATGTTGGGCTCACAATCTATTTGTTTGGTGGGCTTTTAGCGTTTCCTGCAATGGGGTGACTCCTTGCTGGATTACCCCTAATATTTCTGTCTTCTTCTTCTTCCTTCTTCTTCTTTTTGTTTCTCCTCTTTTTTTCGCGCCCCTGCTTCTGATATCCCTTTGCCTCTTTATAGCCGCAGCTGGCTGGTTCAGTGGATGGGGAGGTCCAATGCCATCTTCTCTAAGTGGTGAGCAATTATGAGCGTAAAGGGGCACAATGGTGGCATCGGAACTTGGTTCCATTGTCACTTTGTCTCTCGGCAAAAAGCTTCCGAGGTGGCATGGCAGCACGGGCTGATGATCGGCGGGGTCGGAGGGGCTTTAGGCATCAGGTGCAGACGATACGCGGATCGTTTCTGCCGACCATACCTAAGGTGGGCTCGCTATTGGCTTTTGGGGTACTTGAAACAAGCCAGGTCGGTTTTAGGTGGGGTCCTTTAAATTGTTCGGTGTCGGTCTTACGAGGAGAGGGTCGTTCTTGTGGGCCTAGGATTAAACGGGCCTGGGGCGTGGCCCGTTAGTGCAGTTATTCTTGTGGGCTTGAAGATAGAGGGCCTAGGGGTTCGATGCCCGTACAATTATTATTACAAATTTTATCACAATTTATTTACACAGTAAGTTTTGAGTAATAGATTTTTCAACTTATCCTTTTTACTTTATCCTAATAACTTGTCACGGGAATAAGGTGTAGGACTAAAATGGTAACAAAAATTATAATTGTATCATTTTTGGGCCATAAAATGATGTGTCCTCAACATTAACGACAAGGCGCGCCCAGCAGGACTTCCTGATAATGAAAAGGCCCAAAAATAAATGAATAAATAAATAAAAACACATGAAAAAGCGCGCGTACTTCAAAAACAAGAAAAATCCATCACTCCGCCCAATCAATCAAAATGTCAAATCTGCGCGCCACTGCTAATTCCCATAAAATAAATCCCAGCCGTACACGTGTACTCCCACTCTCACAAAATCTCAAACTCCGATCCGTCAAATACATAAAAATCACCTTAGCTCATTCTCACTCTCACATTTCCAAACGAAAACAACTCTCTCTGCTTTGGTTTTCGTTGTTTTCATTATCTACAATGGAGGGTTCTATGAATGTGAAGAGTGATAGTAGTAGTAAAAGACATCTCATCAACCCATGGCTTTTCCATTACCAAAAACTCGCTCTAGAGCTCAAATGCCCTCTCTGGTATTATATCTTTCTCTCTCTCTTTTTATGCTCTTCAATTATTTTTACTTTTTTTTTTTTTTTTTTTGTGGGTAAATCTAATGTGTTTTGAATGATGTTGATGTTGATGTTGCAGCTTAAACTTGCTTCACAAACCAATTTTACTCCCATGCAATCACATTTTCTGCAAGTTAGTTTCTTCTTCTTCATCTAATAATCTTTCATCTTTTACTGTTTTATTTATTTGTTTTTTCACATATCGTCTCTGATATATATATATATATATATATATATATTTGCAGTTCATGTATACCCATTTCAGCACAGCTTGAATCAGACTGCCCTGTCTGTAAATCTCAGTATTTCAACAAAGGTATATATAGTACATGTTGGGTTCCTCGTGATTTTCTACCAATTAAATAGTTTGCAATGATTTTCACCTTTTAAAAAAAAAAAAAAATTCTTGGCACCATTTATCTGTTGGATATATCATACTGCATGGCTTTTTGCTTGTTTTGATGGAAAATTTCAAGGAAAAAATTTGCCCTCTGCCCCAATTATATTATTTTTTAATAAAATTATTTTACCCTTGAAATTACACATCAAACAAGTATTTTTGCAGGGTTAATTAGTATTCTTCGTAGATATTAATGTTATTTTGATATTACCCATCAAGAAAATAAATTTAGAATGTATTTTTTTTTTTAATGTTGTTTTCTTGATGGGTAATAGACATTGTTGTTGAACAATGCTTTTCATGTTTTTAAAGCTTACTTTGAGGGTTTTTGTTAAGAATAAGATGGAAAATTTAAAGTACTTTTCATCAGAACAAGCAAAAGACATGCTGATTTTACATTTTTGTTTTCCCTGACCGGTCTTTTTAGATTGTTTGCACTTTAGAAAACTGTTCTTGAAGTGATTCATTGGTCTTTCTGCTGATTCAAATGGTTTGTCTTAACTAAATTACTCTGGCCTGGCAGATTTAAGGGCTGCACCTTTCATAGAAAATTTGGTTACAATCTTCAGGGGATTGGAAGCTACTTACTGTTCCAATCTTTTGCAGCCTGTTTCATCTGGTACAGTGTAGCCGCTACATGTGCTTTTGTGTTGTTTAAATTGAGTTTGTTTCCTTAATAAGATTTTAAATTGGAAGCTACTTATTGTGTTCTACATGCTGATCATGTAGATTCTGGGAGGGTTTTGGAGCAAGGCCAGGCTTCACTTTATACTGATAAATTTAGTAATGGGAGTGTTGAAGGGGCTAAATCAAGCAGTGGGCAGTCCGTCTTTTCATTAACGGCTAATAAGCGAGTTCAGGTTCCGTTGAATTTGAATTGTTCTGTTGACGATGGGGTTGGCAAGGATGATAAATTTGAGAACATCGATTCATCAGTAGTTGGTAAAGGTGGCAGGGAAGGAGACAAATTTACTGGTGCTGTGAATATGAATCCACCATCAGACAGTCAACCAATAAGACCTGGGAACCATGAAGAGTGCAGAGTCGTGGAAATAGAAATGAATCTGGGGGCACAGTCATTACCAGATAGCCCTCTATCTTTTGGTGATGCCAAGGGTTCGGATGATGACAGCTGTGATCGGGGCAGTGAGCATGTAGGAATTAACTGCCGTTGACTTGATAACTTCTTTGTTTTTTAGTTTGTTTCTATTTGGTTTCTGTTTCCTACTACTATTGCTACTTTGTTACATTTCTCTCTTTCAGTAAGTGATTAAGCTGAGGTGATTGCTAGTTGTTTTGCAGGTCTTTATCGATTTGCCCCAATTGTTTTTCTGTGTTTTATTCATAATCTCCACAATGGCAGCTTCATAGACAAAAACTGGACCCATGTATTTGTGTTTTGCAAGCTTGGCAAAATTATGAAATGGAGAAAATATTGTAGACACCACTAGTTATAGGGAGAGTATGAACAATTTTGACAAATGAAGATTTATTTCAGTTGTTTTATTTTATCCTCCACATTGTTCTATTTTAGTGATATTTTGTGTTATTAAAATGTCATCTATCTTGTGGCAAATAGATGTATTTCGTTCTTCTAAATTTTATTTTTATCAGTTGCTTGAATTCTTATGTTTAACTTTTTCCATTTTCAGAGTCCAGAAAATTCTTTGAGCAAGGGAGCCATCAACAAAAGTTTTGAAGATAGGAAGAGGCAGTTAAGACATGAGTGTTCTGGCAACGAAACTGAAGATGGTCATTCAAGGGACATCAAGAGGCAGAAGAAATTAAACTATGGCTCATCAGAGTTCATTCCTTCGGTTGTTTCACATTCTGAAATCTCAGTGGCTCCCAATTCTGAATTGGAGCTTGAGTCTAGGGTGCCTCCTGTTGCTCTGCAGCAGGCTGTGTCAAATAAAAGCATTTGTGCATTTTGCCAGTCTTCTAAAGTCTCTGAGGTGATTTTTCCAGATTAGATCAATTTAAGTGATATCTCTGTGTGCCATTTCTTTTGTTGCTAAAGAATATCCTTGAAAGATTGTCTCAATATGTTACAAGTTACAATGCTTTGGTGCTAATCCCCTTGCTTTGTTGATAAATTCTTCCAGACTAGTGGCCCAATGTTGCATTATGCTAATGGGAAAAAGGTAGTGGGAGATGAGGCAACCCATTCAAATGTCATACATGTTCACACAATATGCATTGATTGGTATGTCATCTTGGCATTTCAAGTATTTCTGAAGTGATTTTAATGATATTAGCTTTCTTGTGTATCTCTTAAGACATTTTAGATACAATTATATGAATTGGTTTCCTTTTGTGTCATTACGGTTATATAACTTTAATGTCTCTCATATGCCTTTTTTTTTTTTTTTGCCAAAATAGGTCAAATTTGGAATTTATTTATCTTTCATTGGCAATCATATGTAGCCAAATCCTCTTTAGCCTTTCCTTTTCTTATCTTTGCTATTTGAGGATAATATAATGTAATTTCAAAATGCAGGGCACCACAAGTATATTATGATGATGATGAAAATGTTAAGAATTTGAAGGCAGAAGTGGCAAGGGGTGCCAAGCTCAAGTGCAGCAGGTGTGGAAAGAAGGGAGCAGCCCTGGGTTGCTATATGAAATCCTGTCGAAAAAGCTATCATGTTCCTTGTGCAGCAGAAATAGCAAATTGTCGCTGGGATAATGTAAGCGCTATGCTTAGTATCATAGCTGGGGATGTTTCTTTTTGTGTTCTTTTTGCTTCAATGTAGTGAGTTAAGCATTAAGTATTAATTGGCTTGTTGGTTTTTGATTTCTTACAGGAAAACTTTCTCATGCTCTGTCCAGCTCATTCTTCTGTCAGGTTTCCAAATGAGAAGCCCAAGTCTGGAAAACAAGTCTTAAAGGATCATCCTGAGCCAATTCAGAAGTAGGACACCACTTCTTAGTTCTGTTGATACTTGAGTGATTAATTGAATTAGTTTTAGTGCTGCCTACCAACCAATAGTTTTTATTGGCTTCCTTCTTTCCCCCCTGTTAGTACAAAATTGGCACAGCTCTTCCAATGATTGCTTTTTTCAATGAAGTGTGAAATATGTTGAAAGCATCATCTCATTCTCAAGTGTTCGTGCATGAATATGATGAGTCTTAAATATGCATTCCCTGCCCCCATTTTAAAACAAATAAAAATAAGATGAACTGTGTTGTCATGGTTACGCTAAGGTCAAAAAAAAGTTTGGAGGTGGAAAGTGAATTTTCATAAGTGAAAATGGGGGTTTATATGTACATTAGAAAAGATACATTCTACACCTGTTGAACTTGTTCTTTTTTCATAAAATTCTTTTTACTTGTGAAAAGAATTGGGATTTAATTTAAAATGGTGTCCAATATCTTAGAAAGTCAAAAAACTTCAAAATTTCAAATCTCTAGAAATGCCAAACATGGATCTTGGATCATTTGTTATTTTATTATTATTTTAGAAAATTGTTTTATTATCTATTGATCCAAAAGTATTTTCCTGATTGATGCTTTATGTTGACTGTAATTCAACTCTCAAACTAGAATTAGTATGTGTGCATTAATGTAACTTGCCGTAATGTTATTTTTTGCTGCATCCTACACACACACACAAACACACACTAACTCGCTTTGGCATTTGGTAGGGATAGGTTATGTTTAATGGAAAAATGACACTTTTCAGCATTATTATGGGAGAGTTTTAAGGTAAATGTTTGGTTTAGGATGACTGCGGAAAACCCCAATAAATAAATAATATTTAGTAATTTTTTTATGTTTGTATCTCGTGTATGTTGGTTACTGTACTATTGGTTGTATGACATGATTTATCTCCCATTTTCTGCCATTCTAAATGCAGAGCAACTCAGCAGTCCAACGGTTGGGAAGCTCCATCAGATGGAGCTAAAGAATGGGTTTTATGTGGATCTGCTCTATCCACAGAAGAGAGGGTTAGTTCAAACAGAATTTTTTTTTTTTTTTTATTGCTTAGCTCAGTTTAATAACATGGAGGAAAATGAAATAGTTTTTCAACTAGTCTCATAACTTGAGATTATTAATTTTGTTTGCATGGTTTGCAATGATCTCATTGCAACCAAATGATTAATTAGTTCTTAAGGCATTTTGATGGAAAATCACTGCATTTATATTATCACAAAATCATCTTAGATGATTTCCTTTGTTTGATTAAGATTTGGGAGTAGTCTCTCTTTTTATTATTTTTTTTTTTTGGAGAATCGAGAGTTGTCATGTTATATTGGAATTGTTACACTGAAGCAACTGCCTTCAAAGATTTCTGACAAAGCATATACTTAACTATGTTTATTTTGACTTGGTCCCACACTAAGTAGTATCAATTAACCTCTATGTGGTTGGAAAGTTGGGAATCCATAGAAGTATGTGTGGTGAATTATCTTGTTTGTAATTAATCAAGTCATATGGTTTCGATTTTTTTTTTTTTTAAGTATATATTTTCCTATGCAGATTCTTGTGGTCAAGTTTGCGAGCATGTATGGTGCAACTGTGACCAAATTCTGGAAACCGAATGTAACACACGTGATTGCAGCCACAGATGCACAGGGTGCGTGCACCAGGACACTGAAAGTTCTAATGGCCATTTTGAATGGGAGATGGATTCTTAACATTGACTGTAAGTTAATACCTATGGCTTTAACGTTATTGGTTGCCATTGATTGTGTTGATCACTTTTGCTCTTCTTTGGCTTTATTGAGTACGAGACTGAATAAATTAGTTTCTTGTCTGCATTTTTCATTTGTGCTGGCTCCTTTAAAGGAGCAAGGTTATTTTCTTTTCTTTGTTTAGACAAGCAGGAGATGGTTTTATTTTTTTATTTATCTTTTTTTGGGGTGGGGGGAAGACTTGTAGATCACGTTGAGGAGAGTCTTAATGTTTTCTATTTTCTCTCTTTTGCTTGAGAAGTGGAGTAATATTATATGAATAAACTGGAAATCTGCCATAAAAAATATTATTGGTATCTCATGCGTTTTCTTGTTTCTTTGTGTAGCTATTATTCATTTAAATGATTAGTTGTTGATGCAACTTGAAATGCTGGCTTTGCAGGGATAAAAGCATGCATGGAAGCCATGCATCCTGTGAATGAAGAACCTTATGAAGTTAGTCTTGACAACCATGGTTGTTGTGATGGCCCCAAAACTGGCAGGCTTTTGGCTTTAAACAATGTAAGGCTAAATCTGTCTTGAATACTTGCGTGCAATATGATTGATGGGAGTATCTAGATTATGAATATTTTGACATTTACAAGCACCAATGTTTTAGTGGGCATGTCTTGCAAATGGAATATCTGGACTAGTTTACCAATCATTCTCTCATAATAATTCACTTAAAGTAGGAAGTCTATCTTATTTTGAATCATTTGGTTTTGTGATGCCAATTTGCATTGTAATGTTGAATTTGGCAGAAGGCAAAAAAAAGAAGCCATATCTAGCTGTTAAATTATCTTGGTGTCATCAAATTTGGGATCAATACCTTCTTTTGGCTGGGATGGAAAAAATTGGAGAACTATACATGCTATTTGGACTACTATCTGTTATTTGACATGAAAAAGAATTGTACAACATTTTTCTCTGTTAGCGTACTTTTCTTATTTGTTTCGACCCATAATATTTGTGTTTCCTATCTTGTTTAGATAATTGATTTTCTTAATCCTTTTCTAGGCGCCAAAGCTCTTTAATGGGTTGAAGTTCTATTTCACTGGTGGCTTTGTGCCTGAATACGAGGAAGACCTCTGTGATCTGGTTGTGACAGCAGGAGGTACTGTTTTGACAAGTAAAGAAGAATTGGTGCCACAAAGCTGGGATGGCCAGGCAAAGATACTAGTTGTTTACAACCTTGATCCCCCACAAGGATCCAAGGTAGGAGAAGAAGTTGATATTCTTTGGAAAAGATTAACTGAGGCACAGGATGTAGCTGCCAATATTGGATCCCAAGTCATTGGCCACACATGGCTTTTGGAATCAATTGCTGCATGTGAGTTGCAGCCTCTTTTCAGCTGACAGCATTTGTCATTAACTAGTTTGTGGTCTTAGCAGTCCAGGATTATTATCTGCTTACCGTTCTTGCTCAAAGCTATCGTGTATATAATTAAGTTAAAAATTAGATAGAGCTTTATTTTATTTTGGGAAAAATTGCAGGCTCTATGTTTCAGCTTTTTGTTAGCTGATAAAAAGCACTTGTCACTCATTTATTTTGTTTATTATATAAGACTAGTCACTAACCATGCCGAAAAGTTCCGAAAATGAAATATATATGATACATCCTAAACAATTTTTTAAAAAAAAAGAAAAATTTGAAAAGCGGTAGAACTTTATTTATAATAATCCAAGTGTACAATAAAGTGGAGAAAAGATGGCTTTCCTCAACTCAAGCTGAAGGTACCCTTAACTCCTTAGCATAATTATCCAACACCGTACACTGACTTATTACATACTCTAGAAACTGTCCTACAGGATATGTGCCTTGCTTACTACAACACAAATATGTTCCAACACATCAAAAATATCCTTCAAGCATGGTTCTTGCAACCCAATTGATGCTAGCAACTATTAGTTGGCAAGCTCCACAATCAAATCCCTGATTCATAGTTCGTGACAGGAGTGTAATGCTCCCAATAGAGTGTGGCAGTCATCCACAATGGGTTTCCTTGGCATGGAATTAATTTAGTATAGACTGTATTAGGAGAACCATGACTATCTCTAAAAATAATGCCCAAACATGTATAATTGGTGGCTTTGAAAAAAAAAGTCCAGTGCCATGTCTAGTTTGAGATGAGGAGAAACATGAGCAGTAGTTGTTGGTTCACTTTTTTGAACCTAAATACTTAATGGTCCTAAATTGAAGTTTTTTTATAAAATAAAATAAATAAATAAATAAATAACCCAAATTGTATAGAAAATATTCCTAATGTTTGACAATTGAGGGGAAAAAAATTCACATGATTAACTGCAACTGAGAAACTCTAACTTATATTTTACTTGGCTGATGTGTTCAGAAAATTATTTAAGGCTTTTGCATTGAGATAGCATCCATGAGTTTAGAGCAAACACCATTTAAAATCTCACTTGCAATGTTATATTAAGCAGCAAAAGAAGGATTATGGAAAAAAAATTCAGTTTTGTTAATTTGATGGACCCAACTTACAAAAGCCAACAACCTTTAAGAAGCTCATCAATATAAAAAAAATCGCACTAACAGTTGAATATATGGACAATAATGGTTTTGGGGAATTAAGATGAGAAAGACCCAGTTGAAACAATTTATCATGTAACTAAATAGGGTTTAAGGACTGATAGGATCAAAGAGGGCATTACCTGTACGCTAAGAATTGGAAATAGAATATGCACAATTATACCAGATGGTGGATTTGATTTAAAGGTGTGAAAAATACTTGAGGTCAACCACACATCCAATTTCTATTAAAAATATCAACTAAATTTTACACGAAATTCACTTCATGGGATTTAACTGATTTAGAAGCAGCCAAAACACCAAAAAATTATACAAAATCCTATTAAGTATATGCACATAATAGAGAAACTTTCAAAGGATGTTACAAACCCCAAGAAATTGCATGTTGGAGATGGTGAATTTTAATAAAAAAAGTAAGATATAGTTGGAACATTTTGAACAGTGAGTTTCATGATTTTATATTCTCATATACTTGGTTCAGCCAAAAAAATATTGCCTTTACATGTGTAGGAGGGGATGCGTTGTTTAACTTTATTGATAAAGGAACGATGTCAACACCAAATCACCCAGATCTTAAAATACAATTAAGACCCTAGTAGTAAAAAGAATTTATTGGCACCATCACAATCCTTAAAAGCAACAATATAGAAAGAGTTTCTCTTTTCCTATTCCAAAAAGGTAATCTTTAAGGTGTAGAGTCCCTCTCCATAGTTAGAAACTCCATGTATAAGCCTGCTATTGGATATAACTATCAAACTACTGGTTACAAAAAAAATAAAATAAAACAAAAAAAAAAAATTCAAACTAATGGTTAAATAGAGATAGAAATGCTTATCATTAGTTAATGCCAAAAAAAGTTCCAATTATATGATATCACATTAAGGAATCGTGAATGGAAAGAAAAAGATACCAAGTGTCAAATTTAAAGATAACTATTATCAAAAAAGAAGAAGCAAAAGAGTCAGCTGTGAAGATGGATGGAGAAAATTAAACATCTTAAACTTCTAAAGTGATCAAACAGAGGAGGCATCCAATTCATATTCATTTGTAAAAACAAAATGTCCTAACTATAAATGAAGCAAGGTGCAAGTGATTGTTTCTACGATTTTGAAATAAAAAAAGTCATAATTTCAGTTGTGCGTTACAAAAAAGAATTTGTAAAATAATATCCCAAAAGGCATATGGGATACTATGGAAGGACTCTGATGTGGCTCCTGCATCACAGCTTGTGGCAAGATACAATGGTTCAGATGAAAGTTTATTATAATGGCAGACCCTTAAGGTATGCATTGATGCTATAAAAGCTGGAGGATTGGTGGGTATTGGCAAAGGAGTTTGATAATTGTTGTTTTGTTTGAAGAAAATGAATGCAAACTAAGTAGTTCATAGTCTTAGTATAGTGGTTTGTTGGAGGGAAAAAACAGTTTTGTACTGTTTAGTTGGTTTGTAAATTTTGTTTTTACCAGAATATATATAATTTCTCAATTTAGTTTGGCAAAAAAATTTCTTTTTGCAAAATAGGCTTAAATTTTAATCATTCAATAACTTATTGCTCCACAATTGATTGTCCAACTGGTATAATTGCAGTAAGCGCTGTCCCTTTGAATGAGTAAAATAAACAGTACAAAAATCTCTAGTGTTACTGCTCAAGGCACCTTCTGAGGGAATTTTGCGGGAGAAATATAGCTACATAGGGCTCTATCATAAATGGAACTTACTTATGTTACTGTTTATTGACTAAACATAATGTCAGTCTCTTGGCCTTCATTGAATTAGAATAATTTCCGTTGGGATAACTTTATGAGTGGGGTTTGGAGATAGGAACTGAGGTGCGGAGGCTTTGGCTTTATAACCTAGTGGGGCTGATCCTTAGATTCAAATATGCAATTGTTGATTGGGTTTTCTAATGTGGAATTGCACAGGGTAAAAGCTGATCTCTATATTGGGTGCTACGGGTTGAATATATATATATATATATATATATATATACCTACCTAATCTTGTATACCTAACAGAGGTATAAGTAGATAATTATTGACTTATACAAACTTGATTATTATATAGATCAGCTATATTAACTATTAAGTAGTGTAAGAGAATATAAGGCTAAAAGAGTTTACCTATAAGGTTTCCAAAGAGTTTCTGATCAGCTGCTACAGTATTGAAAACTCTAATCCAATTACCTTGGGTATCAATCTACGCTGACATAGATACATGCACAGATTTCTAATCCAATTACCTTGGCCCTTGGGTAATACATACACAAATTTCTCATCCCACTATCACAAAGGAAATTGGGAAATTTTTTTCACCTGCTACAATATTGATTTATATAAAATTGCCTTATTTTGCACACAAATAAATTGTTGAGGTATCCACACCACAGGGCTACATGAATAAATCAGAGTTGTACTAAGTCGTTAGAAGCACAGAGGATAAGACCCAATCAAAAAACTAAAAAGGGAATAAAAACATCAAGCAAAAGAATAAAGCACAAAACAAAATGGGATTTAGAGATACCTCAATTGAAGCATCCAGCTTCTATCAGTATTTATATACTGTGAGGAGAGGAGGAAGGAAGACAGAGAGGCTGCCGTTAGAAGGGAGAGGCTGGAATTTGAAACCGTGCAGCAAAAGACTGGGATTTGAAACTGTAGAACAGAAACTGTGCAACAAATGAGAAAGGGGGGAGGCTGGAATTTGAAACCGTGCAGCAAAAGAGAAGGAAATACGGAAAGATGTAACCTGTAATCGTGAAAACAAACCGTGCAACAAAAGAGAAGGAAATACAAAAAGTTGTAACGTGTAACCATGAAGACAAAGGGTTTCACAAAAGGTTTATGTTGAAAAGGCTTTGGGTTTGGGCTTTACAGTGGAATTAAATTTATAAGAAATGAGTTGGTGGAATTAAATTTATAAGAAGTGGGCTTTATGGTAGAGATGGGCTAAAAATTATTTTAAATTTATTAGTATTTTAAAATTGATAAAAGCTATTTTAAAATTGTAGGACAAATTTAGAAAAGATGATAGAAAAGACATGGCTGCTGACGTGGCTCAATATGAGAGCAGCAACATTAAACACTACGCTTCAGCTTTTAGTATTATATAGATATAGATAAGGTTTATAATCCGTTTATCATTCTTGTTTAAAGCACCCCCATTTATGTGATTATGGGTTTTTTTTAGCTCCAACATTACTTTGTTGTTGTTAAATTACCTACCGATTGTCCAAAAAATTTAAGCTATTGGGATATGGTAAATTTAATCATTTAACCAATACTTCTAATAATCTCCTTCACGTATGGGTCGAAACTACTTTTTAATAGGTGAGGTCCAACACGTGGGAATTTAAATGGGAGGTAGAGTGGAGGAGACAAGGATCGAACTTAGGATCTCATGTTTTGATACCATATTAAATTACCGATTATCCCAAAAATTTAAGCTATTAGAATATGGTAAATTTAATCATTTTACTAACACTTCTAACAGTTGTCTATTACTAACAACTTATAACCTTAGTAGTTGGGAAATATTTTGTGAAAATTATTGTTATTCTAGAGTTATTGATCCATAAAATGCGTCTGTTTTTAATTTGTCTATATTCGTCACAGATTTTTTGATCTTCTTAATTTTTTTTTTCTGGGTAATTGCGAGGGCTAGAACCCCCGAACAACAGGTCACAAGGGTACCCGGGTGTCAGTAGGCTATGAGGCCATTGGCTTCTTTCTATTTATACAGACTTTATATAAAAAGGAAAACTGAATAGGACCACCGAAGTGCAAAGACATCTAACGGGCCTTAAAAAAAAATTGTAGACAAAAGCACCCTATTTTCTTTAGGTCTTCTTACTTCGGCTGTAGTAATTAAATTTCCCCTCAGTGGGAAAATACAACCTTGTCAGTGCCACTCCTTAGAATTGTGAAAGATGCTTGGGAAATTCATTGGAATGAATCTTCTAAGATTGGATAAAATTTCTTTCATACCTGAGTTTTCTGAGTCATTAGGATGGAAACTGAAAATTTCTGAGGTACGCTTACAATAATCGTATTTGATTCTGAAAAACAAGCAATATACATAATTCTTTATCAGCTTATTCCCGTCTTCAAGACTTCATTATCATGAGATGATACCTCATTATCTTGAGATGATGCTTTTCCTGAAGTTTCCATGGCTATGCCCGTCCTGGATTCTGTCACGTCAACATTGTAAACAAAGTGCTTTGCTATAAGCAGAAAGAAGAAGAAGTTGAGAAAGCTGAGGATGGCCAAGAAAGCATAGTAGTAATCTAAATGAGATGCATTTAGATTATCCAAAATCCAGCCCTTGTGGCCATGCCTCTTGGTGATATCAGCCACTGTTTTTAAAAGAAAACTACTGAGGAAGTTACCAATTCCCAAGGTACTAGTGAAATATGAGGTTCCCAGGCTTTTCATGCTTTCTGGAGCCTGGTCATAGAACAACTCTAGCTTTGCAACTTCCACAAAGGCATCAGCGATGCCCACGAATCCAAACTGAGGGAGGAGAATGAAAACAGTAAGAGGAACTGTATCACTTTTGCCAAATATTTGGTTTTCTCTTGCAACCTTGAGTCTCTTTCTTTCAGCAAGGCAAGCTGTGACCGTGATAATAACATGCAACGTAAGGCCAATTCCTAGTCTTTGTAGCAATGAAATCCCTCTAGGGTTCTTTGTGTAGCGCCGGACTGTTGGAACGAAGAAGCGGTCATAGATTACGATGCTTATCAGCATGAAGATGGTCACAAATGCTTGGAGACATGCTGGAGGGATTTCAAAATGAGGACCCATGCTCCTATTTAGGGTGGCGCCTTGTTTGATAAAAAGTGTATTTGATTGAGCTACTATGACGCTTGGTATGATTGTTGCAATCAAAATTGGAAGCATTTTCATCATTTGCTTGGTTTCTTCTACTTGGGTCACTGGACATAACATCCATGGTGAGGCTGCCCTGGTCTTTACCGCTGCTTTGTCAAGGAATCTGCAGGCGATTTTGAGCAAGTATTTTAGTTCTCTTTGTATGATTGTTTTTTTTTTTTTTTTAATAGGGGAGTTCTTTGGTTGATCAAATTCTGGGAACAGAATTTTCCATTTCATATTATGATATGTACAAAGAATATGTGCGTTATCAGAAAATATTTCCAACACAAACAACATTTTTCCAAGTCTTGGTCAAACTTCTGCATCGTTGTCCCCAAATTTATGCCATGGATTTACAGTTTGTAAGATGGTGGAGGTATGCTAAAATGATCTTTTTAGTACTTTGTAGGTTTGGCCGTTTTCCTTGATCTTCTCAAAGAAACTGAAACAGTTAGGCAAAAGATAATAAAATTGCTTTTGACAAAAGACATTTTGAACCTTATAATTTAGGGGTGTAACAGAATTAAATCTTGAAGTTTCAAAAAGCAACAAATTAAACTTTATAGTTTCAAAAGTATCAAATTAAACCATAATATTCTTCTTCTTCTTCTTTTTTATTTATTTATTTATTTATGGGAACCGTAATATTCTAAAAAGCACAAATTACTTTTGAAACTATAGGGTAGGTTGATCTCTAGAAGATTCCTATATGTTTGCTGCTTGAGTGAGTAGGTAGGTCTGGTTGGCAGATGTAGTCTGCTTGTTTGTTCAATTGGTCTGTTGTGTGCGCAGGTTTATGCTGTGTAATTTTGTTTTGCTTTAGGAAATTTTCATTCAATAACAAAAAAAAAAAAAAAAAGCTCAGAAGTAAATCTGCATTGTAGAAGTGAACATGAATATGAATATTGTGACCGAAAATTCTGAAGTCAAAATAGGATTGAGGGTTAACCTTAATGAAGGGGTGTACTCAATACTGTATTTCCCATTTTTGGTATATTCTTCTAATCTCAACTCATGAAGCTCTTTTGGGTCATTTGGGACAGTTACCTTCCACTTCCTTACAGCAGCCACAAATACTTTAGTTATCTTAATGATAGGACTTCCTGAAGGCAGTTTGTGTCTATAAAATGGAGTACCCACCAAGAACACCAAAACTGAAATCAATAGGCCAATTGTTGGAAGGCCATAGCCAAGGCTCCAACCCACATTATCTTGTATGTAGATCAAGAAAGTGTTTGAGAAGAGGGTGCCAAAGAAAATGCTAAACACCCACCAATTAAAGAAGGAGAGCTTGTGGAACCTTTCCTTGGGCTCAAAGTCATCAAATTGGTCTGCCCCCATGGTTGAAATGTTGGGCTTGGTTCCACCAGTCCCAATAGCAATTATGTATAAGGCAAAATAAAATATACCCACTTGCAAAGATGAGGCTGGTTTGTTGCAGTAGTCCGCTGCTTTGACCTCATGACCACAAGATGGTGGTTTTAAGGTTGGCAATGAGACTGTTAGGGTTAAGAGGCACATTCCCTGTGTACAAAAGTTAACGTAATATTGTGTCACCATGAGTGAACATAAGTAAAGAATTCATATATTCACTTTGAATAAATTAAACTAATGTATTGATGAAACTCATAAAATGCCTGTACATTTTTTAATTGTTAGGATCTCTAGGTTGTTGGCAAATTATATGATAAGTTTGGGTGTAATTTTGAAATTCAATTTTACAATGCAATTAATGAACTGTTGTGGATTTCAATTTGTAATAGGTTGAAGAGGTGACACTTTGCATGAACGAGCTTGGAGGGTCTGGTGCATTCACTTTTTGAAAAACAGTTGAGGCAACAATTTCGCCTGTCACTTTTAGGACATTTGCTTGAGTTACAATTCCAAAACTTTGAGAGAATTTAGTTACGACCCTCACTACAGAATGAGCCCTCAACCTCTCTTTATAAGCCCCATTTTCCATGATTTTTCAAGACCCAATTTTCATATTAAAGAGCTAGGGAAAGTCCTAAAACCCATTTCACATCTCTATCTTCTCCCTCCCCTTTTAATCAATTTCTTGAGAGAAGATCAAAACCATCACTCACAAAGCAACCTTCAAAGTTCTTGGTGCTGATTGGTCTTGAGGTATCATTAGAGCAATCCCAAAATCACCAAGCAGACATGGTCATTGCACTTGGAGGCTCAATTGCGGATCAAGAGATTATCAAGAAGAATGATTCGAAGGATCGGTTGCTAGCAAGAACTAGAAGCTTAAGTACATAGTTATTGCTTAGCTTGAAGGGTTTTAATTATACGTAAGTGATATATATTGCAACTATTCTTGATTTGTGGATTGTTTAGTGCTAGAGACCCTAGAGAGTTTTCTCCATTTGGTTCTTGGGTTTTTCTCTTTGTAAGCACTTCATTGTTGTTGTGAGTGCTTGATTTCTTTTGTGATTGTGATTGCTATTGTGTCTATCTATTTTTACTTATGTCAATTATTGGTCAAGTATATTAACAATTGGGCTTAATTATTTCTATACTTAGCTTAAAATTGAATAAGCCATAAAATTTGGGGTTTAAATCAATACTATTATTTGTTACAAACTTATGAAACACAATAGAATAGAAGGAGAGGAGAGGGGAGGGGTAGATCTAATTATTAAATAAATAGTCAAAGTAATAGTTTTGTGTAGTGACTCTTTTTCTTAACTAGGGTCCAACTTTATTAAAGGGAGAGAGTTTAGGATTGAGAGGACTCAACATAATTATGTAGTCTAATAGTATTACCATTTGATTTAAAAAAAATAAAATAATGGAGCTTATTTTAAAATATAAATTAACAAATTGACATCAAATAAGAATTTTCGCTCAACAAATTCTTTTGCCATATTTTGTTTTGGCTATTTGTTATTTATTTATTTATTTAATTTGGGGAAGAGCCAATCCTAGGCCTATAGGCCACTTAGGCCATAATCCAGGGACCTATGGAGAAAGGCTCCCAAATGTGGGGAAATAAGTGATTTTTATTTTATTATTTAGAATAACATATATGAAAAAGACTTATTTTTCCCTCCACTTATAAGAAGGCCTATGAATTAATATAAATCCACCCCAATTATCATTAAGTGAATTAGTTCTATTAATCAAAAAAGAGTAAGTCATATTAAAAGGTAAAAATTTTATGGTTTAAACCTAAGCAAAAAAGTGTGGACTTGAAAATCGGCCCCAAAACTTGATGGTTTAAGGTTTTAGGATATATAGGTTAAGAATGAAGCTACAGTCAGTACAGTCACAGGTATTATACTTGAGGCGAAGGCCAAAGTTTGCTTTCATCTAAAAAATTTATTCCAATCACATTAAAAACCATGTTGGATTCAAATCAGACAGTGATTCCCCACAATCAGAAATTATTAGATCTTGCATGAGGTTCTTATTTCTTTGAAAAATAATCACATACGTGTTCGATTGTGCATGGTGCATCATGCATGCAATAAATGTTAACATTAAGTCTTTTAAATGATCAATTTCACTTTCACCTATTTTATTTTCTTCTCTCTTTAATTATTTAGCAAAAGTAAAAAAAAGAATTATATCAATAACTTGGGATTCGAGAATTTACCATGAGATAAATTCCTGATGCAATGATAAATTATATTAAGAACTAGAAGCTTAAGTACATAGTCATTACTTAGCTTGAAGGGTTTTAATTATACGTAAGTGATATATATTGCAACTATTCTTGATTTGTAGATCGTTTAGTGCTAGAGACCCTAGAGAGTTTTTTCCGTTTGGTTCTTGGGTTTTTCTCTCTGTAAGCACTTCATTGTTGTTGTGAGAGTGCTTGATTTGCTTTGTGATTGGAATTTCTGTTGTGTTTATCTATTTTTACTTATGTCAATTATTGGTCAAGTATATTAACAATTGGGCTTAATTTTCATACTTAGCTTAAAATTGAATAAGCCATAAAATTTGGGGTTTAAATCAATACTATTATTTGTTACAAACTTATGAAACACAATAGAATAGAAGGAGAGGGGAGGGGTAGATCTTATTAATTAAATAATCAAAGTAATAGTTTTGTGTATTGACTCTTTTTCTTAACTAGGGTCCTACTTTATTAAAGGGAGAGAGTTTAGGATTGAGAGGACTCTACATAATTATGTAGTCCAATAGTATTACCATTTGATTTAATGGTAAAAAAAATTAATAGAGCTGCTTTTTTTTTTTTTTTTTTGGCTAGGTAAATACGGGGGCTTGAACCCCCGAGTAATCGGTCTCCATAAAGCCCGAGTATCAACTTGCTTACATGAGGCGGTGGTAATTAATGGAGCTAATTTAAAAATATAAATTAACAAATTGACATCAAATAAAAATTTTCACTCAACATATTCTTTTGCCATATTTTGTTTCGGCTAGTTGTTATTTATTTCTTTTGGGACAGAGCTAATCCTAGGCCTATAGGCCACTTAGGCCATAATCCAGAGACCTATGGCTATGGAGAGGGGGAAATAATTGATTTTTTTTTTTTAAACTATTTAGGAAAGCATATATGAACTGTACTTATTTTTCCCTCCACTTATAAAAAAATGTATGCCAATCACATATTCACATTAAAAAACATGTTGCATTCTAATCGGACAGTGATTCCCCACCATCAGAAATTATTAGATCTTGCATGAGGTTCTTATTTCTTTGAACAGTAATCACATACGTGTTCCATTGTGCATGGTGCATCATGCATGCAATAAATGCTGACATTGAGTCTTTTAAATGATCAATTTCACGTTCACCTATTTTATTTTCTTCTCTTTTTAATCATATAGCAAAAGTAAAAAAAAAAAAAAAAAAAAAAAAAAAAAAAGGAAATATATTAATAACTTGGGATTCGAGATTTTACCAAGAGATAAATTCCTGATGCAATGACAAAAGTCCAATATCGGCCGAGATAAGTATCTGCAATGTAGGCACCTAAAATGGGTGTCAACCATACAGTACCAACCCAGTTGGTCACATTGTTTGCAGAGTTTACAGTGCCTTCATGGAGCTTATCGGTTAGATATATCACTAGATTTGATGCAATCCCAAAATATGCCATCCTCTCAAACACTTCATACCCTATTAAGAAAAAACATATACAAAAGAAATTAAAAATTGTGAAATTGTGAAGCATCCTAAGATATTTTTGAAAGATAAGTTAACTAAGTGAATGAGAAATATTAGAAATAGGCTTCAAATGAAAACAGATGTGTTTGTTTACGATCTATATATGAGTTATAGTTTCTCTTTGAAAATATGTAACTATGTAAGCCTGTTTCCTAGTTTATTGGCTATGGCCAGCTAGGTATCTTAAATATGAAGAGTTAAATCTTTATTCAGCAATTTTTGAAGTATGGCCTAGCTGAATTGGTCTCTTAATGGAAGGATAAAAGGCACTAGTAAGTTAAAAAAAGCATTGGCTGTATACATTACCTACAATGAAATAACAAGCTTTCCATCTCCCAGTCTTTGATCTTAAAACAGGCCTACCCTTGAGATCCACAGTCCCATCTTCTGTGTAATCCTCTCTTTCATCTGTAGGGCCTCTCTTTTCTACCATTGCCATCTTGTTAAAGAGAAGAAAATAGGGACTAATTGGGTCGTCTAGTTTGAAATCATGTGAGCATTTAGCTTTTTATAAGGTTATATGGTAGCCTAGGACCTTTTCCACCTCGAGATCCTAGAATCATATATTTTCTATTTGCTTTCTTGTTCACTTCTTTTTCCTTTCAAACTAGTAAATACCTTTTATCCAATATAGTCAAGCATACTGTCTTTTTGTGTGTGTGTGTGTGTGTGGTGATGTTAAATTGCCTCCAAAGTATCTCACTAGTCACCAATAATGAGAGTTAAGAGTGATGTTGACATGGAAGATTTCATAAACTACAAAATAATAGAAATGGTTATTTTATTTCTAAGGACATTGAATTCAAGGATTAATTATAACTGCGGAAAGTTAATTCCATCATAATCAATTTTATTTTATTTTTGACAGGCCACATTATTCTGTAATCTGTATTACCAAATAGAAACTGAAAATGTCTTTATTGTCGTTAATGTTTATTTTTGTTTGGGAAACACTTATCAGAACATGGATATGCTTTGATTATCCGAAATGATCAGATTGTTAATGATCAAACATTAATTTTCGTTCACAAATGACATTATAATAATATAGAAATAAAATAGTATAAGAAGTTGGAAGAGGAAAAAGTACATTTTAATTTTAATGGAGCTCTAGAAAGAAGTGTGACACCACACTAGTGTTCTTCTCCAAACGTGGTCCTTCCTCTTATTCAAATTTCTTTCTCATACTTACGCAAAGCTTATATATTCATTAGTTCATGTGATATTGCAGCTCTATTCCTAACCTATTCATTTTATTTTAAATTTGTCCAATGATGCTAAAGCTAGCAGGATATAAATTATAAAATTAATTATATATATAACAATAATTTTCCTTTAAATTTAAATGATGCTAGCTAGCAGGATATATTATAAAATTAATTATATATATAACTTTTACAAATTGATGTATACTAAATCATAAAAAAACCGTAGTAATTAAAATATTTATTTATTATATTTTAAAAATCCATCATTACCAATATATATATATATATATATATATATATTATACAGTAAAATTTATAATACATTTAGTATTTTTCTTATACTTTTGGAAAATCTAACTATATACCGGTAATTTTGTAAATTTTATATGAAGATATATTTCGATGAGCTTTGCTTAGTAGACATAATAACATTTGCTTACAGGAGAGAAGAATATATTGTCATGCATTTTTTTTTTTTTTTTTATGGGATATTGCTATACATATATATTTGAATTATCCCTACGATTTTGTCCCCATAAGGAAGACTATACAACTGCCTAGCTTGCCCTAGCTTTGTAGCTAAAATGACTAACCTATGTAGGTTATAACCTACTAAAATAATTATTGGGTTTAGTTAATACTTGCCCTTTAGTCATTTGTTAATAGACTATTTAAAAAAAAAAAAAATTAATACCACTTTCATGAGAAATGTGGGGGCTTGAGGGCCGAGGATAAGGTTCGAGAATTGGGGCGTACAAGGACTCGAGGACAGAGGATGAAGCTCAAGAGTTGCAGTGTAGGATGACAAGGCCAGGGGCCGCGGCTTGAGGAGAAGGGTTGCTTGTTGCCCTACATCTAGCTTCCTGGCCGCATTAAATGATGGGTAACAGATTTATCGGTTGCATTGATGAAGAAGTAACCTGAACAGTACAGATCACAGTTAGGCAGGTTCTTTCCACCACCTTCTACAAATTGTGAGAAGAGACAAGTGTCAAAGCTGGAAATTGGTAGGTGGGAAATGGACAGTTAAGATGCAAGGAAGGAAGGAGTATATATAGAAAAAGAGAGACTGCATAATAAGGGGTGATGAAAAAAGATCAGAAAGAAAGAAAGGGAAAAGAGAAAATAGGAAGAACATGGTGAAAACAGTGTAATGAACAATATAGTTTAAGTGTAACTTAGTCTCCTTGGGATTTCTTTAAAGAAAGCATTTGACTCATTTAATCTACGATTTTGCTTGTTTTCTTTCCAATTGACCCTCAGAATAGGCCAATTCTCTATTGTGTTGTTCCCTATCTACAAATTCTCTATTTTGGGCCTAGACTGACTTGATACAACAACTGTTCTGAGTGGGCTATGAGCAACCGGATTTTTCAAATCCTTACAATTGGCGCCATCTGTGGGAAACAACTAAGTTGGTGGTTCTTTCTTGAGGGCAAATGGCTAGTGCAGACCAAGATATGGAAGATTTAATTGGTTCACAGAGGGAGAACCAATTTGTTAACATGGAGCGAGGGGGAGATAGGCACTGCACCCCAAGTGTGGTGGTGGAGTCTTATCACACTGACTGCACTGAGTGGAGATATTCAAAGATTGGAAATCATATTTCTCATGATCAGGAAACACACAAGCTGCAATTAGAGATAGATCACTTGCGCAGGAAGTTGAAACATAGGGAGAGTAACAAGAGGAGTCCTCCTCCCTTATCAAGTGATGGCTCTAAGGCTAGTAAGGATAGGACTTTTCGTCACAGGTCTAGGACCCCACCTAGTGAATCCTATTTTGTTTCTTCTCATAAGGACATGTTTAGAAAAGGTGGTGGTAAACATGGAGAGGGATCTTCTCACTATGGCACGGGGAATGATGCTATGAGTAAGGCCCTAAGGCAAATTTCTAAGTCATCTTTTGTTAGGAGGATTAACAGGGTCAACTCCCTCATCGTTTTTCTTAGCCAATATTCACCATCTATAATGAGAGGACTGACCCTGTGGAGCATGTTAGCCACTTTAACCAAAAGATGGTAGTTCATTTGGGCAATAAGGCTTTGATATGTAAAGTTTTTCCTTCTAGGCTCGGGCCGGTGTCTATGCGTTGGTTTGATACTTTGGAGGAAGGATTATTAGGGTCTTTTGAGGAGCTGACAAGGGTGTTTCGGGCTAGATTCATAATGTGCAGCAGGGTTCCCAAGCCATTAGATTCCTTACTATCTATGGCGATGAGGGAAGGAGAGACATTCAAGACTTATTCAGATAGGTATTGGGAAACTTATAATGAGATAGGTGGAGATTTTGAGAATGTGGCCATGGGAACCTTTAAGGTGGGGCTTCCTACTGAGCATGATTTGAGAAAGTCGTTGACAATGAAAATCGCTTCAAACATGCGCCAGCTCATGGATCGCATAGATAAGTATAAGAGGATCGAGGAGGATCAGGTTCAGAGTAAGGGTAAAGTAAAGATGTTCCCTGAAAGGAAGGATCCTTGGGGAGGTGCCCATCAGGGCAATCACCCCAGGAAGGAATTCCCTAATCAAACATCATCTACGGGGACCCAGTTGGTTAACTTATTGTTTAAAGAGCCGGTATATTAGATATTGGAGAAAATACAGAATGAGCTCTATTTTAAGTGGCCCAATAAAATGAATGAAGATGCATCCCGGAGAAACCAGAACCTTTATTGCCACTATCATCAAGATAAGGGGCACACTACGGAGGAATGTAGGACCTTGCGTGATCGCCTGAACCAATTGGTAAGGGCAGGGTAACTCAATCATTTCTTAAATCAGCCTAAGGGACAGTTTGGGCGCTTTGGAACTGAGTTGCACAGGGGTAATGTTCCTCGGCCAACTTTGGGCACCATTAGTGTAATTTTTGCCAAGCTGGAAGGCAAACTTGGGACATATTCCAGGGTTATGTCCGTGGGCGGAGGCCTTGATGAAGAGGTCGTGGAGGCCAAAAGTCATGTTGCTAAGAGGGTTAAGGGATTGGTCAATCCTACCCTAGGTTTTTCTAAAGAGTATAAGGAGGAAATATGCCAACCACATGATGATGCTTTAGTAGTTACTATCTGGATCGGTGGATATGATGTGAAGAGAGTCCTGGTTGATCAGGGAAGTGGAGCGGAGATTATGTACCCCGATTTGTTTAACGGTTTAAATTTGAGATCTGAGAATCTGGAAAGATATGACTCACCATTGGTAGGTTTTGATGGAAAAAAAGTGGTTCCCTAGGGAATGATTAGATTGCCCATTCTAGTCGAGGATGAAGAGGTGCAATTCAATTTTATTGTTATTAAAGCTTATTCTCCTTACACAGCCATCTTGGCTAGTTGTGGCTTCATGCCATTGGTGCGGTTTCATCGACGTTGCACTTGAAGGTCAAGTATCCCACTCATGGAAGAGTGGAAGAATTACTCGGCAGTCAAGCAATGGTAAGGCATTGTTTGGTGTCTACAATTACCCAGTCTCCTGAGAATCCTAAAGTGGAGGCAGGTAAGGAAACTCCATAACAGCTAAAGGGCCCTGTAAAGGGGCATGAGGCCAGGACATGTAGTGAATCATCAGAGGACCTGGAGAGGGTATTAATAGAGGAAGATGAGGAAAGGTATTTTCAAGTGGGCTCCCATTTGCCAGCTTTGGAGAAAGTAAAGTTAGTAAAGTTTTTGGAAACCAACATTGATATTTTTGCTTGGACTACGTATGATGTCCTAGGGATTGACCTAGGGTTTATTTGTCATCAATTGAATGTTAATCTTAAGGTTGTGCCGTGTAAACAGCCTCCTTAGAGTGCGTCTTGGGACCATGTCGAGGTGGTAAGGATAGAAGTAAACAAGTTGAAGCAAGCTGAAGCTATTAAAGAAATCTTCTATCCCGAGTGGCTGGCCAACACTGTGGTAGTTAAAAAGAAGAATGGGAAGTAGCGAGACTGTGTAGACTTCACTGATCTAAATAAAGTATGTCCAAAGGATCCCTTCCCCATTCCTAGAATTGATCAGCTGGTGGATGTTACTGTGGGGCATTCTCGGATGAGCTTCTTGGATGCCTTCTAGGGATATCATCAGATACCCTTATCATTGTTCGACTAGGAGAAGACAGCTTTTCATGCTCCTGATGGAAATTACCATTACCGGGTGATGCCTTTCAGCCTAAAAAATGCAGGATCCACATATCAAAGAATGGTGACTCGAATGTTTGAGTCACAGATAAGAAGGAATATAGAGGCTTACATTGATGATATGGTGATTAAGAGTAGGCATGTAGAGGATCATTTAGCAAAATTGGAAGAGATATTCTCAGTTCTGAGAGAACGCAAGTTACGCCTGAATGCCTCCAAGTGCTTCATTGGGGTTAGCTCAAGGAAGTTTCTTGGTTATATGATAACGCATTGGGGAATTGAGGTCAATCCTGATTAGATTAAGGCTATCAATGGCTTGCATCCTCCTCGAAATCCCAAACAGAGATTGACTGGAATGGCGGCTGCTTTTAATAGGTTCATTTCATGATCCGTGGACAGGTGTTGTCTATTTTTCCAACTCCTTCACAAATGAAAAGATTTTTAGTGGACTGAGGAGTGCGTAACGGCCTTTGAAGACCTTAAACAATATTTATCCAATCCTCTCATACTTTTTAGGCATGAGAAGGAGGAAGTGTTGTATGCCTACTTAGTAGTCACGGATTATGCTGTCAGCCTCGTCCTAGTTAGGAACGAGGATGGGATTCAAAGGCCTGTTTACCATGTTAGAAAATCTCTGTAAGATGCTGAAACGCATTACCTACCCTTGGAAAAGGCAGTGTTGGCTATTGTACATGCCACGAGGAAGCTCCCTCATGTTTTTTAGGCCCACACGGTGGTGGTGCTCACCTAGCTCGCTTTACAAGCTCTTCTGAGGAAATCAGATTACATTGGCAGAGTGGCAAAATGGGGAACAAGGCTCGGAGCCTACGATGTCAAGTACATGCCTCGAACTACCATTAAGGGGCAGATCCTTGCAAACTTTGTGGCGGAATTCACTAAGGGTAACATCAGGAAGGACGAGGAGATTTTGGGGGTAATGGTTACCTCAGCCATTATAATTCCCCTATGGAAGGTTTACACTGATGAAGCGTCTAACCGAAAGGGAGCAGGAATTGGTATTGTGTTGATTACTCCCGAGAAGTTGATCATGGAGAAATCATTACGGTTAGGTTTCCTAGCTGCTAATAATGAAGCCGAGTATGAGGCCCTTCTAGCAGGTGTCACAATGGTCAAATAGTTGAGAGGAGAAGTGGTAGAATTATATTCTGATTCTAGATTGGTTGTGGGCCAAGTCAATGGAGAGTTTGAAACTTAGGATGAGAGGATCTAGGGGTACCTCACTAAGATGAAGTACGCCTTGACATGGTTCAAGAGTTTTGTACTGAAGCAAATTCCTTGAGGACAGAATGCTAACGCTGATTCATTAGCAATGCTTGCTACCTCCCTAGGGTCAAAGCTTTCTCGGGTTGTCCTAGTAGAGGACACGTTTAATTCTAATCTCGCTAAGGGACCTGTGGTTGGGGTGCACAGTATCCAAGTGGGACCAAGCTGGATGGATCCTATAATGGCTGTTTTGAAATAGGATTTGTTGCCTAAGGACAAGGCTGAGGCAGAAAAGGTGCGTAGAAATGCTCCCTGCTATTGATTATTTGAAGAGATGAAGTTATACAAGTGCTCTTATTCAAGGCCGTATTTGCTGTGTGTAGATCCTGAGGCTGTTGAGCCTTTGTTGAAAGAGTTGCATGAAGGCATATGCGGGAGTCACACTACTGGAAGGTCTTTAGCTCACAGGGTTTTTACTCAAGGATATTGGTGGCCGAGCATGCAAAGGGCCTTCCAAGACTATGTAAAGAAATGTGACCAGTGTTAAAGGGATGCACCAAATATCCATCAACCAGGTGAAGTTTTGAATCCAAAATCCAACCCCTGGCCATTTTCTTGGTAGGGCTTGGATATCATCGGGCCCTTTCCCCAAGCTATTGGTAATTGAAGATGGCTCCTTGTCGGTACGGACTATTTCACTAAGTGGGTGAAAGCTGAGCCACTAGCTAACATCAGGGATGTAGATGCTAAGAGATTCATGTAGAAGAATATTGTCACCTAGTTTGGAATTCCACACACACTGATCTCATACAATGATCTTCAGTTCGATAATAAAGCCTTCAGAAGATATTGTGGGGACCTAGGAATTAGGAATGAGTTTTCTACACCCGCCTATCCCCAGGGAAATGGTTAGGCCAAGGCCACCAACAAGGTTATCGCGGCTGGATTAAAGAAAAGGGTGGATGATACAAAAGGAAAATGGGTCGACAAGCTACACCATGTGTTATGGACCTATCGCACCACCCCCCGTAGATCAACATGAGAGACTCCTTTTGCAATGACATACGGGGTAGAGGCCGTGATCCCTTTGGAGTCAAGATTCCCGACCTTGAAATTTAATCAGTTTAATGTTGAAGAAAACAATCATATGCTCCTTGATAGCCTTAATACGGCTGAGGAGAGAAGAGAAGTAGCAACTGTGAAAATGACCTGTTATCAGCAAAAACTCAATCAAAGTTACGACAAGAGAGTGAAGTTAAGGCCATTGGCCCCAAGAGACCTTGTACTTAAAAAGGTGATGGGAACAACAAAGAACCCTGCTTCGGGCAAGCTAGGTCCTAATTGGAAAGGGTCATACAAAATTACCTCTATAGCTGGCATTGAGGCTTATTATTTAGAAGACTTGGATGAAAATGCAATTCCTCGTCCATGGAATGTAAACAATCTACGACGTTATTATTATTAATAATATGACTTCTTTTTGCCACGTACATTTTGATTACATTTTGTTTCTTCTTGTTTATGGATGTATTGAAGTAATTAACATAGTAGAAAAATATTCTAAATGTTAAACAGAACCTAGGCCTTATTCGGCTCCTCGAGTCATAAGCCTAGGATAAATTAACATTGAGACAAAATATTCTAAGTGTTAAACAGATCCTAGGCCTTGTTCGGCTCCTCGGATCACAAGCCTAAGGTAAATTAACATTATATTGAAATATTCTAAGTGTTAAACAGAACCTAGGCATTGTTCAGCTCCTTGAGCCTCGAGCCTAGGGTAAATTAATATTGTAGCAAGATATTCTAAGTGTTACATAGAACCTAGGCCTTGCTAAGCTCCTCGGGACACAAGCCTAGGGAAAAGTCACGTAATGGTGAAATGTTCTAAGTACAGGAGAAAGTTAGATTTGGCATGGCCATTCAATGCCTAAACAAGGGAACGTGTGTGTTGATAGTGAGGTAAATTGCTTTGGGAAAGCCTCGGAATTGGGGGTTTCACCAGGTAAGTCCACTTAGTGATCTCAAGCCCCAAATTAAAGTAAGTTTACGTTTAAATTTTTCTTGGATCCTACAAATTAATTTGTTAATTGTTGCCCATGCTATGTCAGACTATATGTAAGGACAAAGAATAGGTTATGAATAAGTTATAAGTTAAAGTATTAGTAATATTGATAGAGACGGATAAGGCTATGAAACGTAAGCTAATAGGTATATTTTTTATCGCAAAAACACAAAATAAACTTAGTATTGTTTTCATTGATAAAAAAACAATTAAGTACAAATGAACACAAAAGAACAAGCATGTGAGGCACTAGAGCTTGTTTACAAATTTAGCCCTTTAGTTCCAAAATTACAAAGAGATGTCAAGTTGAACCTTGCTTCCCGTTCCCTTTCTTCTCGTGGCCCTTTTCTTTTTTCTTCTTTTTTAATTCAACCACCTCTGCTGTTTCTTCCTCTTCTACATCCACCATCGAGGTTGCTTGAGATTAATCTTTCTCTTGGTCCTAAGGATTGATAGTAGAAGGAGAAAAAGTGGGCTAGTCCGAGGAAGCGGGAGGAACGGAGCCAGTGCCAGCTTAAGGCGGAGGAAAGGTAGGTGGCAGCTAAAGGGTAATACACCTTCTCTGGAGCCCTAAGTTTTGAGTCAGCGTCAACCCCAGCAGCATTCAACGCCTGGCCCCACACCTCTAGGCAAAATGGCCGAGCAACACCCCTAAGTTAGGCAGTAAGGCTTTTCGCAGCCTTAGTCATGCCTGCATTGTAAGCTGCCTGCTCAGGCTGCAACATTTCTGCCTCCTTGGCCTCAAGTTTTTTTCTTCGTTTGCTTTAGCTCTATCACGGTCAGGGCCATTTTGTTCTCAGCCTTCTTCTAGGCCTCCAGTGCTTCAGCTGCTTTCCTTTTAAAACTTTTGAGGGCTGATTCAGCATTCTTCTGCCCCCTTTCCACCTCGGTCAGCTAAGCAAGGGCGACGTTCAACTTCTTGTTAGCCTCCGTGTGGGCTCTCTCAGCAGCCGCCATATTTGCTTCGGCTTTCCTAGCTATGTCCAATGAATGGTCAACCTATTCCTCGGCCATGAAGGCAGCTTGGACAACCTGAAAAGTACAAAAACAATATAAGTTTGGGTAAAATAATAATAATAATAATAATAAATTTAAAAAAATCAATCAAAAATTAGTTACTTTAGCCAAATCCTGTTTCAAATAGCAGAAGACCTCACGATTCCTGAAGGACTTCGACTCTGCCATGTCCTCTGGCAGGCATAAGGCCTTCTCCAAGCTCTCAGCCACAAGGCCTGAGCTTCCCTTCTGGGGGTCCTTCAGATTGACGTCATAAAAAACAGGGTTGCTAGAACTAAGGGTGAAAATTGGCCTCCAGATGTAAGGCTTATTGGGTTGGTCTCCCCTTAGTGTCCTTAGAATCTTTGTTGCATTCTCCCTATACGAGCATCCTTAGGAGGGGGCTGATAGGAGGTTTCGGTAACCTGCCCCTCCTCGGAACCCTCAGCGCCCTTATTCCCTTGGGCTCTTTTCCTTTTCTTCTCCGTCACTTCCACGGACGATGTTGTGTGGCAGAGGGAGTGGGTGGATGAGGCACCATTGCTACTTCTGGGATGTTGCGCCTAACATGGGCATTAAGGAGAGCTATCATGTTGGGAGTCTTTTCTTCGTATCCCATACCTTCAGGAATGTGGCCTCTTGGTTGGCGCTTACTTGTGCGACTTGTAGATGTTAGAGGGAAGTACTGGGAGCATTCATAAGATCCTCCTACTGGTAGAAAACCTCAAAGTCTTTTTCAGTGATGTCCTAAGCGGCAAGCTCGGGGGAGGGATCCTTAGCCTCATTGTCTGATGGAATAAGGGACTCTTGTGAATAAAGGAGTCTGGCTACTAGTGGAGTAGGGAGCTGGGCGTCTTGAGTCCTTTCTAGAGGTAGTTCAGATAATAAGAACCCAGGGATTGCCACGTCAATCAAAGCCAATCATTGGTCCTTGGCTTTGATTAAGTTCTTCGGCTCTGAAAACGCTTGGTAGAAGGCTTGTACTTGAGGATGATGTCGGCAGCTCGAAGTTGGCCGTCCTTTTGCAGAAAGATCTCTGACTTGAGGAGTCGGTTTAGGTCTTTGAAGTTTACTGAGTGCTTGGTCGGTATGATATTCGTCCACCATGCAAAACGTTAGGGATTGTAGTGAAAAATATGGAACATAAATAAATAAAAGTAGAAATTTAACTTTTCATTTTAACAAGGTAAGACAACATCCTACATATGCCTAGGGTCCTCGGGATTTCTACCTGGCTCCCCGTCTTAGGTGGGACAATGTAGTCTATTGTGCCAGTCTCCCAAGACGATTAGGAAGTCCTCTTCCATACCCTTGCTGGAGTCAGGTAGGCAGGAGATCAACCTAATTGCGGGAACTCTACATTTGATATAATATTTTTTGTTCCCCTTTTTGCAATTATACACCCAGTTCACATCGTGCCAAGTCAAGTTAGTCCCCATTTTCCTATTTAGCATATCTACACACCAGAGGACCCTAAATATGTTTGGGGAGCATTGGGTGGGAGTAAGCCTATAATTTTTTAGAAAATCCCTACTGACCCGCCCTATGGGAAGTTCCATCCTGCCTTCAATAAAGGCCATCATAGGAATGATTATGGATTTAGGGGGTCTATTAAAGACCAACCATTCACCATATTCGCAGTGTCAGAGTTCAACACCATTAGAGATTCTATATTGTGCCCTAAAGGTAGCCATAGCCTCGGGGGTGTCTACTAGTTTAGCGTATCTATCCATGAAGTTTGGTGGTGTAAAAAAACAAATGACAAGTGCACAAAATCAAAAGTTAGGGAGTGAACACACTTATGAACAACAAAAAGTTTTCTCCTCAAGAACTTGCTTTAACTCAAATCGCCAGAATGTGAAAATGAGCTTCAGCCAGCCCCAAGTCCTGCTTATATAGGGGTAAAAATGCGCGGTAATTTTCCGCTCATAAATGAGGGAAAAACAAGGACCATACGATCTTGATCAAGCCAAAGAACATGGGGAGACAAGCAGCCGCCTGACACCATAAATGATAAATCATAGATTCCGAAGCGTTAGGAGTGTGATGTAGGCAAGCGAAAAGATGTTACCACGTGAGAATGCGCATGACACGTATATAGCTGGTTCGTGTAGTTAAAACTTGGCTTTTATCTCAGGGTTAATAGCACAAGTTTTAAGGGGCTGTTGTAGGGGCCCGAGGGCCAAGGATAAGGTTTGAGAACCGGGGCGTACGAGGACCTGAGGACCGAGGATGAAGCTCAAGAGTTGTAGTGTAGGATGACAAGGCCAGAGGCTGTGGGCTCGAGGAGAAGGGCTACTCGGGAAGGTGTTGAAAGGAGTTCAGGAGCATATAGCTAAGAGGGGAAGACTCTGGTTTGGAGTAGCCTACATCTAGCTTCCTGGCTGCATTAAATGATGGGGATAGCTTTATCAGCCGTATTGATGAGGAAGTGACCTGAACATATAGATCAAAGTTAGGCAGGTTCTTTCCACCACCTTCTACAAACTGTGAGAAGGGACAAGTGTCAAAGCAGGAAATTGGTCGGTGGGAAATGGACGATTAAGATGCAAGAAAGGAAGGAGTACATATAGAAAAAGAAAGACTGCATAAAAAGGGGTGATGAAAAAAGATCAAAAAGAAAGACAAGGAAAAGAGAAAACAAGAAGAACATGGTGAAAACAGTGTAATAAACAGTATGGTTTGAGTGTAACTTAGTCTCCTCAGGAATTCTTTAAAGAAAGCATTTGACTCACTTAGTCTGAGATTTTGCTTGTTTTCTTCCCTATTGACCCTCATAATGGGCCAATTCTTTATTGTGTTGTTCTCTTTTTACAAATTCTTTGTTTTGGGCTTGGACTGACTTGATACAGCTACTGTTCTGAGTGGGCTGTGGGCAACCAAATTTTTCAGGTCCTTACAAGAAATATAAAAAGTTGTAAAAAAAAGTCATTACTTTTTTCTTTTCAAAATAAAAAGTTTATAAAAATAGTTCCTGAACTAACATCCTTAAGATATTTGTTAATTTTTTCCATAATTATTTGGTAATTTTTTTTTTTAACCTTTGTAAGCTCAATGATAATTATTTTGTTTTTGTTACAGCGTCTAGAAGATCGAGTTAAAGTATGATTCTTGTGAGAACAAATCTTCAAGATAGAGGAGGTTGATACGTACATAAATCAAAAGAGAAAAACTGAAAAGGGCTGTGATAGACAAGGCTTGTAGATGAAGACAAGACAAACATAAAGACAAGTTCACTTTGTTAGATTCCGCCCATTTGAATCAATGAGGCAATTAAAGTTCAAATGGGTCCAAGAAATTTTGAAACTCTTCTACTTGATTGTCTCATTTAAGATAGTCAACAACTCTACAGGCCACATATCTAATTTTGGATTATGTTAAGGATGGTTATTAGCCAGTCGAAGAATTAAACCTATAGGTTTCGATACCGAAGAAATTCAGGAAGACGACTGGATGCACTGTATTAGGGTCCCTCAGTCCCTTGGAAATGCCTTTTTGATAAGATAAACTGAGGTGTTGTCCAGAGAGAGAAAATCTATCGAGTATCTAATATATGTATTTATCTTTTTACATGAGGTAAGTCCCACATATTGTCAAGAATGAAAAATTCTATCATTTCCGATAAATGTATCCACTTATTCTATTTCCACGTGTGAGATCTACTTCCATGTGAAAGGGTAGATACATGTAATACCACATTGTCAATAGGAAGAAGTACAGTGGTCAATGGTGGAACTAGATTCATCTTGGCACACTTGATTTATTGTGCTATCCAGAGTATATTTATCTTAGGACTACAACCAATTTCACACCTATTTTCACAACTATATTATGTGGCAAATTGTAATTTGTCACTTTCAAAGTGACCAACTATTTTTTTTTTTCACCTCTCACAAAAAGACATATCGAATAGTCGTAAATATGAGTGTGAAATTTGTTGCAAACTTATAATTTTTCTTAAATGTAACCTTGGCTTCTTTTGGTGTTAGTGTCAATGATTTCAATAGTATGTATTGGAATCCGTTTCAATAAGAATGAAATATTTGGATATATAATTAGTGTACTATTTTTTAGAAGCTAATTCTTGGATTTGAACTCGTGATCCGTCGCATTGGATGAAAGACACTTGTCATCAAAACAATCATTTATAATTGATTATGGACCAAATGGCTTAATAATTTCCTTTCAATGCACAAAATTGAAAAATCTGTTAGAAAATTAAAATTTCTTTTGTTGTGAAGCTTAGTTTAATAATATTTATTATTGAAAATGATTGTTACCATAGTTACAATAAAAATACAAAAGTAATTAGAATTGCAACAATTTTATAAAGGAAATAACATTAACTGAAGTTTAAAATCATTTTTATTATCCTTATATATCCGAATATATATACCTAAAATCAATTAGTGTTGTTAATCAAAAAACAAATCACAAAAGATCCCTCTAATCAATGCACCTTCTGCACCGATCATGTCTCTGGGAGGAAACTCAGATAAAAGTGCTTAGCTAGCCACAAGCCATTGGATTGATCCCATACTTCAACTAATAAACTCCTTGAGCTCATTGACCAAGAGCCTGTTTGGTTTAGGCTTCCATCACCCATTACTCATTTTGGGTGGGTCCCACGCCTAAGATGTATGTTTGGCTCAGTTCTCATTTTCAGTTCTTATCACCTAGAACTCAACAAAATGAGTAATGGGTGAGTGAGAATGAAAAAAAGAGAGAAAAAAAGAAGAAGGTGTTTCTAAGTGATGAAAATAGAGTGATGATGGCAATGTTTTTATTCCACTCAATTAGAGAAAAATTTTATCATCTTTAAAACACGAAATCCTACAATTTTTACATTGATTTCATTGTAAGAGTATTTGCATCCGTTGTTGTAAAATAGCATAAAATCCCAAATTTACTTAATTCAACCTCAAAATATACCAACATCAATCCATGTATCATTATTTTAAAAAAAAAAAAGATTTGTGCTATAATAATTATGTAAATTTAAACCGTTGCTATAGGTAAATGAAGATTTTAGTAGTTCTTTAGATTTAGGGTAGCAGTTTTTGGTAATAGATAAAAATTGACAAGGAAATAGCATTTTAATAAAATGTAGTGTAAAATATGATGTGAGGTGTTTTGAAAAGTGAGTTTGTAAAAATAGAAAAAGTAGGTGCTTAAGCTTAACTAGACATGAATTTTTGTACGAGTTGATGTCAATGCTCAAATGAAATAAGAAATAATGATGTTTTGTGTCTTTGTTTTTGTTAGTAGATGATTGCATTGTAATATGTTATGTCTCTGTTTCGCATTGTAATATGTTATAAAACAATGATTTTATATTTTTTTTTCTTTGTTAATAAATCGTTAAACTAAAAATTGAAAAAAAAGTCTTTGCAGCATCATGTCAGCGTTCATTACCATGACCTATTGCCACCCCTTCTGTATTAAATGCAATGTGATAAACCCACATTATACAGCATTAGGTGAGTACCTTTGAATCATATCCCCTCAATCGACCTGGGGAATAGTGGTTTGTTAGACTTCCCCGCGTAGAGAACTTGTTACCAACCCCACCCAAGAAAAACATATAAATACCCCTCTTGAATTAGAGCATCCGTAGCAGCTGTGGCAAAAAAAATGTCATTTTACAACACCAAAATCCTACTTTATTATTTTACCACATCATTTTACAACATCCTATTTATCAGATGTTCTATCCTCCAATTCTATACATTAAAATAATATTTACTATGGATTAAAATAATATATTTTCTAGTCCCTGCTGCATCAATACCGACCAGCCACCACCGGCACAACCACCACTTCGCCACCACGCATGCCCAGCAAGGTAGCAACTACCACCACCCCACCACCACCACCACCACCACACACCCCAGCAAGGCAGCAACCACCAACAAAACAGGAAAAAAAAAATCACAAACCCATCACCGATCACCGATCCCACCACCACCGATCCAGCGACCAACGTGAGTCCAGCGACCAAGAAACCATCACCGATCCAGCGACCAAAAAAAAAAATCACAAACCCACCCCACCACCATCACCGATCTAGCGACCAAGAAACCACAAACCCACAAACCCATCAAAACCCACTCACCTTCGCCGTGAGTCCACGACCCACCTCGCCACGACCTAGGTAGTACACGACCCACCTCACCCCGACCCAGGTTGCCGCGACCCACCTCGCAACGACCCACCTCACCGCGACCCACCACGCTGCCATACCCACGACCCACACCGTCATTTGACCCACGCCGGAGCCCACGCTAGGCAGCAACCACGTCGGAACCCATCCTTCACCAGAGAGAGAGGGAGAAGAGAGAGAAGAATCCGGAGAAGTGAGGGAGTAGGATGAGAGAGAATGAATAAAAAATTATTTTTGATTTTACCATTTTCGTCCGTACCGTTGCATATTTGCAACGGTACTGTTCACATGTGGGATAAATGATGAGATTTGCATCATCTGATAAATGCAAAATTTTGATGTTTGATGTGGTAAATGTGGCAAATTTTGCCATTTGCCACATTTACCACATCTAGTGTGGATGCTCTTAAAGGAGGTAAGTGCACAAAAAATCTCTTTCCATAAAACTGTCACTACCTTAATCTTTGCAGTACCTCCGATCAACAAGAAGTTCGGAAAAGCCTTCTAGAAGGCATCAAATCCGCAAAGATACTGCCTTTTCGGCTTTTCTCATGATGTTTAAAAAGTTTTAACTTTATGTTATTTTCGAACCCGATGGATGCGTTTTCCGATTCTTATTTCCATTTCACAAGGATATGCCAAATCTTAATTCGAGAATCAAAGAAAATGCATTAGATAGATTCCTTAAAGCCAAGCAGACAGTATCAGATGCTACACCTGCAGGCTGAATATACCACAAATGAATAATTCTTAAGAAACATCCAATTAAAGATCCAATTTCGCAATTATTAAATTGTACAATTGTGAGTGATCGACATTGTCTGCCCACTACTACCTTTAACTTGTGAAACTCGTTGCTTTTTATCGCCTACTTACAATTTTACAAGCTCACATAACTGTGAAATTGGGTGTGAATGGGCAGCTAGCTTATAACCAAAGTCAAAGCAAATTTCTTTTAAATTTAAAAGAAGCCAAGCCGTAACCTCTTCTTTCAGAGTCAAACGCAAATGTATTGAAGTTTTACATATATTTAATAGATCTTGGAATAACAATCAGTTGGAATCAAAGCTGTACATTAATTTAGAAATGTAATTTTTTTTGAAATTATGAACATCTAAGATTAACGAGTTCTTTAAAAAAAAAAAAAAAAAAAAAAAAAAAAAAGAAAAAGAAAAGAATAACGAGTTCAAAATATGTTGAACCAGCGAGAGCTGACCCAAATATAAAGCTCTACTAGCGTCTTATATTTAAAACTTAGTTGCAGAACAATACATGAAAAATATTATCCATAAAAAATTATAATAATAATACATAGGAAAACTTCAATGTAAGTCCCTCCTGTTGGGTATTCAATAGTAAAATCTAGTGAAAGTAAAATAAAGAATAATATAATAATGAAGGGACAAAAAGAACAACATAGTTGATGCCCCAGTCACATATTTTAATAAGAAACCCAGAAATTGGAGGGGCCAGGGCTGGAGACTGGTAATAGAAGCGAGGAATGGTAACGCTTACCAAGGAAAAAAAAAGAGAGGGAGGAAGCAAGGAACAGTCATACATCTCCGGTTAGCACAGAAATAGGACCTGCTCATACCAACTATAGCAAAACTTCAAACCTTCCTTATATAAAGGTAATAGAACAAATAAAACTACTAATAGAAACTACCCATCACAATATACTAACAGAAATACTTACGCCTATTACCAGCGAAAATAAAGCAATCAAACCAGTTGCATACACCAGTGAGAAGAAAGTAATCGAAACAATCTCAATTCTGTTGCCGTCTTGCTAATAGCAAGTACAACCTCCTGCATAACAGTTCCTTTGATAGCAAATCAAACCATTGGATCACTAATGTTAAGTCTGCCTGGACTGAGCAGCACCGTATCCACCACCATAACCCCCAGTGGCTTGTGAAGGGTCAGATCTCCATGCTGCATTGGAGTACCCCGAATTTCCATTTGTGTCGCCATAGCCACTTCCCATGTAGCCACCACCCATTCCATGTTGCTCTCCTCCACTAGCACCACCACCGGCATTGCTACCTGGGGCACTTCCAGCACGACCCCCTGTAGCCCCATACCCACCAGAATAAGAACCGTCACTTCCACCATAATTACCATATCCATAGCCTTGATTCCCATACCCAGAAGCTGCACTTGGGGATTGACCCCTTGGAGCAGAAACAGCACCACCACTACCTGGAGCATTCCAGGCTGCAGTTCCATACCCAGCACTTCCACCATAGCCTGATGTGCCATACCCAGAAGGAGTTTGGTTTGTCCAAGTATTTTTTACTGCGCCTGGCCCCCCAGTTCCATAACCAGCATTAGGGGCATTTGGGCTTCCATAGGCCCCCATGGGACCGCCAAATCCAGTATTTGCAGTTCCATAACCACTAACACCATAACTGCCATAACCACCATAACCGACTCCACTATTAGCAGCTCCATAACCATAACCTGCTCCACCATAGCCAGAATATGGCGGGAAACCACCTGCAGCAGTTTGAGGCTGCATATATCTACCTCCATCTGTTCGACCATCAAACATATTTGTATTTGCACCAGAGGCCCCATAACCTTGATAGCCCCCACTACGGCCCCCACCACCTGGATTTGCATCTTTGGGAAGGGCTCGTTTTACCTCGACTGATTTACCATTCAAGTCATGGAAGGTCTTATGAAGAACTCTATCAACTGCATCCTCAGTGTCAAATGTTATGAAACCAAAACCACGAGGCCGCTGAGTGTTCTGGTCATACATTATTACTACATCAGTTACTTGTCCATAACTTTCAAAATACTGACGAAACCCATCTTCTGTCAGGTTGGAAGGCAATCCTCCAACAAATATTTTTTTTGTCTTAAAATTTCCTCCCCCTCCAGAGGTTCTGCCAGTGTTAAAATTTCCAGTTCTAGAGGAAGTTTGCTGTTCTTCCCTTGATAAAGCCCTTTTTGCCTCCACCTGTGTAGTTGAAATGAAATTTTAACGGCTGAAGGGACATAACAAGTACAAGTAAAAAGACATACAAGCATGCTGATCATATATATATATATATATATATATATATATACACAATGATCTAAGAAAGCAAAATTTACAATGTGGCCAACAAGTTTATTTTAACAATTGGATAATCCTTTCACACAAGAACCAAAAAAGATAATTTTCATATATATATATATATATACAATGATCTAAGAAAGCAAAATTTACAATGTGGCCAACAAGTTTATTTTAACAATTGGATAATCCTTTCACACAAGAACCAAAAAAGATAATTTTCATCTCTTTGTGGGTGCATTTTGCACACATTATTTAAAAACTATTTAACCTATGCCACCTCTCCATAATATAAAGAAAAAAATGGCCATGCGAGTAGCAGTAAGCTTAGGGAAGATTTCGTTTCCTAGCTCTGTTACTCTGTAATCATGAAAAGTCTAATACCCATTGATTCTTTTCTTTGATTCTCTCTCTCTCTCTCTCTCTCTCATACAATATATCAGTAACCTAAAGAAAAGATGAAACACCAATAGACCAATAAGAAAACCAAGGAAACAAAAAGAAGACACAGGCATTATTTTGCTCATGCTCTCACACAATACAGGGGAAAAAAAAAATCATGGTTATCCTTACTAATATGAAATTTATTCCTTACTTGACAATAATATTTTGCAGTCACTTGTTTGCTTTCTGGAGTTTACCATTTGCAATTTTACTTATCAAAAAAAAAATATGAAATTTGTTTCCTTAAACATATTTTTTTCTTTCCTATCATGTGGAGGTAACATGGAAACAATGTTGACATTCCCATGCATAATATATTCATTAGCAATGATGAAGAAAACATCAACCCATTTTTAACAAAATTGCAAATGGTAAACTCCAGAAAGCAAACAAGTGACTGCAAAATATTATTGTCAAGTAAGGAATACCCATAAAGAAATAGTAATACATCTGCAATAAATTAATACAAAAATAAATAAAAGAAACTCCATTTGAAAATAAACAAAATCTCAAACACATGCAAAATAACACTAAAATTAATTTTTAATAACTGTTGAACCATGAGATATGAAAGACTTTTCATGTTTGACCATGGAAAAGGTGCTCGTCCTAAACAATTCAAAAAAATGAAACCCAAATGAAGGAATGAAGAGGCAAAATATTTGTGAAAGTGACCAGTACTAATGAAAAATAATTATTAAAAGGGTAAACTGATAGAGAAAAACCAATAGAAGATGATAGAACACTAAAATAAAAAACAATTACGAACAAGTATACACATAGCCAACAGAAATATGAAAATCTAATAAACAAATGAAGTTACATAATTGTAAGAGCAAGTCTCATCCCTTTTACCCAAACATAAGTGAGCTTGTTATAAAGAATGTATTTTTATAACTTCCAAACCACACAAAAGGCACCCAAACAGAGGAAAAAGAAAGACCACCCTGGCTAACCCCAAAGCACTGGACATGACCCCATGAAATGCCAAAATCAAGAGTAATGATAATGAAATCAAACTAAATTACTACAGTGACTGAACCCGATATAATGAAGGGTCTGTTTAATACATGCCCTTAGGGCATACATTAATTATCTATTTTAGGCAACTTTTTATCGCAAATTGAAAAAAGGGTCAAAAAAATTAGTATTCATTTTCCCTTAAAAAGGTTCCTAAAATGGTTTACTAATGTATGCCCTAACGGCAAATGTTAGTAAAACCCTATAATGAAACACTTAACCACGCATTATAGGGTTGTATCCACTGCATATGCCACCCAAAAAAATAATTCCAACAATGTTAGCGTGGAAGTGAAGTTAATTATTCAACAGACTGTGTCATGGATCAAACTGGTTTCTAGGGGAAATGAAAAGGGATGGATGAAATAAGCTTGATTTGAGGTAGTCACCCTCCAAGAAGAAGAAGGGAGAGTTGAGAAAGAGAACCAGAGAGAGAAAAAGTTATGAGTTGTTTCTTCAATGATGAAATGCTATGGGTTACAAGTATGTATACAAGTTTCTTGCAAGGCCAAGATAACCAAAAAACAACCTGTAACTAGTTTGGCTCCACTACTTGGTAATGCTAAACCTTTGCAGATTTCCTATCATAAAACCGGTATTATTTGCCTAAACCCTGTTATTTTCATGATTTTCAAAGCATACTTACGGAACCGGATAGGGTAAAATCAATGTCCACAGGAACAAACAGATGAAAATAGGCAGAACCCATTAAATATCACTACAATTCAAGAGAGCAATTCACAGATAATAAGCCATTGGACTTGACAACCCAGCAAACAATAACCAAACCCCAGAAACCAAAACAACTCAAAATCAAAACTTAATGCCAACCCAACAAAAAATAACCAAAACCCAGAAACCAAAGCAACTCAAAATCAAAACTTAATGCCAACCCAACAAAAAATAACCAAAACCCAGAAACCAAAAAGACTCAAAATCAAAACTTAAGGCCAACCCAACAAAAAAAATAACCAAAACCCAGATACAAAAAACAACTGGAAAACGAAAAATTGTAACAAGAAAGTGAATGCAAATAGAGGGAGGAAAGAGACTAACGGTGCGGCCATCGATGGTGTGCCTATCCTGGAGGACACGGTCAAGAACAGAAGGGTCAGAGAAGACAACAAAGCCAAAGCCACGAGGGCGACCAGTGGGTTTCTCGCGCATGATAACGGCTTGGGTGACTTGACCGTACTGGGCGAAGTACTCAGTCAAGGTTTCTTCGCTGGTGTCCCATGCTATGCCTCCTATGAATAGCTTTCCTTCGTCTGAATCCATATCTTCTTTCTTTTGGTTTTTGCCCCTCTTTTCTGTGTGTTCTGTTACAGAGAAAGAGGCTCAAAATGGAAAAACTCTCTGTTTTTGGGTTTCTGTGTGTTTTTGTTAATATGAGAGAGAGAGAGAGAGAGAGAGAGAGAGAGTGAGTGGACTCGACTCGAGGAGGGAAGAGAAGCGATTACTGGGTTAGGGTTTTGTTTTGAAACGACGCCGACTTGAGCCGGGCCTAGACTCCATGGAAGTTAGTTTGGTATTTTATAAATTCTGAAGTTATATAATTAGTAAACAACGGAAGCTAACAACAGGGGTGGTGGCGCAGTTGGCTAGCGCGTAGGTCTCATAGCTTCTGAGTTATCCTGAGGTCGAGAGTTCGAGCCTCTCTCACCCCAAAAAATCTTTTTTGAATTAATTTTTTCAAGGCATAAGAAATTGAGTAAATTGTTTTTTTTTTTTTTGTTTTTTTCTTTATTCCTTAAATAAATTACATGGGAAAAAGAAGTTACCAAACATATCCTTACTTTTTAACAGTTTTTTTATATTTCCAATTAAAGAGGCATTAAAATGTTCCATTAACCGAACCCATAATATAAAACAAGTTGAAAAGGGAATTCGCTTATTGCATCTTCCTTTTAAGGCATTTTTAACATTTAAGTTACTCTCAACCTTTGCATTAAATTAAATGGTTATGCTTTTACATAATAATTAGGATAAGGGCACTCACTATGAGTTAACCGTAAAATATAACTGATTTTTTTTAAAAAAATTTTAAAGTAATTAAATTTTTAACAGCTTTTTATTTTTCTAATTAAAAGGGCATTAAAATGTTCCATTAAAAAATGCGGTAAGGTCATCTATTAGCCGAACCCATAATATATAACTAATTGAGAATGTTCTTTTATTGGCTATTGCATCTTCCTTTTAAGGTCATACAACATAATGACCAAAAATACTATATACACAATGACCAACAAGTCATTGTTTAACTTTTTAAAGGTCATATAAAAATACCAGTATAATGTGCTAACATTTTAAAGGTCATACAAAAATACTATACACAATGACCAACAAGTCAACAACAAAATTGGCTTGATTCCTATCAAAAAAATAAATAAATAAATAAATAATTGGCTTGATTATATCACTAAGTATAACTTAAATTTTCTAAACATTGAAGAAAAAAATTAGCAAACAAAAAGTCACTAGAATCACTACCGTAAGATCCGTAGGTGAGTAAAATTCAAATAAATATATCTAGTAAAAAATAGTTGTAAAGTTTAAACCATAGTTTTCCTCAAAAAAAAAAAAAAAAAAAAAAAAAAAAGGGTTTTAAACCATAGTTATCATAATTGTTGAGTTGAGCATCGAATCATTAAAAAGTCCAATATACCGGTTTATTGGTTTAACCGGTGGAATATTAGTTTAATTGCGAATTTGACAATTACTAATTAATTTACAAAAATAAACAAAATTTAAAATATAAAATTAAAGAAAAAATATTTCTAAAGTTAAAACTAAAAACTAAAACTTATCAATTACTCAATTACCAACCAGCGGCAGTGGTCATACTTAACACACAAGTTACTACTATTTTCCTTCTCTCCAAATTATTGAGTAATAGAAAAACTAAAAACCACCAAAAAAAAAAAAAAATTACAATTAATCTCAAAGGTTTTCTTTTAAAGTTACTACTATTGCATCATGAAAAGTATTAGAGCATTCACATCAGTGAATGCATAATGATGTATAAATGTGTAAACTGATAAAAAATTATTAATTTTACACATTTTGTGCCAAAAACTGCCCACATCAGTGGGTGTATACTTATCTAAAATCATCTATAATTTTCACATTGCTACAGTACCCGTGTAAATTTACACGGTCACTGTAGCTCGTTTATACAATAATTTATTAATTTCCGTTCGCTCGTTTTTTTTTCTCTCTCTTCTCCGTGCCCAACAACCTCTTCAACATCCAGACAAATCAACAAAGACACTTGCTCAAAAAAAAAAAAAACCCCACAGAGATACACAAACACACCCACGCGGATAAACAACAAAGATACACTTAAAAAAAAAAAGTGATACACAAAGACAGATTGGAGCCGCGGGATCGTGGATCGGGCTGCGGGGATGGTGGATTGGAGCCGTGGGGAGTGGATCTGGGCCGCGGATCGCGAATCGGAGCCGCGGGGAGTGGATCGGAACCGCGAGGATGGTGGATCGGAGCCGCGGGGAGTGGATCGAAGCTGCGGGGAGTGGATCGGAGCCGCGGGAATGATGGATCGGCGCCGCGGGGAGTGGATCGGAGCCGCGGGGATGGTGGATCGGTGCCGCGGGGAGTGGATCGGAGCCGCGGGGAGTGGATCGGAGAGGGAGAGTTGATCTGAGATGGTTATCAGAGAGGGAAAGTTGATGGAGAGGGTGGATCGGAGAGGGATAGCCGATCTGAGATGGTGATCGGAGAGGGAAAGTTGATGGAGAGGGTGGATCGGAGAGGGATAGCCGATCTGAGATGGTGATCGGAGAGGGAAAGTTGATGGAGAGGGAGAGATGGGTGTGGAGAGAGAGAGAGCAACCAATCAGAAATGAAAAAGAGAGAGAGAGAGCGCGCGCGTGTTATACGTGGTGGTTGGGAAAAAATAATAAAAAATGAGAAGAAAATGATTATTTAATTAGAAGATGTGTAAAATAAATGAACTGATGTGGGTGTATTATTAAAGTGAGTGTGTAAATTAGAAAAGGTAGATTTTTTCGTGTAAAATAGATGAAAATTTTACACGAGCTGATGGGAATGCTCTAAGAGCATTCACATCAGCTCGTTCATTTTACACATTCATTTTTACACTAAAATCCTACTTTTTCTATTTTACACCTTCAATTTTACAAAACACCTACATCAGTTCATCTATTTTACACATCTTTTAATTAAATAATCAATTTTCTCACCATTTTTTATTATTTCTCTAACTACCCCATTTATATACACGCGCCTCTCTCTCTCTTTCCCCATTTCTGTTTGTTCTCTCTCTCTCTACCCGTTTCTCCCTGAAAAACTCTCCCTCTCGATCAACCCTCCCCAGCTCCGATCCGGTCCAAGCTCCGACCGCTCCCACCATGACCTCCGATCCGCTCCCAGCCACGAGCCACGACCTTCGATCCCCGAGCCGAGCTCCGACCGCTCCCAGCCACGACCTCCGATCCGCTCCCAGCCACGAGCCACAACCTCCGATCCCTGATCTGAGCTCCGACTGCTCCCAGCCACGAGCCACGACCTCCGATCCCCGATCCGAGCTCCAATCCATGATCCACGACCTCCGATCCGACCTCCGATCTGCGTTTGTGTATCTCTGCTCCGATCTACACTCCGATCCCAAGACCGATCCCAGCTCCGACGCACACTCCAACCCACATGCCGATCCCAGCTCCGATCCACAGCTCCGATCAGGCAAGATTTATCTCCGATCAAGCACCGATCTGTCCCTTTGTTGTTTGTCCATGTGAGTGTGTTTGTGTATCTCTGTGGGTTTTTTTTTTTTTTTTGAGCAAGTGTCTCTGTTGATTTGTCTGTGGATGTTGTGGTTGTTGATGAGGTTGTTGAGCATAGAGAAGAGAGAGAAAAAAACGAGCGAACGAAAATCAATAAAAAATTGTATAGACGAGCTACAGTGCCCGTGTAAATTTACATGGGTACTATAGCTCGTGGATGGGTATACATGATTTTACACAGTTTTGCAATCACTGATGTAGGATTATTTTTGACCAAAATGTGTAAAATGGACGTTTTTTTGTGTTATACATGATTATAACTGAACTGATGGGAATGCTCTAAGCATTCACATCAGATTGTGGAAACTCTTCTATAATACACAATTTTCTTCATTTTATACATTTTAGGCAAAAAATCACCAACATCAGTAGGTGCAAAGTTATCTAAAATTGTGCAAAAACATAAAAATGCTACAGTGACCGTGGATATATACACGGTCACTGTAGCGTGTGTATAGTTTATTTTAATAATTTCTTCTCTCTCCTACTGCGCCTGACTCTCTCATCTCAGCTCTCTCTTTCCCATTCATCTCAGCTTTCTCGATCAGCTTCTATTTCTTCTTCACAATCTCAGGCTGATCTCGGCGGAGATCTCGCGCGCCACGGACGGAGTCCGGCGGAGACCTCGTGCGCCATGGGCTGGGTCTGGCGGAGCTCTCGCGTGAGACGGGCTGGGTCTGGCGGAGCTTTCGCGTGCCACGGACTGGGCCGACGTCTCGAACTCCAGCGCCACCGAAGATCGAGACGATGAGTAAAATAGATGGGTTTTTGTGTTTGATGGGTTTTTGTGTGGTTGACGATCGAGACGATGGGTGATTGTATGGTTGATGATTGTAGGTTGATAGTGGTGGCTGGGTGGGTTTGATGGTGGTGGCTGGGTGGGTTTGATGGTGGTGGCTGGGTGGCTGGTGGCTAGGTTTGTTTTGGGTCTGTGAGATGGTTCAGAGAGGAAGAGAGGGAAGGAAATAATAAAAAATGTAAAAAGAATGAATATTTTATTAAATAAATGTGTAAAATAGATATACTGATGTGGGTGATTTGTAAAAGTGAACGTGTAAAATAGAAAAAGTAGGTTTTTTCGTGTAAAATAGACAGATAATTTGAACGTGCTGATGCAAATGCTCTAACTGTGCAATTTTGCATTACGTCAATAGTATTGGACTATTAGAAAAACCTTGGAAAACATTAGATTACTATTGTGCATTCTGTTTATGTTATACAAAAGAATCATTATAAAATAATTATAAAAAAAAATAAGAAAGGAAAGAAGAAAAGTTTAATTAATTCTTGAAAGATTACATAGAGCTCACTTCTTATAGAGCTCGGAGAAGGCCCGGAGAAGTTTAAATTCAAAATTGAAATTGTAGGAAAATTAGTTGTTAAATCTAATGTGTGGCTCCCTCATGATTATTATTATTTTTTAAAAATCTAATCTAGTAGAATTATGATACATTTTTAGTTCAAATTAATTTCTCATAAAACCAATTAAAATATGTTGTCCATAATTACACGTAATTAGACTCGATCCTGCGGATGTATCTTAGCCATTGAAATGTGATTTTGCTATATCATTCAATAATTTAAATCTTAATGCCACTAACCAAACCCCTCCATTCCCTGTACTCCAAGCACTTATGCGCACAGGAGATACCAATTAATCCCCCTAAGAGGCGGTTGGTTAGTAAGTATTCATTTAATCGGTCTACCATAAATAAAACCATCTGTTTTCATAATGATTTATCTCGTTTATTCAATAACACCCAATATATCTTTCATAAATATGGACATTGTGAATAAATCTTCAAAATTTTTAAGCATAAAACAAGTATATATAGATTGGTTTTCCTTTCTCAAATTAAAAAATAAAAATTGTAATATTCATATCCCTTAAAAAATTTTCTGATATGAACTTTGTCTTTCCATCTATGTTATAAAGAAATTATTATTATTATTTTTTATAATAAAATGTTAACATGACATGTTTAAAAGCTAATATGGCCTGAAATAAAAATAAAGACAAATAGACAAAAGTGTGACATTGATATTGCTTAAATTTTGCTAGGCCAAATGATAACTTTTTAAATGTAGGGAAATATACTTAAATTTAAACTAAATTTTTAGGGTTGAAAATTTTATTTTAGCCATAATTTTAATATCCTCAAAATATTTTTGATAACTATGGGTCACCAATAATAAGCTAAAAATAGATTCTTGTCTAAATCAAAATTGAGGGATGGAAGCAACATATTACCATTGGAACCCATGTCACAAACATGTAATTAATACATGATATACAAAAAAAAAAAAAAAAAAATCATGTCTAACGATATTAAACATAAATGTGTAATAACGAAACACCAATGGAACTCATGTCATAAACATTTAATTCATATAAAAAAAAAAAAATCATGTCTAATCATATTTAATGATTGATTCTCAAACCATAACCATATAAAATTAGGTTAAACAAAATTAATAAAATTATTACAAAATTAATAACCATATTTAATAAGATTATGTCTAAGCATATAAAACTTAATAAAATTAGGTTAAACAAAAGACAAAAAATACACAAAACCTATTCAAATTGATGGAAAAAAAAAATTAAAGTAAACAAATATATAAAATATTAGTGTAAACAAATACATACCTGCAAGGTTGTAAGTAGAAGAATAGAAGAAAAAACACTGTATGGTGGGTAATTATTATGAATTATTTGATATATATATACACCCCACAATGAAGAAATTGATATGAATAAAAAGTCTAATATTAGTATAATTTGTGGAGGTGTGAATTATAGGAGAAGAAGATAAGAAAAAAAAATTATATCTATTTTTTTTAAATGTAAAAAATATGAACTAATGACGTTGTTGTTTTTGACGTGTAGTAATATAATTTATATAAAAAAATAAAAATAAAAGGATTAGACGAAAAATTTGGATTGTTATCAAATTAAGAGTTTATCAATTTAGAAGTTATATGAATTGAAGATAAGAACAAAAAAATTATATCTATTTTTTGAAAAAATTTCTGGAATTTGGTGAAATCACTTTGTGCAACTATAACTTCTAATCTCAAATTATATATATATATATATATATGGTTAGATGCGACTATTGATAAATTTATCATTAGATTATATTATCTTCGTATATTCTTCATACTTGCAAAATTTTAAAATGATTAAAGATTAATAGCCATGTCACCAATCAAAATTTTAAATTCACGTTTTTGTAATTTAAAATAATGTATAAAAGATGAGTTTATGGATCAAATGGTAAATAACATTTAATTGATATGAAAACTGTCATGAATGTTGAGAATATATAGAACATGTAATTAACAGTAAAATTTTTAAAATATGAATTTTTATAATAAGTTATTGGGTGGTATAATATTGTTTAGAGTTATATTAAGTGTAACTTGAACCCTAGTGTAATATATAATATATTACATATAATATACTACACTAGGGTTCAACACACACGATTTATAATATATTATTGAATATATTTATTTTATTCTTCTTTTTTATTTATATTTTTAACAAAGATATTGAAAAGATTTTAAAGCTAAATCTCAAAGTCGAATTTGTCATAACGATATTGAACTATTTTTTTAGGGAGGTAATATTTTCCTATTATTTTGGGCTGTTTTAAGAAATTGGATTTTTTTTTATAATCCAATAATTATTTTAGTTTTTGGGAAAAAATTCATTAATTACAACACCAATACTGAGACCATATTTAAAAAATAAAAAACCAATGAAACAATTTAAAAAGACACACGTGATACAATTTTATGTTTTTAGCCAAGAGACAAAGAGTGGGATTCGAACATGGAAAGTTCGAACACAATCTTTGTCTAATAAAATCTGATCAAAAGATCATTAAAGAAAAAAAAAGAAGAAGAAGCAAACAGTAAAATCTTTTAATATCGAATCTGAAAAACCCTCACTTAAATTCTCTTTCCAAGAAAAGAAATTCCTAGTGTATGTATTATTGGTACTTGAAAAACAACTTTACTTTTTTTTTTTTTGGTATACAAAATAGACGTTATAGAGGAGTTGATGGAACCAATCACACTTTAAATACAAAAAATCAGTCATCATTAACAAAGTGGGTCCCCTATAAATGATGCAATGGTTGAGATCAAAAAGCCTATTCACACACACACACACACACACACACACACACACACAAACGTTGTTTCTGTGAACAACACGTTAGAGTTGTGTTTGTTTTTTTGGCAAAAGAAAACACAAAAAGATTTACAGGCTGTGATATGGATTTAGTCAATCAACGAATCCTAAGTCCCAACGGTCACTTCCTCTTTTTCACTAAAATAAGAATTTTTTTTTTAAAGATAATTACAAAACAAACTCTCCAACTAGAAGTAGAAGAAGGAAGAGCCCCTATTACAGAACCGCTCTCTCTAAACTTCAAATTTTTCTTTGACGCTCTCCTTTTCTCTTTTTAGTAAACAATGAAAACCCATTAAAGCAAAATCTTTCTCTGGGTAGAACTCAGAAAATCCACTAGGGAAATCTTTGAGATTTTTCTTCTAGAGGGGGAGAGAAATTTTTTTTGTTTTTTTTTGGTTGTTGTCAAAATGGGTTGTTTTCTTGGTTGTTTTGGTTCTTCCAAAGATGGGAAAAGAAGGAAGCATAGACGCAACAAGGTTCAACCTCGTGATCAACCTGTAAGTACTGTCTTCAATATTTGTTTTTGCGATGATGTCTTTTAGCGTTTTGTTTTTTCTTAACCCTTTGTTTGACATAAAGAAAGAAAAGATATCAAGATTGATGTTTTTTTTTTTTTTTTTTTTGGTTTCTAAAAAAGGTCAAATAGTCATGTTAATAAAGTTACAGACTTGAATCTTTACGCCCAGTTTCTTCAAGATGTAATATTTTGGCTTTCTTTTTTAGTTTCCTAGCTTTTCTCAGCAGCCAAACAGAGCTTAAGTACTGTTTTCAAGCTTTTTTTGTTTCTTTTTATTTGGTTTCTAAAAAGGGCATATAGTCAAGTTCATAAAGTTGCATACCTGTATATTGAAGCCCAGTTTATTGAAGATTCAAGATTTTGGGTTTTTTTTTTTTTTGCTCCCTAAGTTTGCTCAGCAGTCAAACAAAACTTTCGTTGATTATTGTTTTTAGAGAACTTTTAAAACTGAATTTGAATTCTGAAAATTGTTGCAGAGAACTGCAAGTTGCACGCCTGCGCAATCTGCTGTTCATTCTACTCAAGACGAGGACTCCCAAATACCCATCGACATCACAAATTCACAAGTCCAGTGAGTTATCAAATTCCTTAGCTTGTTTGGGATTCAATGCTTTCCTAATTTTTGGTTTTTGAGAGCAAAAGCAAAATTTGTTTTATTTATAAGCTTATTGTTATTATTTTTCTTTGTTTTTTGATTTTTGATATGATTTGAGTGTAGGGATGAGCCTGAGAGAGAGTCGAGCTATAGAAGCAGAAGGAAAGTAACATTCAATTCCAATGTGGAAACCTATGAACATGTTTTGTGTGAGGAAGTTAAGAATGTTGTACCAGAGACTGAAGGCAGTGGGAAGAAGGGGCAGGAGGAAAATATAGCAAAATCAAGTCAAACAAAGTCTTCTTCAGAAGAAAATTCGACCACTTCAAGCTCGGTATCTTATCCTCCAAATCATAGATACCAGAATTGCAGGGACAGTGATGATGAGTTTGAAGAAATAGATTATGAGGAGAGTGATCTTGATGATGCCGATGACGACGACGACGACGATGATGGGGTACTTGAGGTGAATGAAATTTATGAGGATGATGATGATGGAATTGTTGAGTCAAGGAGAAGAATTCCTGTTGTTCCTGTGGTTACTGAGGTGGTTGATGATCGTCCAATAAGATGTGATGAAGGGGAGGTGAAGCCATATGTGTATAACCTGAATGTGCGAGATAGGAGTGCTTACGTTCATCCTGTGTTAAACCCTGTCGAAAATCTTACGCAATGGAAAGCTGTTAAAGCTAAAGGGGCATCACCATTGAGGCCTCAGAAAGAGAATTTTGTTTCAAATCAAGAATCTGAGGTTTCATTCAGTTTTAAGTCAAAAACTAATCAATCCAAGAAGTCAAGCCAGGAAGTAGCAGTTGATGCTAGCCTTTCCAACTGGTTGGAATCATCCGAGGCGACTCCCATCAATAAGTCTAGCACCATTACACCTGAGATAAGCATGTCACAACGATCAACCTCATCAAGGAGCCCAGAAGATAGACCTATTTTGGGAGCATTAACTGTTGAAGAACTCAAACAGTTTTCGACTACTTCTTCACCAAGGAGGTCACCAAGTCCAAGCCCCGATGACATGCCTATAATAGGGACTGTTGGGACCTACTGGAGTCACACAGGCTCTACCAAGAATTCTGGCTCAGCCTCTTCCTACAAAGGAATCCCAAACACTACCAGCAAGTACAGAGAGGTATATGTGAAGTAAAACTAGTGAGATTTTTGTTTCAGGGGATGGAGTAGTGTTCTGATTAAGTTTTTGTGGGTGTGCAGGATAAGAGAGTGAATTGGCACTCTACTCCATTTGAGGCAAGGTTGGAGAGAGCTTTGAAAAGTGGTTCTGCTGAGGCTTAAACTACTCATACTCTTGGTGTATGTTAGACAAGCTTGTGAGTGATTTGGTGTTGGATTGTTGTTTTATTTTCTCAGCATATATATTTTTTAATTCTTTTGTGAAATTCAATTTGGTTGTTTGTGACACCTGCTTGCCTGTTGTAAGTTCGTGATTTAATATAATTGAATTTATTCTTTTTAGTTGTATCCATAATTCTTTCTGCACTGCTGATTTATGATTTTATGAAGATCAGTTTGGTTTTTATGCGTAATTCCAGAAGACATTCCCTTCAGCCCCCGGGATTTCAATTTTAAACCAGGGAAAGTCCTACATTCTGTTTCTTGATTTACAGCTACCAAAACTTTGCCTCTCTCTCTCTCTGAGTTTCAGTCACTAGTTCAGAATTTTATATGGTTTGATCTGAATTTTATATGGTTTGATGACTTTTGGAGCATAGGGATCTATTTAGTCGGAGATTCCAGTAATGGTGGTACATTTTTGTCTAATCACAATTTGATTTCCAACATCACAACCTTTATTGGCTACATAATTGACAATTTTTATTGGGGCAGTTGACATGGCTACATAATGTAATGGTTAACAAATCTCATTGTCATGGTTTGTTTGCTCCTAGGTAGAAATGTGTACTGATTTAGTAGGCTGAAGACTTGTTCTTGTGTGTGTCAGACCAATAGAACCCAAAAAAAAAGAAAAAAAAAAAAGAAAAAGAAAAAGAAAAAGAAAAAGCAAAGTCGAATTACCCATAGAAGAAGTGTGAGCGATGCAAATTATGCTATTTTCTGAGAAATAATTATATCCGTACCTATCTTATTTCAAGTAAGAGGTTGATGGGAGCAAGTTTAAGCTCATTTTTGTCTCTGTCTTGCTAAACAAGAAGAAGGTGAGATGTGTAAACCATTTTTGGAAAAGATAAATTGATGATCCCACTCTTGCAATAGTGGCCACAATTTTGCCCAATTATTTTTCTTTTTAGTAATTGGAGTGTCTTTTTCCATAACTGAAGCTTTTTATGCCAGTATGTTTGAAGCTGCAGCAATTGTACAGAATGACAAAATATTTTTGACCCTTGAATCGATTTAAAATTGGTAGCATGCTGACTTTAGGGGCCTCTCTCTATCTGAGTTTCAGTCCCCAGCATAATAAAATTCAGAACTCAGAAGCCTAAGATTTAAATAGGTAGATTGCCTTATGAACCCAGTGTATTGACTTCCTACACACACTCTTTTCTATACCCTGTTTTGAATTCTTTTGCCATGCATTTAGAAGTTTGAAGGGAAAAAAGAGTAGAGTAAGAGATAGAAGAAGCTGAGAGGAGAGGGGAGGAAAGGTATCCTTTCTTCTCGCATGTTTTAAAAATTAAATAGAAAATGATAAGATATTATATAAATTAATAATTATACCATCTTTTTATTCAATTCAAAGAAATAGATATAAATTTTTTATTATTATTATTATTATTATTAATGTAAGCGAAACCTGTCCTCTAAAGCCTTCTGATTTAAATTCAAAAAAGGTTTTAGAGGATATCACCACTTAAATCTCATCAAATCATTTCCTTCCCTCCCTTAAGTCATCTAAACATGTTGAATTAACCTTCCATACCCTTTTTCATCTACTCCTCTCCTTGCTTCCATACAAACACGTGCTTGTTTGGGATGCATTTATAAGCTAGCTTATTGCTTATTTTTCTTAATATTTACAGGTTTCACGTGAGTCATTTACTTATTTTATTTAACTTTTACCTTTTATCTAAATATTTTAAGTAAAAAATTTTCAGTAAAAAGCTAGATAAAGCTGTTGCCAAATATACTCGAGAGAATCCCAAATGTTCTTTGAGAGTTAATGCCTGTCCAATTCAAAGGCATGTTGGCTGGTTTAATTTTCCCAGGAACCATATGGTATTCCTTTCACAGCCATGTTAGCTCGTGCATGCTTTTCAAGAACCACCATGGAAATCTGGGTAAGTTTAACCAGATGGCAAACATTTCCACTTAGTCAGAAGTCAACTTTGAGCGGTCACAGGAGCGGCCCAACATAATTTGGGGCCTTAGGCAAAAAATTTATGAGGGGCCTTTAATTAAATAAAATTATTTAATACTAATCAAATTAAGATTAATTTGATACATTAAATACATAAATAATACTAACTAAACTAATGTTAATTTCATATAGAGAATTGAATATCATAGTTGAATTATAAATATTAAAAAAAATAAATAAAAATATATTGTGATTGAAAAATATACTTTGTTTTGGATATAAGAAGATGCATAGTTAAATAAAGTTGTAATCTAATTTTTAATTTTATATTTTGATTTCAAGAGAGAGAGATAGATATTATTTGGTGTGTGGCTTTGTAGGATATTAGTTTACAAAAATTAAAGTCTCAAACTATCCTGAGAGATTAATCTATAATTGATGATTTAACATATTTGCCACATTTTTTGGAATATTTTAGGGTTTCAATTGAGTTAAGGTTCTATTAGTCTCGTATTTTGAGAGTCTTAATAAAAATGAAAAAGATGCGCTAATTAAAAGCACTATAAAATGTTTAAAATATAATGTGACATTGTCTCTCATTGATAAACTTCATCAATTTAACTAATGAATGTTTATATCACTTTTTTGTGATTAATAACATAGCAATTTGTGAGCCAATATTAAAATTTTTAGTATTTTTAACATCACTAATAAAAAAAATGAACAACCTTTAGAAAATATATATAATTTTATAAAAATTTGGGCCATTAAATATAAAAAATGGGACATTTTTTTTTAAGCAAAATTTTGTATTTTTGTGGGGCCCCTAGGCCTAACTTGCCTAGGCCTTGGGCCGGCCCTGAGCGGCCAGAGAAGAAAAGAGACAAAAGGGATGCTGAGATTCTTTAGTTCACGTGCTTGGTAAGAAAATTCATCAAAAAATAGAAAACGATTAGTAAAAAAATAGGGAGATTTACTAGAGGAAAAATGGTTTGGAAGTCGTGAGCTTCATCGGAGGGAAGGAAAGAAAATGAGGAAAAGAAAAGTCTAGCAGGTATTATTTTAAGGGTAAAATCTAGTTTACACACCCTATTATATACACTCTCATACACACTCACAAACTGCACATAAATCACGACACAAAGTCATAGTTTCCAATTCAAGTCACAATTTATGTGCTGTTTGAGACTTTGAGCGAATGTAATAAATACCACTTTTTAGTGAAATTAAGGGTATGTACATGAAACATTGTTTTTATATATACTAGCCGCGAATCTACGCGTTGCGCATGATAATTATTTTTATGGTAGTTTTATTAAATTTTTTTATACAATTTAAATTAATTTAATAAAGAGTAATGTATTTTGTAATTATATTTTTATTTATTATAAGAATAATCATAAATGTAATATAGGAACAATTATAAATTCAATACTTTTTCTCATACTAAAATGAAAAAAATACAATTTTTCTCCGACATTCAAAAGGCAAGTTAACGAAAATATTTATTTTTTAATAAAATTTATTTATAACATTTTGTAAATCATTAAAAAGAATATAAAATTTAGAAAAATATTCTTTTAGTATTAAACAAACTTTCTCATACTTATTTTTTCTGCCTACATTCCAAAACACTGAAAAAAGTAACTAAAAAAAATTAATAAAACTTAGCTATGATTAATTGGACCAATTAGGAAAACAATTTGTTATTTATAATCTACTAAGGTTATTTTCTTTGTAGAAATTGTAATTTCAGCCATCCAACACATATTATCAAATAAAAAATTATTAGCAAAATCTAAGAATTAAATTTCTATATATGCATTGTTATAAAATAATAATAATAATAATTAAAGTAAAATTGTGAAAGATAAAATTTGTCTCTCATCCAATAATTATTATTTAGTCAACCTTTGCTTTTCTTTAAATAAATAGCACTATAGAGTACTTCTAATACAATTATTAAGAGTACTTTGTCCATCACAAAGGATTAAAAAAATTTAAAAAATGATTAAAGTCTCATAGTTTAACATCTAAATTGAGCACTTTAAAAATCATGCTATCAAATTATAATAACTATCAAATTAAATTATCCAAATTACGCTATGTAGTAAGATAATATTATATTTTTATATTTAATCCTTTATAACGCAATAGGATAACATTTAACAATCAAAGAGAGAGAAAAAAAAACACAACAATTAAAAAAAAAAAAAAATTGAATCGCATTAACCTAAAGTAGATTAAAGAATATAAAAAATTATCAACCTAAAGTGAAGATGCAGGAAAAATAAAAAATAAAAATCCACCCAAAAATTGATGTGTGTGTGAGAGAGAGAGAGAGAGAGAGAGAGAGAGAGAGAGAGAGAACTTTTTTTTGTAAGGGAAAACTATGCATAGAATGAAATAGATAGTGACAAATTTATAGTAAGAGGGTGTGAATAAGAAGAGATAAAAATAGAGGAAGATGAAGGGAAAGATGAAGAATAATATTAATGTAGAGGGTAGTGGGGAGATGAGAAGGTGAGGGAAGGAGAAAGGTTGGAAAAGTAGTGGGGAGATGAAAATGTATGGGAGGCAGAAAAGTTGGAGAAGTATAAATATGAAATAAAAAAATATTAAAATAATTATAAGAAAATGGAAAGAAAAAATATAATGATGTGGACGCTGTTGTGACTCAGTATGAGTGCAGCAGTATTAAACGCTACGCTTCAGCTTTTAGTAATATATAGATAACAAAACAAAAGTACCAATACAGCCCACTAGTGCTATGCCCAACATATATTCAAGCAGTGGCAGAGGCCGAATATTCAAGTAAAATGAAAGGAAAAAAGAAGAAAAGGCTTATTGTAATAGGGACCTCAAAGTAACATTTTTATTTGAATAATGCTACAAATGCAACAATTTTTATAATAATTTTCACAATAGATTTTTTTTTTTTTTTTTTTATAAATATTTTCACAATAGTTGAGTAAACAATTTTTTATTAATTCTTACTTGGAGCCACCACTTACGTAATTTTACCTACACAGTTTGTGAATTTTGCCTGAAATTGTTTTTTATTTTTTTATTTTATTGTTCTCACTTACTAGTTACCACGTGGAATAGGACCATAAATATTGTGGAATCCATTTCAGGCCTGGCAATACCTTTGCCAAACACTATTCACAAGACTCACAACTCAACCTCTGATGCCAATTTGATCTATTTCGGAAGGCTGTAAAAGCTTGCCAATGGTAATCTTGTCGAAATGGTCAGACAGGGAAACATGGGTTTGAGCTGATAGTACTTGTGCCACAGAACGCACGGTGGGTCGTGCCGTTGGAGTGTCACGCACACATGCTAAGGCTGTGGTAACTACAAACACCACCTCCTTTGCTATTTGGCCTGTAGGTGGTGGAAGTCCTTGGTCTAGCACATCCTTCAAAAGAATTTCTGCAGTGTCTGAAGTTGATGTTCTCAAATTGAATGACAAGGAAGATAGGAGCTCCCTCGGGTGCCTTCCCATCATAACTTCTAATGCCACTACACCAAAGCTATAAACGTCACATTTATCTGTTAATCTCATTGTAAGCGCAAGCTTTGCACGTTCATAAAAAAACTCAATCCTTGAATGAAACATTGTTATCCAAACTTCTACAAAACTAATCAAAGTTAAAAAAATGAACAAGCAATACATACATTTGGCAAAAGATGAGAAAAAAAATTCGTACTAATTAAATCTTTTAGGGAAACATTTTTAGGCCAGAACAATACCGTGGAAGTTAGATTGTTAGCTTACCTGGAGCCATGTAGCCATAAGACCCAGCAATTGGTGTCCAATTAGACGTATCTGGGTTCAACAATCTTGCAACTCCAAAATCTGAGAGCCGTGGCTCGAACTCAGGCTCGAGCAATATGTTATTCACCGTTATGTCTCGGTGCACAATTGGAGGAGAGCAATCATGGTGCAAGTAAGCAACTGCATGAGCCACACCTTGCAAAATTTTCGCCCTTGTATTCCAGTTCAGCTCCACGTTCCCTTTCAACCCGTACAATACATTTCCCAAACTACCTCTCTCTACATAATCATAAACCAGGTACATGCACCCCCTAATAGAAAAGTAACCATAAGGCTTAATGATATTCCGGTGCCTAACTTCTGTTAACACACGAATCTCATTCTCAAAACTGTGGCGATTGGCTGATGGGATTTCACTGGAGTCTGACATGTTGAGTCTTTTAATAGCAACAATTTGACTATTTGGCAATGCCACTCTGTAAACAGTTCCAAATCCTCCTTTTCCAATGCAGTACTTCTCATTGAAGTCCTCACTGGCCTTAACGATATCCTTAAATGTGAATTTACCTTCTCCTTCCCATATTAATGACTCTCCAAGTCTTCTGCGTTCTACACCGAGGAATTTGGTTTTCCGGTAAAATATTATGATTCCAGCAACAATAATTGCAAGCAATAATAGGCCACAAACTGGAATGAGGACAACAAATAGAAGCATATTAGAATGCTTTTTCCTTTTGGAATCGGTGTAACAAGTAGGTAGTCCTTCTGCATTTCCACATAAACCTGAGTTTCCGACATAAGCTTCTGCAGGTGCTTCTTCGAAAACTTTACTAACTGGGATCTGACCTGTTAACTTGTTATAAGAAAAATCGATGAAGCTGGAGCTTAGATTAACCATGGTGTAAAATGATGCTGGGATTTCCCCTAAGAGTTGGTTATGTGAAACGTTAAGACTCTCTAATGATGTAATCCCCAGCTCTTTTGGTATGTTCCCAGTCAATTTGTTTTGAGACAAATCAAGCTCCTTAAGCTCAATCAAACGGCCTAGACTCTGAGGAATCTCTCCAGACAATTCATTGCAGCCCCGACTTAAATTGCGCAATTGAATCAACTTCCCAAGTTCAGCAGGGATTTTACCTGAAATTTTGTTTCTGCCCATCTGTAAAATGGTTAGAGATGCACATTCTGCCCACTTTAGTGAGATCTTGCCCATAAATTGATTGTCATTAAGAGAAAGGAAAAAAAGATTTGGATGGACACCAAATGCATTTGTGATGTTTCCATTGAATTTGTTCCCATCAAGCCGTACTCTCTCTAGTTGCAAGCAATTTCTCAAGCAATCAGGCAATGGCCCCGTGAAGTTGTTATCATTCACTGTGAATATTTGAAGACTGAAGCCACTACACAATTCAGTTGGCAGTTCTCCAGAGAAGCTGTTGTTCGAAAAGCTAACCATGCTTAGAGAAGGACTAAATTTCCCAAAGCCACTCGGAATATTACCCCAAAAGTTATTAGTTTGAAGAGAGATGCTTTGTAAGTTTCTGAGGAAAGAGATGGTATTAGGCAATACCCCGTATAGTTGGTTAGTGTTGAGATATATACTTTGCAGCGAAGTCATATTTCCAATTGCTGGTGGGATTGAACCAGTGAGATTGTTTGAGAAAAGTTGTAAGACCACAAGGTTTGTGAGGTTCCACAGTGTTAGAGGAATTGGACCAGACAGGTGGTTGTTTGATAGGTCTAGTGTTGTCAAATCTTTCAAGTTACCTACCTCAGAGGGAATTGAACCTGTGAACGTATTATTGAACAGAAAAAGAAGTTGGAGCTTGGTCAACAGGCCAATTTCCAGTGGAATGTTTCCAGTGAAAAGATTGTTCCGAAGCTGCAACGAGGTTAACTCTGTCCAATTGCTGAGAAAGTAAGGTGAGATCTCACCGGAAAGGTTATTTTCAGATAAAACCAAGTTGGAAACTTTGGTCAAGTTGGTTAAAGATAGAGGCACTTCCCCAGTGAGTGAATTGGAAGCAGGGCCAAGTAGGTGAGTTTAGTACAAAAGCCTAGCTCAGAAGGAATTGTAGAATTCAAGGAATTCCATCTAACATCGAGAAGCCAGAGCTCTGTGAGCTGGCCAATTGAAGAAGGAATTCTGCCTTCAAATAAATTGTTGTACAGTTCTATAATTCGAAGATTGGACATTGAGCCAATATCTTCAGGAATTAGACCACTGAACTTGTTTTGTCCTAGACGAAGATCTATAAGTTTGGAAAGCTTGGTAATCTTTGGTGACACTGCTCCATGGAACAAATTTTGAGTTAGATTAAGGTACTCCAGCTTTCCCAGATTGGAAAAAACCATTTCTGGTACTGTTCCATTCAACTGATTCTGGGCCAAATCCAAGTAAGTCAAGTTTTGGCAATAAAGTATAAATCCTGGGAACCCAGAAGTGAGGTAATTATAACCAAAGCTAAGCCAGGTCAACAAAGGCATGCTCAAGAACTTAGACCAGTCAGGTGTTTCTAAGTAGTTTGATCCAAGGTCTAAGTGCCATTCCTTTTGAAGATTTCTGAACTGATAGGGAATTGTACTAGTAAGAAAGTTGTTGTAGAAGCTTACGTACTGGAGCTTTGTTAACTGGCCTATCTCCGAACGTATTGGTCCGCTGAGTAAGTTGTTGCTGAGATCAAAGCGAGTGACATTAAGAAATGGAGTGAAGTTGAACTGGGCTAGTGTTCCATTGAGGTTGGCCCCAGAGACGATTATTTTGGAGACCGTTCCGGTTGAGTCACAGACCAAGCCGTTCCATTTGCATAGGTTGGTGATGTTGGTAGAGGACCAAGAGCTGAGAAAAGAAGAAGGGAGGAGGCTGTTTTTCCATTTGATAAGAGCTTCTGCTTGTTTTGCTGGTGATGCTGTGCTGTTTAGTGGAAGCAAAGAGAGCAAAAGAATGTGAAGGAAAAGAAGAGGAGGCTTTAGAATGGTTGTCATGCTTAGTTTTTGATTTTCACATGTCATGCTTCATGATCTGGTTTAATCTATAATAGCAAAGAAAGCCGGAGATACTGTCAATTGTATGTACTCCATATGTGAAACTCAGGCATCTCAGTTCATTTGGAGTCAATAAAATTTAGTGAGGGTTGAAGTCCTCAAGTATCTTCCACAAAGAATAGTCAAGTTAGACGGCTTTCTAGTTATGATGTCTATCACACTGATAGAGAAAGAGATAGAGAATAATAAGAACTTTGAGGAAAATAGTGATTTCTCTGTCAACTCTATGAAAATGTGATTAAGCGATATGGCTTATTTGACTTAAAACTGAAAATAATAAAAAGATAATAAAAAATTTACTATTTGAGCTTTGGTTACTGTTTATATGCCTGATTGCACTATTCATGGGACGTAAACAGTGCAATAGCATGAACAGTGCAATAGGCTGTGGTTAAAAAAAAAAATGCTAAAAACGCAAAAGTGGGGGATGTAGACGCCCAAACCAATTGAAGCTTAAGTTACAGAATTATTTTCCTGTTCATATATGTACAAAATAGAGATAAACGCCTAAACAAATCAGTAACAAGGAAAAGGTTATGGACAAAGTTTTGATACAACTATTAAAATAACTAGTTGTAGACCTGCGCGATGCGCGGAAAAAATTGATATGATTATTTTTTATTAGATAATCATTGAATTAATATATTAGATTGTACATTTTTAAAAGTTCAATATATGTTATTTGAAATTATGTTTTAAATTAGAAGTTTTTTGTAGTCAGGTATTATATATAGTGAGATATGTATGAAAACACAATGCAATAAATTTTTTTTTTTTTTTTTTAAATTGATAGTGTGAGAACTATTAGACCAAGTTGTAACTAAATATACTTTGTTTATGACTATACAGATGTATGCAATTCAACTCTTATAGGTATATTTTTTTTTTCCAAAACATAGATCCACATCTCTTTCTTCGTTACAATTGAAACTAAGTGAAAAAGTAAATAAAGATAGCTATCCAATAAATCTTTATCAATAAATCATATAACATAAAGTGGAAATATAAAATAAAATAAAATGCAAAAAAAAAAAAAAAAAAATCCATAAGTATCTATACATAAAAACATTAATAGCTTAATGATGCTCTATAGTAAATTATATTTTATTTTATTCTCTTTTTGGCATTTTCAGTAAAAATGATCAACTAAGCAAAGTAAAAGCTTACCAAGAAAGTTCAAATTCACTAAAAATTTGATGGTGGAGATGCTAATCATTTGTAATTAAATAACCAAAATAAAAATAAAAAAAAGTCAAGGAACTTATAGCAAAATGTTTTCTATACAAAATTCCAGTAGAAGGGAGACTAATAGGCCCTCCACTTTCTTGAAGACATAGGAGATTATAAAAGACCATATATCCCTTGCCTACCTTTTTCTCTTTCTCAAATTCACATTACCAAGAAGTATATGAAGCTAAAAACATTGTGAATACATCTCTGTTCAGTGAAAGTCCATTGTTAGGCACATTCAAATTCGTAGCCATGTATAATCTCAAATTTCTATTAAAAAAAAAAAAACTACATATGAACCCAAACCAAAACCAACCAAAGCTATAGGAGTGATTTGTGATAGGAAATTTGATCTACAACACAAACAAATTAAATAAAAAAACCATCAACCTAAATTAGAGTTATAAGAGAGAACAAAAACCGAGAGAGAGAGAGAGAGAAAGAGAGAGGGTACTCACAATTTTTTTCTAGAAAAAATATGGATTGAATGGAATAAGTGATATCAAATTTATACAAAATAAGATGGGGAGAATAAGAGTCAAAATATAAGAAAGAGGAAATGATGGAGGAAGTTTAATGGTAAAGTAGAGAGTAGAAGGGAGATAAAGAGGCAAAGAGGGAGGAGAAAAGTTGGAGGAAGAGAAGAAGAGTTTTTTTTTTTTAGAATAGAAAGATGAAAAGTTTAAGTATTCAATTTTAACTATTACTTGAAATTAGAAAGTAGAAAATGAAAATTTGAAATCAATTTGGTAGTTGAATATAATCAAACATTTGCATCTAATGAATAATAATATTTGTAATGAATAGTCAAACATGTGCATATATCCACTAAAAAGATAACAAATTATTTAATTTTAACAATTACTTGAAATTAGAAAGAAGAAAATAAAAAGTTGAAATCAATTTGGGTAGTTGAATAGTCAAATATTTGCATTTAAAACAAATGAATAATAATATGTTGAATAGTAATGGAGTGCATTAACAAGTTTGTCTATGAACTATATTTGATTATTTTATATAAAATAAAATAGAAAAATCATAAAGGAATTTTTTTATAAGTATGACGTGGCTCAACAAGAGTATATTAATATTAAATTCTATGTCTCAGCTTTTAGATATAATATAGACTAGTTGTAAACCCACGCGATGTGTGAGAATTGATAATTATGTTGTAATTATGGTATAATATATAATTTGTTCTTTAAATTCTGTGAAAAATCATTTTTTTGTCAAAAAATTAAATAATTTTTAAAATTATTTTTCATTTATGTATCCCAAAAACTGTATCATCGTTTTATTATTTGGATTTTTATGATTGATATTATTCATTTTTTAGGCAGTTCATATTTTGCTAAATTATGTTATTGTGCATTATATTTTCTTAATTGTTTTTCTGTACAACTAAATTGTTTAAATTTCAAATATGTTATTCAAAATTTTCATTCTCTTAAAAGAGATTATCATATTTATAATTTTTCGTATCATAGGGGCAACTTCAAACTATTGATTGGGTTTTGTTTACTAATATAGATACATGAGATGGAACTGCATATTTCTCAAAAATTCATAAGAGATTATATCATATTATAAATTTAATATTTAAAATAATATGTAGAAAAAAAAAGTATACTTTATTTCTAAAATGGAATACTTCACCTATTGAAATGAAAGATAGTAATTTGTAGAACAACGTAAAGAGAATTTCCTAAAAAAAAAAAAAAAAATGTAAAGAGAACATGATCTAACAAAAAAAAAAAAAAAATTGACTACATACACCTTCACTTATTAAGATTTAATTGCCTTTAATTGAGCTTTTGTATTGCATTTATTGTTGCTATGCTCTTGTTCAGCTTCCTCATCTACCACATCATTGGCCACATCATTATTCTTTTTATTATTTATTTTTTACTTTTTAATTTTTTGACAATATTAAATATATAAATTTATTGGCTTTACAAATTCAATTTTGGCCATTTTAACTTTACATATTCATCTATTATAATTTTGATGTTATAACTAAATAATAAATCAATGAAAAATTAAAACAAAAATATTGTCTATACATATTCATCTTGAGCGGTTTTAATAGTTGATAGACACATTCAAATACATAGCCAAGATTGTAATTTGATATAAATTCAAAATTTCACTTACAAAATGACTAAGTATTATATAAAAAAATAAAACAAAAGTTATAAGAGGAAGAGAGAAGACTTGTGATGGAAAACTAAAAATTAAAAAAAAAAAAAAAACACACACACACACACTACCAAATCATATTAACCCAAAATAGTATTATAAAAAAAAAAAAAAAATACAATGCTTATCAAATTCACAAGTCCAGTGAGTTATCAAATTCCTTAGCTTTTTTGGGATTCAATGCTTTCCTAATTTTTGGGATTTGAGAGCAAAAGCAAAATTTTTTTTATTTATAAGCTTATTGTTTTTATTTTTTCTTTGTTTTTTGATTTTTGATATGATTTGAGTGTATGGATGTGCCTGAGAGAGAGTCGAGCTTTAGAAGCAGAAGGAAAGTAACATTCAATTCCAATGTGGAAACCTATGAACATGTTTTGTGTGAGGAAGTTAAGAATGTTGTACCAGAGACTGAAGGCAGTGGGAAGAAGGGGCAAGAGGAAAATATAGCAAAATCAAGTCAACAAAGTCTCCTTCAGAAGAAAATTCGACCACTTCAAGCTTGGAATCTTATCCTTCGAATCATAGATACCAGAATTGCAGGGACAGTGATGATGAGTTTAAAGAATTAGATTATGAGGAGAGTGATCTTGATGATGATGACGATGACGACGACGATGATGGGGTGCTTGAGGTGAATGAAATTTATGAGGATGATGAAGATGGAATTGTTGAGTCAAGGAGAAGAATTCCTGTTGTTCCTGTGGTTACTGAGGTGGTTGATGATTGTCCAATAAGATGTGATGAAGGGGAGGTTAAACCATATGTGTATAACCCGAATGTTCGAGATAGGAGTGCTTATGTTCATCCTGTGTTAAACCTGTCGAAAATTTTACACAATGGAAAGCTGTTAAAGCTAAAGGGGCATCACCATTGAAGGCTCCGAAAGAGAATTTTGTTTCGAATCAAGAATCTAAGGTTTCATTTAGTTTTAAGTCAAAAACTATTCAATCCAAGAAGTCAAGCCAGGAAGCAGTTGATGCTAGCCTTTTCAACTGGTTGGAATCATCTGAGGTGACTCCCATAAATAAGTCTAGCTCCATTACACCTGAGATAAGCATGTCACAACGATCAACCTCATCAAGGAGCCCAGAAGATAGTTCTATTTTGGGAGCCTTAACTGTTGAAGAACTCAAATAGTTTTTGACTACTTCTTCACCAAGGAGGTCACCAAGTCCAAGCCCTGATGACATGCCTATAATAGGGACTGCTGGGACCTACTGGAGTCACACAGGCTCTACCAAGAATTTTGGCTCAGCCTCTTCCTACAAAGGAATCCCAAACACAACCAGCAAGTACAGAGAGGTATATGTGAAGTAAAACTAGTGAGATTTTTGTTTCAGGGGATGGAGTAGTGTTCTGATTAAGTTTTTGTGGGTGTGCAGGATAAGAGAGTGAATTGGCACTTTACTCCATTTGAGGCAAGATTGGAGAGAGCTTTGAAAAGTGGTTCTGCTGAGGCTTAAACTACTCATACTCTTGGTGTATGTTAGACAGTCTTGTGAGTGATTTGGTGTTGGATTGTTGTTTTATGTTTTTAGCATCTATATTTTTTAATTCTTTTGTGAAAATCAATTTGGTTGTTTGTGACATCTGCTTGCCTGTTGTATCCATGACTTAATATAATTGAATTTGTTCGTTTTAATTGTATCCATAATTCTTTCTGCAGTGCTGATTTATGATTTTATGAAGATCAGTTTGGTTTTTATATATTCCAGAAGACATTCCCTTCAGGCCCCCTGGATTTCAGTTTTAAACCAAGGAAAGTCCTGCATTTTGTTTCTTGATTTACTGCCACCAAACCTTCGCCTCTCTCTCTCTCTTTGAGATTCAGTCACTAGATCAGAATTTTATATGTTTTGATAACTTTTAAAGCATAGAGATCTATTTAGTTGGAGATTCCAGTAATGGTTGTACATTTTTGTCTAATCACAATTTGATTTCCAACATCACAACCTTTATTGGCTACATAATGTAATATTAACAATTCTTATTGAGGCAGTTGACATGGCTACATAATGTAATGGTCAACAAATCTCATTGTCATGGTTTGTTTGCTTCTAGGTAGAAATGTGTAAGTAAGCTAAAGACCTGTTCTTGTGTCTGTCAGACCAATAGAACCCAAAAAAAAAAAAAAAAAAGCAAAGTCGAATTACCCATAGAAGAAGTGTGAGCGATGCAAATTATGTCTGAAATAATTATATCCATACCTATCTTATTTCAAGTAATCTAAGAGGTTGATGGTAGCAAGTTTAAGCTCATTTTTGGTCTTAAGTTTGATAGCTTTGGGCTTGTTGGTTGTAAACCATTTTTGTCTCTGTCTTGCTAAACAAGAAGAAGGTGAGATGTGTAAATCATTTTTGGAAAAGATAAATTGATGATCCCACTCTTGCAATAGTGGCTGCAATGATAGGCCACAAATTTGCCCAACTATTTTTCTTTTTAGTAATTGGAGTGTCTTTTTCCATAACTGAAGCTTTTTATGCCAGTATATTTGAAGCTACAGCAATTGTACAGAACGACAAAATATTTTTGACTCTTGAATCGATTTAAAATTGGTAGCATGCTGACTTTAGGGGCCTCTCTCTATCTGAGTTTCAGTCCTCAGTATTATAAGTGTTAAGAAGATAAAGTAAGAGAGAAAGACTGAACAGTCTGTATATTCGATGTGAACAATAATGTTCAATAGAGAGCCTTAAATAGGCTAGATATGTGTGTAGTATGAGTAATATAAGTAAACTACAAGTACAGTATACTAGGCCAAGCCCAATAGGCTAATCTAGTCTAAGCTATACACTAACGTCCCCCCCTCAAACTCGCGGTGGCAAGGAGTAAGCCAACTAGAGTTTGGATATAAGATCTTGAAGATGACCAGACGAGTAAGTCTTAGTGAAGATATCAGCAGGCTGGTCACTAGAGGAGATGGAGAACAACTGGAGATTGCCTTTCTTGAGATTCTGACGAGTGATGTGGCGTCAATCTCAATGTGCTTGGCGCGTTCATGGAAGATATCATTATGAGTAATGTAGATGGCACTACGATTATCACAATAAAGAGGAGTGGTAGTGGATTATGGAGTATCCATGTCAGCCAAGAACCAGCAAAGCTTGACTAGCTCGCAGGTGTTGTCGGCAAGGGCACGATACTCAGCCTCAGTATTGGAACGGGAAACCACGTCTTGCTTCTTGCTACGCCATGAGACAAGGGAAGTACCCAATAGGAAACAGAAACCTGTAATAGAGCATCGATCAGTCGGATCGCCTGCCCAGTCTGCATCTGAATAAGCATGAAGCTCGAGAGAAGACCGAGAGGAGTAGTGGAGACCTTGATAAAGTGTGCCCTTGATATATCGGAGAATCTGAAGAACTGCAGCATAGTGGATAGAACGAGGGGCATCTATGAACTTACTAACCATACCCATAGCATGTGAGATATTTGAACGAGTAACAGTGAGATAGATCAGACTGCCAACCAACTAACGATAACGAGTAGCATTAGATATAGGTTCACCATTCAAGGGTGTGAGCTTTGCATTGTATTCCACGGGTGTGGAAACAATCTTGTTGTCCTTGATATTGGCTTTGGAGATAAGATCAGAAGCATATTTAGCTTGAGAAAGATAGTATCCATCAGAGGATGAGGTAACCTCAAGCCCAAGAAAATAGCTGAGAGTGCCCAAATATTTCATCTCAAAATGCTGACTAAGGAAGTGCTAAAGAGAGCGGATACCTGCAGAATCATCTCCAGTAATAATCATATTATCAACATAAAGAAGAATAAGAGTGATACCAGAAAAGGATCTTCGAACAAAAAGAGAAGTGTCATGAGGGCTGGAAGTGAAATCCTGTTGAGCAACAACTGAGCTAAACTTTTCAAACCAAGCTTGAGGAGCTTGCTTAAGGCCATAAAGAGCACGACGAAGGCGACAAACTTGATTGCCTAAGTATGGGTAGCCAGGGGGTGGTTACATATACACTTCTTCTTGGAGGTCTCCATTGAGGAAAGCATTCTTCACATCCATTTGATGAAGAGGCCAACATCGAACAACAACCACAGCAATGAGACATCTGACAGATGTAAGGCGAGCAACATGAGCAAATGTTTTCTCATAGTTAATGCCATACTCCTGAGTAAAGCCCTTGGCAACGAGGCGAGCCTTGTATCGTTCAACAGATCCATTAGCCTTGGTCTTGATCTTGTAAACCCACCTACAACCTACTGCAAACTAACCAGAGGGCAAATCAACTATATCCTAAGTGTGATTCTGATGAAGGGCATCGAGTTCTTCGTGCATAGTTTGCTACCAAAGAAGGTGAGTATAGGCCTTACGATAGGTGTAAGGTTCATAGAGGGTGGTAAGAGCAAAAGAGTAGTGATAATTAGTGAGATAAGGGGGAGGAATGCTTACTCGGGTGGAACGACAAAGTTCAGGACCAACAGGTAACTCAAGAGAGGGTAGTGCCATAGGATCCAAGATAGGTGGGTCATATGTCGGGAACAGAATTAGAGATGAGTCATCTGGAGAGGTAGCCGATGTCAAAGAATCCTCCACAAGTTCAGGATAGAGAGAGGAAAAGATCGGTAAAAATGGGAGACTCTGAGGAAGAGGATGCAGGAAACTGCTGAAGACTCGTGAAAGGACGATGTTCTCAAAACTCAACATGATGGGAGACACAAAGCCAATGAGAAATGAGATCATAGTAGCGAAACCCCTTTTCAGAGACACCATAACCAAGGAAATAACAGAGACGAGCACAAGGTTGGAGCTTTGTTCGTTCATAAGGAGAAAGAGAGACAAAGCAAGCACAACCAAAAACCTGAAGAGAGGAGTAGTCAGGGGTTTGACCATAGAGAAGATCGAATGGTGATTTGTTATGTGTAGTTGGTGAAGGAATACGATTAATAGTGTACACAGCAGTGAGTGCTGCCTCACCCAAAAAGCACTCAGGAAAAGAGGCAGAAATGAGAAGGGTACGGACAACATCAAGAATATGACGATGTTTTCGTTTTGCACGACCATTTTGTTGAGAGGTGTAAGGATAAGACCGCTGAGAAAGGGTACCATGACTGTCTAAAAAGGATAGAAAAGATTAATCATTATATTCTTGGGCATTATTTGATCGAAAGACTTTGACCATGCAATTAAACTGTGTTTCAATCATTTTATGAAATGTTTGGTAAATAGACACAAGTTCAGACCTATGGTGAAGCAGATAAATCCAAGTATATCGAGAAAAATCATCCATAAATATGACAAAATATCTTGATCTCCCTTAGTGGGAACTGGTGCAGGACCCCAAATATCAGAATGTATAAGATCAAAAGATGCAAAAGAAAAAGAGTTACTATTATTAAAGGGAAATTTTGCTTGTTTGCCAAAATGACAGGAAGTACAATCAAATTTTTGAAACTGAACTGAACCTAAACTGAACCTAAATGACCTTGAGAAGCTAACAACTGAAGACGAGATAAGGATGGATGACCAAGATGAGCATGCCATAGATCAAGTGAAGGGGTGGTAGTGGTAGCAGCTGCAGAAACAATTTGTGAAGAAATCTTCAAGTCATGAACCTCAAACATGCGACCAACCTTACGCCCTGTCCCTAGCACTTGACCCATTTAGGGATCTTGCACATCCACACCATGATTAGTAAATAGAAGATTTACGCCTAATTCACAAAGTTGACCAACAGAAAGTAAATTGAAGGATAACTTGGGATATGAAAAATGTCACTAAGGGATAAACCAGGAGAAGAGATTGTTCCTTTATGACTAACAGGCATAGGAGTTCCATCAGCAGTGTAAATAGTGATAGGGTGTTCTAAGGGTGCCTTATCAGAAAATTGGGATTCATCAAGAGTCATGTGGTTACAACATGTAGTATCAAAAAACCAATGTTGTTTACCTGAGGTGATAGAAAGAGTAGTGGAAGTTTGGGATAAAACCTGTTGAATTACTGCCTCAATATTAGCCGTAGTAAGTGAGGAAGGCAAAGATGGACCTGTAGGAACCGATGGATCTGAAGAACATACAGCAGCTGCCCAAGGAAGAGAAGCTTTATTCTCCTCTTGCACAAATTTCTGCAGTTTGCGACAAACTGAGATGTCATGGCCTTTGGTGCGACAAAACTCGCAACGAGTACCTTTGGAAGACTGAGAGGTGGGATGCCTAGAGTTTATTCGTGGAGGAGCAGTGAAAGCAGCAACAGGAAGCTGTGGAGATGGTGTAGCCAAGACATGATCAGATGATGACATGTGATAAGTAGGCTGACGGTTCTCCTCAGAAATGAACTCTTTGACTGCAGCATCAAGAGAAGGAGTAGAGTAGGAGATTGGCTCAGCAGAGAAGCCCTAGTAGGCTCAAAATCCTCACGTAAACCCATCACGAAGTGCATACATTTACGACGATCACTATATTTGACAAAGAGGTCAATGTCCATAGAACACACTAGTGGAGGATCTGTAGTAGAGAGTTGTTCCCAAATAGTGGAAGTCTGAGAATAATAATCAGAAATAGACTGATCTTTCTCTTGGTGCATTTGATAAAGTTTTAATTTTATATGGAACTTCAGGCTTGAATCATTAGTGCAATTATAGCGATCGGCTAGAAATTTCCAAGCTGCCTCAATAGTCTCAAGACGAGGAAGAAGATTATAAATGGAGGGAATAGAGGTATTGATAAACCAAGACAAAATCTTACTCTGAATTCTCTCCCATTCCTCTAGGCGTTCTTCATAATCATCCATTGTAGCAGCGGTCTTTGAGGCATCTACAACAGTTGTGGCTTTGGATGTAGATTTTGATATTGGCTTAGGAATTGAACCAGTCACATATCTCCACAGTTTACGACCCTTGAGGAAGACAGTCATATTCTGAGACCATGCATAATAGCTAGCAGAACATCCAACATAGTGGTGATAGGACGTGTGATATCTTATTCGATTTGTGAAGCCATAATGAAGAACATGACCAAAAAGTGGGATTTAGATACCTCAAATGCAGAAATGGAGCTCAAAATCGGAATCTATGCGAAATTGAGCAAGACAAGCCCCGTTGAAAATTTTTTACTTTGGTTAAAAAGTCAATGCAAAGTCAATGGTCAATAGTGGAGGTCAACGATCAAAGTTAACGGTTGGCGTGTGCTGACATAGGCGGATGACTCAGATGTTGGCGTGTGTAGGATGACGTCAGCCTAGGGCTGACATGGACAGACGTGGGCGATCTCAGGCGCATGGAGCGCGTGGCACGAGTAGAGGCGCGTGGCAGCTCTCCTTCCGGCGCGTGTAGCACTTCTGGTGGCACGTGGAGGCATGTGTAGCGTGTGTTCGATAGTCAAAAGCTTCGGGAGGCGAGTGCGGGCCAGTGTGAGGTCGTCTCTTGCTGTTTTCAGTTAGGTTTTGCTCATGATTGGCTGTTCTGTCACTTTATGTCTTTTCTTTGACTATGGGATGACCAGAACGATGAGATTCGAGATTTGTAGGGACTGTGGGCGTGACTGCGGTGACTCGCTTCTGACAGTGGCTACTGGATGAAGGCGAGGGCAGTGAAAGAAGGCCGGAGATGTCCACAGGAACCAGAAAGTCAGAGGAATGACTCTGATACCATGATAAGAATATAAAGTGAGAGAGAAAGACTGAACAGTCTATATATTCAATGTGAACAATAGAGTACAATAAAGAGCCTTATATAAGCTAGGTATGTGTGTAGTACTAGTAATATGAGTAAACTACAAGTACTGTATACTGGGCCAAACCCAATAGGCTAATCTAGTCTAAGCTGTACATTAACAATAAGATTTAGAACTCAGAAGTTTAAGATTTAAATAGGTAGATTGCCTTATGAACCCAGTGTATTGACTTCCTACACAATATACTCTTTTCTATACCCTGTTTTGAACTCTTTTACAATTTGAAGTTTCAAGGGAAAAAATAGTACGGTAAGAGATAGAAGAAACTGAGAGGAAAGGGGAGGAACGGTATCCTTTCTTCTCGCATGTTTTAAAAATTAAATAGAAAATGATAAGATATTATATAAACTAGCTTGTAACCCATGCATATGCATGATACAGTCAAAGATATATAATAAGATGCATTATATAATTCCTATATATATAATTTAAATATTATTGATAGTTATTTTTATATTTTGTTAACTCTTTAAAAAAATTTGTAAGGATATTATTAGGTATAAAATGTGAATTGTCCAAGTTTTTTTGTTAATTACTGTGAAACACTTTTTTTTTTTTTTTACGATTCATTTATTTTAAACTCTTTGGTTTTTGTAACTCACTTAAATGAATATTCATGATGTGATCTTACATTCGATTCTAAAATTAAGAAATAAAACCCTTTAAGAATAATTAATTTAGGACACATGGTTGAAACTCTAATTTAGAATTCTAATATGAGTTTCTCACATCTTCACCTATTATATATATATATATATATAGATTAATAATTATACCATCTTTTTATTTAATTCAAAGAAATAGATAAAAATTGATTTTTATTATTATTATTTTTAATTTAAGTGAAACCTCCTCTAAAGTCTTCTGATTTAAATTAAAAAAAGGTTTTAGATGATATCTTACCTCTTAAATCTCATCAAATCATTTCCTTCCCTCCCTTAAGGCATCTAAACATGCTGAATTAACCTTCCATACTCTTTTTCATCTACTCCTCTCCTCGCTTCCATACAAACACACTTGCCTGTTTGGGATGCATTTTTTTTTTTTGCTAAATGTCTGGGATGCATGTATAAGCTAGCTTATTGCTTATTTTTCTTAATATTTACGGGTTCCACGCGAGTCACTTACTTATTTTATTTAACTTTTACCTTTTATCTAAATACTTTAAGTAAGAAATTTTTAGTAAAAAGCTAAATAAAGCTGTGGCCAAATATGCTCGAGAGAATCCCAAATGTTCTTTGAGAGTTATTAGCCTCTCCAATTCTCACAGGCATGTTGGCTGGTTTAATTTTCCCAGGAACCATATGGTATCCCTTTCACAGCCATGTTAGCTCGTGCATGCTTTTCAAGAACCACCGTGGAAGTCTGGCTAAGTTTAACCAGATGGCAAACATATCCACTTAGTCAGAAGTCAACTTTGAGCGGCCAGAGAAGAAAAGAGACAAAAGGGATGCTGAGATTCTTTAGTTCACGTGCTTGGTAAGAAAGTTCATCAAAAAATAGAAAACGTTCGTAAACAAATAAGGAGATTTTAAGGGTAGGAAAGAAAATGAGGAAAAGAAAAGTCTAGCAGGTATTATTTTAAGGGTAAAATCTAGTTTACACACCCTATTATATACACTCTCATACACACTCTCATACACACTCACAAACTGCACATAAATCATGACACAAAGTCATAGATTCCAATTCAAGTCACAATTTATGTGCTGTTTGAGACTTTGAGTGAATGTAGTAAATACCACTTTTTATATATACTAGCCGCAAAATCATGTGTTGCGCATGATAATTATTTTTATGGTAGTTTTATTAAATTTTTTTTATACAATTTAAATTAATTTAATAAAGAGTAATGTATTTTGTAATTATATTTTTATTTATTATAAGAATAATCATAAATGTAATATAAGAACAATCATAAATTCAATAATTTTTCTCATACTAAAATGAAAAAAATACAATTTTTTTCAAACATTCGAAAGGCAAGTTAACGAAAACATTTACTTTTTAATAAATTTTTATTATAACATTTTGTGAATTATTAAAAAGAATATAAAATTTGAAAAAAATATTCTTTTAGTTTTAAACAAACTTTCTCATACTTATTTTTTCTGCCTATAATCCAAAACACTGAAAAAAGTAACTAAAAAAATTAATAAAACTTAGCTATGATTAATTGGACTAATTAGGAAAATAATTTGTTATTTATAATCTACTAAGGTTATTTTCTTTGTAGAAATTATAATTTCAGCCATCCAAAACATATTATCAAATAAACAATTATTAGCAAAATCTAAGAATTTAATTTCTATATATACATTGTTATATAATAATAATAATAATTAAAGTAAAATTGCGACAGATAAAATTTCTCTCTCATCTAATAATTATTGTTTAGCCAACCTTTGCTTTTCTCTAAATAAATAGCATTATAGAGTACTTCTAATACAATTATTAAGAGTACTTTGTCCACCACAAAGGATTAAAAAAAAATGATTAAAGACTCATAGTTTAACATCTAAATTAAGCATTATAAAAATCATGCTATCAAATTATAATAACTATCAAATTAAATTATCCAAATCATGCTATGTAGTAAGATAATATTATATTTTTATATTTAATCCTTTATAACGCAATAGGATAACATTTAACAATCAAAGAGAGAGAAAAAAAAAACACAACAATTAAAAAAAAAAAATTGAATCGCATTAACCTAAAATAGATTAAAGAATATAAAAAATTATCAACCTAAAGCGAAGATGCAAGAAAAATAAAAAATAAAAATCCACCCAAAAATTGAGTGTGTGTGTGTGTGAGAGAGAGAGAGAGAGAGAGAGAGAGAGAGAGAGAGAGAGAGAGAGAGAGAGAACCTTTTTTTTTTTTTTTTTGTAAGGAAAACTATGTATAGAATGAAATAGATAGTGACAAATTTATAGTAAGAGGGTGTGAATAAGAAAAGACAAAAATAGAAGAAGATGAAGGGAATGATGAAGAATTACATTAATGTAGAGGGTAGTGGAGAGATGAGAAGGTGAGAGAAGGAGAAAGGTTGAAGAAGTAGGCGGGAGATGAAAATGTATGGGAGAGAGAAAGGTTGATGAAGTTTAAATATTAAATAAAAAATATTAAAATAATTATAAGAAAATGGAAAGAAAAAAAATAATAACGTGGACGCTAACGTGGTTCAATGTGAGTGTGGTAGCATTAAATGCTACGCTTCAGCTTTTAGTAATATAGAGATAGATTATAAGAAAATGGAAAGAAAAAAAATAATAACGTGGACGCTGACGTGGCTCAATGTGAGTGTGGTAGCATTAAACGCTACGCTTCAGCTTTTAGTAATATATAGATAACAAAGGAAAAGTACCAATACAGCCCACTAGTGCTTTGCCCAACATATATTCAAGCAGAGGCGGAGGCCGAAGATTCAAGTAAAATGAAAGGAAAAAAGAAGAAAAGGCTAATTGTAATAGGGACCTCAAAGTAACATTTTTATTTGAATAATGCTACAAAAGCAACAATTTTTATAATAATTTTCACAACAGTTTTTTTTTTTTTTTTTTTAAATATTTTCACAATAGTTGAGTAAACAAATTTTTATTAATTCTTACTTAGAGCCACCACTTACGTAATTTTACCTAGACAGTTTGTGAATCGTGCCTGAAATTGTTTTTTTTTTTTTTTTTTTTTTTTTTTTTTTTTTTTACTTACTAGTTACCACGTGGAATAGGACCATAAATATTGCGGAATCCATTTCAGGCCTGGCAATACCTTTGCCAAACACTATTCACAAGACTCACAACTCAACCTCTGATGCCAATTTGATCTATTTCAGAAGGCTCTAAAAGCTTGCTAATGGTAATCTTGTCGAAATGGTCAGACAGGGAAACATGGGTTTGAGCTGATAGTACTTGTGCCAAAGAACGCATGGTGGGTCGTGCCGTTGGAGTGTCACGCACGCATGCTAAGGCTGTGGTAACTACAAACACCACCTCCTTTGCTATTTGGCCTGTAGGTGGTGGAAGTCCTTGGTCTAGCACATCCTTCAAAAGAATCAGGTCGGCCCAACAAAATTTGGGGCCTAAGGCAGAAATTTTATATGAGGCTTTTTTATATGTAAACATTAATTAAATAAATTTATATAATACTAATTAAATTAAGACTAATTTGATGTAAATACAGAAATTGATGAATAATAATAATTTTGGGCCTTTACAAATGGAGATAGGGCATTTTTTTAATAAATAATAATAAAAAAAGTATCAATTATATAAAAAATATTATATTTTTATAAAATTTTGGGCCTTTACAAACGGAGATGAGACCTTTTTTTAGTAGGGAATTTTTTTTTGGTTGTGGGGCCTTAGGCGTAGGCCTAAGTTGCCTATGCCTTGAGCCGGCACTGAAAAGAATTCCTGCAGCGTCTGAAGTTGATGTTCTTAAATTGAATGACAAGGAAGATAAGAGCTCCCTCGGGTGCCTTCCCATCATAACTTCTAATACCACCACACCAAAGCTATAAACGTCACATTTATCTGTTTATCTCATTGTAAGCGCAAGCTCTGTACGTTCATCAAAAAAAATTCAATCCTTGAATGAAACATTGTTATCCAAACTTCTACAAAACTAATCAAAGTTACAAAATGAACAAGCAATACATACATTTGGCAAAAAATGAGAAAAAAAATTCTTACTAAATCCTTTAGGGAAACATTTTTAGGCCAGAACAATACAGTGGAAGTTAGATTGTTAGCTTACCTGGAGCCATGTAGCCGTAAGTCCCAGCAATTGGTGTCCAATTAGACGTATCTGGGTTCAACAATCTTGCAACTCCAAAATCTGAGAGCCGTGGCTCAAACTCAGGCTCGAGCAACATGTTATTCACAGTTATGTCTCGGTGCACAATTGGAGGAGAGCAATCATGGTGCAAGTAAGCAACTGCATGAGCCACAACTTGCAAAATTTTCACCCTCGTATTCCAGTTCAGCTCCACGTTCCCTTTCAACCCGTACAATGCATTTCCCAAACTAACTCTCTGTACATAATCATAAACCGAGTACATGCACCCCCTAATGGAAAAGTAACCATAAGGCTTAATGATATTCCGGTGCCTAACTTCAGTCAACACACGAATCTCATTCTCAAAACCGTGGCGATTGGCTGATGGGATTTCACTGGAGTCTGACATGTTGAGTCTTTTAACGGCGACAATTTGACTATTTGGCAATTCCACTCTGTAAACAGTTCCAAATCCTCCTTTTCCAATGCAGTACTTCTCATTGAAGTCCTCACTGGCCTCAACAATATCCTTAAATGTGAATTTACCTTCTCCTTCCCATTTTAACGACTCTCCAAGTCTTCTGCGTTCTACACCGAGGAATTTGGTTTTCCGGTAAAATATTATGATTCCGGCAACAATAATTGCAAGCAATAATAGGCCACAAACTGGAATGAGGACAACAAATAAAAGCATATTAGAATGCTTTTTTCCTTTTGGAATCGGTGTAACAAGTAGGTAGTCCTTCTGCATTTCCACATAAACCTGAGTTTCCGACATAAGCTTCTGCAGGTGCTTCTTCGAAAACTTTACTAACTGGGATCTGACCTGTCAACTTGTTATAAGAAAAATTGATGGAGCTGGAGCTTAGATTAACCATGGTGTAAAATGATGCTGGGATTTCCCCTAAGAGCTGGTTATGTGAAACGTTAAGACTCTCTAATGATGTAATCCCCAGCTCTTTTGGTATGTTCCCAGTCAATTTGTTTTGAGACAAATCAAGCTCCTTAAGCTCAATCAAACGGCCTAGACTCTGAGGAATCTCCCCAGACAATTCATTGCAGCCCAGACTTAAATTGCGCAATTGAATCAACTTCCCAAGTTCAGCTGGGATTTTACCGGAAATTCTGTTTCTGCCCATCTGTAAAATGGTTAGAGATGCACATTCTGCCCACTCTAGTGAGATCTTGCCCATAAATTGATTGTCATTAAGAGAAATGAAATAAAGATTTGGATGGACTCCAAATGCATTTGTGATGTTTCCATTGAATTTGTTCCCATCAAGCTGTACTCTCTCTAGTTGCAAGCAATTTCTCAAGCAATCGGGCAATGGCCCCAAGAAGTTGTTTTCATTCACTGTGAAATTTTGAAGACTGAAGCCACTACACAATTCAGGTGGCAGTTCTCCAGAGAAGCTGTTGTTCGAAATTCTAACACTGCTTAGAGAAGGACTAAACTTCCCAAAGTCACTCGGAATATTACCCTAAAAGTTATTGGTGAAAAGAGAGATGCTCCGCAAATTAATGAGGCAAGAGACAGTATTAGGCAATTCCCCGTATAGCTAGTTAGTGCTGAGATCAATAATTGGCAGCGAAGTCATATTTCCAATTGCTGGTGGGATTGTGCCAGTGAGATTGTTTGAGAAAAGTTGTAGGGTCTGAAGGTTTGTGAGGTTCCACAGTACTAGAGGAATTGGACCAGACAGGCGGTTGTTTGATAGGTCTAGTTGTGTCAAATCTTTCAAGTTACCTACCTCAGAGGGAATTGAACCTGTGAACGTATTATTGAACAGTAAAACAAGTTCGAGCTTGGCCAACATGCCAATTTCCAGTGGAATTTTGCCAGTGAAAAGATTGTTCTGAAGCTGCAACGAGGTTAATTCTGTCCAATTGCTGAGAAAGTAAGGTGAGATCTCACCGGAAATGTCATTTTCAGATAAACCCAAGTCGGTAACTTTGGTCAAGTTGGTTAAAGACAAAGGCAATTCCCTAGTGAGTGAATTGGAAGCCAGGGCCAAGTAGGTGAGGTTAGTACAAAGACCAAGCTCAGAAGGAATTGTAGAATTCAAGGCATTCCATCTAACATCGAGACGCCAGAGCTGTGAGCTGGCCAATTGAAGAAGGAATTCTCCCTTCAAATAAATTGATGTACAGTTCTATAATTCGAAGATTGGACATTGAGCCAATATCTTCAGGAATTAGACCACTGAACTTGTTTCGTCCTAGATGAAGATTTTTAAGTTTGGAAAGCTTGGTAATCTTTGGTGACACTTCTCCATGGAACACATTATTAGTTAGATTAAGGTACTCAAGCTTGCCCAGATTGGTAAATACCATTTCTGGTAGTGTTCCATTCAAATCATTCCGGGTCAAATCCAAGTAAGTCAAATTTTGGCAATCAAGTATAAATCCTGGGAACCCAGACGTGAGGTAATTATAAGCAAAGCTAAGCCGGGTCAATAAAGGCATGCTCAAAAACTTAGACCAGTCAGGAGTTACTAAGTAGTTTAATCCAAGGTCTAAGTACCATACCTTTTGAAGATTGCTAAACTGATATGGAATAGTACCAATCAGATAGTTGTTGTAGAAACTTACGTACTGGAGCTTTGTTAACTGGCCTATCTTCCGAAGGTATTGGTCCGCTGAGATTGTTGTTGCTGAGGTCAAAGCGAGTGACATTAAGAAATGGAGTGAAGTTGAACTGGGCTAGTGTTCCATTGAGGTTGGCACCAGAGATGATTATTTCGGAGACTGTTCCGGTTGTGTCGCAGACCATGCCGTTCCATTTGCATAGGTTGGTGATGTTGGTAGAGGACCAAGAGCTGAGAAAAGAAGAAGGGAGGAGGCTGTTTTTCCATTTGATAAGAGCTTCTGCTTGTGTTGCTGGTGATGCTGTGCTGTTTAGTGGAAGCAAAGAGAGCAAAAGAATGCGAAGGAAAAGAAGCAGAGGCTTTAGAATGGTTGTCATGCCTCTCGAACTGGTTTAATCTTTAATAGCAGAGAGAGGCGGAGATACTGTCAATGGTATGAACTCCATAGTCCATATGTGAACCTTGCGCATCTCAGTTCATATGGAGTCAGTTAAATTTATAGATAGTTGAAGTCCTCAAATATCTTTCCTCGAAGAATGGTCAAGTCAGACGCGTTACTAACTTAAGATGGCTAGCTAGTGCCTCTTTTACGAGACAGACTTGAAAACAATGAGAAACTGAGTTCACATTTGATCACCGCAATGTGAACAAGGATGAGTACCTCTTCACCTTATCGGAAATATACAATTAATGGAGGCGTAGCCGCGACTTACTTTACGTTAGTCATAACCCATAATGTGTGTGAGAGTTAGGGTCTATTTGGTTGGAAGGATGGAAACATAAGAGGATAGAAAATAGAGAGGATGAAAAAGTGAGAGGATAGAAAAGTTTTTAGTTTTCCTCATATGTGTTTAATTGAGATGGTGGAAAAGTGAAAGGATGAAAATTTTTTTGGTTTGATTGAAAATAAGATTTGTATAAATTTATTATCATGTCCCTCTTAAATAAAAAAAAAATAGTAATATATTATACTTTTTAAAAAAATTGTGTATAGATGAAAGTAGACATTTCAAAAAATAACATAAAAAAATCATCCAAAAGTGTTTTCTTAAAAAAGTAAAGATACAAAAAAAAGAAGGAAAAGAAGAAGAACCCACCTGACAAAACCAAAAAAGAAAAAAAAAAAGAAAAAAAACCAACGTTTCTCCCAAAAAAAAAAAAAAAAAAAAAAAAAAAAAAAGAGGAAGCCAAGGTTACAGGGAAATTGGAAAAGTAAAAAAAAAAAAAAGAGTAAGCCAACGTTACAAGGAAACTGGAAAAGTTAAAAAAAAAAAAAAAAAAAAAAAAAAAAAAAAGAGCAAGCCAACGTTAATTAGAGGTGGGGGCAGTTTTGTCCAAATATTTTTCTCACTTTTCACTCTAATTTTCTCTCTGATTTAGAGAGATTGTATTTTGAAGGGGGAGGAGAGAAAATTGGTGGGTTCCATCACTTTTCTCTCCCCCTTGCCCTCTCATCCAAACATAGTGAAAAATGTCATTTTCTACCATATTTTTCTCTTTATATTTTCTATCCTTCCTGTTTTCACTCCAACCAAACATACCCTTAAAGAAATAGCCTAAAAAAAAAAAATAGAAAAAAACATAGTAGACTCTTGCATTTGAAAACACAAAAACACAGTGAGTGCACTTCTGTTTGGTAGCACCTTTACGAAAAACTCTACCATATTTTTGGTGCATGTTACTTTTCTCTCACAAGGGGTGGACCCCACACTTATAGGGTCCATCTCTTGTGAGAGAGAAGTAACATGCACCGGAAACATGGTATAACTTCTCCACCTTTACAGCTTGGTATTTTTTTAGCTTTTGCCTAAATGGGTTTTACAAGTGTTTTGTTGGAAGTCCATACATGTGATCCACGATGAAAGAAAACACATGACAATTGCCACCGCCATTTGTTGAACCAAAGGCTAATGACTATATTAAAGGTAACAAATATCTCTTTAACTTTGTTTTAGGGTGCTTTTAGATGCCGTTTATTTTGCTGAAAACTGAAAATTGAGGACATTGTAGTAAAATAGTTTTTAATTGTGTGAATAGTGCCGTGAGACCTATATTTAATGAAAAAGTTGTTGAAAAAAAAGATGTGGGTCCTGTGAACAGTGCATGAGACCCATTGGTGTGACATAAAGCCACTAAAATGCACTTTTCCACAAAAAAAAAAAAAAAAAAAAAAAAAAAAAAGTAGACTTGGATATCGCGTGAAATGCGTTATCCAAACAATCAGTCTATTTATAAGCTATAATTTGCCAGACAACCCTACTCAGCTAATTATTGTCAATTTGTCATTACTTCCATATAACTTCTTTACCCTAATAGTTCCATGTTTTGGATACATCTAATAATTAGCCAATAAAATTGAGACATACTTATTGTATTTAATATTTTTATCACTTTTGCTGATGTATCATTTTATGTAGATTTGAAGATAATTGCCTTGGTCTTTTGATTGATCATACATAGAAAATCATATTTCAAAGAGAAAACCATTTAAACTAACATTGAATTACGAATGTGAGTTCTTTTTGGAGGAGCTAATTAGCACATTTGCAGGGACCGACTCCCCCCCCCCCCCCCTCTTTTCTTTTTATGACTAAAGTGCAAACTAGAAGGTCTTTAGATTTTAGTATTTTATATCCTAAAATTTCAAAATTTAAAATTTACATCCTGAAGTTGTATTTTATTTACATTAGCAGTCCTCTTTGATAAAATTTGTGCTAATGTGTCTGTTAAGTGACATGTAAGATAATGATATATATCGAGTGGTCCAATCAAATCGTGACACCTAGATCTAACTATTTCATGTCATATAAATAAATTTAAAAAAATTCTTTATTTTAATTAAATATTTTTTTTTGAGAAATAAATGTAATTTTTTTCCTTTTACATTTTATGGGTTAAAAAAACCATTTCTTCTCAGAAAATTTTTTAGATCTCAACAATCCCATCAAATCCCCAACAAGGCCAACACCTTCCATTCCATGAATATAAAATCAGTGTTTCACAAAAAAAGGAAAAAAAAAAAAAATATATATATATATATATATATATATATATGAAATTGGTGATCTTTTAGGGTCTGTTTGGAAATCGCTTATTGCTGAAAACTGAAAATACTGTAGTAAAATAATTTTTAAATGTGTGAATAGTGCCATAAGACCTAGTTTAAAATTTGATTTTGCCAGATTTTATACTTGTGGGTCTCATGAACAGTGCACAGGACCTGAAAAGAAATCGCAGACGCACAAAACGTGTAACCTGCTGCTATCCAAACTTACAGCAAGACGAAGGAAAGCAAGTCTGATGATCAAGCAATGCCGTTTCAAGATAAACATCTTATTTCCACCAAAACGGTGTCGTTCTATTAAAGCTCCAGCTAAACACACAGTTACAACTGATTATCTCACGTGTGTTCTTACAACTAATCAAGCATTGACACGTGGAGTGAGTTAGTTATTGATTAGCTGGCTGGGTAACTGATTAGCTCCGCATAATTTGGTTTTGTAGCTTCGTCTTCTTCTTCTTTCGTTCATACTCTGTTTTGTATATATATAGCTACAGAGTCTTGTATTATTGCTCTCTCATATTCATTCAATAAGAATTCCTTTATTTACTGTGTGTTCTTCATTGAGAGAAAAGAGATTGAGAGAATTTGTTATCTCTTTTACTAATTTTTTTTTATCCCATCAAACCCCTGTTCGGCTCAGGAATCTCGGCCACCCATTTACACCATCTTTGACCCTTTGGTCGGGACTTTACGAATCCTGCTTCCACTTGGCCAATGTCTCAGCCACTGACAGTCCATCACCTCTAGCGCCTCTTCCATGAAGCTTAAAAAAGACCAAATTTAGTTACAAACTTTTTTTTGAAGAAATTTTAAGACTACAACTTTATGGTCTGTTTGGTTGAGAGTATAAAAAAGTGAAAGAATAGAAAATGGAAAGATAATGGAAAAGTGGGAAGATAGAAAAGATTTTAATTTTCTACATTTATGTTTTGATGTGAGGGTTAAAATATGGAAGAATGAAAAACTTTTTAGTTTGGTTGAAAATAAAATTTGTATAAATTTTTCATCATGTCCCTATTAAATAAAAAAAAAGTAACACTTTATACTTTAAAAAAATTATGTATAGATAGTGATGATGACTGAAAATCACCGGTTAATCACACAGTCCTCGCAAACTCGAAACAATACATGCACAATACAAAAAGAGATGACTTAACAGAGAGCACCAGTGTGGTGCCAGCCAAATACCCTCCGAAGGTTAAGTTGGAATTTTTACACAATTCTGGAGCGTCAGAACTGGGATGAATTATGCATACCTTGATTTATGAGGGTTTTAGGGTATTTATAGTAGGTAGGGTTGTCATCTGTGCCTTGGCCAAGAGGTTCTTTCCTTCTAGGAGAGAACCTCTTGGATTTTGCATATTTCCTAGGGTTCTTTACCTTGTAGGGAAGATCATCATTAATAGAGTATATTGCGGAACATTTCTTAATTAGAATTCTATTCATATTAGGACTTTTAGAGTTAATTGTGAGACGCAAGTTGTTTCCATTTAAGAGTCCTTGGAGATTTATCAAGTCAGATGAATGGCATGTGGCCCTCAAACCCGTCCACTGTATGTCTGTGCACCTGAGACCCGTCCTTTATCAGCCAACCGGCCCAATATCGTCATGTTCATTCAGAAGTATCCGTCACTCATTTTTTACCCTCTTCAGCTGCCCCTTCACTCCTTGGGTCCATGACCTCAAAGTGGACGAACCCACGAAGTGACGGTCTATCTGTTCATTGGGAATCAAACCTATCGTAACAGGCTGGCTAGGGGTTGTTAATAATGTTGGACATGTGGTGTTCACCCAGTAGCTTGTCACTCAAAACGAAGTGCCCCTTCGTATTCCGTGCTGTTTCCTTTATATAAACTTGCCTTTGCACCCCTCATTGTTCGCTTTTTGTAGAAATCTTGAGATTAGAGCACCACCGTCACCTATGTCAGACAATCACACCATCCAACTAGATCATCCGTCATCTATCCCCTTCTGCTGTCCAATTTTGACCGGTATGCATTCTTCTCCTCCTTTCATTAAAGGTCTTCTTCCTTTTAGATTTTGTACAACCGTCATCTATTTTAGATTCGTCAATGTCTTAAGGTTTACCGTCACGTGTAGGTGACAGATGTCTAGTGCGTCAAGTAACCAGTCGTTTGTCCGCGACGGGCCGAGCTACGATAAAGGATTCTCGTCAGGTCAGAAAGACCCTGACACTTAAAGTGAAGAGAGGAATCCATCTGCCACCTTTCCTTCCTTAAAGGACGAGGGTTTGGAGACAGACAGGCCAGAGGATGACTCTAGTGACGGCCTAGACGGCACTAATCCCCCTAATCAATCCGTTATTGGTCTTGATGAATTCAGGGAGTTCATAATGCTACTCTTGTGGACGATTAATGATTTTAGGTCCATAGTCAAAGAATTGCACTTTAAAACACTTAGGGCTAAGTACCAAATACCTGACAGCATTCCTCTCTGTTTACCCGACAAGTCGAAGAGATGTTACTAAAATTTGGAAATTATTTTTTTAGTTTTAAACAAAATTTCTCAAACCATTTTTTATTTTTTATTTTTGTCTACTAGACAAGTCAGAGAGATGTTACTATAAGGGTGTTGAAGGTGTCGGGGTCTATGAGCAGATGCTAAAGGCAAGGTTTAGATTTCCCCTAAGTTCACTCCATTGTCGCCTCCTTTAATACCTAGGTTTGTCCGTTACCTAGATCTCCCTAAACGCCTGGAGGGTTTTCCTTGGCGTGGAGGTCTTGTACGGGGCTATGTCTGACGGCGCACTAAGGTTGACGGTGGAAGAATTCTTTCATTGCCACCGTCCAATTGAGATTGCTCAGTCAAAGGGTATGTATAGTTTCGTGCCCAAGAGCCCATTGTTGAAGCTCGATCGTGATACCCCCGACACCAATAGGAACTGGAAGAGTTGGTATTTTTTTATGGAAGGGGATGAGTGGATGTGTCGTCCTAGTGATAACAAGTATATGCCCGTCGACACGACATGGGGCATAATGCCCCCGTCTGGTATGCACCCTTCCAGTTTTGCACATGTATACTCATGCCTTGTTTTATCTTTATGTTATCCCTAGCTGTCTTCTCTTTAGCTCGGGACCGTCCACAAGTCTCACTTGAGCAGTGGAGTTTTCTAGAGAGAATCTTCAACAAGACCCAGCTAGAAGAAAGGACGGGGGCCAAGTTAGTCATGCTCGACACCCTCTTTTGGCATTGCGACGGTCCAGAACCTACTGTAGCCGATCGTCGTTACAACACTCGAGTTCGCCAATGTAAGTCCGTCACCAACCACTTTATTCTTGGTTTTTACATTATATAATACTGTATATTCATCCACTCTTGCAGAAATGGACGATGCCAAGAGAAGGGCCTCCATCAAACAAGCAGCCAGAAAGAAGCACGAGGGTGGTCAACCATCCAAGGGATACTAGCATGCTTGACATTTTCTTGTCATACCTTTATTTGATTCCATGAATCATGCAGGGATGCAATTGAAGGAAGAGAATGAGCGATTAAGACAAGAAGTATGAAGTCTCTCTTTTTCTTCTTCTCCTTCTCTGATTCTAATTGAAAGTTTGGCTAAGGTGGTAAATATATCTAATGACTGAAGACACATTGGCGCTGGGTTAGAGAATTTGATTGCTGAGGAAGGCCAGTCATCAAAGTCTGTCACTAATATCTACAACTCCATGATTGCCCCTCATGACTATGACAACTCATATACATCCCTCAAGTTGGGGTGAGTTCAACATGCTTATAAGCACATAGACAGCCGATCAATCTTTGCACTCACAACCCAAATTAAATTGAGTCCAAGCCTGACTACCCTTCCTAAATGGAAAAGTTGATTAGTTTCCATTTTCTTTAATCCTATTTGGGCAAAAAATGATAGAGCCAGAATTTGGTTGTAAACTTGGCTACTCAGTGAATATCTTTTGAGTGAAAAATCCTTGTGTAGCAGGTATGTCTGCTTGCATATGCTTCAGGATTGCAAGTTTTTTATTTTTATTTTATATCCTGCCTTGAGCTTTGTCATATGATGAGCAAATGGGCACAAGCCTTGGGCAAGCTTTACTTAGAGAAAAGGCAGTGGTTAATTTTCTTAGGGGTGTCTTCTCTTGGAGACGGTCATGAAAATAATTGTACTAATATTTAAAACATAGCTTGCACGTTGAAGTTTACTAAAATTTGGAAATTATTTTTTTAGTTTTAAACAAAATTTCTCAAACCATTTTTTTTTTTTTTTTTTGCCTTACAATCCAAAACACCAAAAGATGCAACTAAAAATTTAATAAAACTTAACAATGATTTATTGGACCAATTAGGAAAAAAACAATTTGTTGATAATCTATTAGGGTTATTTTCTTTGCAAAAATTGCAATTTTTTCTTAAGAATGGGAAGAAAATCAATGAACACTTTCCCTTTGCAAGTTAAAAGGCTACTTATACAAACAATACAATCTTAACATACATCATTACTGAACAATTTTTCAACTCATACACAAATTTTAACCAACCAGAGTCCAGACTCATGCCTAGCTGAATCTTTAGTCCTCGCAATTTATTGAAACATGATTAATACTAGTAGCACTATACATATGGAACTGCATGTTAGGGAATCTGATCACGCCATATTATGATATATCCTCACGTGCAATAACTTCTCACTTGGTGGATGGTATCACTTCACATATGCAAAATTTGTTTATGTAGAGAATTATTAATTGCATGGTATTTGTGTATGTGTATAACTCTTGAAATTGATATCTGTTCACAACAAATATCTCTTTTCCAGGAATTATGTGCTTGCCTATAAATACCTTTAGGCATTCATTTAGACAATATACTTGAAAAACAAAATATATTCTCTCTACAAACTCAAATCCTTATGTCTGTGATTCTCACCCTAACAGGGCTGCCATCAACATCTGGGACCAATACCACAAACTCATAGTCATTGTAAACCTTAAATTAACTTGTAGAACAAGTGGCACCAAGAATTGTCTAGGGCCTATCTAAATCATTAAAACAGTATCAAACTAGAACCTCATCACCAAATGTTTAGCTAAAGAGAAAAACGAGTAAATCAGGATGTACATATTTTACAATATTTTCTAATAGCTTAACAACCTGAATATGCGGAAAATAACCCCCTAGCCGATTAAGTGATTAGCCAATAAGGTCATACTTTATATGGTTTTTGGTGAAAAAAATAAAAGAGAAAAGTTAACAAACTTTCTCCAAATAAAAAAAAAAAAAAAACCACCTCATTGAGTCCCAGCAAATTTAAGATGTGGGACTACTTAAAAGCTTCAACATTGCACTATTGAAGAATATCGATTACCTAGGTAGAAATCACCCTAGTATCAGTGTGTTCTGATTTCTGAAATTAAAACAGCTCAGGAAATACAAATGAAAAGTAACAGCATACAGGAATTTTCTATCTTCAAGTGCTTAAACTCTAACCGTAAAAGGATGGGAAGAATGTGAGCCTACCCTTTGAATTTGACTTCCAAAATGAGAGGCAGAGAAGCCAAAATAGGAAGAAATTTTTTTGAACCATCTCTCGTTTTATGCATGTAATCCTTGCCCAGGGGCAATGTTAATCTTCTCTATATCATTCCAATTTTATTGGATATCCTTGAAAGGATACTCTTACTTCCCTTGTTTTCTCTTATAAAGAGATAGTTTTTTGGTTGAAATATTATTTTTTGTCCTTGAAATTTGTTTTTGGTCCAATCAAACATTAGTCTAAAACAAAATCTTACCTCCCTTGTTTTTTCTTATAAAGAAAGGCAAAAAAGTAAGTTCTTCATCTTCACTTCTTCTAGTATCACAATAAATTCACAAATTTTTTCATAACTTTAATATGCGGCAAGCTACCTGTCACTTTTATATAAACTTACAATTTTTTCTCTATTATTCACAATTTGTCACGTGAAAAGTTGTGATAAAAGTTAAACAACCATTCATGGTACTAGATTTTTTGAAAAGTCACATTTATATGGTTCTAAACCAGACTTGCAGACAGTACAGTCACGTGTAAGCATATATCACTATTCTACCAAATAACAGCGAGTCCATCAGTAGTGTCCATATAACGCATCCATTAAGCAATCAAGATGTCTCTAGCTAATTCAACTTTCAATGCGAGGGAAAAATAATTTACTAAGACTACTGTATATACCAAAAATTTTTATTTTCTCATTTTCACCCTCAGATCAAAGTAGGCCGTAAGCCTGTAACAAAGAATCTAAAAGAAACCTAGAACAAAAAGAAATTCAGTCCCTCCTTCTTGCCACTTTTAGCAACTTTAGGACATTTTCATACACAATAAATGTTATTGAAGCTGTGGAAACATTCTTCAGGAGGTTTGGTGTAATGCCCTTGTAAAAACCTCAAACACCCTCGAACCTGCAAGCCCCAACAGAATAGATTATCCTTATAGATGAGGAAATGTCTCAGGTTTATAATGAAAGTAAGAACATCTAAAAACCTTGTCTAAGTTTGTTACTCACTGGGGTGAGACAAAATCTCTCACCTTGACAACTTGAGATCAATAGCTCTTTATTCTCTTATAGCATTTGCGAGAAAATGCACAGATTTAGTATTTTGCTTATAGAAAAACCAGCTCATCTGATCTTTGTTGGAGCAACAAATGCTCAGTGGAGGGTTTCTCTTTGGTATTGTCAAGTTTTCTTGTAAAGGATATGGACTACTAAAATTCATGTTAACAGTCCCAAAAAGGGGGGAGAAAAAGGGGGGGGGGGGGGGGGCATGGTGGTTTTAAGGAAAGAAAAATATCACCCATCTATATGGTGACTGGAATTCCATCAACATGGATCCACTATAGACCAAAGCAGAGAACAGTAATTTATTCACCAAGATTATATAACCTCAATTGCCAAGCTGTTAAGCATGACCAATCAATTACAATTTACAAAAGAGCAATGTGTTTGTGCTCCAGTTAGAGCTTTCCTTCTTTGGCTATGAAAATTAAATCTGGGCTAAATTACTTACTGTGCAGTTTCCTTCACAACATGCCAGCTATCCATGTATCTTGGAATTCCATCACTACAATGTCTTTGCTGCAGAGGGAAACAGATATGACCAAATTCCAGCCATTAATAAAAAATACAAATGAAACTAAAGGCTATGCAGTATTTCAAGGGGAAACTTTAATAGTTATTATGAATGGATCAGTCATCTTCCTTCAATATGTTTGATAATTACACAACATATACAAAGACGAAAAGGAATTAAAGGGTCACATTGTCAAACCTGCAATCAAGCTCGTACAACCTGGAAAATCAAGTCACCCAACCATATAAGAAGAAATGATCAACTAACAAATGAAATCAACAATGATCACATTTGTAGCACCAAGCTTCTATACAGAAACACATAAGCATATAAATTATAAAGCAGAAGCAACCTTTTCAGTAGAGTGCCATTAACATGCGGAATTTGGATATATCTACAAAATAGGATAGTGTGATCATAAAATTGAAAATTAATTAGTTTACAAAAATTGAATCACAGATGCAGAACAGAAAGCGGAAATCAGTATCAACCAACCTATGATCCATTTATTAATCAGCTTACTACCAATAAACCATCTGTTAGGTTCTCATTGCGGGAAATCTTTGGAACGTGCCCTCATGTGAATGCACCCACAAATAGGTCACTATTTACTGACTACTAACAAGGGCAGAGAATGGATTCTAGATTACATCAGTTGTCATGTATTCATTCCCTCTATTGGCTCCGTGCGCTACACAAACCCACCAACTAAGCTACACATCTCCCTTCTAGCCAATTAGACGCCTAGGCACCTTGCTACGCTCTATAATCTCTAATAACTCTTCCAAATTAGCAAGTAATGAATTTCTCTTAGCAGCATTAAGGCTACATATCAAGCATAAGCTAACACCTACTTTTTTTTTATGAAACCAATACAATCACTGAAACACATTTCACATACCAACATACAAAAACTCAAAAATTCACAAAAATGGCAAGACTACATTACAACATTACCTCATTCCATCGAAACTTTGGCGCCAACCTCCTTCATCTTAGCAATAATCGACTCGGCCTCCTCCTTAGTCACGCCTTTCTTCAAAAGCGTAGGCGACTTCTCCACCAAATCCTTAGCTTCCTTCAACCCCAAATCAGTAAAAGTCCTCACTTCCTTGATTATCTTGATCTTCGCAGCGGCATCGAACCCTTCCAGCTTCACATCGAATACAGTCTTCTCCGCCTTCTCCTCCACCTTCTTCGCCGCACCACCGCCCTTCCCCTTCAGTCCTCCAGGGACCATCCCTGGCATCATCACCATCATCGTCGGCATCTCAGTGATCCCCAATTTATCGCGAAGAACTTCGACGAGGTCCGAGACCTCGAGAAGAGTGAGACCCGAGAGCTCATCGACGATCGCCGAGACTTGCTCTGATGGAGCCGGTGGCTTCGATTCCTGAGCAGAAGAGGTTGAGAAAGATGGGAGCTTGGATTGGATTAGGGCTAAGAAGTTAGGATTAGGGTTTTGAGTTGTGTGGAAATTGGGGCTAGGGTTTTGGGGGAGAGATTTGTGAATGTGTGAAATGAATCGTAAATACCTCATTTTGTGGGGGCGTATTGGTAATTATGGATAAATGTTTATATGAGCATTGTTGGAGTCGATGGGGTTGACAGTGATAACTGATAAAGCACGGCGAAGGTAGATCTGGAACCACCACTCGATCGAGAAACGGCGGGTTTCGGGTGGCGGTTTCCCGTGGAGAGCCTTAGCCGATAGTGAGAGTGAGTAAATATATACTCAGGTTTTTTGGTAATTTTGGTGAGACTTGAGAGTGAAGGGAGATGCGGGCTGCTGTGCTGTGAAATGATAGTAGGTGAGGAGCGTGAGGGCCTCAGGGGAGACGGGGGGCGGCTGACTGAATTCAGGGTTAGGAAATTAGGGTTATATATATACTCAGGTTTTTTGGTAATTTTGTTTTAAGCAAGTCCGGTCTAGGACTGGGTTCGGGGTGGGTATCACTAGAACCAGCACCCAACTCGAACCCACTTTGGGTTTTATTTTAAATAACCAAACCCGACCCTACTATTTCATAGGTTGTGTTGAATTGGATATCCGTGGGTTGAGTAAAAATTGTCATTCTTAAAATTTACTTATTTTTAGAGAATTTGCATCAGACAGTAGATAATAAAAAATGATGTTGATTTTACACATTTTACCAAAAAAAAAAAAAAACACCGACATAATAGGTGCATAAGTTTGTATATATCCACATATATTACAATAGCCGTGTATATATGCACAATTACTGTAGTTTTGCATTTAATATTTTAATATTTTTTTTCGTTCTCCTTCTCTCTAGTCCCTCTCACTCTCACCCCTACTCTTTTTTATTATTTTTTATTTTTTATTTTTTATTAGATTAGAACGGATTACCAACCCTCTCAGCTCTCTCTTTCTCTCATCTCAAAATCTTCCTCTAGATCACTCTTTCTCTTTTTCTCCGAAGCTTTCTCGCTATGCCACTAATCTCTGAAGCCACTGATCTCCCAAAACCCACTGATCTCCCAAGCTCTCTTGCCACAGCTATGCCATCATCGATCGCCACTCATCCTTGCCACCTCTGTGGTGATTTCACATATTCTATTTTTTCTTTGTTTGATCAGTGGGTTTTTGGATTCTCTGTTTGATCAATGGTTTTTTGGATTTCGTATGCATTTGGGTTGAATGGGGTTTCGGGTATTTGGGTTGAATGGGATTTCATATGTATTTGGGTTGATTTGGCCGGTTTGAGATTTCCTTGGATTTGGGTTTTTAATTGGAGGCTGATTGCTTGATGATGGTGCTTGATGATAGTGGTTGAGTAGGTTGATTATGACGGTTGATCTTATTGATGTTGGCTAGGTGGGTTGATGGTGGGTGTGGATTGATCGTTGGGGGTGGCTGGGTGTTGGTGATTTTGGGTTGTGTTGGGTCTGTGAGAGGGTTCTAGAGAGGAGTGTGAAGAAATAATAAAATATGTAAAAGAATGAATATTTTATTAAATACATGTTTAGAATAGATAAATTGATGTGGGTGTTTTGTAAAGGTGGGTATGTAAAATAGAAAAAAAGTATGTTTTTTTTTTTTTTGGCAAAATAGACAGAAATTTTACACCCACTGACACAATTGCTCTTAGTGAGTGATTTTAGGGCTTGAATGTGTAAAATTGAGTCATTTTTCCTTGTTTCATTCAAATGCTCTCAATTGTTAAAGCATGCTATTAGGGCTTTCATGTTCGTCAAAGTGACAAATTTTTTTTAGCTCTTATGGATAAAAAAAATCACCTGACCACATTAAAGAAAATTCGCCAACTAAATTGCATCACTAATCATGTGATGGTTATGTTATTATTATTTTTTTGTTTATAATAGCTAACAGAAGTGATAAGGAAGAACATAAAAGGAAGAATTGACAAATAAAAAAACCTTAAGGTGTGATAAGGAAGAATTGAAATCATAAGGAGTGTTTTTGCTATTAGGCCTTCCATTAAAATATTCAAAATGAAAAATTAAATCCCTTGTTCTTTTTTTTTTCTTTATTCATTTATATATTGGAGAAAGGAAAATAGGGTTTTGGATCACATTAAACATCACATATATCAAATCTGATACCTAGAACTATAATCTTCTAGCCAAGAGCATTGTAGCTCAACTATTTGGCATTTTTTGGGTTTTTAATGGGAGACATCCATGTTCAAATTTTCCTACCCTAACTATTAAATTATGCTGAAAAAATATTTAAAAAATACCCCTAAATGAATTGCCAACACAAATTATAAACATTTTTTTATTTATAAAGGTCTAATTCATCTCATTGTATTTGTTTGGATGGAAAATGTTTTTTGAAAAATATTTTATTATGAATGATTATTGATAATATTGTGGGTTAAAGGAAAATGTATTGGAGCCTTGTAGCTTAATGACAATATATGTTTTTCATCTTAAACTATCACCTTGATTACACTTAATTCTCCTAAAATTTTGAAAGACACTTAACCCTAACTGCCCCCCTTCCCCCAAATTTTAGAAATGCATTACACTTAGCTCTAACTTATTTATTTTTATTTTTTTTTTGCTGTTAAATTTGATTAATTTGAACATTAAAAGACCAATTTATTTGTCAATCTATTTTTGCAAGATGAATAAATTGATATTTTAACGGTAAATATTTTCATACTTAACTTCAAAACAAACGATAGGGTGACATTGAAATGATGTTATGATTTTGTGGGTCAATTGTGCATATCATAATTTAGAAGGTTAAGTGAAATCACGGTGATAGTTTAAGGTAGAAAAATATAATTTGTCTATTAAAACTAGGTTTATAAGTTATAATAAAAAATAATTAGGCCAAAATGCAAAAACTCTTCTTGGTTTTGGAGCAATTGCAAAAACACACCTAAAGTTTCAATTTTTCTTTATAATTCTTTGAAATTTTCATACTCTCCAAATTGACACTTGATATTAATTTTTGTAATTCTTATGAATGGAAAAATGACGTGACTCATTTATATAGATCAGTGTCATTGGTCAATTTTAAGGATGTGAAAGCTCGAAAAGTTGCAAAAGAGTTGGGTATTTTGCTTCGGACCGAATCCTTGATTTCGAAAATAGGCCCAAAACTTAATAATAATTTGATTTCATACTAGCTCCGAAAGAGGAAAGTTTTGGCGGAAAACAAGCTCTCATTCCTCCTCGGTGATCCGCCTCAGCCGCAGCAGCTCCATCACAAAGACGAAGATACCTACCGCAAGAACGAATAGATCAGCGGCGTTCAGGTAAAAATTTATCTGGTGATATTCTTGATGGTGAATTTACTTCATATAATATTTAAGAAGATAGTGGCTCTTTATACTTTTGTTTTTGTATTTGCAAGAATTGTCCATTTTGTTCTGTCTTTCACTTTCTTATTTGTAGCTCTACTGAATGTAGTGGTCTCGTCTTGTTTAATATATATAATCAAGAATTGCAGTAAATGAATATGCTCTTGAAAACTTCTAATATGCTTTGATTTGATAATGTTTGAGAATTATTTTACTTTTCCTTTTAAATGGATGCTTCATAGTCATAGACAAAAGCAATGTGAACTATGTTCAGGGGCGGAGCTGTGTTGAAGGTTGGGGGGGCCACGGCCCTCCCAAAATTTTGAAATTATATATATAATTATTTTAGTATTTTCAAAGTTTAGTCTATAAAAATAAGAGTTGGCTCCCCTAGATATTTGAATTAGTCCAATGATTCTCTTAAAAAAAATAATTGGTCTAATAGTTATAGATATATAACTTTATTTTTCGCAATTTTATTTTTTATTGAAGAAAATGACAAAAGGTTTTACATCTGTTAAATATTTGATAAAGTTTGGCATCAAACAATTTTGAATTTATATTTTTTAACCCGTTATGTGGCGATTAACAAGTCATTAGCTTATTAAAAAAATCTTGTCATTAAAACTACACATGAAATGTGTCTTTAGTTGACACATAATAAGTTAGAGCAAGATCACTTTAAATATGTTTAGAGTCTAACTTATTTAAATGTCTTTGGTTGCATGTCTTTAAAGATTTTTTACTTTAGTATAAAATTTGATAATTTGTATTTAAAATGAAACTTTTAAAGAATTTCACTATAAAAATGGAAAAAATGAATTTTATTTTATAAAGATCGTCATCAAACATAAATTTAATTGAAAATACTAAGTTCATTTTTTTTTTTTTTTGGTGAGTGTATATATATAACTTATCAAATAAAAAAGTGTGTATATATGTATGTATATATAACAAAAAAACGTGTGTATATATATATATATATATATATATATATTTATATGAGGGTTGTCTTGATAAATATATTAGTGCCGAAAACTTCCAATATGCTTTGATTTGAAACAAAAACTTTACCTTTTAAATGGATGCTTCATAGTCATAGACAAAAGCAATGTGTACTATGTTGACTGAAGGAGATGCTTTTAGCAGGTATATCTGTTATTGAGATATTGTCAAATGAACCCCTCACTGCCCTCAGCGCTCTGTCTCGAACCTGGATCTTTAACTAACATGGAAAGAAATAAAAGATCGTAATTTTTATTTCTTATCTTTGTTAACATGCAAAGAAATAAAGATCGTAAATTTTTCCTATTTGTTTGTTTATGAATTGATGATTATAATTTTGAATGCATAAAGACTCAATGTTTGTTGCCTACTCTAGTAACTGAGTGGGAAATATCGGTGGTTGTTGGTATTGTAAATTTGAGGGTATAATCCCTACCTGGTAGTATAGAGAGGTTTCTTGCTTGAATTTATGGAAATAAGTTGCCAGTTTCAACATTATAAGCTTTTTCTAGCTTTTATTATCTGTTTTTGTTTCAAGAATTCCTTGCTTAAGAATTGTTACATTATCATAAAGTAAAACCATTGTTCCCATGCAATGTGGGATGGCGTGCTCATGATTCATTGAGTGATTGTGTGAAGGACCTAATGCTGAACATTAACAGATACGAATCAACTTTCTTGTTGGTTGGCTTTCCAAAGTTATTATTATTTTTCTTTATGATCTCCTCTAATGTGAAAAGATAGATTCTTGTGGTACATGGATGGGAAGGGAACCAAGAATACTTTGCATAAAAAGGTAGGTTAATAGTGGTGGGATATAGCTAAGAAATATTGCTGAAGGATAAGTGTGTGAAGTGGCAGATTTAATCATACAAGAAAAAATTCACTTAGGGTCTTCACATACTTACACTTTGCTTTTGGAAGGATCTTTGATTAGCATTTTGATATGAAGTAACCCTGGGCATGGCACTGATTATTTCACTTGAGTTGCTATGACTGTTAGAATTTTCTGCCCTGGTACTTTGATAGTTTGATGTATTTATTTTCTTCAATGGCTCAAAAGAAAAAGGAAAACGATGGCTCTGAGTGGTAAATGGTGCGGTTGGTGATACCCAGTTCTTGAGATTATTAACGTAAGTAACTTAGAATCCATTTTTACTATTGATCTAATGATTAAAAAAAAAAAATTAAGACCCCCAGGATTGGTTTGATTTTTGTTGAACTTTGGGGATTTAAACATGATAGACAACCATTTAGAAGGGGTTTTGATTAAATTGTTGTATGTCTAGATATATGTCTTGATTTTTGATTTGTTTTTATAATATGATTTGGGGATTGAATATTAGTTGATTTGGTAGAACTTGGGTTTAGACTTGTTCAGCCCTGAATTCAATGTCAAATCCATTAATCTTTTAACATCTTTCTGTAAGTCAATGCTGCAAATTCATTGTGCTATCCACAAGTCAAGTTGGCCACAATTATGATTCATGGACCGAATGCTAGCGAAGTAGGGATTTGGGCACTCAGTATCCAAGAGTAAGTAATAAGGTACAAATATACATGGGGTCTTCTTACAGTAGAATATTTATATTCTCTACGTTCATAATTAGAATTCCACTAGAGGTGTGCTCATCATCAGTCCCCACTTCACGTTCCAAAAATTAGAGGAGCACAGATTGTTGTCCTTGTCCATGGTCTATAATAATCGTTTATTGAGAAAAATATACAAAACTATCCTTAATAAATCAGAACTTGAGTTGATGCACTTTCTAAAGACATTTCTTACCCAAACTTGACGTTCTTTGACTCTGGTTGTTCACGTTGCATTCTTCCAACACTTGGTGAAAAAATGATTTTATTGTTGAACTAATTGCTTTACAATATCTTATGAGATTCAAAACCCATTTTGACGTATGAGCAGCCACAAAGAAATTGACTTCATTCTCTTCATGATGGAGCTAGAATTGTCCTGATTGGATGGTCTCATTTTCGGTCAATCTTGGTCATTTTTTTGCAAAATTAACATTCTTCAATATTTTCTTGAAATTTTCTACTTCAAATCCTGTCAGTGTAAATATTGTACAAATAAAAGAACAAGTGGGTACTAATAAGAAAAGAAAGGGAAAAAAAAAGAAAAAAAGAAAAAAGAAGTAACAAACAAGAGAGCAAAGTAGCAAACAAATAGCTTCGGACCAGTTGAAATGGAGCACAATGCTAATTAATATGATGATTTTGATGAGGCTTGAACCAATGCCAATTGATATGCATTGATTCTAAAAATATGTACGATGCAAAAAATATGAAATATGTGCAACGAGAAATGACTCTTATACACACAAACTTACATGCTTGCGCGTTTTAAATTGAAATCATGACTTAAACTTATACACGTGTGCTTTTTAAACTAAAATTATCACTTCAAGTCAATTTTTGAAAAATTAGAACATGACAGTACAAAGATATGCATATTAATTAATTATTAAATATATTTTTATTTATATTTGTAAACATTTTTTTTTCATATAATGTTAAACTTAATTATTTTAATTTAAGAGATAATAAAATGAATTCATAACTAATAAATGATGTTTAGAAATTAGAATACAAACTAATAATAAGATTCAAAAGAGTAAATAAAAGATAACAAGATAAGTGTTCAAAAAAAAAAAAAAAAGTTTTAAGACTGCTATTTCTTTCATTTGATTCAATGTTTCAAGACTTTTCTTCTCTCTCACACACAAAAAACTCTTTGCATTTCGATGCCTACACCCCTTCATACCATCTCATCTCAAATACACTCAAACAAAAATATGATGTCATTTACCTTCAACTTTTCAATGACACCTACATAATTCCAACATTGTGGTATCATTTGATTCTAACCCATATGAGTAGACTATGACTAAGGAAGGGGGCTTGTGTTTTTTATTTAGTGATGGTAGCTTACGATTTTGATGTTGAAGTTAGACGTTGTGAATTTTGTGAAGGTTGTGATTCGCTTTGAGCCTTTAGGTGTTTGGGAATTTCATTTGGGAAAGTCATAAATGTATTTTGTTTTAAAACTAAAGATAAAGAAAAATTCTAATTAATTATTTATAAAGTTAGCTATTTTTTTTTTAAAATTTGTGATAGAACTCATAATTTGTAGGATTCTTTGTAGTTTTTTTTACTGTTATTTTGTGCAGTATTAGCTATAGTGATAGATATAAAAATCGATGATGATTTTAAAGTATTTTCTGCATTTTTTTAAAGGATGTGGAAACCCAACTAAAAATTATTAAATTTTGATAAATGGATGTGTTTTTAGCTCTTTTTTTTTTTGGTTAAACCGTGTTCTCTTTATGTTAATACTTACAAATTATTTCTTTAATTTTATTCAAATAATGAGTTAGGTGTTTACGATTGAGGTCTTCATATTTGGTTGTAAGAATAGAGTGATTGAGAAAGTATTTGGGAGGCTGGTTAAATTTATATAATTTTAGAGTAGAAAAGTATTTTATGCTATGAATTCTTATTTATAGATTTCAAAATCATTTAATCAGTTTAAAAAATAAAATCTACTTTTAACGGTAAGTATTATAATATGTTATAGTCTTATAATAATATACAATTTTTTAAAATATAATATGAATTAAGAAAATAATTTTTCAAAGTATTCAACAATATTGTGGATAAACATAAATATTATACAACAAAATAAGTATTATATGTAGGTCTTAATATACATAAAGTGATTTTAAATAATATTGTAAAGTAGTCTGCGCATCGTGTGAGACATCTTGTAGTTCTTTATAATAGAATATGATAACATTTGACAATCAAAGAGAACAATTGTAATATTTGAATGTGCCTATCAATTATTTAAGTAATATCAATTGTAAATTTGTGATAAGATTTTATTAAAATTACAATCTCCTTAAGAAAATAAGAAATTTAAATAATTAATTTGGAACTTAAAAATATTTAGTTGTAGAAATAAAAAAGGAAAACATAACACACTATAACAAAAGTTTGAAGAATATAGATCACTTGTTAAAAGAATAATAGCTCTTCTCAAAAAAATAAAAAAAGAATAATATAAATTAAACACACCCAATTTTTCCCAAAAGAAACTCAAAATAATAGAATGAAATTTTTGTAGAGATAGAGGAATGTAAAATATTCTTAGAAATAGTTCAATTTTTAAGGAGAACAAATTATCTTCAATAAATTTTAGAGAACTAAATATTGAATAAAAAAAGATGAGAAGAAGAAAAAATAATAATAAAAGATATAATCATAAACATCAAATTATCCAAATCATGTTATGTAATAGAATAATATTATATTCTTATATATCAATTTTAATTCTTTATAATAGACTAGGATAACATTTAACAATCAAAGAGAACAATTGTAATATTTGAATGTGTCTATCAATTATTTGAGTAATATCAATTTTAAATTTGTGATGAGATTAGATTAAAATGACAATTTCCTTAGGAGAATGAGAAATTTAAATAATTAATTTGAAACTTGAAAATATTTAGTTGTAAAAATAAAAAAGGAAAACATAACACATTATAACAAAAGTTTGAAGAATATAGATCACTTGAAAAAAAAATAAGTGCTCTTCTCAAAAAGAATAATATCAATTAAACACACCCAATTTTTTCCCAAAAGAAACTCAAAATAATAGAATCATATATTTGTAGGGATACAAAAAAAGTTTGAAAAATATAGTTCACTTGAATAATAGCTCTTCTCAAAAAAAAAAAAAAAAGAAAAAAGAAAAAAGAAAAAAAGAGAGAGAATAGTATCAATTTAACACATCCAATTTGTTTCCCAAAATAAACTCAAAATAATAGAATGATATATTTGTAGAGATAGAGAAATGGAATTTTTTTTTAGAAATAGTTCAATTTTTAAGGAGAACAAATTATATTCAATAAATTTTAGAGGATTAAATGTTGAATAAAACAAGATGAGAAGGAAATAAAAATAAAAATGTAAGAGCACAAAGTAGGCCTTTGGCCCAAATGAGTGACTGGGCCGGCCCAAGTGGCCTTTACAATAGAATTTGTAGAGAATGGACTTAAAACCTAGACCTCTTGGTGCTTTGGAAGGCTGTGGTGTGAGGTCCAAGTCCACTTCTGAGATATGACTGGCTGATGGGGTGGCCTCTTTCCTTTATCGGGCGTGAGCCGAGGAGCTTCTGAGCTAGCTGGCATTCTGTTCTTCACGAGAGAGAGAGAGAGAGTGATCTTCTTTTCCCTCTGAAAAATCCGGACCCCCTTCCAGTGGTTCCCCCTTCTCTATTTATACTCCCCATCTCTGATTCTCACCTGTCCTTTCCCTGAAAACGCTCCCCAATGCCTTTAGGGCTGCCTACCGTCCTTTCAGAAGTCACTTCCTCATTAATGCAGCCAGGCGGGTAGGTGAAAGGCATTTAATGCGGTGGCAGTAGCTTTGTATGGTGCACGTACTTCTTGTCCCCCTCCTCGGCGTCCCGTTGGGGCGGGGAACGATTCGCTGAGCTTTAGGAGTCCTTCCCTGGACAACGAGCTACGCTCCTCGGACAAGGGTCTCTTAGTCCGAGGATATCTTCTCCTCAGACCAGTACAAATTCGACCGGCAACCTGGTCGGCGGGCGTTTCGGCCCCCGTTTTAGGAGGCCCTATCCAGGACCCCTTCCATGGAGCCCCGTCCTCGGATCAGGCCCCAGGCCTACATGGTGTTTTGACGCTTTTACCCCCCACAAAAAATAGATATAATAATAAAAATCAAATTATCCAAATCATGTTATGTAATTGAATAATATTATATTCTTATATACCATTTTTAATTTTTTATAATAGAATAGAATAACATTTAACAATAAAAGAGAACAATTGTAATATTTGAATGTGTCTATCAATTATTTGAGTAATATAAATTGTAAATTTGTGATGAGCTTTGATTAAAATAATAATCTCCTTAGGAGAATGAGAAATTTAAATAATTAATTTGAAACTTGAAAATATTTAGTTGTAGAAATAAAAAAGGAAAACATAACACACTATAATAAAAGTTTAAAGAATATAGATCACTTGAAAAAGAATAGTAGCTCTTCTTACAAAGAAAGTATAATATCAATTAAACACACCCAATATTTTCCTAAAAGAAACTCAAAATAATAGAATAATATATTTGTAGATATAGAGAAATGGAAAATATTTTTAGAAATAGTTCAATTTTTAAAGAAAACAAATCATCTTCAATAAAATTTAAAGAATTAATTATACATTATACCAGTGGGTTCTAGTTTGCTCAACTAGTAAAGTCTCTGATAGTTGAATAAGAAATCTGGGGTCCAATCCTAACTAACACCAAAAATTGATTGGTGTTTTGGTTTGATGATAAAAAGTGATTAACAGGACCGGATGTCATAGTTTGAAATTCTCTCAAAAAATAAATTTAAACATTATACCACATTACAAAGTAATTATATATTCTCACACATAAAGTGAGTCTGCAACTAGTTTACACAATATTGATTTTAAACACTTTTCGAAGATTTTTTATAATTTGGTTGTTTATAACTTGGCCTTAAATTTGTTAATTAACACAACTGGGTCTCAAAAGTCAAAACCCTAACAGTTTTTTTTTTTAATTTTTTTTAATTTTTAAATCTAAACCCCTAACATAAACTATGTCATTGGCTTTCTAGGATTTGATATCATCATTTAAAACAAGTGGCTGTAATTTATTGGTTAGAAGGACTATTGGGCAAGGCAAACATGGTCCTCTCGGTTTAATTGGTATCAATTGGGGAATTTTCTCATTGATAAATTTGTATCCAAATCTAACTTTCCTGGAGGCCTTCAATGAAGGTAGAACTTGGGTTTAGACTTGTTCAGCCCTGAATTCAGTGTCAAATCCACTAATCTTTTAACATCTTTCTCTAAGTCAATATGCTGCAAATTCATTGTGCTATCCACAAGTCAAGTTAGCCACAAATCCACAATTATGATTCATGGACCGAATGCTAGTGAAGTAGGGATTTGGGCACTCAGTATCCAAGAGTAAGTAATTAGGTCCAAATATATGGGGTCTTCTTACAGTTGAATATTTATTCTCTACGTTCAAAATTAGAATTCCACTAAGAGGAGTGCTCATCGTCAGTCCCCACTTCACGTTCTAAAAATTAGAGCAAAGATTGTTGTCCTTGTCCATTGTCTATAATAATCGTTTATTGAGAAAAATATACAAAACTATCCTTCATAAATAAGTACTTTTGTTGATGCACTTTCTAAAGACATTTCTTACCCAAACTTGACGTTCTTTGACCCTTGTTGATCACGTTGCATTCTTCCAACACTTGGTGAAAAAAATGATTTTATTCTTGAACTAATTGCTTTACAATATCTTATGAGATACAAAACCCATTTTGACGTATGAGCAGCCACAAAGAAAAAGGCTTCATTCTCCTCATGACGGAGCTAGAATTGTCCTGATTGGATGGTCTGATTTTCGGTCAATCTTGGTCTTTGTTTTTTTTTTGCAAAATAAACATTCTTCAATATTTTCTTGAAATTTGTCAGTGTAAGTATTGTACAAATAAAAGAACAAGTGGGCACTAATAAGAAAAGAAAGGGAAATAAAAAAGAAAAGAAAATAGAAAATAGAAGTAACAAACAAGAGAGCAAAGTAGCAAACAAATAGCTTCAAACCAGTTGAAATGGAGCACAATGTGTTAGGTTCTAAGATCTTTAGGTTTAAATGTATTAGAACTCTAATTTGTAATGTTGGTAAACCATGATCAAAAAATTTTTAAGTCTTGTTTAGACTGCTCAAAGTATGTGTCTTTAATGTAAAGTTGGAATCGAGTTGCTGTAGAAGTTACTATGCAATTCTGCCTGACTCGATCGATTGAGAATTAGACTCGACGAATCGAAAGTCGTGCAGAATGTTTTTCTACAGAAAATTCCAACTCAGCCCAAGCTCATTTTGCCTGTAGGGTTTTATGTTTTGCCCTAGGTATAAAAGGAAAAACCCTAACCACGTTTTTTATAAGTTGTTGTTGTTGTGTGTGTGAATCTTTTGTGAAATTTAGAGGCGTTTGCCTTCACATATACTTAGAGTTATCAAGGATTAAGACTATGTCAAGAACTTGGTGATCATTCACTTGCTGAATTAAGAGCTTAACGATATACAAGCGGGAGTGCTTGTGCTTGCTGGGAATCCAAGAAGGAAGTAGTCCATGGACTCGGAGCTGTTACGTGGTCGTGGTAGTAAGTTTCCTACTCGAGGTAGTAATAAGATGTTAGTGGTCTAAGTCGTTATTATGTAAATTTCAATTTCTTCATAGTGGATTTAGTTTTACCTTGAAAATAGTTAAGTTAAATCCTCCCCAGGTTTTTTACCGGTTTAGTTTTCCTGGGTTATCATATCATTGTGTTGTTCATATTTCCGCTGCTTTGCATGATATGATTGTTTTGTGTTAACCTAGATTTGCATAATTTACCTAAGTTAATAATTTGACTAAATAACTAGGTTAATTTGATTGTGTTAAGGGTCTAAATATTTTACACAATGCTAATTAATATGATGCTTTTGATGAGGCTTTGAACCAATGCCAATTGATATGCATTGATTCTAAAAATATGTACGATGCAAAAAATATGAAATATGTGCAACAAGAAATGACTCTTATACACACAAACTTACATGCTTGCGAGTTTTAAACTGAAATCGTGACTTAAACTTATACACGTGTGCATTTTAAACTAAAATTATCACTTCAATTGGCAGAGGCAGTGACTGCCTGTGATTTGTAATTCTGCCATGGGTCACTTGGCACTGTAACTCATACCTTACTATATAACCAGGCATGGGGGGTGACAAGAATTCGTATCAGTTATAAGAGAGTATACTTAGCAGTTAGAAAGCTAGGCATGACAACCATTCAAAAGTCTCTTCTTCTATTTCATATTCTTTTGCTCTCCTCACTGGAAGTGAGGATCACATCATCTCCAACGACACAAGCAGAAGCTCTCATCAAATGGAAAAAAAGTCTCTCTCCCTCTTCATCTCTTAATTCATGGTACCTCACCAACCTCAACAATCTTTGCAATTGGACAGCCATAGTTTGCCACACCACAGGAACTGTCTCAGAAATAAAACTGTCCGATGCAAACCTCTCTGGTACACTTACCCAATTTGACTTCGCTTCATTTTATAATCTCACCCACTTGGACCTCAACAACAACACACTTGGAGGATCGATACCACCAGCCATCGGCAACCTCTGGATGCTCACTTACTTGGACTTGGGCAACAACCAGTTTGAAGGAAACATACCAACTGAGATAGCACAGTTGACAGAGCTTCAGTATCTTAGTCTTTACAACAACAGTCTCAATGGTACCATCCCCTATCAACTCAGCAATCTTCAAAAGGTATGGTACTTAGACCTTGGAGCAAACTACTTAGTATGTCTTGATTGGTCCAACTTTTCAGGCATGCCTTTCTTGACCCACCTCAACTTAATGCTCAATGAACTCACTTCTGAATTCCCAGAGTTCGTAACAAGTTGCCAGAATTTGACATACCTTGACTTGTCTCAGAATTATTTGACAGGCCCAATACCAGAATTGGTATATACCAATCTGGGCAAGCTCACACACTTCCACCTGACTAACAACCTGTTCCAAGGACCATTGTCATCAAATATTTCCAAGCTTTCCAAGCTCATAGAACTTCGCCTAGGAAATAATAATTTCTTCAGTCCAATTCCTGGAGAAATGGATTTGATGTCCGATCTTCAAACATTTGAATTGTATAAAAATTCATTCCAAGGGATGATTCCTTCCTCAATAGGTCAACTCAGGGAGCTTCAGTCCCTTGATCTTGGAAACAATGCCTTGAATTCCACAATCCCTTCTGAGCTAGGCCTTTGTACCAACCTCACCTACTTGGCCTTAGCAGTGAACAATCTCACTGGCCTGCTTCCTTTGTCATTGTCCAATCTGACCAAAACTACCGAGTTGGGTTTATCAGATAACTCTCTTTCTGGTGATATTTCACCTAATTTAATTGCCAATTGGACTCAATTAGTCTCATTGCAACTCCAAAATAATCAGTTCTCCGGGAAAATTCCTGCAGAAATAGGCCTGCTGACAAAGCTGAAATATCTTCTTATGTACAATAATACGCTCTCTGGATCAATTCCCTTAGAGATAGGAAATATGAAAGATCTATTTGCTTTAGACCTTTCAGGGAACCAGCTTTCCGGTCCAATTCCTCTGACATTGTGGAATCTCACAAACCTTCAAGTCTTACAGCTTTTCTATAACAATCTTAGTGGCATACTTCCACCGGAGATTGGAAAAATGAAGTCTTTGGTTACTCTTGATCTCAACACTAACCGATTGTATGGACAGTTGCCGGAAACCATTTCTCAACTAAATAGTTTACAGTCATTCTCTGTGTTCACCAATAATTTCTCTGGCGGCATACCCACTGACTTTGGGAAGTATAGTCCTGATTTAAACTACGCTAGCTTTTCAGACAACAGCTTCTCTGGGGCACTGCCATCTGAATTGTGCAGTGGTTTTGCTCTTGAAGATTTAACGGTGAATAACAACAGCTTTACAGGATCCTTGCCTGAGTGCTTGAGGAATTGTTCAAAGCTACATAGAGTCCGGCTTGATGGGAATAAATTCACTGGAAACATTACAGAAGCCTTTGGAGTTCATCAAAATCTTAATTTCGTCGCTCTTAGTGATAACCAATTTGTTGGTCATCTCTCATCAATGTGGGGAGAATGTAGAAATCTCGCCAATTTACAGATGGACAGAAATAGAATTTCTGGAAAAATCCCTGCCGAGCTTGGGAAGTTAACCAATTTGCAAGTTCTAACGCTGGACTCGAACAAACTGTCTGGGGAAATTCCAGATGAACTGGGAAATCTAGGCCTGCTTTACAGGCTTAATTTGAGCCAGAATTATATGACAGGAGAGCTCCCTAAGAGTCTAGGCAATTTGAGCAAGCTCCAGCATCTTGATTTGTCAGAGAACAGCCTGACTGGTAACATACCAGTAGAGCTTGGCAATTGTAACGGCTTATTGACATTGAACTTAAGCCACAACAAGATATCTGGTGGCATACCATCCAAGCTTGGCAACCTAGTATCATTGCAATATATGTTAGATCTCAGCAGCAATTCCCTCTCTGGAACAATACCCCAAAACCTTGGAAAGCTTACAGCGGTTGAGTATCTCAATCTTTCACATAACCACCTCTCTGGGAGAATCCCGGAAGCATTATCAAGCATGGTTAGTCTACATTCCATTGATTTTTCTTACAACAACTTGACTGGTGAAATCCCAACTGGAAAAAATTTCCAGCAAGTGGCAGCAAAATCTTATGTTGGAAACTCAGGTCTTTGTGGAAAAGTAGAAGGATTATTTCCCTGCAGTCCAGTATCCCTTCCCCACAAATCCTCAAATACTACGAAAAAGGTCCTTATTGGTGCCATTGTTTGGGTTTCTGGCTTATTATGTCTTGCAACTGTTATTGTTGGAATTCTAGTACATAGTCGAACCACCAAGTTCTGTGATGAGGAGGGTAGTAGTATAAAGTATGAGAGATTTGAATCAATGATATGGGAAAGAGAAGCAAAATTTATGTTTGGGGATATACTGAATTCCACTGAGGACTTCAATGAGAAGTACTGCATTGGGAAAGGAGGATTTGGAAGCGTTTACAAAGCAGTGTTGCCAACAGGTCAAGTTGTAGCAGTTAAAAGGCTTAACATACCAGACTCTAGTGACATTCCCACTATAAATCGCCGAAGTTTTGAGCATGAGATACGAACTCTGACAGAGGTTAGGCATCGACATATCATTAAGCTATATGGCTTTTGTTCCTGGAAAGGTTGCTTGTTCTTGGTTTATGAATATGTAGAGAGAGGTAGTCTAAGAAAAGTATTGTATGGGGCGGAAGGGGAAGCAGAACTAGGCTGGTCTACAAGGGTGAAAATTGTGCAAGGAGTGGCTCATGCTATGGCCTACTTGCACCATGATTGCTTTCCGCCAATTGTGCACAGGGATGTGTCTTTGAACAACATATTGCTGGAAATGGAATTTGAACCACGGCTCTCAGATTTTGGCACCGCGAGACTATTAAGCTCAGAGTCATCCAACTGGACAACAATTGCTGGGTCTTATGGTTACATGGCACCAGGTAATCGAACATTTTAGTCATCTGTATATTCTTGTTCCCATTTCTTCAATAGTTTTCCAAGTCAAAAAATAACTGACTAGATTCATAGAAGGGAAGTAGGTTCCAATTAGTTTAACTAGTAAAATCTTTTGTTGTCGAGCAAGACAGCTGAGGTTCAAACCCTACCTACAATAAAAGATTAAAACAATATGGGTTGCTGTCACATGGTAAACTATTTTCTAGTAGTTTTCATAGACAATGTTCTCAAAATAGAAAGTATTTTCCTCATATCTCTACTATGTTCTTATTTAGATTATACATTGAACATAAATGATTTTTACACTTTTGGTATGGAAATGTTTCAAATAACATTTATTTGTTTCATTTTCTACTTATTTTAATTTGTAGAGCTTGCAATCACAATGAGGGTCACAGATAAGTGTGATGTTTATAGTTTTGGAGTGGTGGCATTGGAAGTCATGATGGGAAGGCATCCAGGGGAACTTCTAGCATCCTTGTCATCATCATCATCGGCTACAGCAACCTTATTGGAAAACCAGGAATTGCTTTTGAAGGATATTCTAGACCAACGCCTTCCTCCTCCCACAGGTCAATTGGCAGAGGCAGTGGTGTTTGTTGTCACCATAGCCTTAGCATGTACGCGTAGCACTCCAAAATCACGACCAAATATGCTTTTTGTTGCCCAAGAACTAGACATGGCAAAACGGGCGGGGCAGGTCGGGTTCGGGTCGGGTCAATCGGGTTGCGGGTCAAACGGGTCACGGGTCAAAAACGGGTCATCTTAAGCGGGTTAAAAACGGGTTCGGGTCAATCGGGTTGCAGGTCGGGTCGGGTTGACCCATATTTTTCACATGAATTTTTTTTATTTTATTTTATTTTTTATAAATAAAACAACATGCATTTGTCATTTGAAAAGTTATGCAACAAATTATGTAATTTTGACTTTACCACTTATATCAAGAATGAATTCAGTTAAACTTATTAATACTTATTCAATAATTTTAAAATTATACAAATCCTAACATTGCTATCTAAAATAAAATAACACAAACATTAATAAAACAAATACACATGTTTTATTTCTACACAATATCAAAATTCCAAAATATAAAACAAAATTACAAATGACTTATTGGATAACTCATTTGATAAAGAATAAAAACATATAAGAAATTTGCAATCTTGAAAATTAATTTTATAATCTATTATCAATTGTAGTTGGCACTCTATTTCAATTTGAGATATACGTTAAAATTGGATTGCTTACTTATTTGTACATGGTCTCTTTTATGAATATCATATCATTGTTAAGCAACACACACTCTAGAAAATATCATAATTTATTTTGAAAAGCCGTTTATTTTGGACATAAATTGTTAAAAAATAAGTCTAAGTATTCATAATTTATGCTAATTTAATACTTTGACTTCACTATTTTTACACTTGTAAATGTTTCTCATACATGTCTACAATTTTAAATCTATATTTTTAACTCTACTGTAACCATATTATCTTAGCATGTACTTTTTTATTTAATATCTAAAAATCTGTACTCATTACAGAATGCTCAACCTTTTATCTTTTAATTAATTTGCATATGTAACTGTATCAATTGTTTCCTTAAAACTCACAATAAACAATTAAACTACTATTGTCTTAATTTTACTTTTTCTTTTTTACCAAAAAAAAAAAAGTTTTAAAAAAGTGATTCGGGTTCGGGTCGAGTTGCGGGTCGGGTCGGGTTGACCTGCAAAAAACTTGAAAAACTCGGGTTGGGTCACGGGTCAACCCGTTTTTGTTTCGGGTCAAAAAAATCGGGTTCGGGTCGAGTATTTTTCTGGTCGGGTCAGGTCGGGTCAAAAAATTTTGACCCGTTTTGCCATGTCTACCAAGAACTATCAGCTCAAACCCATGCTTTTCAGTCTGAGCCGTTTGGCATGATTACCATTAGCAAGCTAACAGGCTTTCAAAAATAAAACACTCTTTGGCTAGTGAGTGTGTTTTTTGGATATGGCCTAGGAAGGGTTGTGGCTATGCTTACTAAATCCTAGTTCATAATCTTAGGAAGTTAGGATCAAAATTTGCTTGAAATGGCTTGTGTAAATTTTTTTTTCCGTAGTCTATGTAAGTGCTGAGTGAATAAGATGTTCAATCTCTAGGCTCAAAATAATATTCTTATGGACCGAGAAAAAAATATATAAAATTTTTATTATTTTCTATGATTGAATGGTAAGATCTAGAGCATTCAAGGCTGTAACCCGTAAACAACTTTATGGCTGTAGAACATCTCAATTGTTGTGTCAAAGGTATGTGGACAATATCTTATACTCCTCAGACAAGTAATGTCTTTTGGCAAGAATGCAGGGTCTAATTCAATATAGCAATTCACTAAGCCTATAAATAAGTTCTCCTCGTCCTCCTATTTGGATATATACACCTCTAGTGTCTATAGAAAAGCTAATTCGCATTCTGTGTGTTCTTTACTCGTACTCTTTACATAAACATAGTATTGGAAGTCATGATAAAAAGGCACCCAGGGGAACTCCTAGTGCCCCTATCACCATCTTAGACATCAACTACATCAACCTTGTTGGACAACCAAGAATTTCTTTTGAAGGATGTTATAGATCAACAGGTAAATTGGCAGAGGCAGTGGTGTTTGCAGTCACCATAGCCTTCGCATGCACGTGTACCACTCCAGAGTGGCGACCAACCATGCATTCTGTTGCACAAGAAATATCAGATCAGACCCACGCTTTTCTATCTGAGCCGTTTGACATGATTACCATTAGCAAGCTAATAGAGTATAAGAAAGAAGGAGAAATTATATTTTATCACCCCAAACTAAATCTCATGTTACACCTTGTATCATAAGTTTTTTGAATGCACTTTTTGCACCCTAAACTATGACCTTGTTACACTTTGCACCCTGATGTTAAGTTTGCTAGTAACTTGGATAAAAAAAATATGACACCATATGAAAAGACTTAATTTCCCTTATTCTCAATGTTTTAATAACAAAAAATAAATTACATTTTACCACCCTAAACTATACTCTTTATTACACTTTGCACACTAAACTTCAAATTTTCATCTAAATTAATAACAAACTTAACGGCAAAGTGCAAAGTGTAACATGAGTCATAGTTTAGGATGCAAAATATGCATTTAAAATGTTTATGGTGCACAGCGTAACATGAGGTATAATTTAGGCCGTAAAGTGTAATATCCAAAAAATAAAGCAATCTATATCTAGTGAGTGATTTTTGGTTTTGGCCTACTAAGGGTTGTGACTAATGCTTATTAAATCCTAGTTCAAAATCTAAATATCAAAGTTTGCTTCAAATGGGTTGTATTATGTATGTGCTTAGTCAATAAGATGTTCAATCTCTAGGCTCCAGATAACATTGTTATGGATTGGGAAAAAAAAATTATTATTGTCATTAGTTGCTAGAATTGAATTGTAAGATTTAGCATTCAAGACTGTAAACAACATAAAGTTGACAGAACATTTCAATCATTGTGTGTAAAGTTACCTGGACAATATCTTTAAACTTTTTGGGCGTTGCAATATCTTTCGGCAAGTCCATGAGCCGAATGATTTCTGATATTTCTTGCTCTCCTGTCATCTATCCAAGCTCGATCTCACCCCCTCATCTTTCTCACTTGTCTAGCTACCTCACTAACCATATCTCTAGAAATTTTTAATTGCATGTTTGACTAAGTTAGATCCCACAAACACAACCAATAATAGCCAAACATACAATCTCCAATATCATTATTTTTTATTAATAATCTATAAAATAATGTGTGCTAACAATAAAATTATTCACATTTAATCTTTCAGTTTTGCTTAATCGATCCTTGACCTACAGCTCTCTACGAATCGTAGGTAATAAAAATTAAAAAGTTATAGTTTAGAAATCCGATAGCTATGGAGTAACCCGAAGAATAAATTTGTATATACCTGTATACTATATTTCTTTCATCAAGCCACATTGTATACGATTTTTCTAGTTTGTAAAAATTAGGCTTTACTAGCCAGTTTGGAAATATTACAAAGCATGGGATGTACACTTTTTTTATTGGTTGTTTCAAGATAATCACTACCTCCTTATTTGATAAATAGACTACTTTTAGAAAATCCAAACCTTTAAAACAATTATCGTGGAGTGGATCTCAACAATAAAAATACTAAATGATTTAAAACTTTATACTGGACAATGGAGCGGATTTGAACATTCACAATTTTTTCTTTGTTATTCCAACCAAAATCACTTTCAATTTGACAAGAAATCTCATAATTTCTTTATAACTTGTACTTTATATATATATATATATATATATATATATATGTGTGTGTTAAGTTTTAGGTTCCTGTAAACTAGATTGTTTAACCTAATTAATTAACCAAGGTGATTAACAAGATTGTTATTCAAGATTAGGTTAAACACAAATAAACACAACCAGTAAAGCAGCGGAAAAATAAGGAACACAAAGATCTGATGACTCAGGAAAACCAAACTGGTAAAAAACTTGGGAAGGATTTAACCTAACTATTCTCAAGCTAAAAAACAAATCCACTATGAAAGAATTGAAGTTTGTATAATAGAACTTAGACCACTAACATTCTATTGCTACCTCGAGTATAAAACCATGACCATGTGATAGCTCTGAGTCCACAGACTACTTCTTTCTTTGATTTTGCAACAACCACAAGTCTCCGACTTGTGACTTTGAGACTCCACTCAAAGGTTTAAGATCTTTTTGAAAATTCTTTATGCAGCAACTAAATCAACCATCGAGTTCTTGATGTGAATCTTGATCTTGATAGCTCTATGTGTGTGTACGAAGGTAAACACCTCTCAAATCTTACAAAAGATTCATCACACAACTTAACAAAAACTCTAGAGAGCTTTTGGGTACAAAACCCTAGATCTACAAAAGAGGCACTCTTCTCTCTCTGAAAAGCCTTTCAAAAATGTGCTTAGGGTTTCCTTTATATACTAGAAGAAGTAGATTTGAAACCTTAATCCTTTTTGGACTTGAATTGCTGTTGGGCTAACCTTAAAATTCTGCAGACTTGTATTTTGATCGGTCGAGCCTGTCTTTTAATCGATCGAACCAGGCAGTTTCTGAATTTTTTTTTTCTTTTTTCTTTTTTTCTGCAGCTTGTATATTCTTGAATCTTGACTTGTATCACCTTGAGCATTGTCTAATAATACCTATAGACTCTAGGATTTATATCTAGATAAGTTTGTATTCACGATTTGCCAATTGTTCTAAACTTTTAGAACTTAACAATCTCTCCCTTTGGTAATTCGTGACAAAATTTACATATAAAATGAAATGCTTAAATACAAGAATAACTCAGTACAATAAATTACCCAAATTACAATTCAACCTAACTACTATTTATCAATTGCAAAAGTAAATAGCAATCCAATATACTATTTCTTTCATCAAGCCATATTTTCCCACATAAGAAAAAAATCACTGCATGGTTAGAGCATTTAACTAGTTCATTCCAAAAAAAAAAAAAAAAAAAAAAAAAAAATTATATTTTAACATAAAAATATATTTTTTCTATTTTGCATAACTACTTTTCAAAAATACCTAACTTTATCTATTTTATATTATATTTTAATAAAATAATTTTTCTTTATCAATTTTTTCTTACTTTCTCAAATCATCTTTCTCTTGCACTTTGTGTATATCAGACTATCAGCAAAGAAGTATTAAAAATAGAATGCACTGAATAATAATAGTGCAAAGTTCAAAGTAAAAAAAAAAAAATTCAAATTTACACAGATTTATATAAATTGATATAAGTGACTTTTGAAATTATATATGCAAAATTTACCCTTATCTTATTGTAGAATTGTTTGTCTGTTGAGTACTGTTTTGCGGCTTTCTAAGAACTTAGAGCATTCACAATGATGCTTTTAAATTGCTAAATTGCTAATTTTAACAACTCACACCACAAAAGCATGCTACATTGATGGCGTTGTAGAGAGGGAAAATTTCTGGCCTATCACAAGCTGACACATCATGCCACTAAGTCCACAAGGCACGTGTAAGCGATGATGCAAGTGAGTCAGCGGGTGTAAGTAATGATGCAAGTGAGTTAGCACGTGTAGGCGATGACCCAAGCAATCCGGCGTGTGTAAGCGATGACATAAGCAGACCAATCAAGCTGTGACATGTGTCACCAATCAGACTCCACCATGTGTCGCTCACCCACACCCAAACTCCTATAAATAGAAGCCTTCCTAAGGCATTTGAACACACCAAGCCATCTAGAGCACAAGCAACATCAAATAAGCATTCAGAAGTATTAAAACTCTGCTGTGATCAAACCCTGAAGCCTCCAGGAACTTTAAGAACTTTAACCTCGAATATGAAGAACATTCGAAGCTGAATCATCCAAACTACTTGTCTAGATCTCAAAGGTTGCTAGAATCAAGCTCAAAACCCTCTAGAAACCTCAACAAATCACAAATCAGCGAAGCTCTACGGATTCAAGCCTTCAAAGCCCTGAAGAACTTCCACCACAAACCTTCAGAATAGAAGAATGCATGAAGAACACACGAAGAACACGAAGAACGTGAAGAACAAAGTATTTCTAACAAGCTCATAGCCAGAGATTCATCGTAATTCTATTTCAAAGATCTTCGACCCATCATTCAGCCAAATTGAAGGATATCTTGTGTTCGAATCAAAATCACATCACAAATCTTTCAAGGAGATCGAATAAGGGGATCACTCTTTTGTAATCACAAAGAATTGTACCACACATTCATCAATACAACTTCTCATTTGTGAAACTATTTTACTTGTTTGATTTATTTTGAACTAAGAAATTTAGTCTTCTACAAATTTTGGCACGCCCGGTGGGACCTTTTTGCCTCTCATCTCTTACTCCTCCAAAAGAGAAGAAATTCGATTTGCTACCAGCTTCAATAGCCTCTAACAAGAATGCCCGAAAATCAGTGGTTGATGCTTCCATTGCCGATGATTATGTTGGCCCAATCACTCGCAGTCGATCCAAGAAAGCAAACTTCATAATGTCATCTCCTTAGACTTTCTTGCAAATAGGAAAGCTACCGCTAAAGATTCATTTCATTTGGAGATTGATAATGAATCATCCACGACAAGGACCTTTTCCATCAACTCTTCACCCGTAATGAGAAATTTAAGGAATAAAGTGCCTTTGACTCCTCCTGTTCCATCATTTACCCTATCATATATGGAGGTTATGCTAGTGATGATGACTAACACCTCTACCATGGAAGAAAACATGGCTGAAATGGAACAAAGGGTTATCCTTCTCACAAAAGCACTGGAAGATAAGGATGTTAAAATTGCAACCTTGATGAACAAACTGAAGGTACAAGATTTGGGTGAATCAAGTCTTGGCCCTGAGTACCCGCCTAGCTTCATCTTGAAAGGAGAAAACACTAGGGTTGACAAGGAAAAAGGGGTTGGAGAAACTTCTCAACATGGAAATTCCACCTCAATAGCCTCACTATCTGTCTAACAACTGCAAGACATGATAATGAATACCATTCGAGCACAATATGGGGGTTCTTCCACTAATTCTCGCATATATTCAAAACCCTATACAAAATGCATCGACGACATGAGAATGCCAAATGGGTATCAGCCTCCTAAGTTCCTACAATTTGATGGGAAAGGCAACCCAAAACAACATATTTCTCACTTCGTGAAAACTTGTGAGAATGCAGGAAATTAAGGGAGTCTCTTGGTAAAACAGTTTGTTCGTTCAGTAAAAGGGAATGCCTTTGATTGGTATACAGACTTAGAACCCGAGTCAATCGATAGTTGGGAACAACTTGAAAGAGAGTTCCTCAACCGATTCTACAGCACACGTCGCACGGTAAGCATGATGGAACTTACCAATACTAAGCAGTGGGAAGACGAGCCCATTGTTGACTATATCAATCGGTGGCGTTCTTTGAGTCTAGATTGTAAAGATAGACTTTTTGAAATATCTGCTGTAGAAATGTGCATCCAAGGCATGCATTGGGGACTTCTTTACATCTTACAAGGGATAAAGCCCCGAACATTTGAAGAGTTAGCGACTCGTGCGCATGACATGGAGCTAAGCATTGGTAGCCATGGAAATACGAAGCCTCCCGTGCTTGAGGAAAGGAAAGAAAGAAGGGAAATAAGGAAGAGTGATAAGAATGCGAAGAGTAACATCAAAGACTCAATGAATATCAACTCTGCCCCAGTCAAAATTTCAACAGGAAAAATGAAGGCTAATGAAAAGAGGCCTGAAAGAGGCCAACGACGTGAGACACATCTCTCGTCATTCCAGGAATGGGAACAAAGGACGTATCCTTCCCAGATGTTGATATGCCCGAAATGCTAGAACAATTCCTCAAACTTAAATTAATTGAATTTCCAGAATGCAAATGACCAGAAGAGATAGGAAAAGTTGATGACCTAAACTATTGTAAGTATCATCGCATCATAAGTCATCCAATCCAAAAATGCTTTGTTCTCAAAGAACTTATCATGAAGTTAGCTAAGGAAAGGAAAATCGACTTGGATTTTGATGATGTGGCCGAGTCAAACCTTGCAACGTTCGCTTGTGGGTCACATAGTTGCATATCTCCAACTATTAAGCTGGGGGCAAATACCATACTTATCCAGTTTGGTTCTCTGGAGTTGGTTCAAGTTCAGCTTTCACGAGAAGCATTTGACTATAACTCAAATGATGATAGAAGATCGACAATGGATGAAGAGGAAGGTTGGACGATGGTTACTCGTAAGAGATGGAAGAAAAGACGAGAGTTCCCTCTTCATTTGGTCACCCAAGAGCCTAAAAGAGCACAAAGCTTGATTCAACTTCAATCAAGAGGGAGGAACGATAAAAGGCGAAAAAGACTGGGCACAAAAATGAATAACGATTTGGCACAAACCCAAAACCTTCGAAATCGCATCACATTAGAAGAATTCTTCCCCAAAGGATTCTTTCAAAATGGCTCAGTAGAAGCCGTTCACACAGGCTCTTGTTATGAAATTCATGATGAAAAGAAGGATATTGATCATGGTGGGCTAGGTGAGACTTTGGAAAAACTCCAATCTCAAGATGATGAAGTTGAACCCTTATAGTTCCCTACCTCACCAAAAGAGGTGATCACCCAAGCTCTTGAAAAACTGGAGATGTGCATTCCTTAAGCCAACGTGCTTCAACAAACCTAAGAATGTTGTGCATGCTCCCCAGACATGACTTTCACTGATGAGGATCTGTTGTTAGGCTCTAAGCCCCACAATCGTCCACTTTATGTCTCTGGTTATGCACGTGAACAAAAGATAGATCGTATCCTTATTGATGGAGGTTTAGCTGTTAATATACTACCAAAAATGACGATGAGACGACTTGGTCTTACTATGGAGGAGTTATCGCATAGTTGTTTGGTCATTCAAGGTTTTAACCAAGTAGGACAACGCACGATCGGTATGATACACCTGGAACTAATCATTGGAGAATTGACAAGCAATGTGTTGTTCCATGTTATTGATGCCAAGACAACCTACAACGTGTTGTTGGGATGTCCATGGATCCACAAGAACAGAGTAGTGCCGTCAACTTTTCATCAATGTTTCAAGTACATTCAAGGTGGAGTACAAAAGGTCAATGCCGACTTAAAACCTTTTACTGAGACTGAAGCTCACTTTGCTGACGCAAAGTTCTACGTGGAAGATGACGTTCCTAATGAAGTTCTCCCAGTTTAGATCCCACCTACAGAAACCAAGCCAAATGAAAAGAAGCATGTTAGATTCATGATTAGAAAGGATGCTCCTTCCCCAAAAGAAGGTCCAGAATGTGGAGATAATCATTCTAGTGGATCTACCAGTAATTCAGTGGGAGCAAAGATCTCAACACCTTTTGACGATCTTCCATTTCTTCGTTATGTACCATTATCATGCCGCAAGAAAGGACAGTCATCGTTCATGGAATGCCTTCATTCAGTAGCAAACAAGGGAAGGCATTTTACAAAGCTCACGATGGAGGATGTAGCCATATTGAAGGAAAATCATGCCATGCCTTTAACTTCATTCACAAATCCTTTGTCCTCGAAGCCATTGAATGGATTCGTAAGGTCTTCGCAAAATTTGACTAAACGTGGTGTTCTACCAAGTGAACAGACGAAAAGATGGTTCGACCCAAAGGCATATAGGCTTTTAACCAAAGCAAGCTACAATTTCTCAAAACAAGGCGACCTAGGGAAACTGATTCCAGAAGTCACCGGAGAGAAGGTGCATGGCTTCAGCAAAACACAAAGGAAAATGCGGCTTTAAGGACATGAAATTCCTATCCCAAAGACCAGATTAGGTTATACTCTAGAAAAATCGGCTCAGATATGGATCAAGAAAAGAAGCAATGCTGCAAGTTCCCAATACATAACAGTGGAAGTCAGCGAAAGTTCAAATAAAAGAAAAGATCACTTTGCATTGCATGTCTCGGTGTTTGATTGCATCAATGCTCCATCGTCATGAATCACATAGTTCGACAGGTTAAATACAACTTGCTTAACACAAAATCAGAACACTCTTGCTCGTAGATTAGTCTTTGATTGGTTGGGGGCAATGAAAGGGCTTGTCAATGGCCATCCTCAAAATTCCATAAACTTTGAGGTTCAAGGGGAGGAGAAAGCTAATGACGGGATCCACAGTAGCATTCCTTCACGCATGAAACGTAGCTCTATGTTAGACATCAACACCGAAGGATCTCTTAAAGTCAAAAGGCGAACGGTTGTACACACAGGATAATCAGTTGTTCGCAATGAGCAAATTGAAGAAGTATCATCCTCATTTCATATTACAGTAGAAGAAGATACACTCTCAGATGTTGAAGCAACCAATGAAGAAGTCGACGAAGCTCCTCCAACTTTGGAAGACGGAGGACAGGCTATAGTTGATGAACTTAAAGAGATCAATTTACGAACTGCTGAAGAGCCTCGACCAACTTTCATCAGTGCGCTTCTTACCCCTGAAGAAGAAGAAGGATACTTTAAGCTCCTAGTAGAATATAAAGATGTGTTTGCTTGGACTTACAAAGAAATGCCTAGACTCGATCAAAGTATTGCTCTACACCATTTGGCAAAAAAGAAAGGTGTACACTCAGTCAAACAATCTCAAAGATGCTTTCAGCCGGAGCTTATTCCTCAAATAGAAACTGAGGTCAATAAGCTAATTGAGGCGGGCTTCATTCATGAAGTACAGTACCCGTAATGGATCGCTAACATCATCCCTGTCAAAAAGAAGAATGGACAAATCCGGGTGTGCGTTGACTTCCGTGATTTGAACAATGCATGTCCCGAGGATGATTTTCCATTGCCCATCATTAAGGTCATGGTTGACGCCACTACCGGTCATGAAGCTTTATCTTTCATAGATGGTTCTTCAGGTTACAATCAAATTCGAATGAATCCCAAGGATGAAGAGCTTACAGCTTTTCGTACTCCTAAGGGCATTTACTGCTACAAAGTAATGCCTTTTGGACTAAAGAACGATGATGCTACTTATCAACGGGCCATGCAAAAGATCTTTGATAATGTACTTCATAAACATGTGGAGTGTTATGTCGATGATTTGGTGGTTAAAAAAAAAAAGGAGGGAAGACCATCTGGTAGACCTACGGTCCGTGTTCAGTTGCCTAAGGAAATATCAGCTTAAAATGAACCCCCTCAAATGCGCTTTTGGCGTAACATCTGGGAAGTTCCTTGGTTTCATTGTGAGGCATCGCGGCATTGAAATTAACCAATCCAAAATTGAAGCGATCTAGAAAATGCTGGAACCCAAGAATTTATGAGAACTTAAAGGCTTGCGGGGAAGACTTGCCTACATACGGCGATTTATCTCAAACTTGGCTGGTCAATGTCAACCTTTCAATAGGCTGTTGAAGAAGGATGTGCACTTCGAATGGGATGAGGCTTGTAGCAACGATTTTACAAGCATCAAAAGATACTTGCTTAATCCTCTGGTTTTAGGTGCTCTTACCCCGGGAAAGCCTTTAGTGTTGTACATTGCGGCACAAGAAAAGTCTCTAGGTGCTCTTATGGCGCAAGGAAATGAGGAGGGGAAGGAAAGAGCCCTTTATTGTTTGAGTTGAACTCTCAATGGGGCTAAATTAAATTATTCTCCTCTTGAAAGGACATGTCTTGCTCTTTTCTTTGCTATAGACAAGTTGAAGCACTACATGCAAGCATATACAGTACATTTGATAGCAAGGGCAGACCCGATCAAATATGTCCTCTCCAGGCTAGTGGTTTCAGGTCGTATAGCTCGATGGGCAGTCCTGCTACAATAATATGACCTTGCATATGTTCCACAAAAAGCCGTCAAAGGACAAGCATTGGCAGATTTCTTAGCTGATCACCCGGTTCCCTCTGATTGGGAATTCTTCGATGATTTCCTAGATGAAGACGTGTTTTATATTGAAGTAATGCTACCGAGGACGATGTTTTTTGATGTGGTTGCGCGTTGAGAAGGAGCAGGGGCAGGTGTGGTGTTTGTTTCTCCACAATGACAAATACTTCTATACTCATTCTCATTAAGTGAAAACTTTGCTCCAACAACGTGGCCGAATATCAAGCATTAATTATTGGCCTACAAATGGCTATTGAGATGGGCATATCGCAACTTGAGATCTTTGGGGATTCCAAATTAATTATCAGCCAAATCTTAGAGCAATATGACGTCAAGAAAGAATACCTTATCCCCTATTGCAGATATGAGAAGAAGTTGCTAGCAAATTTTGAGGCAATTACATTAGAGCATATACCAAGGAAGGAGAATAGACAGACTGATGCTTTAGCTAATTTGGCTACCGCCTTAGCATTATCCCAGGAAGAGACCGCCAAAGTTGCTATTTCTCAAAGCTGGGTAGTACCTCTTGTGGTTGAAGAAGAAGAAGAAGAACAAGCCAACATCATCTCTGTATGCCTTGTTGAAAAAGAAGATTGGCGACAAGCGATCATTGAGTACCTTCAACATGGAAGACTCCAGGATGATAAACACCACAAGACCGAAGTTCGGCGATGGGCTGCTCGATTCATTTACTATAAAGAAACTCTCTTCCCCCGTTCATTTGATGGTTTATTCATCCGTTGCTTAGGAGAATAAGAGGCTAAACAAGCCTTGGAGGAGGCTCATTCTAAAATATGCGGTGCACACCAATCAGGTCCTAAGTTACACTACAGAATTAAGCGAATGTGTTACTATTGGCCTACGATGGTGCAAGATTCCATGAAGTATGCTAAAAAGTGCGAAGCTTGTCAGTATCATGCAAACTTCATCCACCAGCCGCCAGAACCTCTACACCTAACTATAACTTCTTGGCCTTTTGATGCATGGGGGCTTGATGCAATAGGACCATTACCAAAATCATCCGGTGGCCATTTGTATATCTTGGCTACAACTGATTACTTCTCGAAATGGGTAGAAGTTGTGCCCCTTAGGGAAGTGAAGAAAGAAACGATGGTCAATTTCATTTGAACTCATTTGATCTATCAGTATGGTGTCCCTCGATATATCATAACTGATAATGGCAAACCGTTCTACAATAAGCCAATGACGGAGTTATGCGAGAAATTTGCATTTAAACAATACAACTCCTCCATGTACAATGCCCAAGCGAATGGATTAGCTGAAGCCTTTAACAAGATGCTTGGCAATTTGTTAAAGAAGGTGGTATCCAAGACTAAGCGAGATTGGCATGAAAGAATTGGAGAAGCATTATGGGCATATCGAACAACATTTCGTATGCCTACTCAAGCAATGCCATATTCTCTTGTCTATGGAGTGGAAGCCATCCTTCCCCTTGAATGCCAAATCCCATCATTACGAATTGCCATTCAAGAAGGGTTGACCAAGGAAGAAAATGCCAAGCTTAGGTTGTAAGAATTGGAGGCACTCGATGGAAAAAGGCTCGAGGCTCAACAACGCCTTGAGTGCTATCAAGCTTGTCTTTCGAGTGCATTCAATAAAAGAGTTAAACCGTGATTGTTGAAACTAAAAAATGCACCATTTAAAAAAAAAGTGATATAATTATATATATATATATATATATATATATATATATGAAAGAATGGAGTTCACGTGAATTTTGAGTTGCCAGGTAGTCTTCTAATGCCTATAAGCAAGGACTAGAGTAAGAAAAAGAAGGGCAGGTGGGCATTACTCTACCAATGTCCCCAAATAAAAAATAAAATAAAAAAAAGATAAAGGGTGAAAAAGATGGCCACGGCTGAAATTAAGGAGCACAGTTGGTGAAAGTGGGCTGAAAAGAAGGAGCTTAAAAAGACAATAACGGAACAAATTAAAGAGGAAAAAATGCTGAGAAGTGGGTCACGGCTCAACACAAAACTTGGAGTTGTGGAGGAAAAAAACTGACAAAAAAAATGGTACATGATCTGATCAGTTGAGAGAATAATAAGGGAGTAACTCCTTTGGAGTCTCTCTATAAATAGAGAGACACACTGAAAAAAAAAAAGGGCAGAAAAAAAAAGTGAAGAATTTAGAAAAGAGAAGAAGGCAAAAACACAAGAAAAAAAAAATAAAAAGAAAAGAGAAGTACACGCACAGCAAAGAAAAAGAAGAAGAAGAAGAGAGGCACGGATAGAGAGGCAGCAACATTAAGAGAGTAGTAATAGCATAGGTTTGTATATGAGATTTCATTAATCCTTTTCTTCTCTAAATCTCTCTCTCTCTTTTTCACATATGAATTTTTGCTTGGTAATGCAAATAGGGTCGGGTTTCATGAGGAGTTCCTAACTCTATCCATGAGGCTTTAAATACGAGTCCTGGACTCGTAACTACTATTTGTACATTACTAAATAAAATTTCTTTCAAGTTGTGGTGTAATGTCTTCTTTAATTAAAGTCCTTGACTCTATAAAAATAATGGAGTCCTTGACTCTACCCATCAATGGAGTCCTTGACTCTACAAAAAATAATGGAGTTCTTGACTCTACCCTATTAATGGAGTCCTTGACTCTACAAAAAAAAAAAATAAAAAAAATAAAAAATAAAGTCCTTGACTCTACCCTATCAATAGAGTTCTTGACTCTACAAAAATAATAGAGTCCTTGACTCTACCCTATCAATGGAGTCCTTGACTTTACAAAAAAAATGAAATTCTTGACTCTGCAAAAATAATAGAGTCATTGACTCTACCCCACCAATGGAGTCCTTGACTCTTTTAAATTTATGGAGTCCTTGACTCTAATTGTTTTAGTGGAGTCCTTGACTCCACTATATGAATTATGACAAATTCTTTGGGATTATTAATTCCTTAATCAAAATTAGAGTTAATAATTCCTAAAATAAAATGACCACAAAAATTGATTTAAGGAAATTCTCCAATTCCAGATATGTTCACAATGATTAAATTGCTTTAAATGAGTTTTCTTAAATTCGAGTATTTCAAGCAAAATGTCATTAAAATTCCTACAAAGAAGCAATAGAAAGAAAGGAAAAATTGCTTGGACATTTGATTTCTCAAAGATAGAATCCTTGGTTTAATTTCCATAAAAACATGGTCCATAACTTATCCTTGAGATTAAATCTATTATCTCACCCAAATTCAAAAATTATATCAATACTTAAATATCAAGTATTGACTTAAAGATCCATCATTTAGAATTGAACAAAACAATATTTGAGACTTTAAATCTAAGATCTCAAATTTAAGAACTACGAAGTGACTTGATCCTTACCAAGGGTACGTAGGCAACCTAAACAAATTATTAGGTGCAGTCACAAATAAATAAAAAACACATATTCCTTCAAACATAAAAGTAGATAAACTTATGTATAAAGATGACATGGTTGGAATCAAAGGGTCTTCCCTTGTAACAAGGGATTGTAATTAAGAGTTACATTATCTTCAATGGGCACTACTCACATCAATAAAACCCATACGCATAAAAGGCCTATGGGTGAAATTATGTTTGACGAATTTGACGATGTTTGTTAAACATAACTTGACAATACTTGTTAAACATAATTTGACGATGTTTGTTAAACATAATCTAATAATTATTGTTAACAATTTTCGTCAACAACGATCATTCCAAGTTGGTTACTTAATACTCGCCGTTCGAAGACCTATCATCACAACTCATTGTACATGCAATAAGTTCACTTCAAAATGGGATGGGCCTTATGTTGTGCAAGAAGTCTATACCAATGAAGCTTACAAGTTGATTGATCAGGAAGGTGTAAGGATCGGCCCCATTAATGGGAAGTTCCTCCAACGCTTCTATGCTTGAAAATCAAGGACTGCTCCTCGATAAGAGTTTAAACTGTCCACTGCAATGCTACAAGGGTACATGATGTCTTCCCATTACCTTTGAAAGCGTACAAATAAAGAAAAATTTTTCCCCCTCTATGTCACCATTTGCGAGTGTGGCATAATGGCTGGATGCCGTTGTCGCCCTTGAGGCCGAGGTCTCGAGTTTGATTAGTGGTGATACCCACCATTGCGCAATTACCCATCAAATGCCGTGGGGCGAGGATTACACACGTGAGCCCTCTTTTTTTGCCAAAAAAAAAAAAAAAAAATCATAAAAAAAAAAGTCAAAAAAAAAAAAAAATCAGTTGAACTACTTAATGACTTGATCCCTCTCTAGGGTACGTAGGCAACTTAGTATTTTTCACTAATTTCAGTCACATGAAAAGAAGAAAGATTGCCAATCTAGCTTGAATAGTTTTCCAATGGTCATCAATATGTTTTTAAGATCCCTTTGGTTGGCAAGGCCTTGCTTAAAGACAATCTACGTGGTATTTCCCGTCTTCTATGGATATTCTCCCACATTTATGAAGAATGTTTTACATCACTTATCTTCTGGGGGCATCTTCTTATACCTTGCAAGTCAGTGTTGTGTTGTATCATCTTTCCTCTATGGGCATGTTCTGACATCTTTGAAATCTTTGAAGTCTTGGCGGCATTCTTCTCACATCTTCAAAGTTTTGTTGACACCTCTTTGAATCCTTAAAGTCTTGATGGGAGCTTCTTGAAACTTCAAGGTTTTGTTGGCATTTCCTTGCATCTTCAAGGTCTTGATAGGGACTCCTTGCATCTTCAACGTCTTGTTGGTATCTCTGAAATCTTGATGTCTGGTAACAGTGCTAGGCACCCTCGATGTCTGAGCTATGTTGCCTCTAGAAATCGGTGTTGTTGTAGCTTTATTATAAAGGTCAATATTGGTGCAACTTCAATGCGAGTGCGGTGAAGTGTTACGTGGCTTCATGGTAAAGATGAATGTTGACATGGCTTCATGGCAAAGATGTATGTTAACATGGCTTCATGGCAAAGATGAATGTTGGCACGGCTTCAGTGTGAATGAAGTGTTGACATGGCTTCATGGCAAAGATGAATGTTAACATGGCTTTATGGCAAAGATGAATGTTGGCACGGCTTCAGTGTGAATGAAGTGTTGACATGGCTTCATGGCAAAGATTAAGTGTTGACATGGTTTCATGGCAAAGATGAATGTTAACATGGCTTCATGGTAACGATAAATATCGACATGGCTTCAATACAAATAAAATGTCGGAGCAGCTTTATGGCAAAAGAAGGGTGCTAGTGCATCTTCATTACAAAAGCAAAAGGTGGTGCGGCTTAATTGCCAATACTAGAGCCAATACGACTTCAAAGACGAGTATTGACAATAGCATTATATTCTTATGGAAACGTAGTTGCAAAGACGAATATCACTAAAAGATTGTTGATGCAAAAGAAGAACGTAATAACATGAAGGCATACGTCACTGCAAGAACGTTGCTATCAATGAAATACAAAGCTACCAAATAAAGGCAAACACTTATATGAGAACGTCAGCGTAAAATTTGATGTCAAAATCCGAAGTTCAAGAAAATCGTGCCGCGAAACAAAGACAAGCAACAAAAAAATTTTTGTCAGGGAAAAGATTTACAATAAATAAATAAATAAATAAAATCTTTGAACTACGTGATGGCTTGAGGGTACGTAGGCAACCTAGCATCTTTTGCTAAGTTCAGTCATGCCCTACAAAAAAGAAAAAAAAAGATTAGTACAAACAAAGCATAATATATGTATATATATTAAAAAAAAAAAAAAAGAAAAAAAAGAAAGAAAGAAAGAAAGAAAAGGGGGGCATAATTTCTCTACGTAGTTGCCTGAAGGATAGACTTGTGCAACTTAAGGTATACTCTTGGTGCCCTTATATAAGGGTCTTTGGAAGCTAATGGACAAAAGGAAAAAGATGTGGACAAAAGGAGAAAGAGTGGGAATTCATACTTTCAAAAAAATACTGCGCCAAACCTTGAAAAAAGAAAAGGGTAGGATCCTATGAAAGGGACATGTTGTCAGGATGAAATACCTCACTAAAACTTAAAAAAGCTTATAGGCTAGCAAAGAGTACCACATCATCTAGAAGAAACTATTGCACTAGGCTTTGAAGGAAGGGCTAGGCCATCAAAGAGTACCATATTGTTCAAAAAAATTGTGTTGCCAACCCTTGAGAATAGTAGAGACACTCAATATTTGATTTGAACTTGCATCCCGCCTCAATTGCCACATGTTGTTAGAACAACCATCGTCAAAATAAACTAAAAAAAAAAAAAACCGCAAGTCCAACAATGCCAGCAGACTTCTCTTTTAGACTCGTGCAAATCCTGACCTCATTTCACAAAACTGAATCCACAGAGGTCTTAAACTAACAAAAATCAACAAAACCCAAGAACGCTCAGTCTCACCGGGAAAGACACGCGCTTCCACGTGCAGCCAAAAGCTTTGGAGATTGCGGTCTACTCCTTCACGTTCATGCAAATCCAGGCTTTATTTCACAAAAATAATGCTACCATTCGATCCGGCGGCCCCAGATCAACAAAACCTGAAAATTTCAAGCCCAAACGATGACCCACGTGCTACCACGCACCACCAGAAGGTCCGGTAATCTTCGCTTCAGATGCACGCGTTGCCACGCGCCGCCAGATGAGACTATGCACTTACACGCACCCCTGTGACGACATCGATGACGTCATCCTCCATTGACGATTTGACCAGGACCGACCCGGTTTGACCCGTTCATCCTGACCTGGTCCGAACTGCCTGCAGCAAAAAAAAAAAAAAAAAAAAAACCTTTACCATGTTTGACTTTGACCAAAAAAGTCAAAAATTTCAAGACGGGCTTGTCCCACTTGATTTTTCGAGTACATTCCGATTTTGGGATCCGTTTCTTCATTTGAAACTCGAAAATTGCATAACGGTTAAATTTCTAAAAAGTTAACTTTTGCACAAATCTTGACCAAAAGTCAAAATTTTCAAGAATGACTTATCTTGCCTAATTTTTCGCGTACGTTTTAATTTTGGGGTCTATTTATTCATTAGAGAATCCAAAATTGCCCAAGTTGTGCAATTCTACAGCTGTTGACCTTGATGTGAACTTTGACCAAAAAATCAAGATGCTTGAGCAAAGCTTGTCCTACTTAGATTTTCACAAGACTCTATTTTTGAAATTAGCTTATTTGTTTTGAACTTGAAAACCACCAATCTGACTCACTTCTCCAAGATACTGGCAGTGTCAAAAATTTAAGCTCTTAAGATCAGAATTTGAGATCCATCCATTTGGTCTGGATTCCCTCAAGATTATCCTCCAGACTTCATTAAGGCTCCCCTTTCAAAGAACAGATGAACTCTCACAAGTACATCTTAAACTTGAAATTACATTGGGTCACTACTTCAGCTTACCATTTCCGTTCGGTGCCTACCAATCTCCAACCTACCGTTCCCATTTGGTGCCTACCATTCTAATCCACCATTCTCACCAAAAATTTTCGTCCGTTGTTCTCAACTACCCAACTACTGTTCTTCATCTCTCCGCTATAAATAGAAGGGCCGGATTCATCAAAAACTTAGCAAAAAAAAAAAAAATAAATAAAAATAAAAACACACCGAATCATGAAATGAAGATTTGCTTCTTTCAAATTTTCAATTCCTCTTTCTCACAGTCATTTCTCACTATGGCCTCATCATTCTCAATGCCTAGCAACCAAAATCGCTTCATAATCAGTTTGAAATCAACCCTCTCATAGATCAGTAGAAACCCTTCTCACAACATCATCATTGTTTTAAGGTCCAAACAAATTTTGTTTCCTCACTTAACGACTACATTTGTCCATAAGGTTACTTATAACAAGGTCTGCATTGTGGTTCCATGCTTTCTTGGACTTGGTTGGCCAAGAAATCTAAGTCCAGCAGAGACATTTGTTCCTAAGGTTAGGGCTCCAGTAGTCTCTCTCCAACTGCTTGCTCTCCCATTAGAAGCAGTGGTTCGGAGCAAACAGCAACTTGGCTGGTTTCTAAAACCAGGATTGCAAGTTAGCTCCACCTTTCATTTTGTTGTGCTTTCCCAACAAGTGGCATTAGGTGAAGGTGGTAAAAGATGTTGGGGTATCCTACAAATTGTCTCCCATCCAACACTTGCGATGACCTCCAAGGTACCAGCTCATCAGATATCAGCCTTTGGTCCTGGTAAATGGTCACCAAAGCCTTATTCCATGTTCCCACCAACATGTGGCCCAAAGGTCATCGTTACTAGTACCTCAAAACACACTTTCTGGAATTACTCCAACTTAAAACCGGCTTGAAGAATTTCAGAAGATATACTTCTGAAATTACTTCAACTTAATGTCCATCAACATGGTCCCGTCACACATGCACATTCAATGACTTGCTGTCGGACCTCATTCAGCATGCAGTTAGTCCTGCATCCCAAGGTGTACTTCCCAGAAACATCTACACCAGAGGGTTCCCAACGTACAGGGCCAGCACCATGGTGTCTGTGTTTCACCCATTCACTTTGCTTCGTCTCCATCTTCTTCATTATCACCACCACCAGACCCAAAATCCATTTTGAAATTATCTCAACTTAACCCAAGTGATATCATAACACATGCACATTCAATCACTTTCCCACATGATCTCTCTGTGATCCAAAGTATATCCTTCGGATATAACTTCACCATAAGTTCTTAAAAATAGGAGGCCAGCCCCACAACTTTGCATGTTGTACCCAGCCAATATCCTCACTTCTTCTCCATCTTCAACACCCTGTGATCACCGCCAATGATCCAAAATACTCCTCTGAAATTACTTCAGCTTAATCTTTGCCAATATGATTCAATCTTGCAAGTACATCCAACTTCTTGCAAGTAACTTTTAGCTTCACCAACCCACTTCAAGTACCACGAAACACTCTTTTGAAATTATTTCGACTTAACCTCTGCTGAGAAGGCTTAGTCATGCAAGTACATTCAAATACTCGTAGACCCCTTTTCGGTCTTATCAAAGCCTTTCATATGAGTGGGTCTACTCTTCTGAAATTACTTCATTTTGCTAAAAGCTCCACCACCTTCAACCACTACATTTGAAGAGTCAAGTACCAAATTCATTCTTTTCGAGACTTATTCCCTCACCACATTCTGAAGCTGTGTATGTGAATGAGTCTCGAGGGGGCATTTGTAGAGAGGGAAAATTCCCGGCCTATCACAAGCTGACACATCATGCCACCAAGTCCACAAGGCGCGTGTAAGTGATGATGCAAGCGAGCCGGCGCGTGTAAGTGATAACCCAAGCAATCCGACACGTGTAAGCGATGACATAAGCAAACTAATCAAGTTGTGACATGTGTCACCAATCAGACTCCGCCATGTGTTGCTCACCCACCCCCAAACTCCTATAAATAGAAGCTTTCCTAAGGCATTTGAACACACCAAGCCATCTAGAGCACAAGCAGCATCAAAGAAGCATTCAGAAGTATTGAAACTCTGCTGGGATTAAGCCCTAAAACCTCTAGGAACTTCAAGAACTTCAACCTCGAATATGAAGAACATTCGAAGCTGAATAATCCAAACTACTTATCTAGATCTCAAAGGTTGTTGGAATCAAGCTCAAAGCCTCTAGAAACCTCAAAAAACCACAAATGAGCAAAACTTTACGGATTCAAGCCTCCAAAGCCCCAAAGAACTTCCACCACAAACCTTCAGAATAGAAGAACGCACGAAGAACACACGAAAAACACGAAGAACGTGAAGAACAAAGAATTTCTAACAAGCTCATAGCCAGAGATTCATTGTAATTCCGTTTCAAAGATCTTCGATCCATCCTTCAGCCAAATTGAAGGATATCTTGTGTTTGAATCAAAATCACATCACAAATCTTTCAAGTAGATCGAATCAGGAGATCACTCTTTTGTAATCACAGAGAATTGTACCACACATTCATTAATACAAATTCGCATTTGTGAAACTATTTTACTTGTTTGATTTATTTCGAACTAAGAAATTTAGTCTTTTACAGGCGTTATTCTTCAATTTTTTTTGCAAATCAGTTACAGTAAACTATCATCTATGACAATTCATTGTAGCTCACAAGTTATAACAAATAATGGTTTTTTTTTTTTTATTCTAGTATCAAATAAAATAATATTTCTCTTTCTCACATCCCCCCCTCTCTCTCTCTCTCTCTTATTTATTATTTTCTTCCCTGGTTGTTCTCTCTCTCTCTCTCTCTCTTTCTTTTCTTTTTTCTTTCTTCACCGTTCCTTTCTTCCCTCTTACCTGCTTTTCTTTTTGTTCTTTCTTCTTCTTCTTCTTCTTCTTCTTCTTCTTTTTTCTTTCTTTCTCTCCCTTCTCTCTCCTCTTTTCTCTATGATGTCATGAAAGGTACAAGAAAACAACTATGGAAAAAGAAACTAAACACATTAGCTTCTGAATGATGACCTTGAATCCACGAGGGATCCCTTGAATCCACAAGGTGATGAAGTCCTGTAATCCACCAAAAAGAAATAAACAAAGTTTTTATTTTTATAAATCTAAAAAAACTGAATTGCTTTGGAGGCTACAATATGTTTAAATAGTAAAAGAAACCATTGGGGCTAAGGCAATACCTAGAAACCCTAATTCGCAATAATCACGTAATTAGGTGGCAAAATAGTGATTTTTACCAAAAATAGCAAAATTGAGATAATTGCAGAAATTGAAAATATTGTCTCTAAGAGACGTCCCAAAACAAACGGAGACCTTATTTTGACTTTTAAACTAAAGGTTATTAAGAAAAAACAAATATTACTATAAATAGCAAAAACACTATTTTTGGGGCCTTAGCAAAGGAATTTGCCTAAATTTAGGCAACGCTCGAGGCTCAATTCTGGATCAGAATATTGTTTCCCTTTGACCTGCCAAATTTCATGCAATTCCGACACTGTCGCCCTGATGGCCTCTCTTGGCACCTCCCTTCCTTGATCTTACGTTGTGACTTTTGGTGCTCCCGCTATTCTAGGAAGGCATGTACTGTCTGTTCTACATCACTCTATCTCTCCATCTCTATGGGTTTGGTGGTGGTGACTGATTTTGGGTGTGGGTTTTGGTTGTGGTAGTGATGGTGGAGATTGATTTTGGTTGTGGCTATGGGTTTGGTGGGTTTGTTTGCGGGTTTGGTGATGGTGGTAAATAATTTTGACTATGGCTATAAGTTTCATGGGTTTGGCTGTGGCAGTGGATTGTTGTGGCTATTGGTAGTGGTGGCTGGTGGTAATGGGTTGGTTTTTTCCCCCCTTTTTTCTACAGTGGGTTATGGTTGTAGGTGGTTGTGGTTGGTGGTGGAGGTGATGCGACTGTGGCTATTTTTGTGGTGGTTGTTTTTTATTATTTTGATGGGTTGTTTATATTATTTTAAATGAAGTGCTAAAAAAAATAAAACGTTTGATATTCGGTGTATTGTAAAATGAGTTAGTAATAGTATCAACATTGATGGAGCTAAATTTTTTAGCTTTCAGCATCTCAAAAACTCACTTTATTTATTTTAACACACCTAACATCAATGATTCTATTTTTTTAGCATTTCATTTAAATATTTTTTTTATCTTTTTTATTCTTCTCTTTCACTATCTTATTCCTCTCTGTCTCTCCCTCCTCTTTAAATATCAATGGTTCTCCTTTCTTACTCTCTCTTTCTCTTTCTCTTACTCTCAGCCAAAAAGCACCACACAAACCACAAGTCGACCAACACATCACAAACCACAGGCCGACCAACACATCACATGGTTGCCACCCATCAACCCATAGGCCTTAGCTCAAATAGTCTTACTCTTAACCTTAGCTTTGAACCTCACAACAATCCACCGGTCAACCCACCGACCAACCTATGGCAACCCACTGGCTGAACCATGGCAACCTACAACAACCCATGTCAACCCATCGATCAACCACAACTCAGCAAAACTCAATGCTCATTCGAATTCAAATTAGCCACCAATGCACAAACACAATGGCAACGACAAAAACCCACCAATGACGACAACTGACACAAGCAAAACCCATAAATTCGTAGAGAGAGAGAGAGAGAGAGAGAGAGAGAGAGAGAGAGAGAGAGAGAGAGAGAGAGAGAGAGAGAGAGAGAGAGAAGGGTTAGGGCGAGAGGGAGAAACAAAGAAGAGAGAGGGATGAGGGTTGGGGCAAGAGGGAGAAATGGAGAAGAGAGAGAGAGAGATAAAATAGAAAAGCGAGAGGAAAAAAACGGAGAAGATATTGTTTTAACTAGAAAAATTCAATCAATAGAATAAAGAATATTTTTTTATAGCTTTTGTGCTATAGTAAACTGCCATATGGTAGTTTATTGCAGCTCAATTGCTAAAAAATTTAACTATAGCATCATCAATGCAGCACCATTTTTGTGTTGTGGGTTGTTAAACTAACAATATGGCAATTTGAGAGCACCAATGCTGATACTCTAAAATAGATAATATAGTCTTTTAAGGTGATAGAAGCTAAATTTTTTAGCACCACCCCTATAAAGCCACTAGTAAGTGTCCCAGCCGTCGAACATCCAAATGTAACAAAAAGGAATCCAGCAAGAGATTTTCACATATTGATTCCCTAGAGTAGATAAATTTATTGGTGAGAATTTCTGATCACTTTGTGGACCCACGACCAAGAAATAGAGTAGATGTCCAAAAGAAAAGAAGTTGATGGCTTAAAAATTAAAACAAAGGGCAGTGCACATATGGTGAACTTGGTGACCTGGCCACTCCCCTATCCGTTGCCATCTCATTTTACAAAACTTGACCTTAAAAAAAAAAAAAAATCACAATTTTTGCCTCGTGAGAATTATGGCAAAATTTTTGAAATTTTTTTTTGGTTATTTGTTGAATAAAAAAAAAAAAAGAATCTTTGATATGGACTCATTGACTTTATACCACATGATGACAATGAGTAATATGACGTGTACTATTAGCGAGGACTTTGATGGAGGCTATCATTATAGACACAACACATGTATTTGTTAAAATCTCAATACTAAAAATGTTTAACTCCTGCCAAGTATTATTTTTGGTCCTAGCATTTTTCCAAAAAAAAAAAAAAAAAGTGCTTGGCTACTAATAAAACAAAAATTAACATAACTCTCTAAAATAAAACATATAGTAAAGAATCTTGTAACTTGACTAGTTGACATCTCATATTTCTAAAACATTTGAGATTCAAATCTCTTTTCTGCATTGTAACTATCAAATTACCTAAAAATCCAAAAATAAAGATAAAAATTACAACTAAATAAATTGGAAGAAATAGAGATAGAGTATTTGAGTAGAGTGGTTTTTACTTTTTTATCCCAATGAGATTTTAATGTGATAATTATTTCCCTTCATTAACCTCAAAATTTATTATTTTGAGACCACAAAAATTATAATATTCTTTTCTCTTATCATAACTCCGGACTTTTTTTTTTTGGGTATAATGCCATAATTACAAAAATGAGGAGAACAAAGTAAAATTTGATGTTTCCATTAAAAATATCGGAAGTTATCAATTGAACTATGAAATTCTTGACTATTACTTTGGACTTGAACTACAGTATACGATTTTTCTTATCCAACTCACTACCTATACTCACAAAATTAGGCTTGACTAGATTGGAAATATTATAAAGCATGGGATGTACACTTTTTTTATTGGTTGTTTCAAGATAATCAATAACTCCTTATTTGACAAATAGACTACTTTTAGAAAGTTCAAACCCTTAAAACAATCACCATAAAGCGGATTCCAACATAAAAATACTAAATAATTTAAAACTTTATACCGGACGATGGAGAAGATTTGAACAATCACCATTTTTTTTTCTTTGTTAGTCCAACCAAAATCACTTTCAATTAGACAAGAAATCTCATAATTTCTTTATATCTTGTACTTTATATATATATATATATATATATATAATATATACTGCAAATAAGGATCTCAACCTAATTGCCATTAAGTAGAGAATTTCTAAATAATTTTGAACTTTCTGTTGGACGATAGAGTGAATTCCAACAATCTTTCTCTTTGTTAGTACTAACAAAGATCACTTGCAATTTGACTAGAAATCTCATCATTGCTTTATAGCTTGTAATTTTTTTTTTTTTTTTTAAATCTTTAGCATTTTATATTGCAATCATATTCTAAAATTCACTTTTACGGATTTTCCAATAGCCATTGGGTATCCTTGTTATTATCCAAATTGATTAAGAAGGAATAAATTAACATTAAATAAGGCAATAACATTCCACCAAAAAAATATAAGAAATAAGCAATAACATATGTTAAAATTGTAGTGTAGAATTCTTATTAGAGAACTTCAATGTTTTTTATTTTTATTTTATTTTATATAATTTTAGAAAGAAGCTGTAAACATTATTAAGAAATAGAAGCCAAATACAGCAAAGATGTATGATGAGACATCTTTCGTCTACACTATAAAAATATGTGACATGAATAGACATGCTTAGTAAGGTTGTTATAAGAAACAGAATTTTCCTCACTTCGAACACGAGAAAAGCTAAAACAACGGAAACACTACGTTAAATTTTTGCATAACTCTGATATGGATACTTCCCGAGAATCATTTAAATTATTTGTTGCATTCATTATCGAGATGATCATTTTTACCGACACATCCTGTGCCCAGTGGAATGTTCTTATTTGAATATCCTATAGGGAGATCGGGATGCCTTGAATTTTCATATGAACAATAATTGCTCGCAGGCTACTCATCTCTGCAAAGTGGAAACATAACAAGAAATTATTGCATAACTCTTAAATCTGTACTTAAAATCTCTTGTTAAGTATCGTATTTAATTATAATAAATAAATAACTCTAACTGAGTATGAACCCCTTCCTGCATGCGATATTTTCTCAAGAGGACACAAATTAAAGCACTCACTCTCTCTCGTAGGACGGCGTTGTTTGGCTCAGCAACCATCATCGCTGATGAGAGAAACAAAAAGAGAAGGGTCGAGATTATGACAGTCTTCATGGCCGTATTGGCATCCATGTAAACACTTCAATATTGCTTCTGTTTGATAACCACTTACAATATTGCTTCCGTTATATATACAGATATACACATACGCATATACACTTAAAGTCAATTAAAGGCCACAGTCAATTCACGCGTAATTCTGCCACAACGTTTTCCGCCAATTATTTTTAGGTACTTTCTTAAAACCCAGCCTACCAATACAATTTCCTGCAGGGGTGGATCTACATTGAAGGCATGGTGGCTCTACATTGAAGGTATGGTGATCATAGGGCCAGAGGCGGAACCAGAAATTTATCTTTGGAGAGCCATATATAATTTTTTTTTTTTTTTTTGGGTGCATGAAATGTTAAATAGTAATATACAATACTTCATAATTCATTATGTGCTATAAAAAGAAGTGTATTAATTAAAATTAAACAATTGTGGGACAAGATTGACAAAAAAAATTTAATAATTTAATATCTTTAATCAACTATGAAATGGGCAAAGTCACAAAACATAAAATAACATAAAAGTTAAACATCTTTTTCAAAACTATAACTTACACTCTTTAAGAGATCTAAAGTCATCAAGTATATATTGATGACTTCTCAATTTTTTTACTGCTATATACAAGTAAGCTATAAATGTGTTGGGATGAAAATTATAATTTTTTTTCCTTTTTTTGTTGAGGTAATTGTTAAAATACCTATGTGTTTATTTTAAAGATGCTGAATGTTTAATTATTATATTTTTTTGACATATATATTTATGGATTGTATTTTATTTAAATGAAAATCATGTTTGTTTTTAGACTTTTTAAAATATATATGTATATTATCAAGTATGGAGGGTCAAAACAATAAAGTTATTTAAAAATTTTCAAATTACCGAGGATATTTTCAATTTTTTTAAAATATGTTTTTTCAAAAATTTTGGGGGGCCTAGGCCCCCCACTGTCTTCAAGTGGCTACACCACTGCATAGGGTTATCCTAACCTAGAAAAAAAAATTAATTTCATATATAAAATTTAAAAAATTTAAGATTTGTCTATCTTTTAAAAAAAATTGTGACCGCTCTAAATTTTTATAGGCCCAAAAAAATTAGACTTTAGTCCCTTAACAGTATATTAAGCCCTTTCGAACATAAAGAAAAAGGCCAAGAAAAATTTTACTGAACAAAAAAATTTAAAATTTAAAAGATATATATATATATATATATGTAGCTTATAGATAGCATTGATAATTGAACTAAAATTTGAAAGATATGTAGCTTGTGGCCATTGATAATGAAATTAACTATTTCAAATAAGAAAACTCATGAAAGCAAATTGTAAAATTTTATGTATTTGCATGTGTGTGTGTGTGTGTGTGTGAATATATGAAGTTTTCTTTTTTATTAGAATTTGCATAATTTAAGTTCATTTTAGTGACCACCCTGAAAAAATTCTTTGAACCCTCACTAATTTCTTGGTCTCTTTCTTGTTTCAATTTGAATTGACCCCAAAAATTCTTCCATGAGGTCAGTCTTATGAAAAATAAAAAAATAAAAACACAGAGAAAAAAATAGAACTGTGCTACCGTCATTTGTATTAACCAAAAGCTAAATCTTTTTGAAAAAACGTATTTTAGACTTTGTTTGGTTGATAGAATAGAAAAATGAGAGCATACATACAATGACGGAGTCAGTATTTGGAGTTTGGGGGGGGGGGGGGCGTGGGGCTGCTCTAATGCCAACTATTTGTGGCAACTCTGATGCCAACTCTACTATTGCTTAACTGCTGAGGGTTTTTATTTTTATTCTTTTGCATGTGTATACAATTGGATAAAGATAAAATAATTTTGTTTTAATTTTCTTAAAGGGCTGTGTTGTTTGTTTTGGGTGAAATTGATTTATTGGACTTAGAATTTTTTTAGTTTTGATATTGATAATTTTTGTTGTTGGGTTTATTTTTTGGATTTCAATATTTTATTTTAAATTTTTTATCTATAAATTTTTTTTTATGGCTTTAAATGGTGGAAAATGCTAGAGTTGCAAATGTTTTTTATAAAAAATTGTTGATGCGGTGAGTGGTTATTGTTAAGTAAAAAAGTGATGTAAGTGGTGGACTCAGATGTGAACCACTAAAAATTTGCTACAATAGTTTGTAAAAAAATTTTAGAAAATTTTGTAGCTATAGCATAACTCTTAAAAAAATCAACGGTATTGTTAAGAGGGGAAAATGTAATTTTTTAGAACAAAAGTTGCCAAAATTAATATTACATATATAGTATTAAAAAAAAAAAAAATTGTAAACTACATATCTGGTCCCTATCCTTGACACCATATTTCAATTTGGTCCATAATCTTTCAATTGAGTCAATTTGGTCTCAAACCTTTCAATATTGATCTTTGTCGCCGCCTCTTAGATGAAAATAGCTGACAAAGCAAATGGGCAAAATAAAAAATTAATTTTCATTGTTGTGGCAATAAACTAATTTTTTTTTATTTTGGCCGCTTGCCACGTCAACAATTTCCATCCAAGAGATAACAGCAAGGACTAAATTAACAAGTTACTGAAAGGTTAAAGGCCAAGTTAACACAATTAAAAGATTAAGGACCAAATTAAAATATGGTAGAAAGGATATGGACCAAAATACGTACTTTACCTAAAATAATTGGGGGGGGGGGGGGGGGGGGAGCGGCCCATTGCACCCTTATGCCCATGAGTGGCTCCATCCTTGCATACATGTAATTAGAGAGCAAAATGTTCAACCAATCACAAATTAACATGTCACACCTCTAAGTTCATGTAGCATGTTTGAAATGGCCAATGGCAAAGTACCACATGCTGCTTAGTGGGTTCTGTCATGGTTATCCAAAGACAAATTTTCCAAGTGTTACTAAAATGGAATGTATAAGGAGTGTCCAAAAGCCAATCACGCATCAACATGTGTTTAGACTTTAATTTAAGGTGCACAAGAAGTGTAATTAAATATTGTCATGTGTTTCTTAAAAATAAGAAGTTTCACATATTAAAGGATGTCATGTGTCCCTTGGAGAACATGACCTGAATTCCCTCTATTCAAATTATGACATGTTTAACAAATTAAAATCAACCATGTCCGTTAAACCTCCTCAAAACTTCTACAAGTAGAGGTTCTCATTGGTCTTATAAGGAACTCTCAGAAGTTTCAAAGCTCTGCTTGAATTAACTCAATTAAGCTCTAATGCCTCCAAGAATTTCAAGAACTTCAACCATCAAAGATTGTTGAATTCAAGCTCCAAAGAACATCTACATTAAGGATATGGCTCCCCTCCCATCCAAATTCCTCCCATTTTTATGTAGACGAAAGACATGTGACATATAACAATTCTAATCGCAAAAAACTAATGTCATAGTATAATTTATTGCCTTCTTTTCCACACCTTTCAAAAATTTCTTTAGGAGTTTTTCAAAAGAAAATCACCTTAGGAAAATCCACTGCCCATACACCACCATCACCATCAGTGCCGTTAGAAATTATGCCGGAGACACTACCATAATCAGAGAAGCGTCAGCGATCCAACACATGTAAAATTAAACCAAAAGTCAAAACTAATAGTAAATCAATGAAATCTGAAATTACATAAAAGGAATAGATCTAATAAAGAGTCAAACACAGAGAAACTGAACAAAAAACGAAAAAGAAAAGAGGAACAGATCTAACTAAAAAACAAAAAAAGAATCAGATCTTTTTTTGTTTTTTTTTTTTTTTTTTTTTGAGGAACGAAAAGAAAAAAAGAAAGAATTAGATCTAATTGACTATATCACCGCTTAAAATGGTAGCTCTATAAGCAAAATACGAATCAGATTCATAACACGAAGCTTAAAAGTGCTATGCATATAACATTTGTTACAACAAATCATAAGTAGTAAGTTATTATTGATTCTAATTTCATAATTTCTTCCTTTCTTCTTAAAAAAAATTTGAATCAACAACTTAAATTATTTTTTTGCCTTCTCATAACAATCAATAATAATATACCACTTGATATTTGTTTTGAAAATATTGTGAAAAATATTGTGAACATAGTATTTACTCTACCTTTAGTATTAGTAGTGCATTTCAATGAAACTTGAGTGGGTAGGTAGGGATATGTAGAGACCAAGTAAACAAATAGATCTAACAAAAATCCATAACATGCGAATTTAAAACGTTGCCAACTTTTAAAATTGTGAAAAAGATAATAATTATTGGATAAATTTTGATAATTCTATTATTGGATTATATTTTTTTTTTCTTTCATACTTGCAAAATTTCAAGAAAATTAAAGATTAATAGCTATTTCAAGATCAATCAAATGATTCAAATTTGAGTTTTTATAGTCAAATTATACATTAAAAAATAAGTTTACATATTAAATAGTAAATAACATTCGATTGTCATAAAATTTGACATGTATTTTAATAATTTAAAGAACATGTAATTCAATGATTAGATTTTCAAAATATATAGTCATGTTAATTTGTTTAGTGAAAGTTGAAGTTATAGGCTACAACTTTAAACTTTGGTCTTCTTAATAATATACTAGATTCTTAAAAACAAAAAGAAAAAACCCAAATTAATTTTATTTAACTAAAATTTTGAAAGAAATGTAGTTTGCCGCATGGATAATGAGACTAACATGCGATAATCTCAAGATAAAAAACTTCATAAAAGGTAATTTTATGACTTTATGTATTTACGTGTTTTTTTTTTTTTTTTTTGTATAGTCATATATATAAATAAATAAATATATATATATATATATATGAAATTTTTTTTATTAGATTTTGTATAATTAAAGTTTCTTAATAATTATCTCAAAAAAAACTCTTGAGCCGCCTTTGCTGAACCTCCACGAGGACCACGACAAAAGTTAATGGTGGGAATCATGAGTTTTGGGTTATTTTATTGTAGGAGTAAGGAGATTGAGTTTTGAAGGAGGGGGGGAAGTGGTTGTGTGATGGAATTATACTTTGGAATATAACTTAGTGGTTGGAAAGTTTGAAGATTGGTGGTATCATCACCATAGCCAAGCTGAAATTCCATGCTCTCTTTCATTCTTTATCAAATTTTTTTAGCATATTATGTGTCATTGTAAGTTTTGGGCTCCGTTTCGTTATATGATAAAAAAATGAGAGGATAGAAAATAGAGTGAATAGAAAAGTGGAGAAATAGAAAATATTTTAGTTTTTCACCGGTGTGTTTGGTTTTGAGGTGGAAAATTGAAGAGGTAGAAAACTCTTTTGTTTGTTTCAAAAGAAAAAAGAGATGATAGAAAATATAGTTTGTATAAATTTACTTTCATGCCTCTATTATTTAATATAAAAAACAATTAATTGTAATTATTAAAAATTATTACTTATTATGTATTATTAATTTAAATTAATAGAATATTATTTTCCACCATCTGAAACAAAAAAAATAAATAACCCGCGTTTTTTTTTTTTGAAGTCCACAGTTGATTAAAAAATAAAAATCAAATCCCACATTGTGTGTTAAAAAAAAAAACGTTAACAAGATAAGAGAACCAGAAGACAACAAGGTTACAGTGGAAAGACGGCGAAGGATAGCCTTGATCTTTTTCCATCTACTCTCTTCTCCCTCGTTTATTTCTCCAATAATCTTGCCAAATTGAGCCACCAATATTCCCTTTTCTTTCCTCTCCAACCAAACAATTATCTTTTCTATTTTTTCTTCTATTTTGCATTCCTCTTAAAATCTCCTCAACCAAACCTTGGTGTTAATGATCTGTTGGTCGTTTGTTAACCTTATATACCAAAAAAATTTAAAATAAAATAAAAGTTCTAAAAGAAATAAAGAAAGAAAAAGAAGACCAAGAAGTATCTTTGATAATTATTATTCTGAATAATTTTTTTTTATTTTTCATTTTTGAAAAAAAAATTCAACTTACCAGCATGTTTCTAATTTTAAAAACCAAGAAAACTATTTTTTTTTTCTTTTCTTTTCTTTCTTAAAAACAACTTCTAATTTTCCATGTGAATCCCCTCAAAAAGTCGAGAAATTATAAAGTCTTCATGGTGGACAAGTGACGTCATCATTCCACTAAAAGACTCTCATCTGTTTAAAATTGATGAGTTAATTTTTTTTTTTTTAAAAATAGAAACTAATTATTGACTCAACGCTTTTAAACAAGTGAGAGTTTTTTAGTGAAATGGTGAACAAGTAGTGTGGTCCACCAAAATACTGTATAATTTTCCCAAAAAGTCAAGGTAAAGCAGAATTATGTAAAAGTTAAAAACTGCATCAATTTCCAATACAAGCGTGCTTCCAAGTCTTGCCCTACATGACTATTTTTTTTTAAAAAAAGTCTTGCACTAAAGGGGTCAATTGCAATAATTTCCATTGCACCAATTTCTCTAGAAACCTCTTAACCATAGTCATTAAACTCGTCTCAAAAGTTGACTCGATTTATGAGCACTGAGTTGCCAGTTCAACAAGTGGATCATTGCTTGATCCGCTATTTCAAATAAAAGCTTATATATAGATTTGAAAATTCATAGCATAAATATGTAAGTTAAAAACAAAATTAAAAAAAAAAGGCAATAAAATAGACCTATTAGATGTAATTTTACAAATTTCACAAACCCAGCTAGGTGAAAAAAAAAAAAAAAAAAAAAACCATTCAAGTTACTAAGGTAGCCATAAACCTAGCTATGTACACCTGTACCAATTTAGGCACCAAGTCACTGAAATTTTGGTACGCCTTATCGAGCCAGCCCAGGTTTAATAACCATGCTCTTGCCAAATATCCCCACTCAAAGCTTTTCTCAATGTCTAGGAGGAATTATTGTTATGATTGAGGATACATAAAAGTCTTTTGTTGAGAAATACTTCAAATTTTGACTTGATGTTTTGTACAAATAATTAAACAAAAAATCCAATCTTGAAGTAGGCAATTTGACTGGTAATATATATATATATATATATATATATTAATGGGAAAAATTAAGAGAATATATTCAATTAGATTTCAAATTGAAATTTAATTAGAGCTAAATTTTGCACCATATGAACCATCCAATCTAAGTTTAAATTTTTTTATACCAGGTGAGTTAATTCAGTGTAAAAATTGGATTTCAATTAGAGAAAGAGAGAGTTTGAATGATTTTATATTTATGAGCTTTTTTTGTATACTAAAAACAATTTAAATTTATAAGTCATTTATGTAATATACCATGAATATGTACAGTTCATCACTAACTAGTATGTGTGTGTGTGTGTGTGTGTGTGTGTGTGTATTGCTTTTTAAAAAATATAGAGAAAATTCAATTAGAATCAAAATTGGATTTTGCTTTTGTTAGTTTTCCATAAAAATTAAATTGTATATATTTTTGCCTTTATTTTTTTCTCTAAGCTAATGAGCTTATTTTTAATACTGTTTCTATTTAGATATCTTGTATGCAAAGATATTGAATGAAACAAACTGTAATTGAGTTGTATGATTCTATGCATCTATCCTCATTTAATTTAAGAGATATTATTTGACCAATTTATTATTTTATTTTGCATTATATTTAGTAGAATTTCACAGACAATGATTGTGAATTAATATTGTATATGCCGTATCCAATAGTTATTTTCAAAATTATTTACGTAATAGTAATGTAATGGGAAATTTAGTGTAACCAATATCATTCAAATTGCAAGGAAAAACTATTTTAGTTTCTTTAAATGTCTTGATCGAACTATGCTCTATATGCTTAACAACTCAAACTAACATTAATAGCACAACTATAATTTATCATTTCTATGGATAAGCATAGGTTACATACTAGTTTAGAATAATTACAAATGTACGAACTTCTTGAGTCTTTACCTCTTTAACAAATGTTCAACATTTAAACATCTTCTCTATTTTTTTTCAATAATTGCCAACTATATGTCTCGTCGATTTGATTGGTCATTTAAAATAATTGCAAATGCACCTACAGACTTCTCTAAAATCTTATGACCCAGTTGGTATATTCTTTTATGACTCAATTTTTGTGCCATAGTTTTTGTCATAATTATGATAAGGCAAAATGTGAGTGATTATCTGTTACTTTCACATAATCTCGTCACTCTTACATAAAGTCACATTTTTTTCTCTATTCATAATTTAACACATCAAATTTATGAAATTTTTTTTTTCTACATATTATCTCATACTATAATGATAATTATTTAGAAATAAATATCACAATGAATATATAAAATTGTAATGGAACAACTATTCCAACCCATTTATTTAGTGATAACATAGGAGTAGAACCATGAATCTATAATTCACATCATTAGACTAGTTAGACCTAAACGAACATGTCAAATAATATCAATGTTGGTCCCCCAACTTTACCTTGTATATGCAGTTAGTCTCTCAAGTTCCAAGGAAGTACAATAGTCTCTTAAGTTTTAAAACTAAGTTGTAGTAGTCATTTTACTAACTGTCGTTAGTATTGTTACTTATGTGGTTAACAAAACAATAACTTGATATTTTTTTTAATGATGTGACATTTTTTTATTAAAAAATTACAAAATAAATTTACATGTAAGAAATCACAAATCAGTACCAAATTAATACCAGTATTGCTACTGAGTCGCAAACCATGTGCTCACATCCTGGTTTCTAAATATTTAGGGGGGTGTTTGGAAGAAGAGTTTGAGTTATGTTGTTTGAGTTTTTTTTTTTTTTTTTTTTTTTAATATACGTGTGGGTGAAAAAGTGTGTGAAAATGTGTGTAATATTGTTTAAAATGTGAAAATGTGAATTAGAACTCACTCACCAAACAGGCCTTAATTTCTCACTAATGTTTTGACCAGTTTGAAACAAAAATAATATAATTTCAGTGTAACTAGTCGCTAACCCGTGCGATGCACGGGAAAGCTATTGAATATGAGATTTTAAAAACTTTTCATTAAACTTCTCACCACATAGATATTAATTGACCAGAACACAAACTTTTAGTATGAAAACAAAGATAATGATATTTAATGGATTGGGTTACACAAACACAAACCATTAAAGGAAAAACATACACAAACTACTATAAGAAATAATACAAAAACTAAAGAGAGAAAGCTGTGAACAGAAATTTTCGTACCTTGAGGTTGAGAAAGAAGTGTTTGTAACAAAAGAATAGTTTTCGGTAGCACACATAGGTTTATACATATATAGGAGAGTAAGTTAGCACCTTCTTCACTGTGAAGGAGTTTGCATTGCATACAAACATAATTTGGAGACTTACACGCCACTCCAATAAAATCCTATTCCTAATGGGACTCTTAATACATGGCAACCGGATAAATGGTGTTAATCTCACTATACATATCTATATATGATCTTCTAATATCTATCATATAAAATCAGTTTTTTTTTTTTTTTTTTTAAATGATGCTGATGTGGAAAAAGAATCTAAAATAAAAAGAAAAAGAAAACAATGCTGATATGAAAAATTGTGGAGCAAGCAGAATCTTTGGTTTTATATATATATATATATATATATATATATATATATATATATATAGATGATACTCTCCATATGAAGAACGGTAAAAAAAACAATGATCAATTGTATCAATATTCAAATTCAGATCCCCTTTTCTCTTTCCCATCACCGTGGAAATTGACTGCAGGAGACATCCAAATCTGAGGCCTGTAAAGTAATAGCGTGGGAAAGTTTGCAACTTCCAAACAACGACCCAGAGGTGGCGCAACAATATAGACGAATGAGGCGGTTGTCTAAAATCCCAAGTAGAAAAAGACATTAAAATTTTTCCAAATAGAGTTATTTCTTTCATTGTAACAGTATTAAATAAGCACAAAAGTTAGCCAATAAACAAAATAATAATTTATTATCAAATGAAAATCAAGAAAGAGAGAGAGAAAGATGTTACGTCTACAATATTTTTCATAACAAATCTTAAGTGATAGGTTGTTACTAGCTATTATTGGTGGGCAAAAAAGTAATTTTAGAGGTAGATTCCAATTAAAACTAGTAACAACTTAAAATCTAGGATTTGTTCTATTTATTTGGATTTCAATTAATTAGTTTAACTGGTAAAGTCTTTGATGGTGGAATAAGAGATCTAAGGTTCAATTTCCGCCTACACTAAAAGCCAATTGATGTCTTTGTCTGATAATAAAGAGTTATTAATTCTTTAAAAAAAAAAAAAAACAATGCACAAATCCTATGTATGAAGTTACTGATTATGTCGCGCACTAAAGTTTTTATGCTAGTTTATCGAAATTGATGTGTGGGAGTTTTGTGTGTTTTAAGCTATATTTTTATTATCAGACTAGTTTGGCAAGTCTGATGTGAATGCTCGTAGACCTCTAATTAAACATTGGTCTCATCTTTGTTTTTAGATCTTTAATATCTCACTAACTTTTTGACTAGCTTGAAACAAAATAATATAGGAGGTGTTTGGTTTGTATTTTCAAATAACCATTTTCAGTTTTTAAACAATATTACACGTATTTTTACATACTTTTTCACTCATACATATTTCCACAAATATTTTCAAACAACAATTTTCAGTTTTTAAACACATGTACCTGTTAGACTTATAGTTAAGTGTTAAAATTTACCATTTTTTGATAGTTTAAACTTTTGAGAAAATCAGTAATTTAACATAGTATTAGAGCAGGTGATCCCACTTGTTAGGCCCCCACTTATTAAGGGAAAGTTTAGCCTCACAAGTGAAGGAGAGTGTTAAACTTATAGTTAAATGTTAAAATTTATCATTTTTTGATAGTTTAAACTTTTAAAAAAATCGATAATTTAATAGTACCAAACGGCCCCATAATTTCAACCCGTGTAATGATACTTTCCATATGAAGAACAGTAAAAAACAATGATCCATTGTATCAGATTGCAAGAGACATCCAAATCTGAGACCTGTAAAGTAATAGTGCGGATAAGCTTGGACATTTTAAATAGAGAGAATCAGTTTGCAACTTCCAAAGCAAACACCCTTGGCATTGACTAGCTTGAAAAACGTGTTTTCCTTTGTTTCTCTGGTCGCGTTCGCCATTTTACATTCCTCGTTCGAAGTTGCTTCTATTTGTGAATGCAGAGAGGGAGGCAGAGGCAGATGCTCTACTCATTTGGAAAGCCAGTCTTCAAAATGAAACCCAGTCACCCCTGCCTTCATGGACTCTCCTTCCTAATAATGCAACAAATTCTTCCAACAATCAATACACCAGCTCAACCCCATGCAGTTGGTTTGGCGTTTCTTGCAACCATGCAGGAAGTGTTGTTAGATTAAACCTGACAAGCTCAGCCTTGAAAGGTACACTTCATGATTTTCCATTCTCATCTCTCCCCAATCTTGCATATGTTGATCTCAGCATGAATGGATTCTTTGGTACAATACCTATTCAAATTAGTCATCTCTCTAAACTCATTTATCTTGATCTGTCCTTTAATAACTTATCGGCGGAAATACCACGCCAAATTGGTCTACTAACCAATCTTGAGGTGTTGCACCTAGGTGAAAATCAGTTAAATGGCTCAATTCCCATAGAAATAGGCCACTTAAAGTCTCTCAATGACCTTTCTTTGTATGCCAACCATCTCCATGGCCGCATCCCTGCTTCTATAGGTAATTTGAGCAACCTGGTTTACTTGTATCTCGATGAAATTTTTTTTTTTTTGTACTCCATTCCTACATCTTTGGCTGAATTAAGCAACTTGGCTTATTTGTACCTATGTGATAATCAACTTTCCGGTTCCATTCCTTTAGAAATTGGAAACCTGCCCAATTTAGTTGAACTTGACATAAGCCGCAACAATCTAAAAGGTCTCATCCCTCCTAGTATCGGAAAATTTGAAAATCTAGCATTGTTGCAAATGTATGAAAATCAGCTCTCTGGTACCATCCCCACTGAAATAGGGAATTTGAAGTCTCTCATGTTTTTAAGCCTTTATACAAATCATCTTTCTGGCACCATTCCAACATTAAGAGGTGCTCTCAGCAACCTCACCATCTTATATTTATTCAACAATCAACTTTCTGGTTCCATTCCTAAAGAATTAGGAAACTTGAAGTCCCTAATTCATCTTATACTGAGCAGAAATATGTTAAATGGTAATGTTCCAATTTCCTTGGGCAATTTGACCAACTTGGAAGTTCTATACCTTCGTGAAAACCAATTTTCTAGTTTCATTCCTCAACAAATAGGAAACCTAAAAAAGTTGGCTATACTAAAGTTGGATACAAACAACTTCACTGGTTTTTTGCCGCAAAACTTGTGCCAAAGTGGTTGTCGTCAAAAATTTTCTGCAAACAACAACCATCTCAAAGGTCCAATACCAAAAAGCTTGAGAAACTGCAAGAGCTTAATTAGAGTCCGCCTTGGAGACAACCAACTCAGTGGAAATATTGCTGAAGATTTTGGTGTCTACAATAACCTGGAGTTCATGGACCTAAGCAGCAATAGATTTTATGGCGAAATCTCAAAGAATTGGAGTAGTTGTCCACGACTAACTACCCTACGGATGGCTAGGAACAATATTAGTGGTGTCATACCGCCTAAAATTGGAAATTTAATTCAACTCCATGTACTTGATCTTTCTTATAATCAGTTAATTGGGAAGCTTCCAAAGGAATTTTGGAAGTTGACTTCTTTGTTGAAGTTGAAGTTGAATGGAAATCAACTTTCTGGTGATATATCTCCAGAGTTTGGATCATTAAAAAATCTTGAGTATCTAGATCTATCAACTAATAGATTTGATAAGTCAATCCCCACAAATATAGGGAACCTTTTGAAACTAATTTATTTGAATATGAGCAACAACAACTTTAGCAATGACATTCCAATTGAAATGTGCAATTTAGCTCATTTGTCACAGCTAGATTTGAGTCATAACCTGCTCAAAGGAGAGATACCTTCACAAATTGACAATCTTCAGGACTTGGAGATGTTGAACGTATCCCACAATAACCTCTTTGGTGTTGTTCCAATTGTTTTTGAAGAAATGCATGGCCTATCATATGTGGACATATCCTTTAATATGTTGGAGGGTTCTCTTCCCAATAGCAAAGTATTTCAGCATGCTCCCATAGAAGCACTACAAGGTAATAAAGGGCTATGTGGAAATGTTACAGGATTGCAACCCTGTGTGATAGGAAGACAAGTTTTGAAGAAGGGACACAAAATCATTTTCTTAATCATTTTCCCCCTTGTGGGAACACTTTCACTTGTATTGATGTTTCTTGGAATTTTCTTAATATTTCAAAGAACAAGGAAGCACCCCCGTACTGATCAAACAAATAACATGCACAATGAAAATGTGTTTTCGATATCAAGTTTTGATGGAAGAGCAATGTACAATGAAATCATTGAAGCGACCCAGGGTTTTAATGCTATGTTCTGTATTGGGAAGGGCAGACATTCCACTGTTTATAAGGCAAGTCTAGCATCAGGAAACATTGTGGCAGTGAAGAAAATCCTATCCTTGGGTGATGGTGAGATTGTACAACAAAAAGAGTTCTTCAATGAGATAAGGGCATTAACAGAAATTTGGCATCAAAATATTGTGAAATTGCATGGCTTTTGTTCCCACTCACAACACTAAAAAGAGAAAATAAATGTTAATCCTTATCCTGATTGCTTGTGAGGTCCTTGTATAACATAATCTAGTATGTATATCTCTTACATTTTATTGTTCTAATTTATTACATATGCGTTTGTGATTTACGAGTACCTTGAAAAGGGTAGCTTGGACATGATTTTTGCCAATGACGGGGGAGCTAAAAGATTGGACTGGAATAAGAGGGTGAATATCATCAAAGGTGTTGCTTACGCTTTGCCTTACTTGCACCATAATTGCTCACCACCAATTGTTCATAGGGACATATCAAGCAAAAATGTGTTGCTAGATTCTCAATACGAGGCTCATGTTTTAGACTTTGGCATAGCTAAGCTTCTTAATCGAGACTCATCCAATTGGACTTCACTTGCTGGCACATATGGATATGTTGCACTAGGTAATATATTTCAATTTTTTAATCAATGCTAAATACAAAGTATATAAACACATTGACATTAATATTCTGTTTTTTAGTAGAGCTTGCTTATACAATGAAGATAAATGAGAAATGTGATGTTTATAGTTTTGGAGTTTTGGCTATTGAAGTGATCAAAGGAAGACATCCTGGTGAAATGATCCCCATTCTATCTGCTTCAATTGTGGGGGATAATTTACTATTGAAAGATTTGTTAGACTTACGCCTTTCACCTCCCACTCTTCAGCTTGAGAGTCAATTGCTAGTCATCATAAAGCTGGCAATTACATGCTTGCATGCAAATCCAGACTGTAGACCAACTATGCACATGGTTTCTCAACTGTTGTCAATCCCAAATGCACTTTCCTAGGGCCACACAATCTCACCAGGATAAGCAAGGATATAGTGAATTGTTTGGAATGTGATTTAATCTGCCAAAGTTACGCTGCTGAAGGCAATTGTTTGTTTAAGATTATGTAATGGCTAGAGTACTAGTAGATCTTTAATTGCAAGTACTAATAAATTACTGCTGGTAACTGTAACTCAGATTTCAGGGCACATTACATGATAAATATTTGATTGGCTATTTTGGTATGCATTATAAAGATTTCAAATGTAAAATAAAGATAAAGGACGTAATATAGTGATCTTTGGATTAAATCATTTATATTTCAACTGATTTAATTAAGGAGTATTAAAAATAAAATAAAAATTAATGGGGAAGATTTTAGTTTTATTATGCGCTGTATATCCCTGCTGTGAAAAATCGCATTTTTGGATGCAAGATCAATCCCTTCCTCGCCAATGATGGACCTGATGGTGATATTAATTTCTTGTCTGCAAGATTTCATTAAGGAATGCAAGCAATCAAATACCTAGGTGTAGAAGGCTAGAACTAACTTTTCACCCTTTCAAAAACAAAAAACAAAAAAAGGAGCTAACTTTTAACCATACCCAAAATTAAGTAAAGAGCTAACTTTCAAAAAAAAAAAAAAAAAAGGAATTAACCATAGCCAAAAATAGAAGAAGAAGAAGAAGGCATCTGCTTCTTGAGGCTGCAAATCAATCTTCCATACGTCAATTGTCAAAATCCAGCAACAATTTGTTTACCTTCTTGTTGCCTATCCTATGCTGGAAGACTCTTGTGTCCTCGCTCCAATCTACCCAAAAAAATAAATATGTTATATAGTCTATACATAGACTAAGGACGAATGCTTAAATGGTCAAAATTATTATGGTAGCACCTAGATAGATGCAATATAATTACCAATATATACGGCATGGTTACGCATTCATTGCGGCATGCCTATGACTGTACGAGTTATCAAAGCATCTAAAATGGGTCCGAAAAAAAAAAAAAAAAAAACTGTTTGATCATTAATTCGTTATTTACACAAGGTCCTCTCTCTATCATGACAATGTAGGAAATTGTAAAAAAAAAATATTTGGGCCCCATTTGGTAATGGTATTTAAATAACGAAAATTGTTGTTTAAACATCACAATACGTATTTTCACATACTTTTTTACCTACATGTATTTCCACAAAACTTAAACAACATTACTAGAAATCGCTTACCAAACGGGCCTTGGTTTGAGTGAACTCTAACCCCCTTAATTATCTCTTCAAGTTAGCTTCAATTTTTTCACATAAAATTCATTCACGGCTCTTTTACCTTTGTATTTCCTAAAAAAATTAGTCTTTTCTTCATTATGATTCCTCTTAAAAGGAGGAACATACACTTTAACATCTTTAGGCTTAATGGGAGCATATTCATATTTTGGCTCAACAACAGGCTTAAGACTAGACACATTTTCTAGTTTAGCTTTAGACTCATCAAGATTTACTCCTAAGTCCTCTTTGACATGTTCACTTTCATTCAATTTTTCTAAGGACTTTTCAACAATGTCCTTATATGTTTCAACTATATAACTTGTTGGATTCCTTAAGTTTAGCCTCTAATGTTATAGATTTGTTGGCTTATTCTATGAACTCTTTATAAAGCTTATTATATGCTTCTTGAAGGTCATCAAAATCACTCGAATCAATAAGATCATGCACATCAAGATAATTAGCAATTTCCATGACAGTAAGGGTCAATGATCAACTTGCGACAGGTTGTTGAACAAGGAGTTAATCTGCTCTGATACCAATTGTTAGGGTTTTAGACCCCAGTTGTCTAAGATTTTATCAAATATTAACCTAATAATTATTTAGATTAATTATGCAATAGATCTGATTCAAACAAACATCAAACATTCACAAAACACACGAACACCAAGAATGATGACCAAAGTAAACTTTTGAAATTGTGGTTTCAAAATAAAAAAACCTAGGGATGATTTAACCTAAATAATCCTCAAGGCAACGTTTCACTAATAGAATGAAAGTTTATACAATCAAGTAATACTTACATGACCACACGCAGCTCCGAATCCACAAACTCTTTTATTGTGAAACTGTTGCATACAAACACTCTTGTTTGTGACTTTGAGACTCCACTCAAGGTTTAGATCATCAACTTTGGTTGATTTGATTGCAGCAACTTTCATCTAAAACCAAATCTGTTGTTTCCATAAGGTCTCCAACTCTAGCTTCGAAAGGGTTTGGAAAACTTCAGATTTGTGTACAAAACACTCTCTCTTGAATGTATAAAAACATGCTCTAGGGTCTATATTTATATATACTTAAGTTCCATCCCTAGATCCAATGGCTAAGAGAAAAGCTAGATCTGAAATTTGGCCCGTATCTCGATCGGTCGAGATGTGCATCTCGATCGGTCGAGGTCAAGATAAGTAATACTTATCTACACATACTTTTCTGATTTTTTTGAGTCTTCAAATGTGCAGAATTTTATTTGTCTTGTTTCAGAATATTTCTAGACTAAAGAACTAGACAAAATTAAGTTCTAAAGGTTACATTTTGTTCATGGTTGCCAACTAAAAAACATATGGATTTTACAAAAACAAATACAAACCATTTAGGAGAGGAGGCTTCGGCTTCAGAGGGTGGGAATAATATGTGGGCAGCTTAGTGGAATCTTTGTTGCAACTAAGGACGTGGTTGAAGCAGAGATATCCGCATAGGATGAGACATTCTCCAAGATGTAGATGTGAGAGTCCACAATGAACTTGAGATCCACAATAACAAATGCACCATCTTCGTACTCTCAGGGGCTCCTTTTAGATGAGGTGGAGCTATTAGGAGCCCTCCGTTTATGAACACCATGTTCACACCTCAATATAGGTAAGGCCCATGTTGTCTTCTTGGATAGGGTTTTTGATAGAGCGTGCCACAGCTAATCAAATGCAAATTTCTTTTTCTTTTTTCTTTTTTTTTGGAGATAATATAGACAAAAAATACAGGGGATGGGGAAAAATAAAATAGGGAGACAAAACTTACAATACTAACACTTACAAAAAAGCATAACATTTGTAAGTACTATGCAAATTTCTAATCAGTTCAATTGCATGAGAAAAGATAATTTAAACAACAATATGTTATTGTTTAAATTTTAATTAATAAGTGCTAAAAGTAAAAAGTACTTGAAATCGTTGTAGTGATAAATTGTTAGTAAAAAGAGAATTTCTACGTAAACAAAAATTTCATAACAAATTTTAGGTTGCAAGTTGTTACTAGTTTTAATTTAAACCTACCATTAACAATAATTGAATGCCTACTAATAACAGATAGTAATAATCTTCCATTTAATATTTATTGTGAAAATGTTGTGGATATAACATTTATCTAATCAAATGTGTGAAAATAAAAATAATAATAAAGAAAAAAAAATTAAAATCTAGGACATCGGGATAACTTCAACTTAAAAATAAAAATAAAAAAACATAATTTCACATATAATCAATAAAGTAAAGTGATAGTATAAATTCATTGTTTCTCTTTTCAAACCGCTCTATCCTCCCAAAATTAGAGCTTTTGACTTCATAACTCTGATATATTGGATATGTTTTTAACTAGGTACACTTTATCATCTAAATATTTAACTGTTTTAGACAAAAATAAATATAATATAAAATTTACCCATACCAATCTTTGTTGGAATTTCTTTAAAAAATTGCACTTTAAAGTATAAAAACAGTTATTGTGCAATAAAAATTGAAATTCTAAACTACTCAAGAGGTTGCATTGCATCTTATATGTCCATCAACAAGTCAACCACTCTTTAATAGTTTGTCAAGCTGTTCTTATCCTATAGATCCAACTATAGGGCAACGACCCTTTAATTGTTTGTCCATTCCTATACAAACTAAATCAGCATTGTAATCAAATAATTATAATAATGTTTTGGAAATCTTATAGTTCATATAATTTTTCAGCTTCATCGTGAGATATTGGAGTGTTTTTTTCCCCTTCAAATTTCTTAGGATTGTTACAGAAATGGCTTTGAGTGGACCAGCTCCCCCAAGGGGAAGCGTAGGAGGAGGAGAACAAGTGGTGCGGCCTTTGGATGGGCAGCTGAGACTATGCTCGAGTTCTACACAGACGATGCCGAGGACTCAAGATATCTCCCAATGTGGTTCTTGTCATGAGCGAGCATTAGCTTCATAGCCTTTGTTGACATACTTCTTGTTATGGGTAAACTGTGCTAACCTCATTTTTTTTCCTGTATTTTTTTACTTATTCAAATTTTTCCAATGTACAAGTATACTTTAGCACATTTTTAAAAAGAAGTTTTCAGCAAAAAGCTAAATAAACTATTCTCAAACAGACACTAGATCCAATTGTGTTATCAAGGGACTTGTAGCTAAATTGACATATTCTCATGTACAAACCACAAAGTACTCGGGGTCTAAGGAGGAAGGGTTCGAATTGCAGGATTAACTCCATATTGTAATTATCTCTAAAAACATTCCAATTGCGTTAAATTTTGGGTTTTAAATGAATAAGGGACTTGCTATTTGATGAACGGTAGAATTCAATTTGTAAATTCTTCTAATGTCTGAAACAACTGTACTTTGTCTTTGTTTCTCTTACTTAGAGAAAGAGGTTGCAGAAGGTGGTTATTGGTGATGATGATGAAAAACCACCAGCAAGTCACACGGTCCCCACAAGCTCGAAACAATACTTGCACAACAAAAAGAGAAGACCAAACAAAGAGCACTGGTGTGGTACCGGCCAAAAACCCTTCGAAGGTCAAGTTAGAGCTTTTCACAACCTAGAGTGTCAGAGCTGAGATGAATTATGCGTACCTTGTATTCTGAGGGTTCATAGGCTTTTATAATAGAGTCGGCCTCCGTTTCTTGCGCATCAAAGTGTTTCCTTCTAGGGAAGATCCTCTATAACGAGCGTATATTATGGAATCCTTTGCTAGTTAGAATTCTTCTCGTATTGGGATTCTTTACAGTTAATCGTGAGAGACAAGTTAATTCCATTTAGGAATCCTTGGAGCTCAATCAAGAAAGATGAATGCCACGTGTCACTTACATCCGTCCACTGTGTGTCCGTGCACCTTGGATTCGTCGACTACCAACTTGCCAGCCTAATGTCGTCACGTTTACTTAAATGGATCCATCACCTACACCTTTCAATCCTCTTCAGTTGCCCCCTCATTCCATGAATCAGTCACCTATTTTACATAGACCCATGGAATGACGGTTTGCTCTTACCCTTGATAAGCATGTTTCGATTGACAGGCTACCACAGAGTAATAAATGCATCAAAGACACGTGGTGGTCTTTGATTGACTGTTTGCTTGGATTGAGGCGTCCCTTCGTCTTCCGTGCCGTTCCCTCTATATATACTATCCATCCCTTTTATTTTTATGTTTTGAAAAAAATTTGGTTGATTAGAGCTCGACCGTCCACTTTAATCAATCTGTTGCCTCAGTAAATCAATATTACTGTTTCTTTTCGTTCTTCCTTCACTTTCATCATACCGTCAAGCTGTGAGTTTTCTTTCTCTCAATTTTTCTTCTTTATTGCATATATTGGTCCATTGTCAGTATAGACCTAGAGTCTTAGGTTTCCTTTATCCGTCATTTGTAGGTGTTAAATGTCTAGTGAGGTGTCAAGTGGTCAGTCATTTGTCCACGAGGGAGTGGGCTACAATAAGGTGTTTCCATCAGGTCAAGCAGACCCGGGCACCTCTAACGAGGAGAGGTAACCATCAGCCAGCTCTCCTTCCAATGTGGAGGATGGGGGGCAGGATGAGGACGGGTTAGAGTATGACTCAAATGACGACTTAGACGGCATAGACCCTCCCATCCAGTTTGTCATAGGTCTTTATGGGTTCAAGGAATTCATCATGCTCCATTTGTGGACGATGAATGACTTCATCTCTTCCATCAAGCAACCACACTTCAATACACTTAGGCAGAAGTATCAGATACCTGACAACATACCCATCCATCTACCCTTCAAGTCCGAGAAATGCTATTACAAAGGCCTTGAAGATGTCGGTGTATATGAGCAGATGCTGAAAGCGGGATTAGGATTCCCTTTAAGTGCTTTACATCGTTGTCTTCTTTAATACATGGGTTTGGCCGTCACCCAAATTTCACCAAATGCTTGGAGGGTTTTTCTGGGTGTTGAAGTCTTATATGGTGTGATGTCCGACAGTGTACGACGGTTAACAGTGGAGGAATTCTTTCATTGTTACCGTCCGTCTGAGATTGCCCAATCAAAGGGTATGTACAGTTTTGTGCTGAGAAATCCAGTGCTTAGGTTAGTATGCAAGACCCTAGACTCCAACCGAAACTGGAAAGGTCGATATTTTTTCCTTCAAGGTGACAACTAGATGTGTCACCCTAATGACCAAGAATATATGCCTGTAGACTTGGGGCATAATATCTTCGTTCGGTATGTGTTCGTCTGCCTTACCTTTTATGTATAATATGTTGAAGTTATTCTAATCGCTACCTTTTGTAGCTCGGGACCGTCCACCGGTTACTACCGAACAGTTTGGTTTCTTTTAGAAAATCTTCCAGACCACCAGGCTGTCAGAAAGAACTTGGGTCAAACTAGTTACTTTGGACACTTTGTATTGGTATTGTGACAATCCTAAGCCCACCAACATTGCCAGTTGGTACGATAATCGAATCCATCATCGTAAGTCCTTCGCCTTCTGTTCGTTTTTTATTATTAATTAACATCATTTTTACTCGTCCATTTTTGTAGAAATGGAAGATGCCAAGAGAAGGGCAGTAATCAAGCAATAGACTACTGCTAAGAAAAAACATGGTGGTGATCTTGCCCCAAGACGGGCTCAAGTATTCCGCCCGCAAAGAGGCAACCATCCGAAAAAGTTGACCTTCATAGCAAGAAACAGAAGGTCGTGACTGGGCTGCCTGCTAATCAAGCTCTTGGTGTGTTTAAGTTGCCCCTAAAGCTGGGTTTAGGCAGGGGTAAGGGTTTGATGGTCAATCCAGATCCCGTCAAGGAAAAACCTCTCATCTTGCTTCGAGAGGACTCACAGTATGCCCTTAATCAAGTGACCTCCATCATCAAAGAGGAGGACTATGAGGATTTGGGCAATCATGCTACAGAGGCAATGGGAGAGACGACCCTATTCAGCCTAACTCAGGTTGGTACCCGTCACTATATATTCCGTCATATTGTTATCACTTCATACTTACTCTTTGACACTGGTGCAGGGGGTCCTCATGGCTAAAGGATTAATGGATCGTTGCTTTGTCTAAGAGAAGACGCTGGAGCGTGTTCGTGCAAAGTCAAAGGTGACGGTAAAAAAACTAGACGAGTTGAAGGTCTGGAAGCTTCGTCATGAAGAGAAGCTAAAGTTGTCTGAGTGGGTTCGTGAAAATTTGGAGAAAGAGGTGGAATTACTAAGGGAAACCTTAATAGCTAAAGAAGAAAGTCTCCGTCAGGCAAAGGCTGAGGCTATCCAAGAATATCGAGACTCCGATGCTCATCTGGGCGAATTGGGTACCTCTTTTGCCGACAATGACTGTCTCCGTCAAGTCAAGGCATCTTTCCCAGACCTGAACCTTGCACACATCACCATTGATCCTGACGGCCAGACCCTCACTTGCCCCGTCGATTCCGAAGGAACAGACGAGCTTTTTGGAGAAGACCCTGGTGTTAGTGAGGCTCAACAAGATAACACTATGAGGTCTGTTGAGGATGCTGCCCGTCAACCGTCAGCCTTGGAACTTGAAGATAAGGAGGATAACCTCGTCACCCTGGAGTAGTAGCATATATATATATATATATATATATATTTATCTTTATTTAATTTTGTCTTGTATGGAAAAACAGTTTATTGTATTTTTTATCCATTGCCTTTCACAGGTTTTTTGTAAACATTTATTGCATTTGTGCAATACGGGGAATGACTTTGGTTAAATATCTCAAACCCGTCCTTTTAAGGGCTTGGTTTTAGTTAATGAATCCGTCCATTTCACTGTTAAAGTTTGATCATTTAATCCGTTCGTATGGTGTTAACTATGTGTAGCCCGTCTACCTCACAAATTGTTGAATCTGTTCATATCCCCTTTAGGACCATATGAATAATTGTTGAGCCTGTCTACCTCACGGACTCGTTGAATTGCTATCATCCTGTCGAGCCGTCTACTTTCTTAGATTTGTAGTTGTAATCTTTGGCTATTTTTATGGATTATCAATTCAAGGACTTATTATATTTCATCATTCATAGGATAATCTATTCACTTATGGACTTAATAGACTAATCTATTATGGGATGACTCGTCCATTTGATGGACTTGGTGATGTTCATCCTTCCTAGGATGATCCATCCATTTTATGGACTTAGTAATTTCCATCCTTCATAGAATGGTTTGTCCATCTTATGGACTTTAAATGTCATCCTTCATGGGATGATCCGTCCACTTTATGGACTTCGTAATTTTCATCCTTCATAGGATGATCCATCCATCTTATGAACTTTAAATGTCATCCTTCATGGGATGATCCGTCCACTTTGTGGACTTAGTAATTTTCATCCTTCATAGGAGATTTCATTCTCTTTGTAGACATTACTAAATTTCATCCTTCATAGGATGATCCGTCCATTTTGTGGACTTTACTAAATGTCATCCTTCATAGGATGATTTGTCCACTTTATGGACTTAGTAGATGAATCACAGCGGAAAACATTCAATATGTTCTAAATAAACTTCTCTTATTATAATGGATGAGTAGAATATTGTTCATAAAAATCTAGAAAATTGCCCTTTGGGCTCTAAGAGTGCCGTAGAAAATAAAAACTACAACTATCGGCTTAAAAAATAAACTAGAAATGAGGAGCGTGACGTTATCATTGTCTTTGTTCATCATCTATTGGTAGTACTTCTTCAGGTGCTCTGTATTCCATGGGTGATTCAATTTTTGTCCTTCTAGTGTCTTTGGGTAGTACGTTCCCTTCTTATGCCATGAAGTGATCCCATATGGTCCTTTCCAGTTAGGTCCTAGCTTACCCTGAGAGGCATCCTTTGTAGTGCTGGTTACTTTCCTTAAGATTGGATCTCCAACCTGAAAGTTCCTGTGCCTGACCTTAGAGTTGTAATGCTTCGCCATGAGGTTCTGGTACTGTGCTAATCTTTGCTCGGCCGTTGCTCTGACTTCGTTCACCAGATCAAGCTGTAAGCGCATGGCTTCATCATTCTTGCTCTCGTCGTGGTTTCCAACTCGGTAACTCGTAAGTCCTACTTTTGCTAGAATGACTACCTCACTACCATGTGCCAGTAGAAACGGTTTCTCCCCTATTGGTGTCCTTGTCGTTGTCCTGTATGCTCATAAAACACTTGGTAATTCATCTGGCCATATGGCCTTTTCCCCCTCAACCCAAGTCTTGATGATTTTGAGCAAAGATCGGTTCGTGACTTCAACCTGTCCATTGTCTTGTGGGTGGGCGGGTGATGAGTAGTGGTTCTTGATCCCTAATTGTGAACAGAATCTCAGAATGTGTCGTTGGCGAATTGCTTCCCATTATCTGAGACAAGCACCTTAGGAATACCATACTTGCAAATGATGTTTCTCCATACGAAACTTCAGATACTCTTCTCTGTGATAGTGGCCAAAGCCTCAGCTTCCACTCATTTGGTGAAGTAGTTCGATGCCGACTACTAGGAACTTCAACTGTCTTACTGCTGTTGGGAAGGGGCCCATGATATCTAACCTCCATTATGCGAACAGCCATGGGACCGTCATAGGGATAAGATTTTCTATTGGTTGCCTTATGAGAGTGCCAAACCACTGGCACTTGTCGTAAGCCTTAACGTATGCGTCGGTATCCTTTTACATTGTTGGCTAGTAATATCCTGCCCGGAGTAGCTTATGCACTAAGGACCTCGATCTAGAGTGGTTTTTGCAAATTCTTTCATGGACCTCCCTCAAAATGTAGTCTGACTCTTCAGAGGCGAGACACTTCAGGTAGGGTCGGGAGAAACCCCTCTTGTATAGAATGTCTTTAATAAAGATGAATCGAGTTGCTTTAACCTTCAACTTTCTTGCAACCTTCTTGTAGTTTGGTAGCTTGCTGTCCCGTAGGTAGGCAGCTATCGGGGTCATCCAATAGTGGTCATTGCTTACTTCTTGCATGTCAATACTGTCTATTAGTGATGAGAGTTGAACGAAGGATAATACTTGGTCCGGGACAATCATAGGTTCTATTGAAGCCACTTTTGCCAGTTTATCTGCACCTTGGTTCTCCTCTCGTGGGATTTGAATAAATTTGATCTGGACGTTACTTGTTTGATCCTTCACCTGCTCGTTGTATCTCTTCATTCTTTCGTTCTTGCACTTGTAATTGCCATTAACCTGGCTGGTCACGATTTGAGAGTCGGAGTATACGACCATTCTTTTTGCTCTTGTAGCTATTGCGAGATCCAATCTTGCTAGTAAGGCTACGTATTTTGCTTCGTTATTGGTAGCGAAAAAGTCCAGACGAATCATGCACTCAACCTTATCTCCTTTTGGGGTCTGGAGAACCACGCCAGCCCTACCTGCGTGTTTGTTGGAGGACCCGTTTGTGTGAAGGCTCCATACGGGAACTTCCTCTGCCTCCTGGTCTTCCACTAGTGTGAACTCAATGATGAAGTTAGCTACTACCTGTCCCTTTACACTGGTTCATGGTCGGTACTATATGTCGAATTCACTTAGCTCCACTGTCCATAACGCCATCCATCTTGTAGCTTTAGGTCCAGTCATAGCTTTTTGCACAGGTTTATCCGTCAGGACAATTATTGTATGTGCTTGGAAATATGGTTCGAGTTTTCGCACGGCGATCACTAACGTGAAGGCTAGCTTTCTATTTGAGGGTACCTTTCTTCTGCTCCTCTGAACGCTCGGCTTATAAAATATACAGGCTTTTGCACTTTATCTTCTTCTCTAACAAGAGCCACGTTGACAGCTACTGAGGAGACGACCAGATATAGGAATAGTTCTTCACCCGACTTAGACGAGTTGAGCAAAGGTGGAGAAGAGAGATATGCCTTCAGGTTTTCCAATGTCTGCTGGCATTCATCTGTCCACTCAAATAACCTCTTTAGTGTGCGGAAGAAAGGGAGACATTTATCCATTGCCTTCGACACGAACTTGTTTAAGGTAGCTATTTTGCCATTTAGGTTTTGTACTTCTTTTACGGTTTTTGGAGGAGCCAATTCCATTATTGCCTTTACTTTCTTCGTGTTAACCTTGATACCCTTTTAGGATACCATGAATTCCAAAAACTTTCCTGCCGTTACCCCGAACACGCATTTATTTGGATTTAATTTCATGTTGTAAGACCGAAGGGTGTCAAAGGTCTCCTGCAGGTCGCTCAAGTGGTCGGACTCTTGTATGCGTTTCACCAGCATCTCGTCCACGTAAACTTGCACATTCCTTCCAATCTGGTGCGCGAACATTCTATTCATCAGTCTTTGATATGTAGCCCCTGCATTCTTAAGTCCGAAGGGCATCACTTTGTAGCAAAATAGTCCCTAACTTGTAACAAACAAGGTCTTCTCCTGATTAGCTTCATCCAACTTGATCTGGTTATAGCTGGAAAACGTATCCATGAAGCTTAATAGTTCATGCCTTACTGTTGAGTCCACCAGGGTATCAATGCATAGTAGTGGATAGTTGTCCTTAGGGCAGGCCTTATTTGGATCTGTAAAATCTACGCACATTCTTCACTTTCCATTGGACTTCCTAACCATCACCACATTTGCCAACCAGTCCGGATAGTACACTTCTCGTATGAAATTCGCTTCTTGTAACTTCTACACTTCCTCGGCTACGGCTTTGTCCTTCTCTAGGGCAAACACTCACTTTTTTTATTGGACGGGAGTAAACAAGAGTGAGACATTCAGCCTATGGACGATGATCGATGGGTCGATCCCTGACATGTCCTTATGACTCTAGGCAAATACATCCTGATTCTTCCTTAAGAATGTTGCAATTGTTTGCCGTACTGTTTGGCTAGCCAAGGCTCCTATTCTCGTGGTCCATTCAAGCCTTGAATCTTCGAGGGGTATTTCTTCCAGTTCTTCCACCGGTTTTGTTACCATCCGCTGTTCTTCTATATTCATGGTTGGGAGATGATCATCCATCTCCATCATCGCTATGTAGCATTCACGCGCGGTAACTTGATTTTGGCACAACTCTCCTATTCCATACTCGGTAGGGAACTTGATCATTAAATGGTAGGTCGAGGCCACAGCCTTCTATGCATTGAGTGTGGGTCGTCCGAGGATAGCATTATAAGAAGATGAGCAATCAACCACAAGGAAATCCACATCCTTAGTGACCTACTGGGGGTAGTCACCCATCGTCACAAACAACGTGACAACACCAAGAGGGTAGACCCTTGTCCCTCCAAAGCCGACGAGTAGGGCGTTCATTTGAACCAGTCACTTTCTATTGATCCCCAACTGCTAGAATGCGGGGTAGTAGAAGATATCAGCCGAGCTTCTATTGTCAACCAAAACTCGATGCATATTGTAGTCTTCTGCTTGTATGCTGACGAAAAGTGCGTCGTCATGTGAATGGTGAAGACATTGTGCATCCTCTTCCAAAAACCCAAAAATTGGGTTATCTATTCTCGCCATTTTTGGTGTAGAACCCATCAGTTGGACGCTTTGGACCACTCGTAGATATGTTTTGCAGGCCTTTTTGGACGACCCCGCAGTTGTGGTGCCCCCAATAATCATCCTTATGTCTCCTATTGATGGCTTGGGACGCTCGTTCTCCCGTCGGGGGGCCTGGACTTGTGAAGGATCTGTCCTCTCTTTGCTGACAAACCTTTACAGCCTTCTTTGTCTGATAAAAGCTATAATTTGTTGTTTCAGGTCGTAGTAGTCTGCCGTATCGTGGCTGTGGTCACGATGGAAACGACAATATTTGTCCCTTGACCTTTTGTTAGGATCTCCTCTTAGTTTGCTGGGAAAGGTCAGGGCTCTTTCATCCTTTATCTGCATTAGCACTTGGTCGATCAAAGCCGTCAGTGGGTTGAAGCTCGGGAATTTCCCCGTGGGTGGCTTGGAACGTCTGTCCTCCCACCGTTCTTCGGTCCTGGCCATCTTTCGTCCCCTATCCAGTCGTGTATCTTCCTACCTTTCCCTCTTTCTAGGCTTCTCTTCTCGGGCCAGAAGCGGATCTTGCGCGTTCATGTATTTGGTTGCCTTGTAAAGTACTTCTGACATAGTCTTTGGGTCATTCTTATACAGATAAAATAGGAACTTACCATTCTGTAATCCGTTGGTGAACGTCGCCACGAGTATTTTGTCGTCCGCTTCCTTTATTAAGAGAGCCTCCTTATTAAAGCAAGTTATGTAAGATTGTAGCGTCCTATCTTCTCGCTGCCTAATATTCATCAAACACGCGGTGGATTTCTTATGCCTATGGCCCCCAATGAAGTGTGACATGAATTGAGCGCCTAACTCCTTGAAAGTGCCAATGGAGTTGGGCGTCAATCTACTATACTAGATTCGTGCAAGTCCCTTCAGCGTAGTGGGGAAGGCTCTGCACATGATCTCGTCTGGTATCCTCTAAAGGTGTATTATAGTCTTGAAAGACTCCAAGTGATCTAAGGGGTCCTTGGACCCATCATAACTTTCCACCTGAGGCATGCGGAATTTCAGGGGAAGGGGGCATGAGCTAACGGGCGCTGTGAATGGCGAATCAGTTCACTGGACCAAGTTATCGAGGTTGCTGGATACTCGTCCTCTGAGGACGTTCATCATAACGTCCATCTGTTCCCTCATCATCTGCATCTCGGCAGCTATGTGAGGTGGGAGAGTATCAGAGACAGATGGCCGGCTTGTGTCCTATCGTTCTGGTCTACTTGGAGCATTGCTACCCTCAAGTCCGTCCTAGATTCTCCTCTCAGCACTTATCCCTTCTTGGTCTTCCTCCTGTGTACCGAGGCTTCCATTCTTCTTCTGCAACTGCTCCTCTAAGTCATGATTCTGCTTGGTTAGTCATTTGACTACCGCTGCGAGCGTTTGGACTTATCTCTCCAAGGTCGTAGTGTGTGGTTCGTTGCCCTGATTATTGTTGGTTGTTGCTATTGAACGAGTGAGTACCATGCAACTTTTTGACCGAGAAGCAACGCGTATGGCTTATTCCAAGTTTAATGACAATTTCCCACAGACGACACTAATTGATAATGATGAAAAATCACCAGTAAGTCACACGGTCCTTACAAGCTCGAAACAATACTTGCACAACAAAAAGAGAAGACTTAACAAAGAGCACTAGTGTGGAGCCGGCCAAAAATCCTCTGAAGGTCAAGTTAAAGCTTTTCACAACCCTAGAGTGCCAGAGTTAGGATGAATTATGCATATCTTGTATTCTGAGGGTTCATAGGTTTTTATAGTAAAGTCGGCCTCCGTTTTTTGCGCATCAAGGCGTTTCCTTCTAGGGAAGATCCTCTATAACGAGCGTATATTAGGGAATCCTTTGCTAGTTAGAATTCTTCTCGTATTGGGATTCTTTATAGTTAATCGTGAGACGCAAGTTAATTCCATTTAGGAATTCTTGGAGCTAAATCAAGACAGATGAATGCCACGTGTCACTTACATCTGTCCACTGTGTGTTCGTGCACCTTGGATCCGTCAACTACCAACCCGCTAGCCTAACGTCGTCACGTTTGCTTAAATGGATCCGTCACCTACAGCTTTCAATCCTCTTCAATTGGTTTAATTTCTTTGAACTTCTTGTTTCAACACTCAAGCATGTTACTTTAAGAACTTTTTCAGAATGAGAATATAATCATTGGAAAACAATGCTGCTATGGTTGGCAATCATATGATTAGAATTGGAAAACTTCTGTGTGATATTTTGTGGTGGTACAGACACACAAATAAGGGTCTCAACCTAACTGATGAATTATCATATTCGGAAATTCACTATTGCGGTTTTGTTGGTTGCCACTAAGAAAAGAAAGACTAAATAATACTAGCCTCATCACAACTGCAAAGCATGCGCGACGAGGCTTTTTTTTTTTTTTTTTTTTAACGGTTTTATTTTGTAGAAAAAAATTGTTTTTATTTTTTATTTTATATATATAATTTTTATTTTGAAAATCAAATTTATAAGTGAGTAACGTAATTTGAAAATTAACAGGAAAGTTGTCTTATTTTTTAGGCAATGTTTTAGTGGGAGTAGGAGTTACATTTTTACCAAATTGTCCTTTAGTTTTGTCTCTACTTAAACATAGGGTTATAGAGGCAATTTTGAACTAAAAAATGAAGAATTCAAACAAAAAAAGCTCCTTAAATAATAATATAGATAAACATTCTAGTGGACAATTGAGTGGATTCAACTTCTAATTCTACTTACCTAACCCACACAACATTTATGATATCTTTTCAACACATATAGGCAAAAGGATAGAAACAGAAATAAGCACTATACGAAAACGTGTGGTCATTAGAATCCCTTTTTCATTGCTCTAGTGCATAATGTTTCAATTTTTCAGGAGAGAACTCCCAGACCATGACTTTAAATACAAGCTTCCTCATTTTTATACTCCATTGGCAATTTTATTGTATATTTTTGCTTGGAATTTCTTCCTAGTTATTGAGATACAAATATATAATGAAAAAGACTTGGGAGACTTTCCACGTTGGATCTTAAATAAATAAACAATCATAATTTAACATACTAGCCTCATCACCTGCGCTTTGTGCTTGCGACGAGGCTTTTTTTTTTTTTTTTTTAGTAATACAGATAATTGTGTGTTTTAGTTGTGGGACCTATTTTTGAGGATGTGGGAGGAGAACGTGAGTGGAAAAATTAACTAGAGCTGGGTGTATTTTTTTTCATTGAATTATTAAATTTAAATTACTTGTATACCCTCACCTTTTTTTAAAAAAAAATTTTTTTGCTACTACTCACTTATTTATTTGTTTAAAGTAAAGATTAAGGGTGATTTAGAGATTTGAAATATCAGGTAACTAACTTTCAGAATTCTCTTAAAATATAGAGATAACTTTCAGAATCCTCTTAATATATAATTAGCCTCACGCGCGTGCTTAGAGGTTCTTTTATTTTTTGGATAAAAATTAATAATTTGCATTTATTATAATTTGAAATTTCTACTCTTTCCAATCACCGAAAAAAAAAAAAACTAAGGATGTGATGAATACGTGGGGTGAGTTTTGTAGATTGGAGGAGTTTTAAAACTAACAAAAAGTGATCCTATTTTGTAGGGAGTTAGTGAGTAGATGTAGGAATTTAAATCAACGTAAAAGTAAGAGTTTATTAGAAGCAGGAAGGCATTTCAACGTAAATGTAGAAATTTACTATTTTTGTCAATTTACTATTTTAACCCCATTTTTAAGTTTTAGGTAAGGGTATTTTTGACAATAAAAAAAGTAATAACTAACTTTCTTTTGCCAATTTAGTATTTTAACCCCATTTTTAAATTGTTGGTTAATTAATTTAGGGGTATTTTTGGACAAGAACAAAAGTAATAACTAACTTTTTGAATTCTCTTAATGTATACAGACAAAAGATAAAAAATAAAGCAAAATAGTATAGACTATTTACTATAGATTCCTTGTTTCTCTTTTCAAACTACTCTATCTGAGTTTTTAGTTATATAACTTTGAATCTCTGATTTATAGAAGGTTTTTAATTTGGTACACTAATATGTAAATATTTAATTTTACAGACAGTTTAAATAAATATAATTTAAAACTTACCCTAACCAAACTTTGTTAGAATTTCTTTAAAATATTGCAGTTTAAAGTATAGAAAGAAAAGTTCCTAAATAGAATTGAAATAACAAACCATTCAAGCAGTTGCATATCTTATATGTCGACCCATAAGAAAATTACTCTTTAAGGGGCGTTTCATTCACCGTAATATTATATTACACCGTAATATTACATTATTGTAATCTTACATTAATGCAATCTCAATACAAGAATACAACATTATATTGTTTAGAAAGGTGATGAGATTAAGGCGATGTGATATTTTTTGTAATTTTAGATTATGGTAATGATAGAAAATATAAAATAAACCAAAAATCTTAATGTCTCATCATTGTAATGTGAATCACATCAAAGGCACATCGCAACAAACCAAACGCCCCTTTATAGTTTTCTCAAGTTGTTCTGATCTTATGGATCCAACTATATGGCAACTATTTTTTAATTATTTGTCCAATCCTAGACAAACTAAATTAGGACTTCTATCTAAATTTTTTTTTTTGTAAAAAATTGTAGGTTTTTATACAAAAGTATTAAAATTTAAAATTTTTGACATCTCTTTCATGATAATTGCTCTTTACCATTAGATCAAGACATTAATTAGTTTCTACTTTTAATATGCAAAATTTAAACACAAGTTCCTTATTTATTTTTAATTTTTATTCCTTGAAATCCACAAGTTCTTTATTCGATAACGAAGATTTTATCAATTGTAATTTAGACAGAAATATGTTATTTTTACAATTTTTAATTTAGCAAAAAAATAAAACTCATTTTCCTACCCTTTGTATCCTTATATATTATTCTTAGAATTTACTTTCCTGGATCTTTTTCCCTTTTTTTTAAAAGAGAGAATAGAAAATGATTTCAGCGTAAAGAACAACCAAAATCAATTGTCATTGTTAGAGTTCAAACATGACACACCTATTTCTCTTTACCGTTAACGATGAAATTGATTAACGGAGACACATCCATATTTAGGCCTGGTCGTTGAATGCATTTTTTCAATGGACATGTTTATAGGGTTGAAAATTTTCAAATATAAAGGGAACAATTGCAACTTACCTACCTATAATTTTACTGAAATTTATGTTGCATATATACCCGTGGTTTGAAATTTGATTTTTTATTTACCTAAGGTTGACTCAATTAGGATTCTGTAACCCAGTAATATTAAAAATGGGACTCAATATGAAATTTCGGTCCCATTTTATGTCTCTATCCTCCTAAAACATAAAATAAAAAATATAAAAAAATAAAAACATTAAAAAGCAAGGGAAAACAAGATCAAAAAATGAGAGTTTTGTAAACATTTTTTTTTTTGAAACCAAAACCAACCATATCATTCATTTATAATATTGCAATTGTCAACATACAATGCCTCAAGAGCAGGAGGTGGATCTTCTTCAACCATATCCTCTCTCCATTTATGTGTTTGGTAAATTTGGCCAAAGAATGTGCCACAGAATTTGCTACCCTCCTAACATAGCTAACAGAAAACTGTCTAAAGCCCCGCCCAATACAGCAGATGTCTTCATAGATATTTCCCAACTTGGAGCTGCTATTCCCTGGGTCCATAATGGCATTAATGACATTAACATTATCCCCCTCTAATAATCTCCATAAAACCTGCTTCCATTGCAAATTCCACAGCCCTTCTACACGCGATGCCTCTGCTTCTTTGCTATCTTGCACCATAGTTCCTCTTGTCGCCAAAGCCGTCATTACTTCGCCTTTATCATTACGCACTACTGCTCCAATTCCTGATGCATTCAACTCACTGAACATAGCTACATCCACATTGACTTTGTAGGCTGATCCCACTGGTGGCTTCCACACATTTTGCTACTGCACTAATCTGGTATTCCCCTGGATTACAAGATGGTCTTGAGCATCCTGATACTCCTTCAAAATGTCCTCTGCTTGTCACACCAGCCGAGAAGGATGATGGATTCTGCCTCCATGTAACACTAAATTCCACTGATTCCATAGCACCCAACACTGAACAAAGAAAAACTCCATGTCATCCACTGTTAATTTAGCCATTAGATCTTCAATAAGCTGCATCATATCCCTTTTACCCGTTACACATTTCTAGAAACATACTCTGCTTCCGGCCCACACATCTTGGGCAACACCACACTCCCATAAGACATAAAGAACAAATTCAACTCCTTGCCTGCAAAAATCACATTAATTATTCTTCACAATCTTCCGGTACGACAGATTTTCCATAGTTGGCAAGATCCCTTGGTAGACCCTCCATCCAAAAACCTTTATCTTGTTCGACAAATTAAACTTCCATAGTTTAGTCCAAATCAGTCCATTCCTCTTCATCCCTGAGCCTTCTATTGTTCCATCAGCTTCTTGTAAACCTTTTGAGCTATGTGATAGCCTGATTTAACTGAGTAGAGGCCATTTTTGTTATGTAGCCACATTATAGCATCCGGTACCACTCTTCACCTCAATGGAATCTGCACAATAGCTTCCATGTCTTCCCTATGAAAGTTGGCAACAATGAAACTACTATTCCAATTATGGACGTTCCAATCAATCAGATCAGATACACGCCATTCCCAATCCTCATCAAATGGTGGGTGGAGCACCTTATTTTTTGGATAATTTGGGATCCACCTATCATGAACACCCGAGTGTTAGAACCATCCCCTACACGCCAACAACATCCTTTTTTCAGAATTGGTTGGGCCGCCATCAAACTTTTCCATACAAATGAGCTGTTAGGTACATTAGTAGCTTCCAAAAAATTACCTCTTGGAAAATATCTAGCTTTGAAACACTCATATAGCAAAGATCCATTATCATGTAGTAATCTCCATCCTTGCTTTGCTAACATAGCTAAATTAAAACACCGTATATCTCGAAATCCCATTCCTCCCTCTTTCTTAGATTGAGAAAGTACATTCCAACTCCTCTAGTGTATCTTTCTTTCATTATTAACTTGTCCCCACCAAAATCTAGCATACATGGCATTTAAATCATTACACAACTTCGATGGTAGTTGAAACACTCCCATAGCATAAGTAGGGATAGATTGAGCTACTGCTTTGATCAAAACTTCCTTCCTAGCCCTTAACAACAACTGACCTTTTCAACCTTGAATTTTCTTCCAAACTCTTTCCTTTATAAAAGCAAAAGTTTGGTATTTTGATCTCCCTACCAATGTAGGCAGCCCAAGATATGACTTGAACCTGTCAACCTCTTTTATTCCTAAAGCTGTCTTAATCCACTCCCTTTGTTCATCCTCGGTATTACTGCTAAAATAGACTGAAGACTTCTCAAAATTAATGAATTGGCCTGAAGCAACTGCATATGTGTGTAGAACCTCAGAAATAGCTTGCACTTCCTCCTAATTAGCCCTGCAAAATAGTAAAGAATCATCAGAAAATAATAAGTGGGATATACTGGGGGCTCTCTGACATATAGAAACACCATAAATTTGCCCCTCTTCTTCTGTCTTAGCTAATAAAGATGAGAAACCTTCTGCACACAGTAAAAACAAATAAGGTGATATAGGGTCTCCTTGGCGGATTCCCTTATAAGGTGTGATATGACCATAAGCTTTACCACTAATGCGTATTGAAAAAGTGGGAGTAGTCACACATGTCATGATCCTATCAATCCAAAATTTAGGTAGTCCCAACCTACTCATAATACCTCTAAAAAAAGCCTACTCAACCCAATCATATGCTTTGCTAATGTCCAATTTCATCGCCATAGAACCCCTTCTACCTGATCTTCTAGAGTGCATGGCATGCAAAGATTCATATGCTACTAGGACATTATCAGTAATCAATTGACCTGGTACAAACGTACTTTGAGTGGGTGATATCAATCTAGGTAGTATCAGCTTCAGTTTATTTGCTAACACCTTGGATATAATTTTATAGATGACATAACATAAGCACTTTGTTTTTCAACTGCACATAAAATTGCGTTGAAATCTCCAATACAACACCAAGGGCCATCCACAAAAGTAGCAAGATGAGATAACAGAGCCCATGATTTAGTTTTCTGATCATTCTCAGGGCACCCATAAAACCCAGTTAAATACCACTCAAAACCATCATCCTCCACCACTTTTGTCAAAATATGATTATTAGTATAGTTGATCACATGTAGCTGCACCTCATGTTTCCATAGCGACGCTAACCCGCCTTCTGAGTTTGGCTTCTTCACAATCAATTTATTTTTAAAAGGTAATTCTCTACAATGGTTATCAAACCCCTCCTTATCTAAGCGTGTTTCGATTAGAAAGCACACTGGGGGACCTTGATCCTTCACGATCTTGTGAAGGCTGCTGCACCTCATGTTTCCATAGCAACACTAACCTGCCTCCTAAGTTTGGCTTCTTCACAATCAATTTATTTTTAAAAGGTAATTCTCTACAATGATTATCAATATAGTTGATCTAAGCGTGTTTCCATTATGAAGCACACTGTGGGACCTTGATCCTTCACGATCTTGTGAAGGCTGCGAATTGTCCAAGGGTTCCCAAACCCTTGGCAATTCCAGCTTAACAGCCTCATTGTGCTCCACGGGGGCAATTTGACGCTCCGGCTGCTGTAGTTTTCTGTGTAGCCTGCTCATCAACTTTCTCCCGTTTCTGCACTATTTCATCACAGTCCCACCCTTCAGTATATTCTTTTTGCATTGTATCTCGTTTACCCAAAATTTGAAGACAACTTCATTTGCACTGTCCACCCCATATACCATACGGGCCAACCTTTTCCAAGTGGGCCGAACCTTAAAAGACAATACTCCATCAGCAATATTATTCTCCACGTGTTCACTCACCTGATCTAGATTAGGATTCTCCCCTAGCAACTTATAATCCTCCACGTAACTTCCACTTTTTAAATTCAAAAGAGGATAATCGTTCCCATCAATGTTTGAATCAACCACAGCTACCTCCATATCAGCACTTCCTTCTTTCTCGGCTCGTAATTCGTCCCTATCCAAATCAGTTCCTAATCTTTCGTGTTTCTCTTCCTCACGCCTCTCATGCACAGAGGGAAACTCCGGTTGAGCACAATCTGCCGCCGCTACACTGTCAGCCATAACTCTGCTGATTTCCTCCACTTCAGGCACCTCTCTCGGAGGTTGGTACCTCCCCGTAGCACGCCTGGTTGGTGATCTGGGTCTTCCTCCACTTGCTTTCAGCCACTCCTCGTACTCGCACTTCACTTGCTCTTCATTTTTCGTGAGAACAAAGTAGGTGGCAAAATGCTTCAGATCATGGCCAAACATGCCACAGTAGTGACAATGCATTGGCCCAAGTTCTCTCTTCATCCGATCCAGCTAGAAAGCCACCACGTCTAAGTGGTTTCGTAATCGGAATGGCAACCTTGACACGCATAAAAAAATTCTGTATATCCTGTTTACGCCTGTGTTCCACCTCTTCCACATTTCCCAGCCGTCGACCAATCTCTTCGGCCACCTGAGGACAAGCCATATCAAACAGTGCTCTTAACTATATTGTTAAGGCTATCTTAATTTTTTTGTAAATCTGTACCCATATATTACATACAGGTCTCATTGTAGGAACTGCTTCAAATTTGACATGCCAATATTTGGTTAATTTAATTATATAAAATAATGTTTTTAATTTTCAATCTTCCCTATTCATTCATTTTCTCTAAACCAATCCCACCACTGACTGCCATATCTTCATATCTTTTGATTCATTTTTTAACTTTTCTTTCTTCTGTGTCACACGTGTCTTTGGTCTTCTCTTCCCCTATGTTCATCTTTCTCTTTAAGTCCCATCTATCACCGATCCCAATATTCCCATGTTCCAAAGCTCATCACAACTGTATATTCAAAATGTCTTTTTAGTTCTCTCTGTACTCTTCTATTCAAAAGTTTTGACTCTCACTTAACCTTCTATCTCTCTAAAGTCTTATCTCCTCCCTCTCTCAGCATTGTTCATCTCCAAGGATTTCTCTTCAGGTCCGCTGCTCTGTAAATTTGTTGACACTAATCTCATCTTTTAATTTTTGTTCTCATCTTCTTCTTTTTTTTCTTTTTTCTTTTTTTCACTGAGGTAGTGTGGCTCATCTTGAGCGATTGAACATGTACCGGCTGAATCTTGAATATCGGTCGGATTTCACCAAAATGGACCGGAATGCCAGAAACACACCGGAATAGGCCCGGAATCAACTGGAATTCAACCCAAGGTGGAACAAGGGGGTGCTTCATGTCGGTGAAGTGACTTGTACGAGGATAATATAGCCAGCTATTTGGGGGTATATTTGGTTTTTTGAAAGAAAAAAATAGCGGTACGAAAACGTTCTATTTGCTCGATATTGAAAATGCAATTAGATACTGCTTCTTTGAAACCGTTGATTTGTGCAATTTCTAAACGTGATTTAGCTGAAACAGCTTCTCCAAACGATTGTATGTATTGCGTTTTGTATCAAACCGCGCATTTTTGTCCAGGAAAATGCCTATCCAAACGGGCTCTTCCTATTTGTAGAAACGGACAAGAAAGGCATGATTAATAATTACAACCTCAACTAGGAGGACTTCTTCTCTTCGGATATTTTTAAAAAAATTAATTAATTTCTGACTATCCAATTTGTGGTTTAACTGGTAAAGTTTCTGTTGATTGAATGAGAGATTTGGGGTTCAATCCTTACTTACACCAAAAACTGATTGATATCTTGGTCTGATGATAAAAAAATATCATTAAGAGTGTATACCATAAGTTGAAACTTTCTCTCAAAAAAATAAAAAAAAAATTGTGGCTATCCAAGAAAGATGATAACCCACTTACCATCAACACTATTTTTTATAAACAATAATTATATTTAAAAAAAAAAAAAAAAAGTCTGCTTCCCCTCTAAAATGTAGTATAACTACCAAAAACATATACCAAACTGTACAACATGATTGAGGGAAGAATACAATAAAATCATATAAACAAATATATTTTACACAATGAGTCCAACACTTGCCTGGAGGAATTCCATTATACAACTCGCCTTTAATTTGAAGGTGATAAATTAAGACACATGGGTTAAAATTGGATTCTAATTTCAAATTCTAATTGGTTTTTCTCCGAGCTTTACTTATTAATATATACAAGATTATAACCTCATGCATATCCATGGATATACTTAAAGATATACAATAAGATGTATAATATAATTCATATATATGTATATATAATTTAAATACTATTGATAGTTATTTATATATTTTATTAACTCTTTAAAAAGTTTTGTAAGGATATTATTAGGTATAAAATGCAAATTGTCCATTTTTTTTAAAATTATTGTGAAGCACTTTTTTTTTTTTTACGATTCATTTATTCTAGATTCTTTGGTTTTTGTACTTAATAAATCATTTGGATGAATATTTATGTTGTGGTCCCATATTTGATTCTCAATTTAAGAAATAAAAATATTTAAAAATAAATAATTTAGGACACATATGCGCGGATACAATTAAAAACAATCACAATTATACGATTCAAATTATACGTTTTTTAAGAAGAAAATTATACATGATTTTAACTTACACTTTATTTAAAACCACACATTTCTAAAATACCCAATAGTTTTTCTTTATATATATATATATATATATATATATATATATGATTTAGAATTTAATTGGTTTTAGACTCTTCAATTTTCGCATCCAATAATTCACTTGTCATAAAAATTAGACTCTAGTTAAAATCCAAGATTCTGTTGGGTTAAGATAACTTGACCTTAGCTAATTAATTCAATTACCCAAGTTGATTAATTAAGCTCAATTACATGCAAATCCTGAAGGCACCAACAAATCACCAAAAATACTAAGTGTAGCGAAAAATAGATTAGACACAGTAATTTGTTGACAAATGGGAAAAAATCTCGTAAAGAAAAAACCCCACACAGTGATTTTAGGTCACCACTCCCTAAAATTCACTAATCAATAATCAAACAGTTATAAGTATAAAAAATCTTACCAACTACCCTGGCATATTTCGAAATACCAACCTACAGTTATTGCTCCAATACCCAATTGGACTTGATCTTATGGTAGCCTTTTTTTCCTTTAATGCACAAACCTTCAATTTGTGACTAACCCTTTATACAGATCTCAGTACGTGACTAACTCCAGCAATTTGAACAGATATTGTTGATTGTAAAGTTCTTCTCTTCATTAATAATGAAGATTAGGAAGTACTTGGTTACAAAACCCTATGGCGTACAAACGTAGTAGGTTCACATAAAGAAAATACGTCTCTAGGTCTCTGTATCCGTGTGTGATGGCCTTTAAAATAAGCTTATATATGTCTAGGGTTGTAAGAAAATAAATCTTAAACAAATACACAAAATTGGGCCGAATTTTAGATCTGAAAATTCTGAAATCATAATTCTCGATAGATTAAGCTGCTGTTGAGCTATCTATCGAACTTCACATTAAGTCTTGATAACAGGCATCTATTGAGCTATCTGTCGACACTTAAATAAACTGTTTTTCTCCACTTGTTTCTTGGACCAATCTTCATGTCTTTAATGCTTGACTTGAACAACATATCTCTTGAAATACTAAACTCATTTTAAATCTACCCAATTACAAGTAAAGTGTATTTTGTGCCAATTACAATAAATTATGACCCTAACAGAATCTAACTGGATTTAGACTCTTCAATTTTTACACTAAATAATTCACTTGGCACAAAATTAAAAATTAAACGGGACACGTGGTACAAAATTGAGAATCTAATTAAAATTTATTTTGATTTTCTTTGAATTTTGGCTATTAATATATACTAGCTTGTAACTACATGCATATGCATGAATATACTTAAAAGATATACATTAACATGTATAGTATAATTCTTACATATATACTTTAAATATTATTGATAGTCATTCTTGTATATTTTTTTTAACTTAGAAAGAATATTATTAGGTAGAAAATAAAAATTGTCCATTACTTAAAAAAAAAAAAATTGTTCATTAATTTTAAACTCTTTAGTTTTTGTATACAATAACTCACTTGAATAGATATTTATGATGTGGTTCCAAATATTACTATAAAATTAAGAAATAAAACTCTTTAAAAATAAATAATTTATAATGCATGACGCAAAATTGGCCTTTAATTATAGAATCTAATTAGATTTTCTCTAAATTTTACCTATTAATATATATATATATATAGAGAGAGAGAGAGAGAGAGAGAGAGAGAGAGAGAGATTATGTTAGTATAACTTGATCCTAATCCTATATATTTTGCATTAGTCAATAGTCTAGAACGATGCCCTTGCTCTTTAGAAGAAAAAATATGAAGAGAGTAGGAAATTGCACTCAGTGGCAGCGCCACGTTTAGTTCAAAGTGTTCTTAAGAACACCCTGACCTGAAAATAAATATATATAATGATGTAAATTTTTTTATATGTTTACCCTTTAAAAAAATTTAGGAACACCCTCAAATAAAAAACAAAAAAAATTATTTGTTCTACTTTCAAGAAAAAAAGAAAAGCCAAAAAAAAAAAAATTTGAACTAAAATCTGGAAAAAAAAAAATTGCAACAGAGCAAGCCCACAAAAAAGCCCAACATCAATCCTAAATAATAGATGGTAAAGAAAACCTAATCTAAAGAAATAACAACCCAACAAATGGTAAATAGGTAAAGCAAATCCACGGATTCTCAAAAAAAAAAAAAAAAAAAAAAAGAAACCAAAACCCAATATATGCGTCTGTCGATTCATCAAATCATAAAACTAAAGTAAAAACTGAAATCTCAAATCACTAAATCAAAAACCTAACCTAAAGACAAAAACCTCATCAGTCAACAGAGCAACGCTGCAACACAACAGCCAACATAGCATAACTCGAGCTCCAGTTCAGAGCACATTGCATTAGGCATCGCTGCATCGGAGATTGATCCAATCGGATTAGAGATTGGTTACGCTCGTCGCTCGGTTTGGCCTCGATTTCTTCCTCACGTCGATGTGCTGCCCGACGACGCTGTCGCCCCTCAAGCCTCCCTGCTCCCTTAAGGTATTTCATCTTTACACTTCTCTCTCTTTTTCTCTCTTACACGATTGGGTTAATGGGTTTGGGGGTTTGCTCACTCACTTTGCTTTTGCTATGGGTTTTGGGGGTCAATGGGTTTGGAGTCTCTAAGACTCTCTCTCTCTCTCTCTCTCTCTCTCTCTCTCTCTCTCTCTCTCTATATGATTCTCTCTCTTTCTAACTGGTTAGCTTTACTTTAGTCTTTATAACTTTATTAATATTTGCCCCTGTTGTTTTGGCTTTATCAATTGGTGTTGGTGACTTGGTGTTGGTGAGTTACTGAGTTTGTCTTTTAGTATATTGTAATTTGTGGATTCATCTGATTGGCTTTTTTGATTGGGGCCATGGGTCTTGTCTATTATGTGGGGTTTGGATGGAAGCATGGGGCCAAGTGAGATATTTGAATTGGGGGAATTGAGGCAGTAACATACCAATAAAAGACAAAATTAAATTATAGGGTGTGTGCTAATAGTTAGTAAAGAAAAATAATAAAGCAACTAATAAAAAATAATTATTAATTTAATTAACTAATACATTATAAAAGACAAACAAATTATGTTATGTTAGGGTAAACAATAATTAATAATTTTATAATTAATGAAACAACAATATAACAAATTATAGTTTATAAAAGACAAACAAATTAACGAAACAACTACATTACAATAATTAATAATTTTACTAATATTTCAAATGAACTTATAATTTATTGTTTATTCTTTTGCTAGAATTATGGACAAATATTTAATAAGAAAACCATGTATCCAAGATTCATGTCTTGTGCAAGATTTATCTTCATCTTCTAAGCGAATTCAGGTTGACTTTAACTTAAAAAATCTTCCTTCAAATCTTGGGCTATGAGAAAAGATATCATCTTATCATCCTAATAATTATAATGAAATAAGAAGATATTTTTACAAAAAGACCCTTGTCAACCTGTTTTCCAAAACCATGATGATTACCCTTTATCATATTTTTCTGGAAAGCCCTGTCGATTTAGATACAAATGGTATGTAAATAGAAAATGGTTGGAATATAGTATAGGCAAGGATGCAGTATTTTGTTTATATTGCTACCTATTTGGGCAAGATGTTGGTAAGCAAGGAGGAGGTGAGACTTTTGTAATGAATGGATTCAAACTTTAGAATCAAAAAGAGAAGTTAAATTCTCATGTTTGAGGAGTTAATAGTGCTCATTACCAAGCTGTCAAGAAGAGTGAAGATCTAATGAAGAAAAAGCAACAAATTCAAAGTGTTTTGTTTAAACAATCAAATTAAAATAAAATTGAATATCGGGTTCAATTAGATGTAATAGTTGATTGCATAAGATTCCTTTTATGCCAGGGATTAATTTTTTGTGATCACGATGAATCTCAAGGTTCAAGTGATAAAGGAAATTTCCTTCAGCTTCTACAATTTTTGGGAGATCACAATGAATTTATCAATGAATTGTTGCAAAAAGCTCCAAAAAATTGCAAGCTTACCTACCATGAAATTCAAAAAGACATTGTGAATGCAATTGCACGCGAAACATCCAAAGCCATCATCAAGGATCTTAACAATGGGTTCTTTTCAATATTAGTTGATGAGTCATGTGATATCTCAATGAAAAAGTAAATGGCCCCCGTTCTTTGTTATGTGAACAAAAAAGAAATTATCATTGAGTGGTTTCTTGGTATTATACATGTAGCAAATACCACCGCTTTGTCACTCAAATATACTATTGAATGTTTACTTTGTAAGCATAATTTGAGTTTAACGAAACTACGCGGGTAAGGTTATGACGGAGCTAGTAATATACAAGGTGATATCAATGGTCTTAAAACTTGAATTTTGAAAAAGAATAAGTTAGCATTTTATGTCCATTGTTTTGCTCATCAATTTCAATTGACACTTGTTGCCATTGCTAAAAATCACTTTGCTGAATTTTTTTATGTGATTACTAATTTTGTAACTGTTGTTGGAGGCTCTTGTAAGAGACGATATGCTCTTCGAGATGCACAATTTTCCAAAATCAATGAAGAATTAGAGAAAAGTGTACGTAGACGTGGGCAAGGTTTGAATCAAGAGACAAATCTTAAACGTCCTATTGATACACGTTGGGGATTATATTATAAGACTATTCTCAACTTGAATTTGATGTTCTCTCCTATTGTTTATGTACTTGAGATTATTGAAGAAGATGGCCTCTCCGACCAAAAAGTTGAAGCACGGTCTATTATAAGGTCAATTCTATCTTTTGAATTTGTCATTGCTTTACACTTGATGAAAAACATCTTAGGAATCACAAATGATTTGTCAATAGCATTGCAAAAAAAATAAAAAATAAAAAATAAAGATATAGTACATGCTATGGATCTTGTTAAAGTCTCTAAGCAACGTTTGCAAATGATAAGAGATGATGAATGGATATTTTTATTGACTGAAGTGTCTTCATTTTGTACCATACATGATATTCCTATCTTGAACATGGATGAAATATTTGTAATTAGTGGGAGGTTGTGACATAACACCCAACAAAATACAAATTTACATCATTATCATGTTGAGCTATTCTGCACAGTCATAGATATGCAACTTCAAAAGCTTAACAATTGTTTTTCAGAGGTGAATATCGATTTGCTACTTTGTATGGCTTGCTTGAATCCAAGTAATTCATTTGTGGCTTTTGATAAGAAAAAGTTGATATATCTAGCAAAGTTCTATCCATCTGATTTTCTTGGGATAGATATCTTGACACTTGACTCTCAACTTCAAAATTACATTTTTAATATGCGCAACAATGACTTGAATTTAGAGCTTCAATGAGTTAGTGAACTTGTTGAAAAATTAGTGAACACAAGGAAGTATGAGACTTATCCATTAGTTTATTTGTTTGTGAAGTTAGCTTTGTCTTTTTCTGTCACTACCGTAACAATAAAAAAAAAAGTTTTTCAGCAATGAAATATATAAAGAATGAACTGCGCAATCAAATGAGAGATCAGTGGATGAATGATTGCTTGATTGTGGATATTGAAAGAGATGTAATTTGTAGTATTGATAATGAGACTATTATACAATAATTTCAAAATATATAAACTCGTAAGAAGTAATTGTAAATTTTATGTATTTATGTTTTTTTTTTTTTTTTGTATTGTTGTCAATATATGAATTTTTCTTTTTATTAAATTGTGTAATTTATATTTCTTAAAGATCACTATGAGAAAATTAGCTGCCACTGATTGCACTGGTGGGCTGGGATTTAAGAAAAGTGGAAAAAGCAGTCGCAGACACCAGTATTGACTACTTTTTAATTGACGTAAAAAAAAAAAGGGATTGGACGCTGCCTTTTGGAAGTGTACGTGTGTATATATATCACATAAGTAATGTTTGAAGTATGAATTGGTGTCTCTTTTATTCAAAATGGATGCCAAGATTTCCATGAGGATTATCATGATCGCGATGCTTCTCTTTTTGTTTCTCTCATCGGCCACTGCGAGGGTGTTTGCTGAGCCGAACAACGTCGCCCCTGAAGCTAGTGAGTTCATGTTTTTGGTGGCCTTATTGTTGTACAGGTTTTAGATTCATGCAATTAATTAATTTCTTGTTATGTTTGCAGGGAAGAAGAGTAGCCTGCAACGAATTATTGTTCAGATGAAAACTATTGGAGAAATGAAGTTAATAAAACCTGGCCCCGTTTGTGTAAATGAGTGCAAGCGGCCAACAAATCCGTCCCTTCGAAGTGGGCAGACACCGTAGCGTAGAACACCTTTGAATTTTTTATTTTATATTTTTATTTATTTATTTTTTTCATGTTTGTCTGCATTCTAGTTGAGAAAATGAGAGCAATTATTGTCCAATTAAAAATTGAAGAGCCCTGTCTCTAGGTTTTCGCTTTTTTTTTTTTTTTTAATTTTTTTTATTACGCTGTTAGCAAATAAGCTATCAAAAAGTACATGATGTTAAACTGTAAATACTCCATTTTGCAACCTTTATTTAACATCGTCATTGCAAGAAGGGCAAAATCTTTATTTTGACCATTACATTTCCAAATACTTAACTGTAAACAAATCTAGAAGCACTAACCATCAAAAATGTCATATCGTGTGCTTAAATCTGATCAACAAATTAAAAGTTATATCCAAAGCAAAATTTTGATGGTTAGTTTGCACTCTCATGATTAGGGTTGACAACGTACGTCTGATTGTGATTTATTGATTATAATTACTTCTTTAAATTAATTTTGATTAATTATTTATCATAATATAATTGGATAAAACTAAAAATAATCATGAAGATGCATACACCATCTATTTTAAAGTAACTAATAATCTCACAAGGTAGTGGAGTGAATTTAAATATCTAGTTAATTATCTTTAATTTAAGACAATTAATTAGTATTTAAAATCCGTAAATGACCCCTTTCAATATCTTACTTTAAAATGGCCACAAAAAAAAAAAAAAAAAAAAAAAAAAACAGGTCTCATAGGATAATCAGAAAAACGTCCAAATCCGTATCAGATCAAATAAGGACTTGGTGCTTATTTCCGATCTAGTACTTTAGTTATTCAACTTTTGCACATGAATAGTCACTTTTTGTGGTTTTTTTTCAAAACCAAAATTTCATCTATGAACTAAGATTTTTTTAGTAATTAATAAATATCAATAGCAATTTACGTAAATTTATCTTGTTCTGGGTAACATAGATTCCTAAAATGTTCGAATTATAATACTTTCATTAATCTATATTATAAACATTTATATACTTGAAAATTATGACTTTAGCCTAAAGAATCTTTTCCAAAAAAAAAAAAAAAGACTCAAGAAAAAAATCATATTTAGAAGTTTATTATTACGTAATCACCATCTTACTATTATTCTTTACACAGAACTTGTTATGAAGGAGAATAAATTATCACACAAAGAATTGGGAAAATGCAAATATCCCCCTCCCCCCAGCTTTGGGGTAGTGGTCATTGTTGGGTTAAAATGAATTGACCCCTTGCAAATTAATTAATTAATTGCCCCAGTTAAATAATTAGTCAAATTACATGCAATTGCCAAACAAATCACCAAATAACTAAATGTAGCGGAAAATAAATTTGATATAGTTGATTTGTTTACGAATGGGGAAAACTACTGAGGCAAAACTCCACCGGATGAATTTAAGGTCACCACTCTCAAGAATCCATTATTATCAATCATAAGCAGTTTCAAGTATAAGGAATCTTACCAAATTCTATGACTTATCTCGAAATACCAACTTACAATTGAACCCTTACCCCATACCCAATTGGACTTGTATTGTAGCGGCAATCTCTCCATTCAATGCACAAATCCCAGTATGTGACTAACCAATGATGCACGAATCCTAATATTTGACAAACTCTTTTGTACGAATCTCAGTACATGACTCACTCACCAACTTGGGGACGATGTTGGCTACAAAGTTCTTCAATTCATCAATAATGAAGATCAGGAAGCTCCTTAGTCACAAAACCCTTGGCGTAAAGACACAGTAGTTTCTCTAGAGAGAATGATGAACTAGGTCACAATATGCTTGTATTTTGTTTGCATACACTGCATATCCTGTGCATAATGCAATGACATTTAAAGTAAGCTTTATATATGTCTAAGATTGTGAGAAAAGAAACTCTATACATATACATTACGATATGCGTGTAATCAGATCTAAAAAATATAATTTTGTAATTCTCGATAGATACAACTTGTGTTGACTTTTAACATTAAATCTTGATAGAAAGGATTTTGTCGAGCTTCTGTCGAGTTTTAATGAATATCACTTTTTCACTTATTTGCATGACTTCAATACTCAACTTGAACACTTGTTTTCTTGAAGTACTAAACTCATCTTAGATCTATTCAATTATAAGTAAAGTGTGTTTTGTCAAAGAATTAGCCAATTACATAAAAAAAATGTCATAACAATCATTATGCCCTTTAAAATTTTATTTTAGCCAATTTACTCTATGTACGAACTTCACACATACACCAAATTAAACTAACTTACATCACTCATGTGAAAATAAAATCACAATAGCCTTGTGTAAAACTTGAACTTTGGAAGACATTTGTAAGAATAAAGCTCAAGTCCTGATTGACTATAACCTATCTTTCCAAAATTTCACTCAAGCAAATACGCATTAAAAGCACCATGTGGAATATAAGGAGCTGCGGATTTCAGAGGCTGTGTTTGAAGGGGATGCAGAGCTCATTATAAAGGCTTTGAATGGCAGGGTGGTGTGCCATCCGGAGTTTGGTCATGTTATCCAGGATTGCCTTGTCCTAGCTGCTGGTTTTGGCTCTTGTAAGTTTGAGCATATTAGGCGTGTTGGCAACTCGGTTGCCCATTTTCTAGCTAGAAGGTCTAAGTTTAGCTTGGCCCCTCAAGTATGGTTAGAGTCCATACCTGAAGACTTAGTCCCCCTTGTTTCTAGGGACTCTTCGTAATGTTCTTTTCTTTTTTCTATTGTTCTTCAAGTCTCGTGACCTGGCTTCTCAAATATATATATATATATATATATATATATATATATATATATTAATGACCAAAGCTCAAAGAAAACCTAAATAAATTTTAATTGGATTCTCAATTTTGCGCCATGTATCCTATTTAATTTTTAATTTTGTGCCAATTGAATTATTGAGGGTAAAAATCAAAGAATCTAAATTCAATTATATTCAAATTTCAATTTCAATTAAAAAAGTCCAATTTTTCACCACGTATCCATCTAAGTTTTTAATTTTTATGACAAGTGAATTATTGGGTGCAAAAACCAAAAAGTTTAAAACCAATAAAATTCTAAATCATATATATATATATATATATATATATAATGAGAAATCATTACATATTTTAGAAATGTATGGTTTTTTTTTTTTTTTAAATGTAAACTAATACCATGAAGCTCTTCTAAACAAAATGTATAATTTGAACTGTATAATTTTGATTATTTTAATTGTACCATGCATAGGCACGGGGCTACACACTAGTATATAATTGAAGCCTAAGTTGTGAGAAATTTCAATTAGATTCTAATTGTTGTCTAATTTTGTGTCATGTGTCCTATCTAAGTTTTTTTTTTAATTTTTGTTTTAGGTAAGTTAATGTTGTGCAAAAGACAAAGAGTCTAATATAATTAAACTAACAAAAACCCAATAAATAAATAAAAAAAAAAGATATTAAACTCATGTGTATATATAAATAAAAATTAAGATAAAAGAATAAGAGAGAGAGAGAGAGAGAGAGAGAGAGAGAGAGAGAGAGAGAGAGAGAGAGAGTAAAACTCATCTATGACTTAAAAATGTGTAATACTTAAACCAGGTATAACTAGAACCCATATATATGTGTATAATTATGATTGTTTTTAATTATATCACGTATTTACACAAGTTATACACTAGCATATATAAAGCTACTCAAAAGAACGTAAAACGCATGTGAAAAAAAATGACCAATTAATAAGTAAGGCATCTGAAGCAGATAATAATTAAGGCATGTGAGACAGGTAGACAAAAAGAAGATATTTCAATATATCTCAAGTATATAAAAAAAAAAATTGTTACAAAAACCAACAACTAAGATATAATCAAGACAGTACATGTTTCATTCTTGTATTGCTAGGGTCAATTATGTTTTTTTTTTTTGATAAGTAGGGTCAATTATATATGTTAGTGTTGGAAAATCTGTATTTAAAACTATTTTTATTGTAATTGAGTTAGAAGTTTGTGGTGTCTAGATAGTGATTGAAGCTATACATTGAAGACATAAAGAAACAGCTCAAGAAATTTCTTAAAAAGAAGAAGGTTTTGTTGCCTCGACAGCAACTCCATTGATCGAGCTTTGAAGTATCAGCTTTTTCAGTCTATGTTTTAAGATGATCTAATAAAAGATATAATGAAAGACCTATTAGCTAGGTCAAGTCATCATAAATACAAATTTTCGAAGGTGGAGATCTTGTTGCGAAGACTATACGCCTATGGTTCTTGGTGAAGTCAGAAACGAATTGGGTATTCATGCATCGAAGAGATTCATGAAGTAGAAAACTCTAACTAGGTTGGAGCTATGTGAGGTCATATAAGTTAGTCCCACTGTAGGTAACAATATAAGAATTGGGTACTATGCTTGTATTTTTCGAGTCAAGTATCTTTCTTTGGTTGCGAATCAGGTTATCATTATCAAGATTGGATCCAATTTTGTAAAGTCTAAATGTACTCTCCAAACCTTATAGCTTTTGAAAATATAACTACTGAAAATTTACTATCCATAAAAATTGAAGTGAAGCAAATGCACTCCACATCGATAATAGATTTCCTAAATTAAGGATTTTTATTTTATTTATTTATTTATTTTTTTTATATTGGGTTGGACACAATCCAAATAGAAAGGTGATGGTCTGCTAGACCAAATACATGGTATAATTTTTTTTAGTAAAAAAAAAAATTAGATAAAGTTTAACTATAAAATTGGTTGTATTCACTACAAAAAACTAGGCTTATAGTGGCCTTTTTTTTCAGTGGCGTTTGTCAAAAACACCACTATAGGTACCTTATAGTGGCATTTAGCAATCTTTAGTGGTGTTTCAAACCAATGGGTCTATACTGGCGTTTCCCAGGGCCTATAGCACAGATTTCAAAATGTCACTATAGGTCCTGGTCTTACAAGGACCTATAGTGGCGTTTGACAAACGCCACTATAGGTACCTTTTTTTTTTTTCAATTGGACATTTTTAAAATAAGGGTCAGAGAGAAAAAAAAAAGGCCTATAGTGGCGTTTGACAAACGCCACTATAGGTACTCTTTATTTCAGTTATTTATTTATTTTTTATTTTTTTGAGTTGGGTTCTTTTGGTAAAGGCCAGAGGAAAAAAAGACCTATAGTGGCGTTTGAGGCACTTTTTATTTCAATTTTTTATTTTTTTATAGTTGGGTTTTTTGGGCAAGGGCTAGAGGAAAAAAGACCAATAATGGCATTTGACAAACGCCACTATAGACCCTCCTATAGTGGCCACTATAGGTTCTTAAAGATATTAATAATATATATACTCAATCCATGGAACAAAACTATGGCATATTTTTGGAATATGCCATAAAATATTCTATGCCATATTTCAAACTATTCCTTTAAAAAAAAAAAAAAAAAACAAATTCAAATTGCATGATACGTTCAGCAGATAAATATATATATATATATATATATATTTAAATGTATATATTATTATATATTTATATTTAAATAAAAGATGCTACGTCCACAATATTTTCACAACAAATCATAAGTGGTTAATTATTATTGGTTCAAATTTGAACTTAACACTAAGATTACTTTTTTGCCTCAACAATAATAGTCAGTAACAACCTGCCACATAAAATTTATTGTAAAAATGTTGTGAAAATATTGTAAACATATCATTTCTCTATTTAAATATATATATATGAGAGGTGTTACATTCACAACATTTTCACAACAAATCAAAAGTGGTGAGAGATGCTATGTCCACAACATTTTTGCCCTAACAATAACAACAAGTAACAACTTGTTACTTAAAATTTATTGTAAAAGTATGTGAACGTATCATTCACCTTAACCCCACCTACCCCCACTCGCCTTATCAATATCTTGTCTCCACATTGCTTCTATCTTCTATCTTCAGACTTCTTCTTCCTTTTTTTTTTTTTTTTTCCACTCCTCCATCTTTCTTCTTTTCTGTTTATTATTATTATTTTTTTCCTTCTTTCACTACATGCATGGATTTATTATTTTCTCTTTCTCTCCTATTTGATTTTATTTCCCCTATTTTATTTGTGGTGGTGTTAATATTAGTGGGTTTTGGATTTGAAGATGGTGTTGTAACTAGTTAATTTTGTTCAAATTTTTAAATGGTGCTACTATTATGGGATTCGTGATTGAAGGAGTGTTATTGTGTTTGATGCCATTGGTTGTATAGTTGCAAGTAAGTATTTTTTTTATAAAAAAAATTTAATGATTGTTTTGGTCTATTCCATTTTTTATAAGAGTTTTGGTCTATTTCTTGTCTACTTTCAACTTTGCTTCATGGGTGATTTATGAGATTTTTTATTATTTTTTGTAAATTCTTTAGCTTTTTATTATTAATAGGTTTAGAAATCTCAAGTGTGATAATATCTATGTTAATAGAACCAAGAAAGTAATGAAAAATTCAAAATCTATTTGATGATTTCTTTTTGCAGGTTGGTCTATGGTGGCTGAATGTGTTGGGGTGGAGTCGTTATTTTTTTTTAGATGTGAGCATGTTGTACATGTTTGATTTTGAATTTTTTTTTAGGTGGGTTTGTGTTACATTTTGAATTTGCTAGGCTATAGTGTTGTATATATTTGTTTTATTTATGTTTTTTTGTTTTTATATTTTGATTTAATTACAATTTTAATTCAATAAAAAAATTTTTCCATAAAAAAAAAATTTTGATTACCGAAAAATTTTTGGTAATTAGAAATTTTTTTTTTTTTTGGTTTTTGGGCTATAGTGGTGTTTAACAAACGCCACTATAGGTCTAACCTATAGTGGCATTTGCAAACGCCACTATAGCCTTTTGTAAAAAAAAAAAAAAATTGTTCTATAGTGGCGTTTGAAAACGCCACTATAGCCTTTTTTAAAAATAAAAAAATTGGTCTATAGTGGCGTTATAGGGAAGACCTGTAGTGGCGTTTCTCCATAAAAGCCACTATAGGTCTATAATTGCAGTACAATAGTGACGTTTTTTGGACTTATAGTGGCGTTTCACAAACGCTACTATAGGTCCAATTTTTTGTAGTGATTGTAAGACTACAAACTTACTCAATATTTTTTATTGAAAATGAATTTTGAGAAATCCATCATTGGATTACATCTTCTTCTTATATTTTCCACACTTACAAAATTTCTAAAAAATTAAATATCAATATCTATGTTATCAATAAATTGTTTAAATTATATATAAACTTATTGATCATATATTAAATAATATGTTATTGACACGAAATTTGGTATCTGTAATAAGAGTATGTAAAACATGCAATTTAACGGCTAGATTTTTAAAATATATAGTAATATTTATTTTATTAAGTAAAGTTGTAGCCTTGGTGAGTGTTTTGAAATGCCTTCCTAGAATTTTCAGTCAACTGAACCACTATTTTACTAGGGAATGGAGTTGGTGGAAATCAAGGGAAGATGTCCAAAACTCAAAATTCACTTTTCCACGGTTGTGTACTTGTGTTTCCAATTTTCCATTTTTGGATTCCAATGGGCAACTGCGCCAATTGTTTGATAAAATGTGTGTAAGGCTCTTATCATTAAAAAAAAAAAAAAAAAAAAAATTGTGTAAGGCTCTCTTTTTGGTTGCCAAATGTTCACTTTGGCAACAAAACTTAAAATGACAGTTTGTCACTAATTCACTTTAGTGGTGTTAAATATTTTAGTTATTATACTTTATCTATTTTAATTTATCATCTCACTCCTTCCTTTAAAATTTAAAAAAAAAAAAAAAAAAAAATTACTATTTCACAACTTGCTCCACGTCAACATTCTTATTTTTACAACAAAGTTAAAAACTATTCATTTACTTGTTTATTTTTCTCTCTCTTCATCACTATCTCTTCTCCAAATCAATTCCCACCGCCATCACTGCAACCTCAAGCTCAACCAAAAAACAAGCAACCATTAGAAAAAAAAAAAAAAAAAAAAAATCCCAAAAAAAAAAAAATCATGGAGGTACAAGCCACACCGTCATCATTGTCGTCGTAATCGGAGAAAGAAGAGCTACAAACTAAAATCAAGGGCCAAAATCATAGAGCTACAAGCCCCAAAAAAAAAAAAAATCACTGTCATTGTTGTTGTCATCGTCGGAGAAAGAAGAGGGAAAAGCGAGACCGAGCGAGGTATATGGTGGCAGCAGCAAGGGCTCCGCAGCCAACGCCGAAGAGGAGAGTCATGATGACACTCAGGATATCCTTGGTGCGGTAACGGAGGGAGCTGAAGTAGAAGGAAACGAGGGGCGGTTGGGGACGAACGGTGTGGCTTGAGAGAGAGAGAGAGAGAGAGAGAGAGAGGAACTCTGGCCTGTAATGGAGAAAGAAAGATGAGCTGAAAGAAAAAAGAAAAAATACGAGAGGAGCAACGGGAAAAAAGAATAAAAAAGTATCAATAGCAAGTAGCAATTTGCTATAGTAAGTACTAGTTTAGTGTAACAAGTTGTCAAATTTTTTTTAACTATGGTATCACCAATTTGCACAACATTTTATAGTTTGTGGTAATAAAAATAGCATTTTAGCAAAATGCCTCTACCAATATTGATGCTGTAACTGTAGCTAATTGGCAAAAAAAAAAAACAAAAAAACAAAAAATTTTAGTGATAGGCTCAAATTAGAACTAATAATAATGTACTAGCTAAGATTTCTTGTGAAAATGCCGTGGAGGTAATACTTCTTGGTGGAAAAAGTTAACCAATGAACTAAGGGTATTGGTTTAAGAAATATTTTTATAGAAAAAAAAAAACATTTTTTTTACAACTTTTTCTATTTCTCATAAAAGTGATATCAAAACTTTTTCTCAAATAGTTGATTAAGAAATGCCATAACGACATCTATTAATCAAACCCATTCCATAAATTTATGTTTGAAAAAATTATTCAAAATAAAGGTAAACATAATAATAAAAAAATGATTATTTAAATAAAATGTAGGGTATAACAGATAATATAATATGAGTGTTTTGTAAAAGTAAATGTGTAAAATAGAAAAAGTAAGTTGTTATGCTAAAATAGATAGAAAAATTTAGACAAAATGATGTGAATGCTCTTAAGGTGTTTGTTAATTAATCATTTTAGGAAAGTTTTGATATTACTTTTAGGAGAAATATAAAAAAAATAAAAAAAAAGTCAAAAAGTCAATTACTCTTTTCTTTTCTCATAAAATTTCTAAAAATATGTTCTAAACCAATACTATTATAACACCCATTAACTTTTACCATCAAATAATTGATATACTATAAGTCCTTTCTTTACAATATTGAATATTAAAATTGAATGGGACAAGTTAGGAAGATTTAGGAATGTGTTGCCTTTAGAGTACCTGCATCAAGCTAGTCAAACTAGCTTGACATTAAAAATATAGCAAGAAACCCAAAAAAAACTCCATGCATTAGACTCAACCAAACAAAACAAAATAAGATAAAAATTAACATTAATTGCCACTAGTAGTGAGACAATGTTCCTTGCTAGTGCTAAAAAAATGTTTAAAAAAAAAAATTTACACACACACACACACACACTCTCTCTCTCTCTCTCTCTCTCTCTCTCTCTCTCTCTTGTGGTAGTCATAACTGTCGTGTACTGCAACACTTGGATTTAATGTTCATAGTTGGTTGATGGTGGTAGATTTGGGTGTTTGAAAGTTAGTTTTTGTGGGTTTGTGTTGATATTTGCATTGATTTGGGTGGTGGGTGTGATGCTTTCTGACAATGGGTGCAATGGTGGCTGGTCTAGTTCGATGGTGATCTTAGTTTGACAGTGGTGGCTAGATTTAATTAATTTTGATTTGAGTTTTATGTGAAATGAAATAGGGATTTTGTTCGACAAACGATGGGAGATGGGTTCAACTTGTTGATTTTGTTTTGTTGATTGTGAAAATGTGTTGATTTTGCTAAACAACAAGAGTGCTTAGTGATGTTGTTGAAGAATATTCTAATGAATTTGCAGAAGGAGGTTTCGTTGGGTTACTAGGAAACGGGTGAGGAAGAGAAAAAAGAAACTTGTTTATTTATTTATTTTTAGAGAGATCAAAAATAATATTTAAATGAAGTAGAAAAATAAATATTGAGGCTGATGTATGCGTGTGTTTGTTAAAGTAGCAAAAAAGAAGAAATTATTTTTGTGTTAGTTTAGGTAAAATATTGAAGAGGCTGATACTAATGCTCTAATATTCACTCAAATTGTTATTTGGAAATGGTTTAATTTTTGTTCAGTATAATGTAGTATTGGACATGATACAAGCATGACACATATTCAAAATTGGTTAGGTGTTGTTTGGGTGGTCCATCAAGTGCTCTAGTGCATTGGACCGAAGTTTTACCCTTTGAAAATTTGTTCCCATACAAGTACCTTCTTCACACACACATATGCGCGCACACACACATTTATATACACGCGCTCACACACACTTAGTACAGTGAGTTTGTAACAATTAGATCTCATTTTTAGTAGGTTTTTCATACATCGCACTAGTTAAAATAAAAAAAGAATGCCTAAGAGCATTTCCAATAGATTAGTCAAACCCAATTTCATCTCTATTTTTTAGCGTAAATCCTTAAAATACAATTCCAACAATCTCTAGAATTGAGATCTTTTTTTGCTCAGTTACAATTACTCTTCAAACAAAGAGAGCAGTTGTAGATTGGTAAAATAATTTATTGGCTTAAAAATTCCTGAAGGTGAAATAAAATATTATCTCTTTCTTTTACCTCTGAGCGTCTCTCTCACTTCTCACATAACTACAGAACCTTTGTCTTTGTGTCTAAAACATCTCTCTCAGTCAACACAATCAACACACATTCAAGAGGAAGACACGCACCACCACATACCCTTAGTGCAATAGTCACTTCATAAGTATAAATGCTTGTGAGGTGGGAAGCAAGGACTAGAGTTTAAGTTTTCAGCAGAGAATTTCACATATATATACTGAAATTAGGTTAGAGTAAAATTTCTATCTTGTATAATTAAAAAAAAAAAACACAATACAATTCTCTTCTCATAAAACAAATTAGATCAACAAAATAAATAATAAAAAATAAAGGAGCACAACGCTAATCTGACGTCCGCACGCACTTGGCGGTGGGGGAGGAAGACCCAAGGGTCTGTGCATTGAATTACTAGGGAACTCATCGCCGCCCTTGATTAGTTTTTCTCTTTCCTACATCTTTTCGTTTTGGTGCTATTGTGTTCTGAGACAATCCATGAATTGGTTTGGGGGTGGGTCTTGCTGGTGGGTTTCAGGATGGACTTTGTGTGGGTTTGTCTAAGGGTCTGTGCATTGATTTGTTGGGTATCCCCCAGGTTGAGAGTGAACTTAAAAGTGAAAAGGGTAGAGGAGGTGAGTTTCAAATTTCAATACAGGAAGCAGATTAAATAAAAATAAATAAAAAATAATGAAAAAAATTAGTTTTTAAAAGGGATAAAAAAATATTAGAGTATGGAAAAGTGAATTTGAAAAGTAAGTGAATAAAATAAAGGCTGAATTATAAATTATAGCCTCTAATTTTGCCTAAAATTCAATTAAGCCTTGTAATATTTTTTTCGGTCATTTCAATCATTAAACTCTAACCGTTATTCAATGTAGTCCTTTGGTTAAAAAAGAACTATATAGGTAATCTAAAATACAAGGGCATTTGGAAATTAATAAAAAATATTTTCTGAAAAAAAGTAACCAAAAAATAAAAGACATCTCTTTTTTTTTTTTTTTTAGAGGAACCGCTAAGGGTCAAAAAAAGAAAAAAAAAAACATCTAGCCAGACTAACTTTACCCAGCAAACTATTTTTATTTTATTTTATTTTATTTTTTTATCAAAATAATTAGTAAGATTCCTGCAATGTAATAAAAGCACTCCAATCTAGCTGGGGGGCCTCATCTATCTAACACTGTCGACATGGTAGAAGAAATACCAAGCTTGTTCCGGCTGTTTCGAAGGATTGATCTCCAGTGGACACGCAGACAAGCGAAATGGTGCAGTACATTAGCAAATAGTCCAAAGTTGTCTTCTACTGACCTAGTTTGGCTTGAAGAGCCTCCTTTGTTCCTTGTTGATCAATTAACTTTGGTTGTACCCTTCTATTTCTAGTTAATGAAATTCCAAATTGGGTTTCTTAAAAAAAAAAAAAAAAAAAAAAAAAAAAAAAAAAAAAAAAGAGACCCAGTAACTATTTCTCAGCAACCAAACAGCAAAAAGAAATGGGAAAAATCTCCATTCAGCCAAAATCCAGCATCCTTGAAACAATTTTCTCTCTCTCTCTCTCTCTAAAAGTACGTACTACCCAAAAACAAACCTGTTGTCAACAACCTTTGCAAACATAACTGTTGTGTAAACCTATTGATAAAATCATCAGTCTTGGCGTTGACCTCCTCATCGTACCTGTTGAGATTAGATTATGCAATTGGTCGAACTTGTAGAGTGAAAAGTTGAAGGAATGAGTGACTTGCGAATATTTGATGGAGAATGGTGAGAGAGAGGGAGAGTGAGATTTTTCTTTTAATTTTTTTTTTAATTTTTAATTTTTTTAATTAAGAAGCTTAAAATACCCAAATACCCTTAGATTTTTTTTTTTTAATAGAGAAAAACACCCTCAGATTTTTTGGTGACTAGTCGCAAACTTTTAATAGAAGGGCAACATTGAATAAGTATTAAAGTTATAGATCGAGGACTAAAATGATCAAAACTAAAGTTATAAGATTGAAATGAATTTTAAAGAAGGTTAGAGGATATATTTTATAATTTAACCTAAAAAATAAGAGTTTTACTAACATGTACCCTTAAAACATACATTAGGAAACTATTTTAAGAAACTTTTTATGGAAAGATAAAAAAGTGAATAACTTTTTTTTTTTTTCTTACAGCTTTTTAGTTTTTGATATAAAATTTCTTAAAATAAATGAATAATATATTAGGAATGGCAATTTTGCCCCGCCCTGCTTAACCCGCCCCTCCCCCGCTTCGCCCCGCGCAGGTTTTCCCCGCCCCGCAAAGGTAATGGGGCAGGGATGGGGCAAGATTTTAGCCCCGCACCACGGGGCAGGGCAGGGATGGGTTTAGACTTTTTAGACCCACCCCACCCCTGCCCCCGCCCCCGCCCTCGCCCTCGCCCCTGTCCTGCCTGAGTTGCAAAAGGCTATAACTGTAAATTTTTCATACCCTAAAACCCTACTATTTAAATAACATATTAATATTAGCTAATTTTATTCTATCCAATGTGGTTCTTTGCTTTTATTTTGTTATGTGTTATACTATGAGTTTTTTTTTTTTTTTTTTTTTTGTGATTGTCTTGTTAAACACTTGGATATATTATTCAATTTTTTCTAAAAATTGATTCAATTTGATGGGATAAATTTAGTTGCAATTTTAAGTATATTTTTATTAATGAAATAGGTTTCATTAAAAAAATTGTACTAATTGTAGAGCAAATTAAAAAAAAAAAAAGTAGAGTTTTATGAGGTGGGGCGGGACTTCGTGGGGCCCCAAGGGGCGGGGATGGGGTGAGAAAATTTTTCCCGTCATACGGGGCGGGGATGGGGCAAGACAAAACCATGCGGGGCGGGGACGAAGATCCCATCCTTCGGCCCTGCTCCGCCCCATTGCCATCCCTATAATATATATCTTAAGGGCACACATTCCGGACCTAGTAAAAATAAAATTTTCTCCCATTTTGAGTGAGAAAATGCCTTATCTACCAGAGATGCTATAAGTCCGCAGTATTGCGTAAGTAACAATTTCACCTAAACTTAATTTTATTCAATTAATATCAATTAATTAATTTGAGTAGGGCATATAGACATCAACAAAAATATAAAATAATCTTGAGAAACGTGAAGTTTTTATTTTAAGAGTGTTCTGTTGTTCTTATTAGAAAGAGAAAAGAAAAAGACATCGACTCCCCACCCAAGCTCCAAAGCCATACCAAATGTTTGACCATTGACTATGTATTAGTTTAGTTGGAGAAAATATAACACTATGTATATGTATATTATCTCGCTTGGCTGGGACACATCTAGTCACCAATAGTAAATCACTAAATCATTAAAAAGATTTGGTAGTGCCTGCCATTGTCCGAAAGCTACAAACCTCAATAGTAATTTTAATATTTTACTCAATAAAAAATTATCATAGGCCATGGACAACAATCCGTGCACCTCCAAATTTAAAACGTGAAGTGAGGCTGAAGAGCACTCCTCTTATGGATGTAAAATATTCAACGGTAAGATAAAGTAAAGTAAAGAAACAAAAAAAAAAAAAAAAAAAAAAAAAAAAAAAAAAAAAAGAAAAAAAAAAAAAAAGAAAAAAAAAAAAAAGAAGATAAAAATAATATGCTTACCAAATTCCTCATGGGTTGTGAGTGCTCTAATCCCTACTTCACTAGTCCATGAGCCTTGTATCAAACAAATTATCCAAAAAAAAAAAAAAAAAAAAAATATAATAAAAAATCCCTACTTCACTAACATTCGGTCCATGAATGTAATGGTGAAAAAAAAGAACCCAGATAATGGAGACTATATTTACACGTTGAGTGCACAATCAATTAGCCTATTGACTTATGTTAAAATATTATCGGATTTGGAATTAAGGTTGACTAAAGTCTAAACCCAAATTCAACCTCATGGTTAAAAACCAGACCAGCCAATTTGACCAAGAACCGAGCACCAATTTAGTCTTAAAAACCTCAAAATCGGTCCAAAACTTGTATAATATCATATTAAACTTGGAATTGGGGGCAAAAATGGTTTTGCTGACCAGTTCGATTTTTAAAATCATGTTCGACCTTAAAGGCCTTCAGCAAAGTTAAATTTGGCTACAAATTTGATCCATGGAGAAATTGAAATTGAAATTCCCCCAATTGACCCTAATCAACTTGGATAGAGAAATTATTTCAAACTTTTGATTTATGGTGTGCTTTTGTATTAAAATATTGTCTCTTCTCTTTTATGTGTCAAATAAACTTCAAGATCACTTTAATGCAAGGGTGGCGCCACACACTCTTCAGGGGTTCAAATGAACCCCTTGACTTTAATTTTATATATATATATATATATATATATATATATATTTTATACTTACTTTTGAAAATATTTATAAGTTGTGAGCATATTTCATTATTATAAGGGTAAACTACGTATTTGGTTTCTATCCTTTACATCATATTTCAATTCGCTTCAAAATTTTCAATTGTGTCAATTTAGTCCCTAACCTTTCAGTGTTATGTCCATTTAGTTCCTGTTATTATCTTTTGGATAAAAATTGCTAACTTAGCAAAAAGACAAAATAAAAAAATTAACTTATTGACATATCAACTAATGTAGAGTCAAGTTGTATTTATTGGGAATTTTTGGAGGGAAATTTCCTTTTTCAATTTTCATCAATTTCAACCTCTCAAATCTCATATATTTTTTTCTCTTTCACACAAGCACAAACTCTTCTCTTATTTTTTCAATCTTTCTCTTTCAATAATCGCTCATTGAATTCAATCATTGGAAACATTGGCAATAATATTTTCCACAATAATTAAGATGGTAATTAAGGTTGAATTTTTTGCCTAGTCACAGTCAGCTTGAGTCGGGCATATAAATATCAACAAATATATAACATAATCTTGGGAAACGTGAAGTTTTTATTTTAAGAATATTAATTGATCAAATCAGAAAGAGAAATGAAAAAGACATCCAATCCCCATTCAAACTCCAAAGCCATCCCAAAATATAACACAATATATCTGGTGCATGTATATTATCTGCAACATTCTAAGGCGAGAGAGAGATTCAGCAAGAAAATATTTAAGGAGAGAGAGAGTCACTGTCAGCCTGACTGTGACTAGGCAAAAACCAAAAAACAAAAAACAGAAAACAAAAAAAGTCCTGTTTTCCTTAAAGAGATCCACAACCTTGTTCACATTCTGTTTATATAATAGTCAACTCAGTTGTCCATTGTTTGCAAATGCTGTTTCGTAATCATAAATCAAAATCACTCGGATTCACTGCTTAAGTTATGCTATTCCTATTTAGTATTTAGCCGTCTCATTTGACCATATCTTGAGGATGATTTGAGGACTTTATCTTTGCCTCTCTCTCTCTAATAAGATTAAACCAGATCAAGAGGCATGACATGTGCAAGTCAAAAACTAATCATGACAACCATTCTAAGGCCTCTGCTTCTTCTCCTTCAGATTCTATTGCTCTCTTTGCTTCCACTAAGCAGCACAGCATCACCAGCAACGCAAGCAGAAGCTCTTATCAAATGGAAAAGCAGCCTCCTCCCTTCTTCTTTTCTCAGCTCTTGGTCCTCTACCAACATCACCAACCTATGCAAATGGAACGGCTTGGTCTGCGACTCAACCGGAACAGTCTCCGAAATAGTCATCTCTGGTGTCAACCTCAATGGAACACTAGCCCAGTTCAACTTCACTCCATTTCTTAATGTCACTCGCTTTGACTTCAGCAACAACTTACTCAGCGGACCAATACCCTCGGAGATAGGCCAGTTAACAAAGCTCCAATATGTAAGTTTCTACAACAACTATCTGAATGGTACAATTCCACATCAGTTTAGCAATCTTCAAAAGGTATGGTACTTAGACCTTGGATCAAACTACTTAGTAACTCCTGACTGGTCTCAGTTTTTAAGCATGCCTTTGTTGACCCGGCTTAGCTTTGCTTATAATGACCTCACTTCTGGGTTCCCAGGATTTATACTTGATTGCCAAAATTTGACTTACTTGGATTTGGCCCAGAATCAGTTGAATGGAACAGTACCAGAAATGGTATTTACCAATCTGCGCAAGCTTGAGTACCTTAATCTAACTGACAATTTGTTCCAGGGACCAGTGTCCCCAAACATTACCAAGCTTTCCAAACTCATAGATCTTCATCTAGGACGAAACAAGTTCAGTGGTGTAATTCCTGAAGATATTGGGTCAATGTCCAATCTTCAAATTGTAGAACTGTACAACAATTCATTTGAAGGGAAAATTCCCTCTTCAATTGGTCAGTTGACAGAGCTCTCGTATCTTGATGTTAGATGGAATTCCTTGAATTCTACAATTCCTTCTGAGCTAGGCTTTTGTACTAAACTCACCTACTTGGCCCTGGCTACCAATTCACTCACTGGGGAAGTGCCTGTGTCTTTAACCAACTTGACCAAAGTTTCTGACTTGGGTTTATCTGAAAATAACCTTTCCGGTGAGATCTCACCTTACTTTCTCAGCAATTGGACAGAATTAACCTCGTTGCAGCTTCAGAACAATCTTTTCACTGGAAACATTCCACTGGAAATTGGCCTGTTGACCAAGCTCCAACTTCTTTTTCTGTTCAATAATACGTTCACAGGTTCAATTCCCTCTGAGGTAGGCAACTTGAAAAATTTGGTGAAATTAGACCTTTCAGATAACCTCCTCTCTGGTCCAATTCCTCTAGAATTGTGGAACCTCAGCAACCTTAATATCTTACAACTTTTCTCAAACAATCTCACTGGTTCAATCCCACCAGCAATTGGAAATATGACTTCGCTGCAAAGTATTGATCTCAACACTAACCTACTATACGGGGAATTGCCAGATGCCATCTCTCGCCTCAAAAACTTACAGAGCATCTCTCTTTTCACCAATAATTTTTGGGGTAATATTCCGAGTGACTTTGGGAAATTTAGTCCTTCTTTAAGCAGTGTTAGCTTTTCAAACAACAGCTTCTCTGGAGAACTGCCACCTGAATTGTGTAGTGGCTTCAGTCTTCAAAATTTCACAGTGAATAGTAACAACTTCACAGGGCCATTGCCTGAGTGCTTGAGAAATTGTTCGCTACTACAGAGAGTGCGATTTAATGGGAACAACTTCAATGGTAACATCACAAATGCATTTGGGGTACATCCAAATCTTTATTTCATTTCTCTTAATGACAATCAATTTACTGGCATAATCTCACCGGAGTGGGCAGAATGTGGATCTCTAACCAATTTAGAGATGGGGAGAAACAGAATTTCGGGTGAAATCCCTGCTGAGCTTGGGAGGTTGCCGCAATTGCACTCTTTAATTCTTGACTCAAACGAATTGTCTGGGCAAATTCCAAGTGCATTGGGAAATCTAAGCCTGTTTGAGCTCAATCTGAGCAAGAATCTTCTGACAGGAGAGATTCCTCAGAGCCTAGGCAGCTTGGTTCAGCTTGAGGAACTTGATTTGTCTGAGAACAAATTAACTGGGAACATACCAAAAGAGCTTGGGAATTGTGGGAGATTATTGAGCTTGGACTTGAGCGACAATAACCTATTGGGTGAAATACCGTCTGAACTTGGTAATTTAATTGCATTGAATGTCTTGTTAGACCTCAGCAGCAATTCACTCTCAGGAACAATTCCTTCAAACCTGGCAAAGCTTACATCATTGGAAAGTCTTAACATTTCACATAATCAGCTCTCAGGGAAGATCCCGTCATTATTTACAAGCATGGTTAGTCTACTCCCCAGCTCCATTGATTTTTCCTATAACAAGTTAACAGGTCAAATCCCAACTAGTAAAGTTTTCGAAGAAGCACCTGCAAATGCATACATTGGAAACTCAGGTCTGTGTGGAAATGCAGCAGGACTAAGTACTTGTTACACAGATTCCACAAAGAAAAAGCATTCTAATACAGTTCTGATTGCTGTCCTCATTCCGGTTTGTGGCCTTTCATTGCTTGCAATTATTGTTGCTGTATTCATAGTATTTTACCGGAAAGCCAAATTCCATGACAAAGAAAGCAGAAGAATTGGAGAAACTGATGGGAACTCTGAGTCATTGATATGGGAAAGAGAAGGTAAATTCACATTTGGGGATCTTGTGAAGGCCACTGAGGACTTCAATGAGAAGTACTGCGTGGGAAAAGGTGGATTTGGAACCGTTTACAGAGCAGCACTGCCAACAGGTCAAATTGTTGCTGTTAAAAGGCTCAACATGTCAGACTCCACTGACATTCCAGCAGCCAATCGCCAGAGTTTTGAGACTGAGATTCGTGTGTTGACAGAAGTTAGGCACCGGAATATCATTAAGCTTTATGGGTTCTGTTCAATGAGGGGGTACATGTACTTGGTCTATGAATATGTAGAGAGAGGCAGTTTAGGAAATGCATTGTATGGGCTGGAAGGGAAAGCGGAGCTGAACTGGGATACAAGGGTGAGAATTGTGCAAGGTGTGGCTCATGCAGTTGCTTACTTGCACCATGATTGCTCTCCACCAATTGTGCACCGAGACATAACTGTGAATAACATATTGCTGGAGTCTGAGTTCGAGCCACGACTCTCAGATTTTGGCATTGCAAGGTTGTTGAACCCAGATACGAGTAACTGGACAACAATTGCTGGCTCTTACGGCTACATGGCTCCAGGTAAGCTAACAATCTAACTTCTACATGTTCCCAAAAAGAAATGAAGGCTTCTCATATTATTAGTATGCGTTTTTTTTTTCATCCTTTGCCATATGCTTGTCTTTCCTTGTTCACTGGTAAACTTTGATTAGTTTCAAATGTATTTCTTTCTTCTTTCATTTGTTTACTTTGGTTAGTATCATTGATGTTTTAGATGGCAACGTTTCGTTATGGGATTGAAATTTTGTTTTTATGAATGTGCAGAGCTTGCGCTTTCAATGCGATTAACAGATAAATGTGACGTTTATAGCTTTGGAGTGGTGGCATTAGAAGTTATGATGGGAAGGCACCCTAGGGAGATCCTATCTTCCTTGTCATTAAATTCAAGAACAGCGACACCAGTTTCAGACACTGCAGAATTTCTTTTAAAGGATGCTCTAGACCAAAGACTCCCACCACCCACAGGCCAAACAGCAGAGGAGGTGGTGTTTGTAGTGACCATAGCCTTAGCATGTGTGCGTGACACTCCAGAGGCACGACCCACCATGCGTTCTGTGGCACAAGAACTATCAGCTCAAATCCAACCTTGCCTGTCCGACCAATTCGACAATATAACGATTAGCAAGCTTACAGGGCATCAGAAATAGTACAAATTGGAATCAAAGCTTAGTGTATGGATGATGTACTGCCAGGCCTGGAATGGATTGTTCAAGATGTTTAATCCCATTCTAGCTTCTAGGTAGGACCTAGTAAATGGGATTGTTGTACCTTGAGGTCCCTAGCCCAACAGACCTTTTTTTTTTTTTTTTTTTTTTTTTTTTTTTTTTTTTAAGTTTTTGAATAATATGTGGGACTGACCACAATTGAGCACTAGTGAGGGCACTCTTCATTCCTAATATATTTGTTCACATGTATACTTCTTGGATAGTATTTCTTGTACATAATCTGATTCACCATATACAATACTTCACATGTCATAACCTGAATTCACTTGTACCAAAAAACCTTTTTCTTTTTCTCCATTGTCTTTTATTGCAGGAAAGTTCAAGACTTAAGCCTTGTTTGGATTTTGCCAAACTCAGTTAACAAAACTGAGTTTTGTTAACTCATAACCCAAAATTTGTGGGCCCCACATGCATAGAGTTTGTTTGGCTGATTTTCAATGGTGTTAACTCAATTAACAAAACTGAATTTTTTGAGTGATGAGTTAACAAATTCGAAAACACAATTTCGTTATTTCCGGATCATGGGACATGGGTGATGGTGGCAAACTTTTAATTAACTAAAGCCAAGTGGGTCCCAACTAAAGGTCAAGTCCCATCCCCTGCAGAGCAAGCACAGAAAACTTATGGTCACCAACGGTCACAGCACTATTCTAATTTCAGCTTTAATTGATCCACCTGATTCACTCTCATTTCCTCTCTTCAACTTCACACATCTCTCTTCAACTTTCACAACTCTGTTTAGCTTCCAAAAGGAGAGAAAAGCTTGCTCATCTGTTCTTCACGCATCTGGGTCCGGTTTGATTTTTTTTTTTTTTTTCCTTTGCCGAAGCTGGTTCTTATTTTATAAGTTTTGCTCATATTATAGAGCTCTTTTGCCGTTCAGTACCTTCAACCCGAGACACACACAGCTCTGTTCACCGATTTTTGTTTCTCGTGAGACCCAAAGCTACTAGGTTTTTTTTTTTTTTTTTTTTTTTTTTTTTTTTTTTTTTTTTTTCATGTTTCTTCATTTCCATGTTCCTCCATTTTTTGTGTTGTGTTTACTGAGACCTTGGCTCACTTGGCTAGGACCTTTTCTTCCTCCCACTTACTGCTTAATGGTTCACCAATTGTAAGTTTGATAAAATATTCACTAAAGACAATATATTTTTCCCCTCGGATGTACTTTTCCTTTGGGAATACAGCTTTGATGGGGAAAGGAGAAATGAGAAAAGAGAAAAAATTGGAGATGAAACCTTCCACGTGTAGGCCAACAGCTTTGTTCTGACCAAGTATGAGGTATGGGGCCCATAAAAAGTTAAAAAAATTTGAGTAATGACAAGTTGAGTAATGTGCCAAACGGGTGGGTATAAGAAATTGAGGCATTTTAAGTAATGAGTGAAGAGTGATGAGTTATGAACGATGAGTGACCAAAATTAAGTAAAGAATAATGAGTGAACAAAAAAAAAAAAAAAAAAACCAAACATGGCCTTAACTTCCTAATCATTTTTCCTCTAGTGAATCTCATTATTTGTTTTCTAACCATTTTCTAGTTTTTGCTGAATTTTCTTACGAAGCACATGAACTAAAGGATCTCAACCTCCTTTTTGTCCTTTTTCTTTTCTGGCTGCTCAAAGTTGACTTTTCACCTAGTGTATGTATACTCCTATGAATATAAGTTGGAAAGCTTTCAATCATGTTGATAGTGTTGCTACCAATAAAGTTTGAAAACCATACTGGTTAGCACTTCCTAATGTACCTACCACTATGACATCAAGGTTCGAATCTTTCTCCTACGTTGTAATTGAAAAAAAAAAAAAAAAAGTTTTGAACTTTCCTATCGCAACCAGTGGCGGCGCCACCTTATGGCCAAGGTGGTCCCAGGACTACCCTAACCTAAAAAAAAAAAAAAAATTTATATATAATAATTCAAAATTTTATATTTATTTATTTTTTAAAAAATTTTGGGACCACTATGAATTTTTTTTATGCCAATAAAATTAAATTTTGGTCCATAATTTGAGCAACTTAACAATATATTAGGGACTTTCATTCAAAAAGAAAAAACTTAAAAACAAAATTTTGAACTAAAATCTGAAAAAAAAAAAAAATTATAATAAAACTACTACCGGCTGGGCAGTAACTTGATCTATTCGACTAAACACATTGTTCAATACAACACAATTTTCAACCTTTTATTATTTTTCCTCACCAGACATATATTACTTACTTTTCATTTTTAATTATTTTTTCTTGTTTATTCTTAACCACACACATCCTCTGTCTCCTTGATTTTTACACTTCATACTTTTAAATTTTATCACATCTTCATTTACACTTTTACTTCTACGTTTTGCCTTTCTCCTTATTTGTAACTCCTATGACTTCTACTAGTATTAGTGTGACAGTGCATCTTCTCAAGTTTTGAGTCTCAAATTTCTCAATACGATTTTTTTTTAATTGTACAAGTACCTTTGTTCATTTCATTTCTTTTCATTTTTTTTTTCCTTTTGAGTTTTTTTGGTTTACAAAATGCAAATTTGTTTTGATTTTAAGAACAATTTTTTTTTTTTTTTTAAACACAAATTTCATGCTGGCCGAATCTTGAATTTCGGCCAATATTTACCGAAACGCCCGAAATAGACCGGAATAACCCGAAATTTTTTTTGAAGTGGAATAGGGTGGGTTACTGTTCCGATTTGTTTACTGGCATGGTATTTTCCGACCGTTACGGCCAGAACAGAATGGAATTAATAACATTGAATCAAACTTAATTACCTAAAGGCTAAAAAGAAATAAGATTGTGTAATTTATGCTTCCTAAGAATCACCCTAAACAAAATTTCTGGAGCCACCATTGATCGCGACCTCATGTAATACCAAAACCTTTATGGCTCTTTATATAGCTATCATTATCGAGAGGCATGACATGTGATTGTAAAACATGCATTTACAATCATCTAAATTATTATCTTAGTACATGCATAATAACACCAAACTCAGCACATTCATGTATAGAAAATTTGAAATAAGTGATACATCTTAGTGATCTTACAGATTCAAAATGTACAAAATTAACAAAGGGCTATAAAAAAACCGAGCCAAGTCAAGTATTAAAAGTTCATGTTATTTTATTTTGTTTTATTTTAAACTCGAGCTGAGCTCATGCATGTTCATGAGCTATTTGATTAACTTATATATATATATATAGAGAGAGAGAGAGAGAGAGAGAGAGAGAGAGAGAGAGAGAGAGAGAGAGAGAGAGTAAAATCAAGCTACTTGATTAACTTATTGTTTATATATATATATATATATATATATATATATATATATCTAAAAGCTGAAATGTAGTATTTATTGTTGTTATGCTTCTGTTGAGACACATCATCAGCTACATCATCCACTTACTTCCAACTCTCTCTCTCTCTCTCTCTCTCTCTCTCTCTCTCTCTCTCTCTCTCTCTCTCTCTATTAATTTTCTTAGCTTATTATTACACACTTTCAAACCTTTCCCCCTCTCTTTTACCCTTTCATCTTCTCACTACTAACTACCTTAATATCTCTCTTCTTCTATCCCTTAGTCTTCCTTTATTTTTTGCTCTTCTTATTCTCATCTTGGTATTATAAATTTTCAAACCTCTCTCACATTTGGGGCATAGTTTTCTTACACACAAAATGTTGTTTATCTCTCTCTTTCTCTCAAATTTTTTTTTTTCATTTTTTGGTGGTCTTGATTTCGTATTATGTGACTCCTATGGATTTGTTGTGCAAGAGAAATCAAGGTCCACTCCCAATCCTTTGTGGTCATAATTTAGTGTATTAGAAGTTTTTTTTTTTTTTTTTTCTTCGTATTTATCATTAATATTTGTTTGTAGCTCATTTGCATCAAGCCACATCATGTAAGTCATGTTTGTGATTTTAGCCAATTTGATGTAGATATGGGAGTAAGGAATAAGTATACCACTAATGCTTGGGAAGCCTGAGTATACTATTGTTAATTGTCAATTACAATTGTTGTATATGTTATCATTGTTATGTGTTGAATTGAAGTAATGAACCTATATAGTTGGCCTAATGATTTTCCAAAGTATTATTGATAATTGTAAATTAAAAAGTTTCATAATTATTTTCCTTCTTATATATATATATATATATATATTTAATTTTTTACATCCTATAATGTGGTTGATGTGATATGGCTAGCCTCGTATTACATTATAAAAAGTGCAAGTATATTTTTAATTATTGAATAATTAGCGTTCAGTTTTAGGTTATTGAATTATTTCAGTCTAATATTATCAATGTAAGCTACTTTCAAAGCTTACTTTAAGTTGATGAATTTTTATGTTTTTTAGAACTTTATTTTAGATTGATGTGATTTAGTTTTGTATTTTTATGATGATATTTTTTTTCTTTGATTTAATAGATGTCATCTTATTACATTATATAGATAGTATTTAAAAATATATCATTATTATATTATATAGCATGACTTGAATAATTTGATGTTTATTACTATATATTATATTTTTACTCTTTTTGTTCTTATCTTATTTTTTATAAATTTGTTTCTCTCTCACTCTCTTGATTTTTTATTCTTTCTTGCAACTCTACTTTAGGTTGACGAATCATTGTATTTTTTATAACTTTATTTTGGGTTAATACATTTTAGTGTTATATTTTCGAGTTTTCCATCACAATTAATCTCTCTCCCTCTTATAGTTTTGGTTTAATTTTTGTTTCAGGTACTTAGTTATTTTGTAAATGAGAATTTGAATTTATATAAAAATAAATAAAAAGTCTTGGCTATGCATTTGAATGTGTCTATCAATTATTTAAGTAACATTAAGTGCAATTCTGTTATGATTTTTTTATTATCATAATAATCTTCTTTAAGGGAATGAGAAATTTGAATGATTTATTCAATCTTAAAAAGTTTAATTACACAAGAAAAAAAGAAAAGAAAAGAAAAACATAGTGCACTATAACATAATTTCGAATAATATGGACCACCTCATAAAGGAATAATATCAATTAAACACAACTCAAAATAATAGAATGATATATTGGTAAAGTTAGAAAGATGGAATGATTTTAGAAATTTTTTAATTTTTAGGGAGAGCAAAATTATCTTCAACAAAATTTGAAAAAAAAAAAAGATTATATTTTATACTATGATTATAAAATAATTATGTATTCTCACGCATCGCGTGGGTTTACAACTAGTATATAGTAAAATCATGACTAAAACATTATACCTCTTCACAAATCTATGAATTTTTCTTACAAATGGATTATTTATGCTATTTAAAAGTGCTTTTGCCTTGTACACAATTTCAATCTTCTAAAGGACCCTTCCGATGAGTTAACATTCCTTGTCATCGCAATTTTTGGCCCTACGAATAGTTTGGCTTTTACTAGAGTGAGACTAGGAGCTGCTTTGAACAGAAGAGGAGAAGGTGAGTGGGTTGTTGTTGCCAATCCAGAGAATTTGAAATTCATGGATGTTGCACATTTTAATGATTAAATATATGCACTTTGTGACACTGGCAAGCTGGTTCTTTTTTTTTTTTTTTTTTGGGTCAAAAATGGCAAGCTGGTTCGCTTTGAATCTGACGCTCCTTTGGCAGATATGGTCCAAGTTATTGCTGACCATTCGCAAGATGTAGGGGCACTCTGAAAAATATATTTGGTAGAGTCGTCGGGAAATCTTTATGGGGGGTTTTTTGTAACGGATATCTTATTTCTGTAATCTTTATGTCCAAGTGTCGATATTAGCACAAGCTCTTTTAAATTATTCAAACTTTAACTTTCTAATTCATATTATGTTATGTTTTGATGGTGAAATTTTTTTTTTTTTAACCGAAAAGCCAAAGTTGGGTAACAAAGATCAAACAGAGCTAAACACAACTAGGCAAAATGTTAAGTTTTAAACCACGGATAAACAAATATATAATATGGCAAAAATGCAAAACTGACCCTCTAACTTTCACCGTTTTTCATTTCAGTCCTCTAACTTTCATTTTTGTCAATTCAGTCCTCTAACTTTCAATTTTTTGTCAATTCAAAGCTCTGTTACTGTTCTGTCAATGCTGCTGTTACTATTACCAAAACGACGCCGTTTTGGTAGGTTTTTTTTTTTTTTTTTTTTTTTTTTTTTTTTTTTTTTTTTTTTAAGATTCGGAATTAAAATTAGAAAAATCAGGAAAAAAAAAAAATGTCGTCATTGCCCTTCCCCTGAAAATGAAAAGATCTAACCCGTCTACCCAAATCCCTAACCCGTGAGAAAACCTTGAGAATGAGAGAGAGTGAGCCGATTTGAGAGAGAGAGAGAGAGAGAGAGAGAGAGAGACTGAGCCAAATATATCATAACAGTATTCAACAAAAGAGAAATCATAAGTTTTTCAAACCAAATTCCAATCATCAAAGAAACAGATACAGAGAAATTAAAAAAAAAAAAAAGAGATGCACAAAATCGCTATTCTGCTACACTGAAAAAACAATGCAAGAAGAACTAGGAACAGCGGGTAGCTCAGGTTCATCCACGCCGGCAAGAAAGGGATGATCCAAAAGCATCTCAGCCGTGGCCGTGAACCTGAACATGGGTTTCCTCTCAGCTGTGACCGTGACCTTGAATCCAAAAGCACACCCATCACCGATTCAGTCAAGGAAGAGCAGTGAAGGTGGTGGTGGTGGTGGTGGTGTACACAGCGAATTTTACGATGGGTGGTGGCAGTGAACTCAGTCTCTCTCTCTCTCTCAAATCGGCTCAGTCTCTCTCTCTTTCACAAATCGGCTCACTCTCTCTTTCTCAAGGTTTTCTCACGGGTTAGGGATTTGGGTACATGGGTTAGATGTTTTCATTTTCAGGGGAAGGGGAATGACGTCGTTGTTCCCCTTAATGTTTTTTTTTTTTTTTTTTTCTGATTTTTCTGATTTTAATTCCGTATCTTAAAAAAAAAAAAAAAAAAATCTACCAAAACGGCATCATTTTGGTAGTAGTAACAGCAACATTGACAGAACAGTAACAGAGCTTTGAATTGACAAAAAATTGAAAGTTAGAGGACTGAATTGACAAAAATGAAAGTTAAAAGACTGAAATGAAAAACGGTGAAAGTTAGAGGGTTAGTTTTGCATTTTTGCCTATATAATATTATATATATTTACTTTAAGCCTTCATGTGTCACTAGCTTGTTTATGAACCATTATTATATTTGAGCTTGATTTGCTTGATAATCAAGCCTAATGTTGGATTTGAGCTTAACTTGTTTACTAAACAAACAAACATAAACAAGATTTTTCTGGAACCGAGTTGGTTTTGTTCATAAACGGCATTGTTAATTCATTAATTTACAGCCCTACAGCCAACTCCAATCTAATTAAATCACACCCCTAATTAAGCATCATGATATGGGGTACGTATATATGGATTATCATGAAATAAGTCGCATAAAACCCATGTTTAAATTGTAGGAAAATTTTCACTTGTTATATTCATCAAATTCAGCACATCCCAATATGATCAGCTTCTGGTTAGAGTAGAATTGGCCTGTAATATTCCGGGCAACTTTGGGAAATTTAGTCCTTCTCTAAACAGCGTAAGCTTTTCTAACAACAGCTTCTTTGGAGAACTGCCGCCTGAATTGTGTAGTGGCTTCAGTCTTTGTGTATAATAACTTCATAGGGCCCTTGCCTTAGTGGTTGAGAAATTGTTCCCTACTAGAGAGGGTGCGATTTGATGGGAACAACTTCAATGGCAACATCACAAATGCACTTGGGGTTCATCCAAATCTTTATTTCATTTCTCCTAATGACAATCAATTTATTGGCATTATCTCACCGCAGTGGGCAGAATATGGATCTCTAACCAATTTAGAGATGGGGAGAAACAAAATTTTGGGGTGAAATCCCACGTGAGCTTGGGAGGTTGCCTCAATTGCACTCTTTAATCCTTGACTCAAACGAATTGTCTGGGCAAATTCCCAGTGCATTGGGAAATCTAAGCTTGTTTGAGCTCAATCTGAGCAAGAATCTTCTGACAGGAGAGATTCCTCAGAGCCTAGGCAGTTTGGTTCAGCTTGAGGAACTTGATTTGTCTGAGAACAAATTAACTGGGAACATACCAAAAGAGCTTGGGAATTGTGGGAGATTATTGAGCTTGGACTTGAGCAACAATAACCTCAGCAGCAATACCATCTGAACTCGGTAATTTAATTGCATTGAACGTCTTGTTAGACCTCAGCAGCAATGCACTCTCAGGAACAATTCCTTCAAACCTGGCAAAGCTTACATCATTGGGAAGTCCAAACATTTCACATAACCAGCTCTCAGGGGAGATCCCGGCATTACTTTTGAAGAGGCAACTGCAAATGCATACCTCAGAAACTCAGGTCTGTGTGGAAAAGCAGCAGGACCAAGTACTTGTTACACACATTCCACAACGCAAAAGCATTCTAATACGCTAATTGCTGTCCTCATTCCGGTTTGTGGCCTTTTATTGCTTGCAATTATTGTTGCTGTATTCATAATATTTTACCGGAAAGCCAAATTCTTTGATGAAGAAAGCAGAAGAATTGGATAGACTGATGGGAACTCCGAGTCATTGATATGGGAAAGAGAAGGTAAATTCACATTTTGGGGTCTTGTGAAGGCCACTGAGGACTTCAATGAGAAGTACTGCATTGGAAAAGGTGGATTTGGAACCGTTTACAGAGCAGCATTGTTAACAGGTCGGAAGGGCAAGTGGAGCTGAGCTGGGATGCAAGGGTGAGAATTGTGCAAGGTGTGGCTCACGCAGTTGCTTACTTGCACCATGATTGCTCTCCACCAATTGCGCACCGAGACATAACTGTGAATTATTGCTCGAGTCTGAGTTTGAGCCAGGACTCTAAGGCTTTGGCGTTGCAAGATTGTTGAACCCAGATAAGAGAAACTGGACAACAATTGCTGGTTCTTATGGCTACATGCATGGCTCAAGGTAAGCAAACAATCTAACTTCTAGAATCTAAATTATTATTCTGGCCTAAAAATGTTTGCCTTAATGAAAAGAAGGCTTCCCATATTAGTAACTTTTTTCATATCCTGTTGCCAAATAATTGTGTTCTTGTAAATTTGTCAACATTGATTAGTTTGGTAGATGTTTTGGTGACAATGTTTCATTAGATTATATTGAATTTGTTTTATAATTGTGCAGAACTTGCGCTGACAATGCAATTAACAAATAAATGTGACGTTTATATCTTTAGAGTGGTAGCATTAGAAGTTATAATGGGAAGGCACCCAAGGGAGCTCCTATCTTCCTTTTCATTTAAATCGAGAACAGTGGCATCAATTTCAGAGAGTGCAGAAATTCTATTAAAGGATGTGCTAGACCAAGGACTTCCACCACCTACAGGACAAATAGCAGAGGAGGTGGTGTTTCTAGTGACAATAGCCTTAGCATGTGTGCGTGACTCTCCAGAGGCAAGACCCACATGCGTTTTGTGGCATAAGAACTATCAGCTCAAATCCAAGCTTCACTATCTGACCAATTAGACATGATAACCATTAGCAAGCTTTCAGGCCTTCAGAAATAGTACAAATTGGCACCAGAAGTTGAGTAGTGATTAGTGTTTGGCAAAGGTATTGCCAGGCCTGGTATGTATTGTACAATATTTTTGGTCCCATCCCATGCAGTAACTAGTAAATGAGAATGTTGGATCTTGATGTCCCAAGAAAAACAATCTTTTTATTTTATTTTTTTTCCTTTCATTTCTTTTGAATATATGTAGGGGTCACCCCAGGTTGAGCACCAGTGAAGTTAATATAGATATTTTTGTCATTTGAGATACCAGTTTATAGTTTTTATATCTTTTTTATTGTATACAAATACATATACATAGTTCTTCATGTAAAGAACCTAACTTTCACTATATACACTACCTCACCTACCATAACCTGCCAGATTTTTCTTTTACCCCTTATGTTTCCTTCCTGGAAAGTTGATGACTTGCTAACCATTTTCCCTCTAGTCAATCTCATTATTTGTTTGGCTTCTGGTTAAACTTAGCCAGCTTCCCACGATGCTTCTTGAAAAGCATGCACAAGTCAACATGGCTGTGAATGGGACACCTCATGGTTACCAGGCAGAAACAAGCCAATATGGCTGTGGCCTGTGGGTGGGACAGGCTAAAAGGTCAAAGAACAATGGACAAGCTTTCACTCTAAACTAGTTTGGTGATAACTTCATTTCTATTTGTTCCCCATTTAATTTTTAATACATTCAAATCGAGGGGAGAGATCTATTCCCCTCTTAATTTTTAAAACATCTGAATAAGGAGAGGTATACTGGGTTACAATTCCCCTCCCCTCTCCTCTACACTTCTCATATCTCATACCTGCTACTCTACTGGACTCTTACCTCCAAACTTCAAACTGAAACATCTTCTATTCCACTCTCATATACCTCCAAACTTACAAACATCGTAAACAAATATGCATAGCTTCATTAAAAGGCAATCCACCTAGGTTGTATCCAAGGTTTCTGAACCTTGTAGTGCTCGTGAGACGGTGTTCAAGGATAAAGAAGAATGGAAATCCATATGACTTGGGAAGTTGCCAGAAAATACCTTAAATAGATGTACTTATTAGATACTCAGTTTTCTTCTCTTGATTAGTCTGGGTACATCCCTAAATAATTTGCATTTCCTCTAATTAATTAACAACACAGTACCAGAGTATTCAAATGGAGAGGATTCCTGCACCACAACAACAGCAGATGCTGTAGCAGCAGTGTTTCTCTTTTGGTCCAACACTAAGTAGAAATATAGTTCCAGGCAGTGGCAATGAAGAAGTCAACCTGTGACTTATGAGAGACGTGTCTGTGATCACATTACATACATTAAGCACTAAACATCCATGCAATGCACACCCATAAATTTTGACACCAATAGAATCAACAAAACTAACAATGCACTTAAAGACAGTAAATTAAAATCACAGGATTTGGGGCACAAAAGGTTGAAGTCAAATATGCAGCAATACAGCAGGAAACACCAGCAATTTACAGAAGTTCAATTCAAGAATGCTACCAATTTCTCTATTTAGTTTGAGGCTTAGAACATGACTAGTTAAATTCTCCATTAATTCTTACAGTACACATAGTGTAGGTTGGCATAATAGCGAATTCACTGGGTGCAGAGCACTTTGTGCCTTGAGCGCATGACAAGTGCCATAAGCAACAGATATATGATATAATCATCTTGGGATCAAGCTAAGAGATTCATAACACTTAGTGCAGGATACAATCAAATACAAAGCCATCATAATTACTCATCCCCTCTGTAACAGAGAGACTCCTATTTCAAAATCCGTCTTTTTTGGGGTGGCAAGGAAAGGGAATATGTTGAACACAAGGAGTGATGAGTGTGTGACTTTGGAATTGACAAACTATGTCACAGCTAGATATTTCATATTTTTTCCTTTCGATATCACAATCAATTAAAAAATGCTAACCAACTTTAAATTATTAAAGACATTAAATTGGAAGTCAAAATGTTATAACTGTTCCATCCCACATACCTTCTCCGATTGAATTCCTACATCCAGAAGATCCATCTTACCTTGATCCACATCCAACAATTGAGGAACATTGGCCTGAAATTTAATCACAAAGTTTTCCAAAAAGCACTTCTCGCTAGGTAGTAATAAGGTTGCTGAGGAGAACTTATTCCTAATCAAATCCTTGGCTAACAAAAGTTGAACAACTGAACACCTAGGGATAATCCTCTTCTCCAAGCTTAAACCTAGAACTGAAGGATTTTTAGCAATGTCTGCTGACGGGCACCCCATTTTGTGTACAAGGAAGTCCATTGTTTTTGTGATTTCCTTTTCTGATAAAAGCACACAATTTGGATACCTTCTAAATGCTAACAGAGCTACATCCTTGGACCAACCCCACCTCTTATAAACTTCCAATTTAGATTCCCACATTGGCTTCTTCATCTTCAAAATCCCCTGGATTGCTAGGACAAATACCGATTTCAAAGGATCAAATCCCATTTCCTTAACCTCATGGACAGCCTTAACAAACTTGGCATGTTTAATGAACGCAATACCCGGAAAATTAGTCACCAAAAAAGAGATGGCTGATTCAGATACTCCAAATTCTCTCAAAAGTGCAATATTTGGAACCATATTATTAGTTACATCAAATAGAAAAGAAAGCTGTGACCGCTTCAAAGTTGTAATAACTTTCTCATCCACCACGAGTACACTCTTGAGGAAATTATAGCAGGGGATAAGATGGTTCTCTAAACTCCTAACCAATAGTGAAGGACTTGTAGTGAGAATCCTAGTGAGGTCAGAGCTTGAAACCCCTGCCTTAGAAAGGAAAAACTCAATTTTGGGCAAAAGGGTCTTCCCAGGATCAGATAAAACCAACATTGGGTGCGTTCTGACAAGTTTGGCGATTTGGGTAATGGTAAACCCATGCTCTTTGAGAAGACTAAGCAGTCTGGTCTATCTGGGTTTCCCAATTGTACCTTCTGTGATGAAAAAATTGCAGATTTTGAGGACAACCCGCGAGAGTTTATGAGGTAAGACACTGTAAAAGAGTGTTTTTCCTGTTGCTGTTGTTGGTGTTTTGATTCAGACAAACCTGTTGATGCATATGATTTCACAATAAAGAAAGCATTTTGCTGAAGAAAACCCAGTTGGGTCATCCTATGTTTGAGCAATAGTAGCTGTCTGAACGAGTGAAAGCTAAACATAATTGACTCACCGAGTTTGCCTCAGACAAATGGGTTGGTTATCTGAATAATTCTTCAGCGAGTAGTACGAGTACAAAGCTATGATTCATGGGTTTGTGAATTTTAGTTCTGTGCGTTGGCAAAAACCAAATTCCCATCCCAATTTTAAGGGTTTACTTTTTATTTATTTATTTATTTATTTATTATTATTATTATTATTATTATTATTATTAGGGTAAATTTCATTAACTACCCTTGAGGTTTGGAAAAATACCAAGTAAGTCCAGAATTTTTTAAAACTAACCAACTTAGTCCCTGAGCACAGTTTAGTCTTAAACGGTGTCAAAATGACGTCACTCTCTAACTCTCTTTTCTCTCTCCTCTCTTCTCTATCATCCCTTTCTCGTGGATCTCAAACCAAAAATTAAACCCACAAAATCATCCCTAAGCCTCCTCACATACTCCACCATTAGATCACAAATTTGTTTAGCCAAGTCGTCCATCAGGTCCTCCACACCACTCTCCATCGAGCCTAACACCATGGCAACGTTCTTGAAGGCGATTAAGAGGAGCTTGAGGGCAATGCTCTCTACAAGGTCTCCGCAATGGACGTCGGCGATGGTCTCCATAGGTTGTTGCGGCGAGAGTTGCTTGCAAGTTACCACCTCGATCTGCTTTGAATCTTGGTTTCTCTACTCTATGGTTGAGGATTGGCCTGGGTATTTGTTGGGTTTGGTTGTTGTATTTGACTTGGTATTTCTCTATGGGTTGGTTTTCTTTTTTCTTTTTGAAATGGTGGCGGTAGTCTTCTGTTTGGGGGTCTTGTTGATGATGGGTTTAGGTTTGAGAAGAGTTGCGTTTTGATGATATTTCTGGTGTTTTTGGGTGTGGGCTTATGAACGGTGTGTGTGTGTTGTTTAGGTGTTGTGTATTTCCTGTTTATGTGAACAATTCTTTGTGGGTATGAATTCAAACTTGGACTCTCTTTTGCTTGGATGCTGTTTGTGTTTGAATTTGGTGGGTGTCCTTTCAGATCTGCATGGCTGGGTGGTTGGAATTGGTTTAGTGTGGATTGGTTTGGCCGTCGATTTTGAGATTGGTTTGATTTGGGTGGCTGTGAGCGTGGCTTTGTAGTGATGGTGGTGACTGGTGAGGTACTGAGGTGGTGGTTGTGGTCTCAACTAGCAAATTTGTGGGCTGTGGTTTTTTATTTGATTGTCTGAGATAGAACGAGAAAGGGGCAAGAGAAGCAACAAAGAAGAGAGAGTCAAGGATAGTTAAACGTTCTTGACGCAGTTTAGGACCAAATAGTGGCCAGGGACCAAGTTGGTTAATTTTAAAAAGTTCTGGACTTGCTTGGTATTTCCCCAAACCTCAGGGGTAGTTAATGAAATTTACCCTTATTATTATTATTATTATTATTATTATTATTATTATTATTATTATTATTATTATTATTATTATTATTATTATTATTATTATTATTATTATTAATTTCTTTCAGGGTTTACAAGGAGCCTAGGATTAGGATCATGGTATGGAGGCCATTCTTATAATAATAATAACTAGTCGTTGACCCGTATTATACATGGTAATTTACCGATTTGTGAGGTAGACTAAAATAATTTTATAAAAAATTTTAAAAATTACACCATTTCAAGATTTGCTCTTGTATGACTTCAATTTGTGTTACAATTTGATGAAAAAGTCATTGCTTGAACGTGCAACGGATTACAAAAAAATTGTCAAACAGTTTTAGATACTGCAAAAAAAAATAACTCAAAAATTCAAAAATTCTAATTTCTGAAAAATCAAAAAATATTAAAGAATCAGATGATTCAATGCTTAAAAATTATTGAAACAAAACAAAATATATATGATTAAATAATAGAGATATATAAAAGAAAGATTAATTACATTTGAAAGAATGATTTCAATTATTGCAAAACTTTTTATCTTGTAAAAAACAGCTAAAGAGAATTTAATGGTTCATGTACAAAAAATACTTTTTAAAAAATATATGAAAAACCGTAAAATAATTTTTTTTAACAACAAAATAGAAGAGAAGAAAATAACATAATTAGAGGTTATACCTCTACTTGGCTTTAAAAAAAATATTGGGATTTGCTTTACTTTTACAGTGCTCATGATTAACCTCGCAAATTTGAGATAAATTATCAATGTTTTGAGTTTGAGTTTAAATTGAATTTGTTAGAGAGATAGAGTTTCACTTCTTATTAAGTTTGGATTAAACCAAAATAATTTTGTTTAAAAAAAAATGATACTGATGAGTTTGAGTTTGAGTTTAAGTTGGACTTGTTAGAAAAATAGAGTTTCACTCCTTATTAAGTTTGGACTAAACAAAAACAATTTTATTTAAATATTGTGCTGATATGAAAAATTGTGAAAGTTTCAGATCAGATACTTTGACTTGCAAATTTGGAGACAAATTATCAATGTTTGAGTTTGAATTTAAATTGAACTTGTTAGAGAGTTAGATTTTCACTCCATGTTAAGTTTGGACTAAACAAAAATAATTTCATTTAAATAAAATGATAATTTTATTTTACATATTGTGCTGACATAAAAAATTGTAAGAGTTTCAGAGGTTCTAACTCACAAATTTGGAGATAAATTTCCGTTGTTTGAGTTTGAGTTTAAGTTTAAGTTGGACTTATTAGAGAGATAGAGTTTTACTTATTGTTAAGTTTGGATTAAACAAAAATAATTTTGTTTAAAAAAATGATAATGATGAGTTTGAATTTAAGTTGGACTTGTTAGAGAAATAGAATTTCACTCCTTGTTAAGTTTAGACTAAACATAAATAATTTTATTTAAATATTATACTGATGTAGAAAATTGTAAGAGTTTCAGAGGTTTTAGTTTTATAAATATTGTGTTGATGTGAAAAATTGTAAGAGTTTTAGAGGTTACACACACACACACACACACACACACACACATATAGACTAATCACTGCCCATGTGATATATGAGATAGTTAAATAAAAATTAAAAGTATTTATTTTGCCTAAAGGTCTACGATTTAACTTTAAAAATGTATAACTTGAGAATGAATGAAAATAAGTAATTTTTTTGTTTAATATAATGACTTAGAATAATTCTTTTTGTTTCATATCATTGGTTCCATATAACACATCTTGGCATGAGCTATTCTATGGTGATGGCTTCACACAAAACTCAACTGCAATTAAATCTATCATCCACCACCAATCTAATCTATGTTATCCTGATAGTACATTTACAAATTGCATTCTCATATCCTCTATCATTTAGAAGGTAATTGAAGTAATAATTGTATGTAATATATAAATTTTATTATTTTTCAATATAAAATTATTAAATAATTAATATAAAATCTAATGTTTTGGAAATTTTTTGAAATAGAATTTTAAATTTCTTAAACCATAGTTAATAGAATTTCTATTTTACCAAAAAGTGAACTATCACAATTAATGAGAATTTAACCATCTTTTGCAAAGAGAAGATAACTATAGGCCTAATTTTTATTTTATAGAATAGGATGTTGTAGTTAAATTCGTACTATGTGTGATACATTAGTCCGTTATGATAGTTCCAAATAGTATCCAAATACCTACCTATATGAGTTTTCTTTTTAATGATCCCGTAAAGGATGGAGTTTAATACAAGTCACTTAAGATCCAACGTATCCAACAATTTAAAAAAAAAATCAAAATTCTTTTAATTGTAAATTTTTTTATCATAAAATAGACTTTATCTAAACTCTAAAGGAAAGCATTCAGAATTATCACACTATTGATACAATATCATGATGGTCGCAAATAACAATATTATTATTCATGATTAATAGATGAATATTGAAACTGTGAATTAACAACTTAACAATTCAAATACCAAATTTAAAGTACAAAAACACATATACAAAAGAATCCAAATATTAGAACATACTTCTTCTGCCATTTTCATTATTCAATTAAACCCAATACATACATACACATGAATGTAAAGAATTTCAAAAATAAAAACATCAATCTCCAAAAGCCTCTGCCTAATATAGTCACTATTTATTTATTTATTTAGATTGTGTGTTCCTTAGTTCTTTTTCCTTTTATGTTTCATTAAACTTTTTCTAATTAACCAAAATATCTCTTATATATGTTAACATTAAACCTAATAAGAAAACTTTACATACCTTTTGTTTTGAAGGCACTCCAAGAACCAAAATCAATGCAATAAACTGTACAACAGAGTAGTGTTGGAAGAATAATTCAAAAACAAAACTATTTAATATATAATATAGGAATGAAAAGCAGAGTTGAATTTGTAACAAATAATCTCTAAAAAAACTATTTATAATATAATATAGGATTACGAATTTCTAATAAAATTTTGTTAGGGTTATGGATTTCTAATCAAATTTGGTTATATAATTTTTTTTTAAAGGATGAATATGTTGGTAGAGTCCATTTTATATAAAATTTAAAGCCTGTTGAAATTAAAAATGATATATATTTGTTAAGTCTCATCTATATATATAATAATAGGTAAAGCTAAGAGAAAATCCAATTAGATTTCAAATTGGAATTCAATTAGAGTCTAATTTTGTGTCACATGTCCCATCTAATATAAGTTTTTAAATTTTTGTGTCAAGTTAGTTAATTCAATGCAAAAATTAGATTTCAATTAGAGCTTAATTTTGTGACATGTGTCCCATTTAATCTAACTTTTTTTAATTTTTGTGCCAAATGAGTTAATTTAGTGTAAAAAAAAGGAGCCCAATATAAATAAACCATAAAAAACTTAATTTTTTAATGATTTTATATTTATGAGCCTTTTTTTTTATAGAACTAAAAACAATTCAAGTTTATGAGTCACCTCTATATATATACATATATATATATATATAGATAGATAGATAACTCATAAACTTGAATTGTTTTATATATATATATATATATATATATGTATGTATGTATATATGTCCCATCTAATCGAAATTTTTTAATTTTTGTATCTAATGAGTTAATTTAGTGTAGAAACGAAGAGTCCAATATAAATAGATCATAATAAAACAACATAATCATATATCTAACACTATATATAAAATTAGAGGAAGAGAGAGTTTGATTGATTTTATATTTATGAGCTTTTTTTTTTTTTTTTTCGTATAATCAAAAACAATTCAAATTTATAAGTCATCTATGTGTGTGTGTGTGTGAGTGTGTGTGTGTGTGTATTAATAGGTAAAGTTGAAAGAAAACCCAATTAGATTCTATAATTGAAGTATTATTTTGCGCCATGGGTCCTAAATTATATATTTTTAAAGAGAGTTTTGTTTTTTTAATTTTTGAATCAAATGTAGGACCATATCATAAATATCCATTCAAGTGAATTATTGTGTACAAAAACCAAATAGTCTAGAATTAATGAACATAGAAATATTTTAAAAATGGATAATTTATATTTGCTTCCTAATAGCATTCTTACAAGACTTTTTAAATAGTGAAAAAAATTATAATAATAACTATCAATAATATTTAAATTATATATGTAAGAATTATATTTTGCATCTTAATGTGTATCTTTTAAGTAATCCATGCATATGCATGGGATTACAAGCTTGTTTGATATAATTATAGAGTTTAAATCCTATTAAAATTATAATTTATAATCAACATTAATATATAATAATAAAATAAGGAAATAAAGAGAAAGAAAACGTGATTGATAGATATAAGGAAATATGATCGATTTTTTTTTTTTTTTTAGAATGTCATCAGTGTAGAAATTATCAAATTAATGGAGATGATGATGCAAAGAAAATCAGTAGGCTGGATGCTTCAAGTTAGAGAGGACTACCGGTTGTCTTGATGGCCTGAAAAAGAAAGAACAGTAATCAAAGGTGACTGGGGTTGCTGGCCAATAACCCTCCGATGACAAAGTCAGTTTTCTCTCTATTATTTTTGAGTTCTAAATTTTTAGGAATCATAAAAACGTACATTTTCTTGGTCTGGATCAGCGTTTATATAATGTCCTAAGAGCAGTTATTGGGTTTGTAACCTCCCCCTGTTTTGAGGAGATGTGTATTCGAATATAACTTCCTCAACCGTTTAGGAGTTACACTCTTTATGCGTAACAGTCACTGGGAGTTACACGTATGATACGGAGTTGTTTTACACACTCATGAATTTTCCCAAATGTCAATGTCTCGTCTAAAAATCCTCGTCCTGAGGTCCTTAAGTCATGCTTACCTCGTCCTGAAACCCTCAAGTCATGCGTACCTCGTCCACAAGAGAGATTCTTCCTTTCCTAGGACGAGACTCTTGTGAACATGAGTGGTTCCCTTGGACGGCATCCCGTGGTGTTGACTAACTGTGAAACATCTCGTCCCTGCACCTTCCTCGTCCTGGACGATCCCCATGGACGAAATTGGGGTTGTATTTTATCATACCCCATCAGGAGATATATTCCATTTTTTGGGATAGATTTATATTAATGGAGTTATTATATAATTTGTTAGGATTATCAAAAAATTCCCTGATTAGGTGATAATTTAGGTTTCCTTTAAGTATAGTGGTTGTATGGCACCAAAAAACTAAAGTTATTTTTTTAAAAAAAGAAATTTAATAAATTTTTTTGCAATTTTGTGCTATAAAATTGAAAGAATTAAATCAAATTATAAAATATATAAAATATGATGATGTGGAAAATTGTGGAGAGGTCAACCAAAAGTCAAAGACTTCAGTTATATATATATATATATATATATATATATATATATATAATAAAAATAAAAGTGTTAATAGTAGCACTTTTATTGAACCTAAATAGAATTACCCTTAAATTTATTGCTACTTCATGTAGTTGTGAAAGACCTGGGGAAATTAGGTGCTCTCAAAAAAGAGATTTGGATGCTTTTTCAAAACACCTCTCTTTTTGGGTAAGTGGCGTGGAGTTGCCACTTATTTTTTATACAAAAAAATAAGAAAAACTAAAATACAAATACATGATTGAATTGCTTCATTTCATTGATTAAGTAAATGAACATATATTTGAAAATTTGAAAATTACATGGCTTTGAGTCCTAGTTACAATCTACCAAAAATACATGGCTTTTTGTCCTAGTTACAATATACCCAAAATAAAAATAAAGACAAGGTATAAATCTACCTATCCAAAAGAATTAGATTTAGAAGCTAGGTTACAGAATGGGAAGGTGTTAGGCACCCATTTCACCTAGACAGAGTCTGGTCTTTTAGACTGTTGTAACTAATGTACTCCATTATGCATGATATGAATGATATGTTGTGCACATATGAAAAAACTATATTACACAAGTTTATTTATGAATACCCTTTTCTTTTGAGAAAAATTTAGATCTGTGTTATGGTAGATATTGATTTGCTTTAGAAAGAATCAAATCTATTTTTGTGCATTTGAAAAACTAGTTTTTGGAAAAAGAAAAATCAGATCTATTTTTGGGATAAAGTAAATCAAAATCTTTTGGTAAAAAATATTAGATTTGTTCTTTGGGAACGAAAACAATTGGTTTTCGGGTTTGGTAAAAAACCAAATATGTTTTTGCAATAAAAGAATTTTTTTTTTTTTTTTTGTAGAGGATTAGAAAAATTAGATCTATTTTATGTGGAAAAAGGATTTTGGAAGAGAATCATATTCATAAAATCAACCCATGCAACATGCATCAAACAAACAAACAAGACTAGTCATGACTCTTTTTTATTTCCAAAATCTGCTATGTTAAAAAGAAAATCAGATTTGTATCTAATGAAGATACAAAGCAGTGTTATTTTGAGAAAAATTCAGATCTACATCTAATGAAGATGTAGATCCATTTTTGTTTTGAGAAAAATTCAGATCTACATCTAATGAAGATGTATATCCATTTTTTATTTGAGAAAAGAATTCATAACATGCAGATTTTTGAAACTAAGAAAGAGATCACAACAATAATAAATAAAAAAAAACAAGAACATGCTTTAACAAAACAAATAAACAATTCATGGTATGAATATTTGAAGGGGAGTCAGAAATACTATTTAAGAGTGTAAAAACGTATCTCCCCCCAGAGTGTCGAATTTTGTGACCCAGTCCCTATTTATAGAGGTTGGAGTGCTTAAAAAATAAGTAACGACGCTTAAAATGCGAATTGGGATACATCCTTCTGTGAAAAGGTCGAAAATGATGTGTCTTATCATCACCCAAAAGGAGTTGAGCCAAAGCCCAAAAGAGTGCAATTTGGCACTTTTAAAGTGCCAATCGGCACTCCAAAAGTCCTAAATGGCATTCTTGAGTGCTGAATGCACTTTCGTGTTTGGGTGCCTTTTGGACTCCCTTTTTAGGGTTTTCCTACATCGAGCCATGCACTTAGACGTGTTTCCAATCTGGATTCCAAATTTTTGAACTCTTTTCTAGATAATTCCAGTCCTTTCAGTAACAATTATCTTGTAGATAAATACTTTAAAATAAATCTTAATAAAGTTCAGAATATCCACAATTTTATTGTTATCCAATTATCCATTTTATTCCTATACAAACAATTCTATTTTAAACACTAATTATCAACCAATCACAAAATTATTTAATTAATTTTACTTGTTTAGCCAATCAAAATTAATTTAAATTAATCATGCGTGGTTGACTTTACTTGGACACAATGTATGCTGACCGTGCAAACTTGATCGTGTGATATCTTTCGATCCGACGGTCCGATTTGGAAACTGGACATACCGTCGCGGCTGTTAGAATCTCAAGATCAGTTTTATGATATGCAATGAATGAATTAATGCATATAATGAAATCATAATTTTTGGGGTACATGGATGGTCATTCTAATCATCTTCTTTAATTAAATCATGGGTGCAAAATCGAGTGTTTATAGTAGTACTTACCCACTTGACTACACATAACTCCGAATCTACTTACTCTTCTACTTGTGATTTTGAGATCTCCACTCAAAGATTTATATCAGCAACTCTGGTTGATTGGCTGTAGCAACCTTGCTTTATAATCGAATTTGTTGTTTGTACAAAGTCTCCAACTGAAACTCCAAAACGGTATGAAAATTCTCCAAATTTGTTACAGAACACTCCCCTCTCGAATGTATAAAAACATGCTCTAGGGTTTTTATTTAAATATCCTTAAGTTTCATTAAAACCCTAGATCAAATGACTGAGAGAAAAGTCAGATCTAAAATTTGCGTGAATCTCGATAAGTTGAGATGTGCATCTTGATCAGTCAAGATAAGTGAAACTTATCTGCACTTTAAATTTTTTTTTTTTTTTTCTAATTTCTTGAATCTTCAACTATGTTGAACTTCATTTATCTTATTTAACTGAATATTTCTAGACTAAACTCTAGACAAACTATTTTTTGAGAATAAAACCCTAGACATACTAAGTTTTAAAAGGTTACAATTTTTTATGTTTGTCAACCTAAAAATATAGACATTTGCAACAATAAATTATAAGCTTTAACTTTTAGATATACTAGTCGGAAACCCGTTCAATGCACGGGAAAACATTGCCTAAAAGTATGTTGGTCTCAAGCTTTGCATAAGAAGTACAATTAAATTATATTGGTCTCAAACTGAAACAATAAATACTATAGGAAGACTTAAAAAAAATTGGTGTGCATCTAAATATTAGTTTCTGTAGTCCTCTCTAGTTTCTACCATGGGATATCATGTATTATATGCTAAATATTTGTGGCTAAAATCCTCTAAATTGTTTAAAATTTTAGAAATGACAACTGCTATTAGAACCTATGATTGCAATATCTCAATTGTTAGTCAATATTTGAACTTATAATCATCTTTATGCTAATGATGGACCCACCACTTTCATGCATTTGTGTAAAAAAAAAAAAAAAAACCTACAATTTGAAGGCACACATACAGTATGGTCAACTTTTTGTGAATTTCTTAACCGGCTGTAAGAGCATATCAAAAGGCATTAACAAATTAGACTTCATACCTAGTACCATAGTATCACAAATGACTCAAAATTTAATATGAATATAGTTGAGTGCAATATGATTATTGGGACTATGCCATATCACACACCATTTGAATTTTTCTTTTGCACAGAAAATTCTTAGGTATTCACTAAGTATAATAAAATGGTGTTCCTTCCTTTCACATTCATGATAGACCTCACCATGAATTTAATAAGTGGACCTTCCCATAAATGTGAGATAAGGGAACATTATTCATCATGCTTCAAGAGTATCTAAGAATTACTCACGTAACATAGTAAGAGAAGCACTCATTATCTTAATAGAAAATCCTTCCAATGTGTAGTCCATTGGTAAGGTTGAATATTATCTTCAATTTGGGGAATCCTTATATAGAACTCAAAATGTGTGTGTGTGTGTGTGTGTGTGTGTATGTGTGTGTGTGTGAACAGATACAGCAGTTTCTTGGAGTTGTGAACTACATGTCAGATTTCATTCCAAAAGTCTCCAGATACAGGAATTGTTTAGCTCAATTGTTGAAAAAATCTCCCCCAGATTGAAATTTCAATTTCATCCACCTAAAACATATTATCAGATATACAATTATTAGAAAAATCTAAGAATTAAATTTCTATATATGCATTGTTATAAAATAATAATAATAATTAAAATACAATTGCAAAAGCTAAAATATTTCACCCACTCGATTATTTTTGTTTGACTAACCTTTGCTTCTCTCTTAATAAATGGCATTATAGAATAATTCTAATACAACTACTAAGAGTATTTTGTTCACCCCAAAAGGTTAAATAATAAACAAAAATTAGTAAAGTCTTATATAGTTCAACATCTAAATTGACCACAATAAAAAAAAATCAAATTCTAACTTGCAAAACAACTAATTATTAGTCCAAATCAAAACAAACCAATGGGATAAAGAAAAATAACCTGTGATTGAAAATTAGAATACCAAACTACCTAAATATACATAAAAGTCGGTGCAAATACCAAAATGTTATACACATGTGATGTGACAATTAAATCAACAATAAATAAATAAATAAATAACCATTAGTAGAAAAAAAATGGTTGAATAAAAAAAAATTCACCAAATTAAAAGAGAAACAAAATTGGAGAAAGAGAGAGAGTATTGACCTTTTTGTCGGGGGCAACTTGGAAGGAATAGGGGAGAGAGTTGAAAATGAAGAGAAATTCATATGAAAATTAAGATGGAAGGGGAATGGTGGAAGTAAATGAAAAGTTGGCTAATCCTTTGACAAAACGCACTTTACTTGTATTTGGATAGATCTAGGATGTGTTTAATACTTAAAAGGACAAGAGTTCAAGTCTAGTATTGAAGCCATGCAAATCTATCCAAGATTCAAGTGAAGAAGTGTCAATTCATTAAAGCTCGACAACTGCTCGACAAATAGCTATGTATCGAGGTCTCGACAACTGTATCTATCGAGCTTTACGAAATTCATATTTTTAGATTTGATTTTCGGCCCATGCTTATTTATTTATGTAGGGTTTCTTTTCTCATAATCCTAGACATATATAAAGCTTATTTTGAAGGCCGTCATATAAGAGAATCCAAGGAGAACACATGCAAAAGGTGACCGGAGCCTTATTCTCTCAAAAAGAAACTATTGTGTCTTTGCGCCTTAGGGTTTTGTAACCAAGTGCTTCTTGATCTTTATTTTTGATGAAGTGAAGAACTTTGCAGCCAACATTCTTCTTTCTCAAGTTGGTGAGTGAGTCACGTACTGGGATTCGTGCAAAGGAGTTAGTCACGTACTGGAATCCGTACATCAAAAAGGCGGAGTTCATATATTAAAGAGTTCAGAGGTTCTGAAGCGGTACAAGGTTTCTGCTGTAAGTTCATCTACGGGGATTGTAAAGTCTAGGGACAAAGGTTTTGTACTAGATTTGAAACTTCTCTTTACTATAGTGGATTGCTTTTTGGGAAGGTTTCCCCTTAGGTTTTTTACTATGAAACTGGTTGGTTTCATTGGTTTTTTTGGGTCATCATATCTTGTCTTATTTACTTTTTCGCTGCATATGATATTGACATGATATTGATGTTTGTTTTGTTTTAACAAGTTTTATACAAATCTAATTAACAATTTGGATTTAAAACTTGTTAATTCTATCAATCAGAGTCTAAATTTTTCAACAAATGGTATCAAAATGAGTACACTCTGATTGGATTAATTTCCTAAGTGTGATTCTTGACCCCTGTTGTCATCGATCGTGGACAATCTCTTTTGATTCCTCCTTTATTTGATGGCACTAAATATACGTACTGAAAAGTTGGTATGAAAGTATTTTTATAGACTCTAGGTGAATAGGTATGGCAAGCTGTTGAAGTTGGCTGGATTAAGCCAAAGAAATCGCCGGTGGATTGGGATGATGCAACAATCATAGAGGAAAATTTCAACAGTATGGCCTTGAATGCTTTGTTTTATGGGGTGACCAATGAGGAATTCAAGAAAATATTATCCACGAAAGTTGCCAAGGAAGCATGAACCATTCTAAAGACCATCTATGAAGGTACCAAGGCAGTAAAGACTGTGAAGTTTCAAAGACTCACTAGTAATTTTGAAGAAATAAGGATGGAGGAAGATGAAACATTTGATGAGTTCTATGCTAAACTCAATGATATTATAAATTCTACTTTCAACCTTAGAGAATGTATAGTAGAATTCAAAATTGTTAGAAAAATCCTTAGGCTTTTACTTGAAAGATTCAATGCCAAGATCACTGTTATTGAAGAAGTGAAGGACATTGATTAACTTCCTTTGACTGAGCTTGTAAGGAACCTTCAAACCTATGAGATAGGATTAGGCTCAATGGGAAAAGGTGAAAAGAGTAAAAATTTGGCTCTTAAAGGTATAAAGGAAGAGATTGAGCACTCTGAAGATGAAGATGAGGACGAGGATGAGGATGAGGATGAGGATCTAACTTTCATAACTGATGGGATTATCAAGCTTCTTAAATTTAGGAAAAAGAATAAGGGCAAACCTCCTAGGAAATCTAAATCCTCTAGGAAGGGTAAGAATGAGAAACCCTTTATCTAATGTCATGAGTGCAAAGGTTTTGGCCATATGAGGATACAGTGCCTAAACTTCTTTATGAAGGAAAAGACCAAGAAGTCAAAGGATAAAGGGTTGGTTGCTACTTGGAGTGATACTGAGAATGACTCTTCTGATGAGTATGTGGATGAATGTGATCACGTTATGGCATTTGCTACCTCAACTAATAAGGTGATTGTAGAGAGTGCTAGTGACAATGAGGATTCTTCTGATGAGAAAGTACCCAATAAGTTGATCCTTTAGGAAGCCTATGATAAGCTATGCACTGAATTTATAAAATCTGAAAAGACTTCTCATCTTTGTAGAAAAAAACTTAATGAGATAAAAATTGAAAAAGCTGATCTATTAATCAAACTACAAGGTTAGTTGAGACTCTTATTGCAGAAAGCACCTCATTAGAAGAGAAGGTCAAGAATCTTGAGGTAGAGCTTAGTCAAGCTAGAACTCAAATAGAGAGGATGTCTAGTGCAAAGCTTGATGAGGTATTGAGTACTCAAAAGCCCAGTTCTAATAAGACTGGTTTAGGATATGCTGTTTCCTCCGGCCCCTCCTCTTCCACGGCTTTTGGATCAAGGAAGTCTTTGTGCCCCAATTTGAGAAAGCTAATAAAGGTATGAAATCCAAAACTGTTTTGGCTAATTCTAAATATTTTATTAGACCTCATGTTTATCACCATTATGGTGTTTCTGGACACATTAGTCCTAATTGCTTTAAATTATATCCTTAAAAGCAAGTGTCCAAATGGTTATAGGTTTCCTCTCAAGGACCTACACCTTTGTTTAGAGAGTTATTAAAAGTCTTGAGCTTTTTAACTTAATTTCAGAAGAACTCTAATTCTTCTATGTCCTTTAGTAGATATACTAGGACACGTGCCTTTTCATCTTCACGGCCAAAGACTCACGCTGTGTGAGTGAAAAAGGAGCCTAAAACTTAATTGTCTTTTCTGTTTGTCCTCTGCCTAATTTTTTCTATCTAAAGTAGGACTCTCTTTGCTTTATTTCTTATCTACTTTTGGAATCATACTTTTATGCATCTGCACCTTTCTTTCATGCCTTCATGCATATGCAACTTTCTTTCATGCCTTTATGATAAGTTTGTCTGTTTTTATTTGGTTGTTTAGTTTTTATTTTATTTTGTTTTCAAAATAAAAAAGTGGAAAAATCAGAAAAATACAAAAACAGTGTGTATTTGTGTACATTGGTACTTGTGTACCTTAAATGGCCATTGAAACAAAATTTTCTAAACTTTATATCTCTTGTAGCTTAGATGAGCATGTCTATTCACAAATAAACAAGTGAGTTTTGTGGTTCTTTGTTTGTGATAAGTAAGGTTATGTAATCTCTTGTACTTAACACTTATATCACTCTTTTTGACAGAAAGGATTAGAAAATCCTAAGAGAAAGACATAAATAATCATCTCATCACTGTTACCTGCCAATCATGACTCGACATCTGTAAAACAAAATTTTCTAAACTTTATATCTCTTGTAGCTTAGATGAGCATCTCTATTCACAACTAAACAAGTGAGCTTTGTGGTTCTTTGTTTGTGATGAGTAAGGTTATGTAATCTCTTATACTTAACACTCATATTACTCTTTTTGATAGAAAGGATTAGAAAATCTTAAGAGAAAGACATAAATAATCATCTCATCACTGTTACCCGCCAATCATGACTTGACATCTGTATGCTTCGACATAGCAAAAGTGCAATGTCAATGATATATGTATGCTTCAGCATAGTAAAAGTGCAATGTCAAAAAGCTTAACATAATTGGGTATTTCTTTTCTCTCTTTTATATACCCATGCATGATATGCTTAATAAAAAGAAAAATATGCAAAGAAAATAAGAGCAAAAAGAACAAAATGCTTTAAAACATGATTGCAAGCGTGTATTCTAAAAGATGTGGGAGTTATAGGATGTACCTCGGAGATGATAGTTCTCGTTAAACAGTTATGATCGTGTGTGAGTTAAATTGATTTATTCATACCTCAAATCATCATAACATAGAGACACTCATGCAATTTTGCGATGTTTTTACACATAACACGTAAAATTCTTTGCTATTTTTGATACATGTGTAAGTACAATGTGATTTGGTCATTACAAGGTTTACATGCGTTAATGTATGCTCACTAAAATGTCTTAACTTGTTTTTGAAATATAAAATTAGTTAGACTTGTTTTCTGTGTGTGTGTGTGTATGTGTGTGTTTTGGATCAAAATGCATGACATTTTTTGTTGAGAGATGATTTTGAGAGATCAAAATGTTGTTTGGATCTTTGGTTGAGTTGCATTCTTGATTGTATTCATGTCTGTGTTTTTCTCTTCTTGAAAAATGTTTTTAAAGCAATCTCGACAGCTCCTCTACACCTCTCAACAGCTAGGCTATCTATCGAGCTCTTCAACTTTTTCTTATCACAATCTCGATAGCTCCTAGGTAGCTCCTAGATAGCTTCTCGATCCATCGAGAAAGTTTCTGTCTACTCGATAAATCTTCGACACCTTCTCAATCCATCGAGGTTGGCTCAATAGCTGCTCGACACCTCTCGATCGATCGAGATTCTCTTACATGCATTTTTTTTTCACATGTTTTGCATATTTCTTTGATCTTATCATCCATAGCATCTTGTTTCATTACATTCATGTATTTTTATGGATTCCTTGTGCCCCCTTGATCATTTTTTATCACTTTATGTTTCTCGGGTGAGACTTTATAGCTTCTTGTACCTTTTGTCAATCATGACAAAAAGAGAGAGAAATTGTGGTTTCTTTTTAAGAGTCTACAAGTTAAGGGGAGACACAATAGCATTGTCACGGATTGCCAAAGGGGGAGATTGTTAAAGACATATTTTATATAATTGGCTAATCCTTTGACAAAACGCACTTTACTTGTATTTGGGTAGATCTAGGATGTGTATAATACTTTAAAGAACAAGAGTTTAAGTCTAGTATTGAAGCCATGCAAATCTGACCAAGATTTAAGTGAAGAACTGTTGATTCATTAAAGTTCAACAACTGCTTGACAGATAGCTATCTATTGAAGATAGCTATTTATCGAGGTCTCAACAACTGTATTTATCGAGTTTTACGAAATTCAGATTTTCAGATCTGATTTTCGGCTCATGCTTATGTATTTGTGTAGGGTTTCTTTTCTCACAACCCTAGACATATATAAGGCTTATTTTAAAAGCCGTCACATAAGAGAATACGCGGAGAACACAAGGAGAATACATGCAAAAGGTGACCAGAGCCTTATTCTCTCAAAAAGAAGCTATTGCTTCTTTGCGCCTTAGGGTTTTGTAACCAAGTGCTTCTTAATCTACATTGTTGATGAAGTGAAGAACTTTGTAACCAACATTCTTCTTCCTCAAGTTGGTGAGTAAGTCACGTATTAGGATTCATGCAAAGGAGTTAGTCACGTACTGGGATCCGTGCATAAAAAAGACAGAGTTCATATATTGAAGAGTTTAGAGGTTCTGAAGCAGTAAAAGGTTTTTGTTATAAGCTCATCTACGGGGATTGTAAAGTCTAAGGACAAAGGTTTTATACTAGATTTGAAACTTCTCTTTATTATAGTGGATTGCTTTTTGGGAAGGTTTTTCCTAAGTTTTTTACTGTGAAATTGGTTGGTTTCATTGGTTTTCTTGGATCATCATATCTTATCTTATTTACTTTTCCGCTGCATATGATATTGATGTTTGTTTTGTTTTAACAAGTTTTATACATAATAAATCTAATTAACAATTTGGATTTAAAACTTGTTAATTCTATCAATCGGGGTCTAAATTTCCCAACAGTTTTTAAAAATCATATGAGTAAAAAAATAAATTCTAAATTAAAGTAGATAAATATGTAAAGGCAAAATTATATGTAATGTTAAAACTGTCTAAGATGAATGTATAAAGTCATTAATCTATCTATATCATTTTTGTAAGAAAAATAGGAATAAAAAATAATTAAGAAAAATAATAATTATGCAACTAATGACATGGTAATAAGGTGGCGCACCCGATGCTTAGCTGCAATAAATACTATGCTTCAGTTTATATATATATATATACACACACACACTGAAGCACAAGTATAATTCCAAGAGAGTATGTGTGTGTGTATGCACAAGTATAATTCCAAGAGAGTATTTCCTGTACATAATCCAATTCACTTTATACAATACTTGACTTGCCATAACCTAATTTCACTTGTACCAGCAAACTTTTTTCTTTTTCTCCATTGTGTTTCCTTCCTGGAAAGTTCATCACTTCACTTCCAAATAATTTTTCCTCTAGTCAATCTCATTAATTGTTTTCTAACCATTTTCTACGCAACCTGTCTTTTCAATGCTTTTGTGATTTCTCGGAAATTAGAGACCAGGTAATACCAAAACCTAATTGTTCTCTAATCTTTATATAATTAACAAGAGGCATGACATGTAATGTGATAGGCAAAGATGCATGTACACACGGCTCGTATTGCCCCACGCATACATTTACAATCATCTAAATCATTACATTGGTACATGCAGCCCAAACTCGGCACATTCATATACAGAAAATTTAAAATAAGTGATACATGTACCATATTCAAAATATGCAAAACGAACAACAGCCAACCCCAATCTGGTTAAATCACACCCCTAATTAAGCATCTTGATATGGGGTATGTGGGTATGGATTTAATTGGGTATGCATCATGAAAGAAGTCACATACAACTTATATTTAAATTGTAGGAAAGTTTTCACTTTGATACATCCATCAAATTCAGCACATCCCAATTTGATCAGCTTCTGGTTAGAGTAAAATTGGCCTGCAAGTGAATTAATCCCATCTTCAATTCTCTCTTTTTCTCCTTCTAAGAAAATAGACAAAAGAAACCCAGAAAAATCATCAAACCCCGAAACCTTCAACTTAGAAAAATCATTAAACCTCTAACTCCAACCTAGAAAATCATCAAACCCAAATGAAAAAACCAAACCCAGAAATTTAAAACAAATCAACACCCACAGGGAAAAAAACCCCAGGTTAGAGAGAGAGTGATCTGAATGGTTCTTTTCCCCACTCTCTTAGCAACCAAACACACAAAAAAAAAAACCATCATCTCCTTCAATTTCGTAACCTTTTACCAGACCTGATCCGTGACCCCATGCCTCGGCCTAGTGACGGAGCTTCTACGCAATGACACTAGTCTCGTGCAATGAAGGCAATGCACATGCCGATCTACTTCGAGTGCTACGACGACATGAAGAGAGCCCCCAAGAAATGCATGAACTCAATTAGGAAGAACAAGGTGGGTTACTGGGTAGATCGAAGAGAGAGTTTTTTTGTTTTATTTGCCAATGGGTGTCTGGGTTTGGTGCTTGGTGTCTTTTGCCATGGGTCTCTCGGTTTGGAGCAGAAGGTTTGGAGTGGAGCAGTTCAAAGAGAGAAACGGAGAGTGAGAGAACTCAAGGGGCAGAGAGAAATACCTGGGTTCAGTTCGTGGGTTTGGTTTTTTGTTTTTATTATTTTTTTAATAATAGGTTTTTTTTTTTTATTTAGTAGAGTATTAGGTTGGTTTTTTTTTTCCTTTTTTTTTTATGGTCTAAAAATTGGAAATTTTAATTTTTATGATGTTATGCTGATTGACTAAGAAAATTTTAGAAAATTGTTATAAATTTTTTTTATCAATTTTAAAAATTGAAAAAGCTTTTTTGTTTTTAATTTTTCCAGTTTAAATTGAAATCAAGAAATTATAATTTTTTGTTTTTATTTTTTTATTAATTTATATGCTAGTGTGGCATTTTAAATGTTGACGTGGCATATAAAAATTCTAAATCAGATTTTTTAAATGAGACGTGCTATGTCCACAACATTTTTACAACAAATCATATATGGTTAGTTATTATTTGATCAAATTTGAAAATAGCACTAAGATTACTTTTTTGCTCCAACAATAACAACCATTAACAATTTGCCACTTAGGATTTGTTGTGAAAATGTTGTGGACATATCATTTCTCTTTTTAAATATTATTTTATTAGTCATGTCAACATTTACTGTACACACAATGCATTCCGTTTACTATCTCAGATTTTTTTGTTACTAGGTTGACGGTAGGGTCCAATATAGAAACGATTTTCCGAAATCAAAGACTGAGCTAGGAGCAAAATCAATTTAGGGACCAAATCAAGAATTGGCCCAAAATGTAGGGATCAAAAGTGTATTTTCACCTAATAATAATTATAATAATAATAAAAATAAAAGAGTTAATAGTAATACTTTTATTGTACCTAAATAGAATTACCCTTAAATCTACTGCTACTTCATGTAGCACTTGCTCACTTGACCACACACAACTCTGCATTCACTGACTCTTCTACTTGTGATTTTGAGATCTCCACTCAAAGATTTGTATCAGCAACTATGGTTGATTGGATGCAATAACTTTGTTTTATAATCGGATTTGTTGTTTATACAAAGTCTCCAGCTGTAGCTCTAAAAGGGTATGAAAAATCTCTAGATTTGTGGATTTGTGTACAAAACACTCCCCTCTCGAATGTATAAAAACGTGCTCTAGGGTTTTTATTTAAATATCCTTAAGTTTCATTAAAACCATAGATTTAACGACTGAGAGAAAAAGTTAGATTTGAAATCTGCATGAATCTCGAACAATTGAGATATGCCTCATGATCGGTCGAGATAAGTGAAACTTATTTGCACTATTTTTATAATAAAAAAATTCTTGATTTGTTGAATCTTCAACTATGCTAAACTTCATTTCTCTTTTTTAACTGAATATTTCTAGACTAAACCCTGGACAAACTATTTTTGAGAATAAAACTCTAGGCAAACTAAGTTCTAAAAGGTTACAATTTATTTATAGTTGTCAACCTAAAAATATAGACTTTGTAATAATAAATGTTAAGCTTTAACTTTTAGATATACTAGTTAGAAACCTGTGTGATGCACGGGAAAACTTTGCCTAAAGGTATGTTGGTCTCAAGCTTTGCATAAGAAGTACAATTAAATTATATTGGTCTCAAACTGAAACAACAAACACAACAGGAAGACTTAAAAAAAAAATGCGTGCATCTAACTAAAAGTTTTTGTAGTCCTCTCTAGTTTCTACTATGGAATACCAAAATTATTTTTGCATCATATATTATATGCTAAATATTTGTGGCTAAAATCCTATAAATTATTTAGATTTTCAAAAAGGACAAATGCTATTAGAATCTATGACTGCATTATCTCAATTGTTTGTCAATATCTGAACTTATGATCATCTTTATGCTTATGATGGACCAAACACTTTCTTCCTTTTTTTTTTTTTTTTTTTAAAAAAAATCCTACAATTCGAAGGCACACAAACAGTTTGGTCCAACTTTTTATGAATTTCTTAATAAGCTGTAGGAGCATATCAAAAGTCATTAACAAATTGGTCTTCATACCTAGTACCTAGCATCACAAATGACTTAAATTTAATATGAATACAGTTGAATGCAATATGATTATTGGTGACTATGCCACATCACACACCATTTTGAAATTTTCAAATTCTTAGGTACTCCTAGAGTATAGTAAAATGGTGCTCCCTCATCTCACATTCATGATAAACCCTACCATGAATTTAATAAGTGGACCTTACCATAAATGTGAGATAAGGGAACATTATTCATCGTGTTTCGAGAGTACCAAAGAATTACTCATGTAATACAACAAGAGAATTACCCATTATCTTAGTAGACAATCCTTCCAATGTGTAGCCCATGGGTAAGATTGAATATTATCTTCAATTTGGGGAATCCTACTATAGCACTCAAAATGTGTGTGCGTGTGTGTGAGAGAGAAAGAGAGAGAGAGAGAGAGGTTTTGGAAGAAGAAGATAAAATAGAGTGGTGCGACTACTGAGGTTAAACTATATATTTCCTTTTTATTTTTATTTTTATTTTTTAGAGTGATCGTACATCTTCCTTGACCATACATCTCCATTTGTTTACACAGAGGGGTTGAATTAAGACTTAAAAAATGAGTAGGAACGTTGGTTTGGTCAGATAGGATTAGTGAATCCGAATGATAAATTGTTGCTTGTAAAGAAATTGAAGAGTGTGTGTTGTCTAAAGGAAAGCTTGTACGAAGGAAAAGAGCTTCTAAGTGAGTCTGGGTCCTGGGTTTCAAGTTTCATCTATGCATGGGGGAGGAGAAGGAGAGTTTTTAAGTAGCTTAGGGTCTAGGCTTTCATGTACACATGGAAAAGGATTATGCTTGGGTCATAATATGTAAAGGAATAAGTAGGCTTGGGCTTTTCATAAGATTTGGTTTGATTTGGTTCAATTTTCAATAACAGTCCATCTTTTAAATAATAGTAAAAAAAAGTTAATGTGATTTTTTGGGTAAAAGTAAAAAAAAAAAAAAAAAAAAACTTAATGAGAAGAGGTTGAAAAAACTAAATGCAATATTAGAGCGCCACATGGCAGGTCTTTGGTCAAATAGGATAAGTGAATTTGAACTGCAAACGTTATTTATAAAGAAGTTGAAAAGTTTGTGTAGTCTGAAGGAAAACTTGTATAAAGGAAAAGAGCTTCTAAGTGAGTCAAGGTTTTGGCTTTCAAGTTTCCTCTATGCATGGGAGAGAAGAAAGTGAGTTTTTAAGTGGCTTAGGGTCTGGCCTTTAATCTACACATGAAAAAAATATCATGCTTAGTGTAGACACTCAATTTTGTACCCATGATTTAATCAAGGAGAATGACTCAAATGACCATCCATATACCTAAAAAAAAATCATAATTGCATCACATGCATTATTCTATTCTTGCATTACATACATCATTTTTTCTTTGTGTTACATGCATTGTGTCATTCATTACATATCATGAAAATGATCTTGAGATTCTAACAGTCGCAACGGTGTTTCTAGTTTCTAAATAAGACCATCGGATCGAAAGATATCGCATGATCAAGTTTGCAAGGTCCATATGCATTGTGTCTAGAAAGAATCAACCACACACGATTAATTTAAATTAATTCTGATTGGTCTGAAAATTAAAATTAATTAAATAATTTTGTGATTAGTTGATTATTAATGTTTAAGATAAGGATGCATGCATAAGAATAAAAGGAATTATTAGATAACAATAAAATTATGGATAATCTAAACTTTTTTAAGATTTATTTTAAGGGACTTATCCACAAGATAATTGTTCAAGATAATTTTTCTTAAAAAGCTTGAATTATCTAGAAAAGAGATTAAAAAAAAAAAAAAAAAAAAAAAAAAAAAAAAAACATAGACAGAGGATGGAAACGCGTCTAGGTACAAGGATCGGCCAAAAAACCCTTAAAAAGGAGTACAAATGACACTTGAACATGAAAGCGTGTTTGGCCTCCAAGAGCCAATTCAGCACTTTTGGAGTGTCGAACGGCACATTTGGAGTGCCAAATGAAACTCTAGAAGTGTCGAATGGTACTCTAAAAGTGCCAAATTGCACCTTGTTGGGTTTTGGCCCAACAGCCTTCGAGTGACGATAATGCACACCCTTTTCGACCTTTTTGCAAAAGGATGCATCTAGATTCAAACCCTAATCATTCGTACCTATTTTTTAGGATTCTCTGACCCCCTATAAATAGAGGCTAAACATCATAATTCAACACCTTTTTGCTACGCTTTAAGAGGCATACATTTTGAGACTTAAAGATTGTTGATATTCTTTGATCCTCTTTGAAATTTGCTACAAGAATTAGGGTTTTTAGGTTTCAAAGAGAACTGAATAAGTCTCTTTGAACCCTAAAACATTCTCTCAAGTAAAATACTGCTCATGCAAGGGTTGCTTTCTAACCCTTCTTCTTATGCTTCTCTTATAATGATGATGCATGCTTTCTTGTTTCTAAATATTCATGTTCTGATTTGTTAGTTTAGATTATTAAAATATGCTCTTGATTCTTTTATTGTTACCATAATCTGTTTCTTAGTTTTAGAAATCTACATGTACTAAACTAGTTTTTCTTCAAAATAAAACGGATCTACATCTTCTTAGATATAGATCTGAATTTTTCCTCAAAATAAAATGGATCTACATCTTCCTTAGATGTAGATCTGAATTTTATTAAGATAAAAACGGATTTTGTATCTTTTTAGATACAGGTCTTTTTTTTTTTTTTAATGCATGCAGATTTTTGAAATAAAGAAAGAGATCGTGAATTGTTGTTTTGTTGTTTGTTTTTTTTTTTTTTTTTTTAAGTCATGTAGCATCGAATATTTTTTTTAATGAGATCCTCTATATAAAAAAACATATCTTTTTCAAGTATAAAAATAGATTTTCTTTTTTCTGTTATATAAAAAACCATTTTTTTTATCATCACCAAAACAGATCTAATCTTTTACAAAACTCAAAACCATTTTTTTTATCTCTTAAAAAACAGATTTGAATTTTCTCTTCAAAAAACCTTATTTTTACACATACGAAAACAGATTCGAATTTTCTCTTCAAAAATAATTTTTTTACATACTACAAAACAAATCTAATTTTTCAAAATCAATTTTTCTAATCATTAAAACAAACTTGATTTTTCAAAATAAATTTTTCTAATCATTAAAACAGACCTAATTTTTTAAACAAAAAGAGGATACGTTCATAAATGGCTTTGTGTTGTTTAGTCTATTTCACATGTTCAACATATCATTCATGACATGTATAAAATGGTACATTGGTCACAAGAGTCTAGAAGACTAGACTCTGTCTGGGTAGAACGGGTGCCTAACACCTTCCCATTTCGTAACCTAGCCTCTAGATTTAGATTTTTGGTTAAGTAGATCTAGCTTTATCTTTGTTTTTATTTTGGGTATATTGTAACTAGGACAAAAAACCATATATATTTGGTAAATTGTAACTAGGACCCAAAGCCATGTAAAATTCAAATTTCCAAATTTGTATCTTTTTTATTCAATCAATGAAATGAAACAATTCAATCATGTATTTTATTAGTTTTTCTTATTTTTTGTATATAAAAAATAAGTGGCAACTCCACACCACTTACCCCAAAAAGAGAGATGCCCTAAAAAGCACACCAAAAATCTCTCTCTCTTTTTTTAGAGTCAACTTCTCCGGTCTCTCACAGTGGCGAGAGGTGACTATGTGCAATGCATGACCAAAGCATGGAAAATGCATATGTGGTGCAAGGTGTGTTAAATACACAATCAATGATCCATACATGTTCATAATGAGGAAATATGAGAAACCCCAAAGTTTGACACTCATTGGAGTCCAAACAAGTGAGAAAATGCTTAAGAGGCATTTTATCAAACACCTAGCGTGCACACTATGAACAATAATGTAAAACAATGCATGAACATCATGAAATCCACCCTTAATACATATTCTTTTTGCCACAAGGGGTCAACATCCAAAGCAAATCATCAAAAGAAACCAATTCCATACAAAAATTTGGCAAAAATTAAGTTTTCCCAACCCCTATGATAAAAATCTCAACCAAGAGCACAAAACTCTCAAAAATATAATCTAAGGATCCAAATCAATGAAAAGAGTTTAAAATTACCTTGGAAATGTTAATGGAATGAAAAACCATTCAAATTGGTTGGGTTTTGATGTAAAACTATTGAAAGAGGGGTTTTAGAGAGGATGAGAGAGGTTTAAAACAAGTTTCCCATGAAAAACATTTTAAAAAGTTGTTTCTGGGTGTTTCGCGATTGGTGAGTCATGAAGATTTTCACTAGTCATGAGTGAGTCGCGAAAGCTTCTGGATGAACTCGCGACTTGCATTTCACGACTGGCAAGTCGCGAGATGATTCGCGAAACTTTTCGCGAATCGTGAGTGAGTCGCGAAAAATGCAAAAAAAAATGCATTTTTCCAATTTTGCGACTAGTGAGTCACAAGATGAGTCATGAAGATTTTCCCAAGTCGCAAAAAACTATGACACCTATTTTTCAACGCAAAACATGTTTAAAACGATGAAAAACAATGTAACCACAAAACATGGACACAAAGAGTGATAAAATCACTTCCAAATACAGATAAAATGATCAAAAATCTTTTTGGTTTGATCCATATATAGTTGAGCACACACACATCACATTTAAATAAGTACAGTTGAACAAATGAATAAGACACTTATTGAACATTAGGCATGTTTGTTGTGTGTGTATCAAATGTGGAATAGTCCTTAGTCTAGAGTAAAGCGTCAATGATCAATTCAATCAAGTTATACACAACTAGTTATGTCAAGTGGTCTATCTCAATTATAGAATTGAATATATATGACCTCTCACATAAACTTGATTACATAACTTTGAAGCTTTTCATTTGGCTTCTTATATAACATTTGATCATTTTTGAATTGTACATCTCTTTTTGAGATCGATGCTTGAAATTTTTTATATTTCAATTTTATGAGTAAGCCTTTGGCTTTTTGGGCACTATACATTTTCAATACAAGTCGTTTTCCTTTTTTCTTAGTCAAATACTAGTATATGCGACGGCTTTTGCAGCTCATTATTTCTTTTCAAGATTTGACATTAGTTGAGCTCTTTAAGCAAAAATATAAAAGAGTGAGAAGAGATATAAACACAAGTCTATGCATGTATCAAAACCAACATGACTATTGACTAATCATTCATGACAGGCTTAAAGATCGATTTACAACAATCACACATAAATGTCAAGATTTTTCCTACAAAGATAGATGTGCATACATAACAAGCCTAGCTCATAAATGCACTAAGCCATTTATACGAAGGTATTAGGCCAAACACACATGTGATTTGTGCTCAAACATATACGATCCAACTTTTTGAATTTTTCACTTTTTATGTGGTTTTGGATTTTTTATTCACACAAAACTAAAACATAAAAGTAAGATAAAAAAGAAAGGCAATGCATACAAATAAATGCAAGATGCACAAAATGCATGAGGATATGACATTCAATGCATGAAGTGTCCTATAAACGAGCAAAAGCTCAACCATAGGAACCCTTCCTCATCCAAACAGAACAATTGTTTGGAATGAGTGTCTCATGAGAAGAGAGACGAGGGTTGGAAGAATGAGAACTGAAGATGCACATAGACAATGAGTTAAAAGCATTAAACACTTTCTTTAACAGCATGCTATATTCACTCAATTGCGGTTTACCCTTTTTAGCGCAACTTCCAAGAAGCTCAAGTTTCTCTTTTCTTTTAATTTTTTTAAGAGCATGAAACTTAAAGCAATGAGGTCTTGGATGATCAAAAGCACCATAATGGTGACAAACAATGTGTTTAGGTCTACTAGGCTTTTTGGGAAGGGATCTAGCAACTTGGTTTTGTTTTCTCTTCAAATTATGACATTGAGGTCTTATATGACCAGTCATACCGCAATGGTGGTAAGTAGGAACAAACTTTGATCCACTCAAAACCTTAGGATGAGACCTAAATGAATGCTTAGGCTTAAGAGTCTTTCTCTCCACTTTTTGGTTTCTTTTATGTGAAGGAATGTACACCAATTTGTCTTTAGAGGTAGAACTCACACTAGGCACAAAATCGAGCACCATAACATGATTGCAACAAATTTCTTCATTTTTAGCACTAGGCTCAGCAATCAAACACTTAGCATGCATCTTAAGTGATTCATTTTCACATTTAAGATCATCAACTAGTTTGTTAGACAAAACAAATTTAGCATCCAAGTCTATATTCAAACATTCAAACTCTTTTAGTTTTTCAAGAGAATGTTCATCAAGTTTTTTATACTTTTCAACCAATTTTTTGGATTCATTGAACTTAGCAATCAAATCATCATTTTCACAAATAAACTTGCTCAAATTCTCATGAAACTTCTTAGCCTTTTTCTTCATAAGTCTGGCATTTGGAATTTCAACAACACCCATAGATTCATGTAACATGTCATTACAAGTATGAGGATTAACACTTATAGAGGCATTTCCACAAACGCATGGCATGTTACAATCAACAACATCCATAGAAGCAAAAAAAACACTATTCATGGCAATACACACAAGGGTCAAGGATCACACTTAGGTAATTAAACTAATAAAAGTGTACCCGCTTTGATACCAATTGATAGTTCAAATAGCGTATAAAACACCAATAAACTTTTAGACCTTCAATTACAAAATTACCAACACAAGCTTATACACAAACAATATATGTGCAGAATGATGAATATAAGTTAAACCCAAATTGGAAAACACTCTAACACATAATTAATCACAAACACAGTAGCAATTAATGGTTAAAGAGTGAGGGACGAAAGATGCAAACACAAGGATAACACCAGCACGAGTTATCAAAAAGGAAACCAAAGAACTCGGGGAAAAACCTCTCCGCCGCCCTTCAAGCAGTAAAATGATCCACTAGAGAATAAAGTTGGGATATATAAGTAGCAATAGACCCCCCCCCCCCCAAACCTAATCTACCCGATGCACCTAAGCCCTCCAAGCTTCTTGCTCCAATAGGGTTACGCTAAACCTTGTCTTCTCTAACTTTCTAGATCCTGCAATAAGATACATATTACATCTGCCATCCTCAGCATCTTCCAATGCTTCCTAAGCTCCAAAAATACTCTCAACACTCTAAATGGGTGTGGGTAGTGTTTGGGTACAAATCTTCTCTCAATGGGAGAGGGAAGGAGAAGATCCTACAAAGATTTCTCTCTAAGAATGAGTAGCTCTCTCTTTAATAGGGTCGGTGTATTGTAGAAACCTCTCTTAGGGTTTTTCTCTCAAATAGACTCCTTTTTTTTGGCTCATTACATTTCGTGGGTGTGAGCGACCGCAACCCCGGGCTCGCCAATTTATTTTTTCTCAAACTGGGCCTAACCCGCACGAACTGCTGGGATCGTGATGCTCAAAATGTACGAATTCACTGTAAAATGTACTCCCCCCTAGATCGAGAGTTTTACATGGAGTCGCCACTTATTTAATTTAAATGGAAAAATAAGAAAACCTTTAATATAAAAATGCTTCTGTTGTATTAATATATATGACAATTTACATCAATTGTGTAACAAAAATTTACAATGCCTTTTGTCCTAGATACAATCTAAGAAAAATAAATTACATTGCTTTATTTCCTAGTTACATTTTAAAAAATGTGAAATTGCATATACAATAGCATAGTTTAGAACCCTTGATCTTGGTTCGGAGGCTAATTTACGAGATGGGAAGGGATTAAGCACCCATCTCGCCTAGTAAAATTGGTCTCCTAAGTTAAGGTAGCCAATATCATGTCATGTCAACAAATACAAACAATATGTTATACAAACATGTTAATTTGCAAGAATGGTAAGCAAGTATGTGTTAGGGGAATCTGACATAAAGAGAAACAAAAAATGAAATTTGTTAGATAACAATTTTAATGTAAAGAAAGCATGAAGGTAATGGCCTGTTCATCCAAGAAATCAATGTAAACAAAGAATTCCTAGCCTAGACATGTTCATCTAAGCATGTGAAGAAAAAAAAACAAAGTTGTCATGTTATGTGTCATCAACATAATTGCAAAGAGAAAAAATAAAAAATAAAAAATTTAAGCATATTTGATCATCCAAGTAATTATGAAAAGAAGTAAAGGAAAATCCCTTAGACATGTTCATCTAGAGAAAATCAAAATACTTAGACATGTTTGTTCAAGCATTTAACAAAGTAAAACAACTACCTAAACATGTTCATCTACGTATTCAAGAAAAAGTTGTGTTTTAGCCTAGAAGTGTTCATCTAAGCATTCAAGAAAAAATTTATATATTAGCCTAGAAGTGTTCATCTAAGCATTTAAAAGGAATATCAATGAGATATATAAGCATATTCATTCAAGCATATCATGAAAGAAACAAACAATGACTTCTTAATCATTTATTCAAGCATGTGTAGAAAGTTAAAAACATAATTAACTACTTACCAACATAGAACATAAATTAAAAGGGGGAAGTGATCACTTAAAGAGCTAGGGAGAAAGCAAGGAGGTACTCAACTACAACCAAAGTAAGAACAATAGTTGCACAATAGCTTTTCTTTTCTGCTTTCTCACTAGCTCCTTAGAGGGAATTTGGGGTCCAGAAAATGGAAGAGGTCTTTTCTATTTATAAGGGAAGGGATGGCTTAGCTTTAAAGCTAAGTTATTAGCTTTCTTCTGAAGCTAATGGAGGAGATAAACCTGTTTAAATGAGCTGGAACAGATTTGGTGTTATCCCCATTTGAATTTTGAAAGGAAGTTGAAGATGATGCTGAACCTGTGTTATCCTCTACACTTGTTTTGTATTTTCGCTCTAACTTTCTGTTCAAAATTCCAATTGATTCAAAATTGGTTTTTTCTGAAAGGAAATTTAATTCTCTACAAATTTCCCACAAATAGAGAAAACCAATTTTCAACGTTTTCCAGTCTAAAAATGCAATTTAAGTTGCCGCTAAAAATAGTAACATTTTTTGAGCGTTTTTCTGTTTTTTGAAAATTTTCAAAGAATGTATCTGTTTTCCTATCCAACTTTTTTTTCAAAAACTTTCTTCTAAAGCTAAGGAAGGGAATAAGCCTATTAGATAAGCTTGATTAGATTGGGTGTTGATCCTCATTTGAAATTTTGAAAGAAAATTAAAGATGATGCTGAATTTGTGTTATCTTCTGCACCTGTTTCGTATTTTAGCCATAACTTTCTTCTCAAAATTTCAATTGATTCTGAATTGGTGTTTTGTGAAAGGAAATTTAATTCTCTACAACTCTTCTAGAAATAGAGAAAATCAAATTTCAACGTTTTCCAAGCCAAAAATGCAATTCAAGTTTCTGCTGAAGATAATAACTTTTTTTTTAGCATTTAAAAAAAAAAAATTCATGGATCATGTCTTTCTCTCTCCAAATTGTTTTTCAAAAGAGCAGATAAGATGCCATAACAAAAAATAAATAAATAAATAAAATGAAATCCAATCAAAATTCACACTTAATCAATTTTAAATTAATTCTTATTGGAACCAATCAAAATTCAGTGTTTAAGATAGTATGTAATTGGGCCCATCGTGTAGGTATGCCATGATCATTGAAAATTGGTTGTATGATAACTTTTGATCGGGTGGTCCGATCAAAACCCATGATATACCATTATGATCGTTAGAGCATCAAGATTTGTTTTGTATCACAAATCTGAAGATCTACCGATTGGTTAAATACAAGTTGTAAAATGGGGTGTCAACAATGGGTATAAGGGTATTTATAGTAGGTTATGAGATGGAACACAGGGTATTTCAGCAACATAGGGTATTCTGGCGACTTGGCCTCGCGATTGAAACGAGTCGCGAGTTTGAGTCGCAAGTTAACTGCTAGGCTAGATTGTACCTTTTGTCTTGTAGTGCTCCAACTGTCGTGACCCTTCAGCTTCCTACATACTTCACACATGTGGCACTTTGGCGACTTGCCAGTCGCAAGTCAATCGCGAGACTCTTCTTGAATGCACACAACTTGGGTTTCTTTGCACTCTCTCACATACAACCCTTACATTATTCCCACCTAAATATAGGGTTTCTACATACTAAATTAAAAGCAAATTTGACATGGAATAAAGTCAACACATGGTTGATTAAACTCAAATCCCATTCTCAATGCCTAAATTTTAAACTTAAATCTTCAGTTTTCAAAAAAAAAAGAAAAAAAAAATTCAAACCTTAGATTTCATGATCAAAATCCCAAGCCTTAATTTTCAAAATTCTAAGGCTCAAAATTTTATATTTTAAGTGTCGGACTTCAAGAAAATATTTCTAGGTTCCAATGGTCTCAAAATTTGGAATAAAAATTTCAAAACTTCCAAGTTTCAAAAAATCAAATGTTTCTCAAAGGAAAAATCTTTTGTCAATTAAACTTTTCTTGATAAAGTTCAAATCAAGAGTGAGCAAATGACACATTTCAGAAGCAGTGGGACCACGAAGCACCTATCAGTTAAAGTCTAACTCCAAATTTTGACTTTTTTACAGAAAGTAAATCCAAGATCAAAGTAGAAGAGGACCTTTGATCGTAATCCAATTCCAGATCAAAGTAAAGGAGGACCTTTGATCGACATTACAATTCCAGATCAAAGTAGAGGAGTACCTAATTCTAGATCAAAGTAGAAGAGGACCTTTGATCACCATCCCATTCCAGATCAAAGTAGAGAAGGACCTTTGATTGACATTCCATTCCAGATCGAAGTAGAGGAGGACCTTTGATCGGCATTCCATTCCATTCCAAATCAAAGTAGAAGAGAACTTTTGATCACCATCCCACTCCAGATCAAAGTAGAAGAAGACCTTTGATCCTCATCCCAAACAATTTCATTTTCAAGATCAGGATACAAAAGTCCTTTGGTCACCCCAATTGCCAAGAATCATGTCTAAAGTCATCAACTACCAGCTAAGTCCAGTGTTTTCATTTTTTTGTCAAAAGATAAGGCTAGTTTTGTGTTCCAAAGTTTTAGGTTCGAGGGCTAGGTAATCTTTAAAAACTCAACCTCAATTAAATCATGGTTGCTGAAATCGGTGTCTTTGTTTTACATTGACATTTGCTTTTCAAGCTCTGTCAATGAGGGGCATTCTGTAGACACTTGATTTTGCACCCATAATTTAATTAAGGAGAATGACTTGAATGACCATCCATGTACCCAAAAAAAAAATCATAATTGCATCACATGCATCATTCTGTTCTTGCATTACATACATCATTTTTTCTTTGATTCCATTCTAGATTTCTTTCCTTCATACGCAACTTCCTTCTTGTAACCAACTTTAAAAAAACAAAACTTGCGGAATATGATAGTTGTTTTATTTGCCTTACATCTGTTCAGCCAATCTCTACGAATACTGAATCTAACATATCCAACATATATATTATAGTATAGATATGCCTCATCCTTTGAATCAAACTCCATTCCAATTTTTTGAGTTACATCTTCTTTAGTGTCTTCATTTTCTCCAATTTTTGAAGTTGTATGTTCCTCTGAATCAATAGACACAACTTCTTCAAGGTTTCTCTTCCCATCTTCCTCCATAACCTGTAAATTAACAAACACAACTTATTGCTTTTGATGAACTAAGTTCACTAAAAATATAAAAAAATTACAATATATAAAGGAATTGTTGAAAGAAGTTATAAAAAAAAAAATTGCAATGTATATGCATCAAGAAAGAATCAATGGCAGTAACATGGATTGGTGTTCTACATTAGCAACCAATCAATGCCGTACCACATTTATAAGTCAAGCTACAATGTTCATGGCTAGTCACCAAGCAATCTTACAAGATATGACGAATAAGCCAAAAAAATTCATTAGCCATTAAAACATCTCCAGGAATTGCTAATATCAATCTAGCAACTTCCAAAATATACAAATCAAGATATTTAAATTTATTTCTCTAAGATTAGTATATGATTGCTGTTCTAAGAATCTTTTGCCTTTCCAATTTCAAATTTCTGATTTGAACTATCAATCAAACATCAAACATTGAAAAAAAAAAAATTAGAACTCAGCTTCATCAAGGTGAACTCAGCCATTGGAAAACTCTTTCAAACCTCAAAATAACACAAACCTAGAAACTATAATTGAACCCCCAAATTAAAATTAACCAAAGCAATACTAAGACAAACCCATTAACCAAAATTGAAACCTTCATCAGAAATAGCCAAAGGAAAACTCTTCCAAACCTCAAAATAACTCAAACTTAGCAACTATATTTGAAAACCCAAATAAAAAAAAAATAAAAAAAAAAAACCAAAGCAATAATAACACAGACCTAATAACAAAAATTGATACCTAGATCATAATTAACAAAAAAAAACTCTACCAAACCTCAAAATAACACAAACCCAGCAACTAGAATTGAAAACCTATAATGAGATTCAGCCAAAACATAACAACGAATTTTCTTAGTGCCAACCAACCAATCTGCAAAAACAAAGCGAGATAGAGAATTCAGAGAGCTGGATTCATCTATTTCATCTAATTTGAGTGAGAGAGAAGGAAAGAAAGAGAGAAAGAGAAGAATAGAGAGGGAGAGAGAGAACGATAGCAGCAAAGAGTGTTTGGTGGGACTTCAAGAGTCAGAATTCTTTAGTCTAAAACAGGGGAAAAATAAAAGAAGGAAAAAAATAAATGGAGAAGCAAACGGCAATTTCACTGTTAAGTAAGTGGACAGGTGTTTTAATTTTAAAAGGGGTACCTAAGGTACTGTACCTGAGATACTATATCTAAGTATTGCCCTTTAGGGTTTTTATGGGATTTAATTTTTTTTTTCTCTTATGTTGTAATGATTGGGCTTGAAACAATGTAATGATCATGCCTTTTACCTTTAATAGTGTCTTCTTGGCAGAATTTGAAGTGGGCTTTTTTCCTACATGTTACAATGACCTTAATTGTAGGAAAAGGCTTCTACTATTATATATAGTATATGATATGATATATTGATATAGATTAAGACGTGGAGCTAAACAAATATTGAGCATAGTGAGGGCAATCTTTATTCTTGATATGTGTATTCACAAGTATAATTCTAAGAGAGTATTTCCTATACATAATCCAATTAACTTTATACAGGGTCTGGCTTACCTCCAATAAAAATTTAACAGGATATCTCCTTTTATTTTAAACAGAAGCTGCCACATCACCCACTACTAAACCAATGGTGGAGATTAAAACTCAATGCCACCTCATTAAATTTCAAGCAAAAACTAACAGAGGCCACCCACAAGAATAACGCTGCTTCTAATGTTTGCTACTAATGTGAACATTAACGTTTAAATTTTAACCAACACATCGTTCTCTTCACATCACAGCAACATCATCCTCTTCACAACACACCAGTGAAAAGAAGAATGATCATTGACTCTTAAAACTATTTGGTATAATCTATAGAAAAAAGAGTGAAGAAGAAATTTCTTTCCAAACCATCAGAGTATCAGAGAAGGTATTTCCATCTTTACTTTTGATATCTTGTTCAATCATATGTGTATGAGATGTCAAAATAATTAAAAGATTAAATTTAGACTAAATATTATTAAATCTGTGGGGTTTTTTTTTTTTTTTGTCATTGTTAATAAATTTAGGTAAAAAAAAAAAGAAATGGAGAATTTTCAAGAGACTTAGTGGATTTTCTAATAGTTACTATTTGGCTAATAGTTGTAATGTGTCAAGCAGGAATGACAAATCCTCATATTCCTTTTCCATGTTCTAAGAATCCTAGTGATCTTGAAGGGGATGATATCAGTTCATTGCTTACAAAGTCTACAACTAGTAGAATTGAAGCTTTTTCTACCTATCTTTGAATGGAGTAGTGAGTTCTTAGTTGTTAGGACATATGTAGTTCAAGTCCGTGAACATATGTCGCTATTTTATGTAATTGGCTTATCCTTAGACAAAACGCACTTTACTTGTAATTGGGTAGATTTAGGATGAGTTTAACACTTCAAGAAACAGTGGTTCAAGATTAAGTGTTGAAGCCGTCAAAGTCTGTCCAAAAAACAAGCAAGGAAGTGCAAGTTTTTAAAGCTCGACACATACCTCGACAGATGCATCTATCAAGCTTTAAAGAAGCTATTTTGCCCGAGCCTCGACAGCTTCTCAACACTTCTCGACACCTCTATCTGTCGAGAATTAAAGAAAACAGATTTTCAAGTCTGTTTCAAGTCTAATCCGTGAGTGTGTCTTTGGGACTTCTTTTTACCTAACCCTAGACATATAAAAGGATTATTTTAAGGGCCGTCAAGCAGAAGCAGAAGATACAAGTTGCACATTTTTTGAGAACTTGTTGTTCATGCAATTTGTGATCAGAAAGAAAAAGTTCGTGCCCTAGTTCATCTCTGATGATTTGAAGAACTTTGCAGCCAACTCTCTCTCTCTCTAGTTGGTATTTGAAGTCGCGTACTGGGATCCACGCATCTGGTTAGTCACGTACTTGGAAGCCGTGCATTGAAAGGAGAAACTGTCACTATAGAACAAGTCCAATTGGGTATTGGGGTAAGAGTTCGACTGTAGGTTGGTAAGGTACTGGGATCCCTTGCTTGTAACTGCTTGTTGTGATAATAGTGAAGTTTCGGGAGTGGTGACCTTAAATCACCCGGTGGAGTTTTTGCCGTAAGAGTTTTCCCCATTCGTGAACAAATCACCGTGTTATTTATTTTCCGCTGCATATCTTAGTTTCGGTGATTTGTTTGTGCTACCACGTGATATTGCATGTTAATCTGATTAATTAATAACTGGACTAATTAATTAATCTAAGTTATCACAAGGGGTCAACGCGTTTGTGGCCTGACAAGTGGTATCAGAGCAAGCACACTCTAATTAGGGTTTAATCTTCTGTGTGTGATCCATTTGACCCCTGCTGTCATGGATAGAGGACAATCACTTATTATACCTCCTTTATTTGATGGCACTAACTATGCATACTGGAAAGTACGCATGAGAGCTTTCTTGCAGTCTTTAGATGAGAAGGTGTGGCAAGCTGTGGAGATAGGCTGGACTAAGCCTATAGAAGCGCCAGCCGACTGGGATGATGCTAAGATCAAGGCGGCAAACTTCAACAGCAGAGCATTGAATGCCCTATTCAGTGCAGTCACCAATGAGGAATTCAAGAAAATTTCCTCAACTGAAACCGCTAAGGAAGCATGGACCATCCTCTAGACAACCTATGAGGGCACCAAGGCTGTCAAAGATTCAAAGCTGCAGAGGCTCACCACACGCTTTGAAGAAATTAAGATGGAAGAGGATGAATCGTTTGATGAGTTCTATGCCAAGCTCAAGGACATAGTAAACTCAGCCTTTAATCTTGGGGAAACCATCCCTGAACCCAAGATAGTAAGGAAGGTGCTTAGATCGCTGCCCGAGAGATTCCATGCTAAGATCACGGCGATCGAAGAATCAAAGGATATCGATAGAATTCCTTTAACTGAGCTGGTTGGAAACTTGCAAACCTATGAGTTAGGGCTGACTAGGTTAGGCAAGTCAAGCAAGGGCAAGAGTTTGGCACTAAAGGCCAAGAGCAGTGATACGGATGACTCGTCAGATGATGAAGATTCCAAGATGAAGTCCTACATCACAAGGCAATTCAAGAAGTTTATGAAGAATGCCAATGGAAAGGGCTTCAACAAAGACCGTAGACAATCCAGTTCTTCACAATTCAAGAATTCAGATAAAGGGAAAAAGGATGTCAAGGATGGCGGTCAGTACACTATTCCCCCTGGACCAAAATGCTTCGGGTGTCAAGGCTTTGGACACATGAAACAAGAGTGTCCCACATACCTTAAGAGCATAGGGAAGAGCAAGGCACTTGCTGTTACCTTAAGCGACACAGAGCCCGAGAACGATTCTGAAGATGAAGACGACGGAATCTTGAATGCCTTCACAGCCACTGTTAATCCTACTGATGGGATTAGTGAAGAAGTGGATGAAGAGAAAGATTTGGTGGATTCCAAGTGTGAGATTATGGATGATCAAGATGATATCCATACCGCCTATGAGAAGCTATACAAGCTTTCTGAGAAACACGAGAAACTCTATAGGCTGACCACCAAGAAGCTTAGTGATGTGGAACTCAACCGTGAGGAGCTGTCCACGAAGGTTGATGAAGCGAATCAAACCATTGGAGCACTGAGGTTCGAAAACAATTTCTTGGTTGAAAGGACCAAGAAGCTTGAAGTGGAGCTGTTTCAAGTCAGACCACAACTGGAGAGGACGTCAAGTGCTAAACTGGACGAGATGCTGAGTGCTCAGAGATATTCTTCAAATCGTACTGGATTGGGGTATGAATTCTCTCTCTCTAATACTCCTACTTCTAGTACTACTGTGTTTGTTCCACCTGCTAATAACATTGAAAATGAAGAAAAGAATGTTAAAACTGAATTAGCTAGTGAGAACGTAGACAAGGGCAAGTCCATCCTAGGAGCACCCCCTAAAATTGAGAAAAGGGAATCTAGAAACCCTAGGACTAAGAAGACTATCACTCAAAAGGCCAAACAGAAGAAACCGCATCTCTGTTATCATTGTGGTGTTGCCGGTCACACAAGACCTAATTGCTACAAGTGGCGTGCCACTCAACAGAGCAATGGCACAATAGCATCTGGGAGCCAGAATCAGCTTCAGTCTTCTCTCGCTCCAATTGGAGACATTCTTAAAGCCCTCATGTTCCTTTCGAACTTGAACGGGTTAAACTCTTCTCCCTCATCGCCGGTTTAAGAGTCGACCAAAAGGAAAGGTTCTTCCAAGGTGTGGAAGGCAAAGGGATCTAAGTGATTTCAGTCACTTCTTCTTCTCTCTTCTTTTTGTGTGTGTTGCATTACTTGTGTGTTTCTTTATTGTTTTGAGTCAGTCTAGTTTTATGCATTGTTTTGCTTTACATGTTTTTGTTTGTGTGTTTTCAATTTTGTGTTTTATCTTTTTTGCTTCTCTAATAAAAACAAAAAAAAAAAAAATTGAAAAATTGAAAAATACAAAAACAGTGTGAGTTAGTGTGCATTAGTTCATGTGAACTTTTGATATGGCCATTGAAACAGAGTTTTCTAAACTTTGTATCACCTGTAGCTTAGATGAGCATTCTTCAGCACAACTAAGCAAGTGAGCTTTGTAGCTCTTTGTTTGTGATGAGTAAGGTTAAGTGATCTCTTCTTCTTAACACTCGTATCACTCTTTTTGACAGGTTGAACTAGAAAATCCCAAGAGAAAGGCATAAATAACCATCTCACCACTGTTACTCGCCAATCATAATATGACATCTGTATGCTTCGGCATAGCAAAAGTGCAATGTCAATGACACCTGTATGCTTCGGCATAACAAAAGTGCAGTGTCAAAAGCTTAACATAATTGGGTATTTCTTTTCTTTCTCTTGCATGCCCATGCATGATATGCTTGTTAAAAGAAAATATGCAAAGATATAAAAAGCAAAAAGATCAAAAATGCTTTAAAATATGGTTGCAAGCGTATTTTCTAGGAGATGTGGGAGTTATAGGATGTACCTCGAAGGTGATAGTCCCCATCAAACGGTTATGATTGTGTGTAAGTTAAAGTGATTTTCTCATATCTCAAATCGTCATAACATTAAGACACTTATGCAATCTTGCAATGTTTTCACACACGACACGCAATACTCTTTGCTATTTTTGATACATGTGCAGGTACAATGTGATTTAGCCATCACGAGGTTTACATGCTTTAATGTATGCTCACTTAACTGTCTGGACTTATTTTTGAAATATAAAATTAGTTAGACTTGTTTAGTGTGTGTGTGCGTGTTTTGAGATACATGTGCATCAATTTTCTTGTTGAGAGATGATTTTGAGAGCTTAATGTGTTGATTGGATCTTTGGTTGAGTTGCATGCATGATTGCATTCATGTCTGTGTTTTTCCTCTTTTGAAAAACTGGTTTTAAAGGCATCTCGACACCTCCTCGATACCTCTCGACACATAGGGTATCTGTCGAGATCCTTAGACTCTTTCTTATCGCAGTCTCGACAGATACCTCGACACCTGCTGGATCGATCGAGAAACTTTCTGTCTGCTCGATAGCTTCTCGATAGCTGCTGGATCGATCGAGGTTACTTCTTGTTTATTTCTTCTTCCTCGATACCTGATCTCGATAGCTCCATCTGTCCATGTGTATTTCTCGACACATGACATCGACAGCAAGCTCGACACCTCCCGATAGCATCATCTGTCGAGAATTACTGAGAGGCTATATATTGAGATTTCGCGATTTTTCTTCTCACTTGCTCGATCTCTCTCGCTCGAAACCTCTATTCTCTCTCTCAAAATCTCTCATTTTCCCTCCAAACCTCTTCCCAAGGCGTTTTCAAGTGTTCTTTGCAATCTCCATCTCTTGGTAAGCGTCTTATCCCTCATATTCGTGCATTTCATTGTTTTAAAACCCTAGGTTTTGTGTTTTTGAAAATTTTTGGGAGTTTTCAAAATTTTTGGGGTTTTCATGAAATTCTTGGGTTGGTTTGATAGTTTTGATCTTCAAAACCACATGCATTACATTACATTCGCATTCTAATTGTATTGTCATGCATTTAGATGTGTGCAAATCTATTGTGTGCTGTTAGGTTTGGATTAGGCTGAGCCCATGATGTTTTTTTGTTGCATGTCACATGTTCATGCATTCTCCATGCATACGTTCTTTCTTTTCAATATTATTCTGTCAATATTGAACTGTTTGGAACTTTTCTGTGTGTCTCCTTCTCTTTCCCCCTCTCTATGGTTGTGTTAGTAGTGTCTATGACACCTAAGCGTAAGTCCATTCCGTCCCAGAACCCTCTGCGTTCTAAGGGACAGTCTTCCTCTGACTCTACCCCTCTTTCTGTCCGGTTCCGTGATGAGAAAGCCCATAAGGACTTCTCGGAGAACTTTTCTAAACGCGGTGTTCATTCGGAACGCCACGTTGTCCTGGCAGACTTTGCCGACACCGACCTTCCCGATGTTATTCACACTCGGGGATGGGAGTCACTGTGTGACGTCCCGGTCACATCTCCTCTCGTGTTGATACAGGAGTTTTACTCCAACATCCACGGGATAGATTCTTCAGTACCTCTTTTCTACTCTTGCGTCCGAGGTACGCGCTTTTGTGTCACCCCAGAGTTAGTCTCTGAGATTCTTCATGTCCCTAGGGTGGATCATCCTGATTACCCTAGCTGTGAGCGTCTTGGACTGTGTCCAAAGACGAGATGATCTCAGCGTTCTGTGAGCGTCCGTCCTCTTGGGGAGATCATATGTACACACCATGTCGACCTTTTTCTAAAGGTCCTCATTTTCTTAACATGGTGATGACTTTTGTTTTGCACCCACTTTCTCACTATAACTCTATCACAGAGCCTCGCGCTCGATTTTTGCTGTCCCTCTTAGAGGATCTCTCTATAGACTTTCCTTCACACTTTATCTTTTCCATCATAGATGTCTATAGAGATACGGCCACCCGTGATAAGCTCATTTTCCCTTCCGCTATTACGAGGATTCTGAGCCATTTTTCCATCCCTTTCCCCTCGTCCGATCCTTACCCCGTCATGTTTGCCATAGACGCCGCTACCGTAAAACGTAGAGAGGCACAGTTCCGATCGCGACAAACAGATGGTGCCACTCCTTCCACTCGTCCGGCCACCTCCAGATCAGCTCATGCGTCTGCTTCTTCCTCCTCGAGCGACGTCACGTTAGGAGACATCATGGCGCAACTACAGCGCATGGATGCTCGCCTAGATACACTCTCCACAGAGTTGTATCAGGTGAACGTCCGTGTTGGTCGCATCGCCAGGCGACAGGCGACCATAGGCGGCTTTGCTCTAGAGGCTTCTCCTCCGCCGCCTCATGTGTCGACTGAGACCAAGGCTGATGATGACGGCGATGATGATGATGCTTCCGACGATGATGATGATGGAGATGCGAGCTCTTCGGATGAGATGTCTGCTTGACACTCTACCCTTTGTCACTCGTGACAAAAAGGGGGAGTAGTTTTGTATGAAAGTAGTCATACTTAGGGGGAGTGTTAGCATAGGATATTTTTGCTAGGGGGAGTGTGGATTGAGGGATGTAGTGAGGTGATCATATGTATTTTTTTCTTTTCTCATCTGTTTAGAGATACTTTGATCATGAATTGACATACATTGTATTTATTCTCTTCTTATATATGATGATGTATGTTTTTTTTTAACCTACCTTTCATGTGTTGTTTCTTTTCTATCTTTATACACATGTTTCTTTACTTGTACGCAATCTATTATTTCTGTTTCACACAAAGATGCCTTGATGTGTTTTGTTTATAAGTGTTTCAGAAATACAGGTTGTCAAAGTCTTCTTGCCATAAACTCTCTTCTTGCAAAGTTTTTCAAGAGTTTGTGTTAGGATAGATTTTACTGTATGTAACAAGTGAATATGAGTTGAGTGATTTATGACTTCTCTCATATTTTCATTTGTATGTTGTGGTTTTGTCACGGATTGCCAAAGGGGGAGATTGTTAGGACATATGTAGTTCAAGTCCGTGAACATATGTCGCTATTTTATGTAATTGGCTTATCCTTAGACAAAACGCACTTTACTTGTAATTGGGTAGATTTAGGATGAGTTTAACACTTCAAGAAACAGTGGTTCAAGATTAAGTGTTGAAACCGTCAAAGTCTGTCCAAGAAACAAGCAAGGAAGTGCAAGTTTTTAAAGCTCGACACATACCTCGACAGATGCATCTATCGAACTTTAAAGAAGCTGTTTTGCCCGAGTCTCGACAGCTTCTCGACACCTCTCAACACCTCTATCTGTCGAGAATTAAAGAAAACAGATTTCCAAGTCTGTTTCAAGTCTAATCCGTGAGTGTGTCTTTGGGACTTCTTTTCTCCTAACCCTAGACATATAAAAGGATTATTTTAAGGGCCGTCAAGCAGAAGCAGAAGATACAAGTTGCACATTCTTTGAGAACTTGTTGTTCATGCAATTTGTGATCAGAAAGAAAAAGTTCGTGCCCTAGTTCATCTCTGATGATTTGAAGAACTTTGCAGCCAACTCTCTCTCTCTCTAGTTGATATTTGAAGTCGCGTACTGGGATCCGCGCATCTGGTTAGTCACGTACTTAGGAGCCGTGCATTGAAAGGAGAAACTGTCACTACAGAACAAGTACAATTGGGTATTGGGGTAAGAGTTCAACTGTAGGTTGGTAAGGTACTAGGATCCCTTGCTTGTAACTGCTTGTTGTGATAATAGTGAAGTTTCGGGAGTGGTGACCTTAAATCACTCGGTGGGGTTTTTGCCGTAAGGGTTTTCCCCATTCTTGAACAAATCACCGTATTATTTATTTTCCGCTGCATATCTTAGTTTCGGTGATTTGTTTGTGCTACCACGTAATATTGCATGTTAATCTGATTAATTAATAACTGGGCTAATTAATTAATCTAAGTTATCACAAGGGGTCAACGCGTTTATGGCCTGACATTAGTTTTGAAAGATTGTAAATAACCACTGCTTTTAATTGTTGGAGCTAACAATTTATGCTACTTTTTGGAGCTCAAAGTTTGTAATTGTTAGAGCTCATAGTTTATGTTTGTTTGTTTGTTTTTTTGTTTTTTTTTTTTTTTTTTTTTTTTGGTGTGTGTGTTGGATCTTGAAGATTGTAATTGTGGAACTCACATTTAATACTATTTTGTTAGAGACCAAAATTTGTAATGGTCAAAGTTCTTTTTATCTTTCTTGCTACTTAGTAGTAAACAATTTATGCAAATTAGAAGAATATAGTATCATTTTGAAGGAAGAATAGTATGTTGTTGTGCTATTGGCTTGGAAGAAATATATATATATATATATATATATTAATATTAATCTATGTTGTTGCTGTTATAAAATTTCTAATAGGCGTGGGTTCTAGTTAGCTCAACTGGTAAAGTCTCTGATGGTTATATAAGAGATTTAGGGCTCAATCCCTACCTACACCAAAAACTAATTGGTGTCTTAGTTTGATGATAAAGAGCTATCATTAGGAGCAGACACCATAAGTTGAAACTCTCTAAAAAAAATCTCTAATAGATGCCTAGTGCAATGTTGTAGCTGCTGCATAACTAGTGCAGTGCTATAGCTGTTGCATAACTAGTGTTGTAGTTGCTGCAATGTTGTAGCTACAGCTTACCATTAAGACTGTTCCAAGAACTATTCTATCAAATGTTTTTGTTAAAGCTTTATTAATTGCAAATATGCTTGTACACCATAGCTGGATTAATCCAGCAATTTTTTAATTTGCATCCTCTATATCCTTGAACTATGTTATCCATGAAGAGATTTCCAACATCAGTGAAATTTTTTTACTGATCTAAAAATTATATTGACAAAGAGGTAAATATATCTAACTGAACTTTTGACATAAGTGAATCCACTATAGTTGCTAACAAAGCATTTTCATAAGATACATTTGTCTTTTTTTCTTCCCCAAAGAAACTTAAAAACAAAAATACAAAAACTAGATAACACAACAATTTGTTGCTTCAATTTGCTAGTTGGCTCTAGCGTGCTTCCTTCAAATACAATACTTCCTTCATAATTTATGCTAGTGCCCTGGCCATATTTGAAATTCTTGGGGAACTTTTCTCAAGCACTTGGTATGCCTTCTTTTTAAACCCAAAATAAAAACTATCCATTCAAAGAGCATGCCTCCTTATTACAAACAATTAAGGTAGTCATCAAGAAAAACTACAAAATTACAAGACTATCCCATGTTTTGGTTCTCAGTTGCAAGTACACACTACAAAAAAGATTGCTATTTGCGACGAAACTTTTTCGACGATTACAAAAAGCCATCGTAAAAACTAGCTTTTTCGACGGCAAGTCTCTTCCATCGACAATGACTCGTCAAATATCAACACATTTGTGATGGCAAAATGAGTCTGTCAAAAATGCCAATTATTTTTGTCGAAAATGTGATTTTTTTTGGAGGGACATGTTCCCGCCTTACTTTTTACGACGGCATAAAAATGTTTGTCGCTAGTAAGGTATTATTTATGACGACTAAACATAGAATCGTCGGAACTATTAACACTTGTGATGGCTTTGGTACATCGAAAATACAAAATATATATTTTTTATGGTGTTAGTATTTGCGACAAACAATCTTCCATCATAAATATAAAAGACGGTATTATTTACGACAACAGAATAAACACCGTCGGCACTATTAACACTTGTGACGGCCTTTGTGCATCGAAAATACAAAATATATATTTTTTATGGTGTTATTATTTGCAACAAACATGATTTCATCATAAATATAAAAAAATGTATTAACGACAGACATGAGGCCATCGAAAACGGTAAAATATTTTGGAGGCAAAATTCCCCCCTTTACGTTTCACATTTGTGACACACATTTATCCATCGCAATTAATTACTTTTTTTTTTTTTTTTCCAATTGAGATTGTATTTACGACAAACATGACTATCGTAAATAGTTAATTTGCTTTGAAAAAAAGAAGGTATTCTTTATAATTTGGTAGTAGTTTTTTTTTCTTTACTGCCACCCCCTCCCTCCTAACCCCCACCCCTCTCAAAATTTAGAATTTGGCAGCAAGAAATTTAAAATTCAGATCATTAAAAAAAAATTATACTTTAAAATTTTATAATTGACCATTACAAATTTGTTGAAAAAAATTCAAAAAATAAAATAAAGTTGGTACAACAATGGGAACAAACCCATCTTCTTAACAACAACAAAAAAAAGGGTTAAAAAACCCAAAAATATAGGAAATTCCTTTCAGGTAAACATATCTCTAATTACAAAAAACAAAACAAAAACAAAAACAAAAAAAACCCAAATCTGTCTTCCTCAACAAATCCCTAATTCTTGAGGTTGTTAAAATAAATTGTAAAGTTGCTCATTATAGATTTCAATTATTAGGATTTGCAAAGTTTTTTTTGTATTGCATAGTCAAAATTTTTTTGTATACTTATTTAGTTTAATCAAAGTATTGCAGACCAATGCTAGATAAGAAAATCAAAATGTGGACAAAAACACAGAAGATGACTCAGAAGGAGAATACTGACTCAGATGATAATTGATCTTCCAATTTTTATGTTTTCAAGTTTAGCGAAGGATATTATAACTTTGAAGTAGACGTTTTATTATTTTTTATTCTATTTTGTAGACGTCTTAATATTTTTTTAATTGCATAAAATAGAATCTCTACGTATCAAAGGTTAGTAGCAAAGATTAGGATGCCCTCATGGAGAATTTTTATGCCCACAACAGCATGCTCATTGACATAGCTCAATTGAGTGGGTTTGCCTTTGACTTTTTTTTGGTTATATTCTGATGATTCTAATGATTCAGTGATTCATTGCATTTTTCTCAATGACCAAGCTTGATTGAGTAAGATGAGTTCAGTTTTGTCAAGCTTACTAGTAATATTTACAACCAGCTGTACACAACTAGTACCCCAAAAAACAGGACTAAATATCAATAAGAGGTTAATGGTTCAGTGGCATCTGTGAGGTTTCTAATCTCCATTATCTACTTGTTGTAAGCATTAAAAAGAAAGAAAGCAAAAAAGGCTTAATATCAGTAGGTTGAAGTTAGTATATCCAGCATGTGAAAAAAACACTTTCATGCAAAACAAGACAGTGAAAACCTCACAGATGTGGCATTCCAAAATTAGTTTGATACAGCTTCTCCCCCACCCCCCACCCCCCCCCCCCTCTTTTTTTGTTTTTCTTCTTCTTCTTCTTCTAGTCTTTACAATATAGAAGATCTACTTCATAGTCACATGCCAGTTATCATCTTTGTCACCATTTCTTTTCTTAGGGGCTTCCTGGTTTAGCCTCGACTTTCGGTAGTGGGCACCTGAAAATGAGTATATCATATCAGAAAAGACTCATTAACTGTTTGGTAAGTTTTATCGTTAAGAATAACGAAAAGCTTAATCTTTATTTCGTTAAGATCAGAATATACCACTCAATTTCTTTTTCTATTGGTTAGATTAGGGAACATACAATTTTTTTATAAACAATCAATATAATAACATTAACTTTTAGTGTAACAAGTTCCAATAAATTTTTCAGAATGCAACATCAGTAGACTTGCTTTTACAGGGAAGACTATTCCCACATCTAAAACAATAATATCTTCATATGCAGGTGAATTGGCCAGTACTAGGCAATTTTCTAACCTGAATGCTAAAACTTCAACAAATTCTGTCTCATCCTGAAACAAAATAAAAGCTTAAGTCTTCGATTTACTGTTTCATGTTTAAACCTACACATATGTAAATATCATACTCATTTTAGTCCACAAATTGTGTTTCTATCACTTACTCCTGTCTCTTCTTTCACTTCCCTGATTACAAATGTACAAAGGTCCTCACTCTGTGTATGGAAAATTTCAATACAGACTGAAACATTTATTAAAGGTTTCCAAAGAATATGTAAAGAATTGCACTCAAGGTGTACTCACTTCATTAACAAAACCCATGAAAATACCCACACAAAAAAAAAAAGCAAAATCCATGCCAAATCAACAAAACCCATACGAATATAAACAGATTGATACCCAAAAAATTATCCCAAACCCATCAAAATCCCGAAATCCAAAGCTTGGGGAAATAGAAAATCATAAAAGATCAAACCTTAAGTCTGGTGCGACGGCTTCTACTCCATAGACAACGTGTGCGGCGGCGCGATGGAGCTCCGATGCTCAGTGGAGAGGAGGAGATGTAATGGGTTTAGGCCTATGAAGCACGGACGCGGGCCGACTCGCGCCGATGCGCGCCGATGCGCGCCGAATCAGGCTGATTCGCGCCGTATCGGTCTGAAACCGCCGAAACGCCGAAATTCCAAAAAAAAAGTGCAAAATCTTCTTCTCTTTCTCTCTTTGTCTTGTTCTCCTGCCTCTACTCAGTCCAGATATTGCGTAAATTGGTTTAAGAAAACTAAAGAAAGGTAAAAAAAAAAAAGTATGAACTGGGATTTTTTTTTTTTTTTGACTGAAGAAGGTAGAATGAACTGAGAAGTTGGAGACTTGGAGTGACGGAATCAACGACAGGGTGGGGCAGAGGCTGACTTGGTGTAGAGATATTTTTAAAAGGTGTGGTGTAGATTAAACTTTGGGAAATGGAAGTCTTGGGCAAATAAATAAATAAAAAGATAAAGTTGATATTTTAATGAGACCAAAACGTAATGTGTTATTGACTTGTTGACACTGAAGGTAAATGGAGAGAATAAAAAAGAAGAGGATTTTAAAGTCATGGCTTGTATTTAATTTATAAATATGTTTTATTTATTATTTACTGTTGTATTTAAATTTGATATTTGTTTATATAATGGGAAAAAATATGTTTAATAATATATTATAAATATAAATATAAATATTTTTATAAATTTTTTAATCGCCGCACCCACTCACACCTGCACTCAATTTTTTAAAAAATTGTCGAATCCCGCACCCACACTCGAACCCGCAAACGCACTTGTACTTCATAGGTTTAGGCGTTGGAGGAGCTGTTCTTCAGGTCTAAATTGTTGAGGATTTTGAGTTTAATTAAGATATAATTGTGTGTGCTAGAGTGCATTGGTTTTTCAATACCAATCTGATGTGGCATTTATTTATTGGTGGCGTAAATAAGCCCATTTACGCCACCTTTGGACTGAAGGTTTACTCAAAAATAAAATAAATGGTTTGATGATTTTTAAACTATATACACTTTTGACCAACACACTTAAAAAAAAAAAAACAAAAAACAAAAAAACACAAAAAAAAAAAAAAAAGAGTAGTCATAATGCTCTAGACTCAAATCCAAAATCTAACCGTTGGATTGGAAGAATGTGGTGAGATATTGGTGTCGTTGAAGTATGACATCAGTTAGACGGACAGATTGTGAAAAATGAGTAGTCATAGTTTACAAAACTTGGTCAATATTTGGTCTAACATGATTAACCATCGAAGTAAATTTATGATCACTGGATAGGATCAAATTATGTTGAGTAGGGAGGTTTTGAGTGTGTTTTAGGTATTGGTCAGTGTTTTAAGCTTTTCTTGATTTTCATGCTTTTATCAGTTTCAAGTTTTAAAATGACAAAGTCAAAAGTCATATGCAAATCCATTTGAGGTCATTTTGTAGGTTTTTGGTTGTATTTTGCATATCATTCTCTTGATTCTGAGTAGTACTTATGTAGTGTATAACTCTCTTAATTAGTAGAGTATTGAATATTTTTAGTTATAAAAGTTTCATTATAGGCAGATACAACACGCGTCCATCTTATGTCATAACCAGATTTAAAATTTGACCATTGGATAGAAAGAGTAGGATAAAATATTGGTTTTGACAAATTTTGAACTCAATCAAACAGTTGAATGAAGAGAACGTAACCAACACACCAAGTTGGTTAGATTGTAAGAACAGAGTAATCAAATCTTATGAAACTTCGTTTAAGTCTATTAAACTTGGCCAATTTTTGGTTAAATTCAAAGTTGGTTCCAAGACCACTGGATTTGATAAAATTAGGTTGATCAAGGAGGTTTTAAGTGGGTTTTGAGTATTGGCCAGTGTTTTAATGTTTTTTTGGTTTTCATGCCTTTATCTGTTTCAAGTTTTAAAATGCCAAAGTCAAAAGTCAAATTTGATCATTGGATTGAAATAGTGGGATAAAATATTGGTTTTGATGAATTGTGAGCTCAATCAAATGGTTGGATTAAAAGAGTGTAACCAATCAAAATTCCTTGGTATGTTGGTACAACAACACATGCCCATATTGCTCTAGACTTAAAATCCAAAATCTGACCATTGGATTGGAAGAAGATTTTAAATACTCTTTCATTAATATTTTTTTGAGAAAATTTTAATTAAAATTTTAAATCAGTAAATTTTATTTATAAAATAAGATAATTTTGAAAAATTGAGGGCAAGTTAGTATACAACATTTTTAATATTAATTAAAAAAATTTTGGTTAATGAGATTTCAAGTGAAAAATGTTTTTTCCTTGGGTGGTTTTGCCAAATAAAATACACAAAACTATTTTTTTATTTTTTTAAATATTGAGGTTATATTTTCGTACAAAAGAATCCACTTGCCAAATAAAATACCCAAACTTATTTTTTTATTTTTTAAATATTGAGGTTATATTTTCGTAAAAAAAAAATCCACCTACACAATATTGAGGTTATATTTCCCTCACGTTTGAAACATCCTATTTGAGATGGAATAAAATTGCAACATAGGTTAAAATTTCCTTTACCGCCACCCCCTCCCTCCTACCCCCACCCCTCTCAAAATTTAGAATTTGGCAATAAAAAATTTAAAATTCAGATCATCCAAAAAGAATTTTAATTTATACTTTAAAATGTTATAATTGACCCTAAAAAATTTGTTGAAAAAAATTTAAAAAATAAAATAAAGTTGGTACAACAATGTAAACAAACCCTTCTTCTCATCAAAAAATAAAAAATTTAAAAAACCCAAAAATATACGAAATTCCTTTCAGGTAAACATATCCCTAATTACAAAACAAAACAAAAAAGCCCAAATCTGTCTTCCTCAACAAATCCCTAATTCCCAGTACAAAAACCAAAAAACAGAAACATTAAAAAAAAAAAAAAAAAAAACCACAACTTTGTCTTATTTCTCTCTTGCGCCGTCAGTATCTTTGCTTGTCTCTACACCATCGTTCTCCATACTTGCCAGAATCCAATCGTTTTGCTGAGCCATTGGTATCACTTTATCTCACTCTCTTTGTCTGCACTTTAGTTTTTGTACATTCTCAAGTTATATTACACGTTCTGGTTAAATGAACCCACTTAATAGAGAGAAGGTGATAGTGGGTAGTTGGGTGCTGAGCCAAAAAGATAAAAAATGAATGGCTGGAATTTTTTTTGATTAAAAAAATATATTTGAATGAATGGTTGGTGTTTATTGTGGATATATAATAATATAATGTTGGTTGGAGTTTGTTTGTTGACTATTCCTTTGTCCGTAAAATTGCCAGGAGACTAGAATTTTATGAGCACTTTTCAATAATATAAAGTAATTGTTTTGTTGAAGCTGTGACCCTTCAGTCAAAAAAGAAGAAGCTGTGACCCTATAATAATAGTGTTTGACTTGTAGATTTTTTTTTTGATAATCTTTGACTTGTAGATATATAACAATATAAGTGTACAGTAAAAAGTAACTTTAGCAATATTTTTTTTGGCTAAACTGTAGCAATTTGTTGAAGCTGTGCGTGTTATTTGTATATAATTATTTAATTAAATTAGTAGATCTCTAAAATTTGATTAAGCTTTTTATGTTAGTTAGTTTATAATATATTTAGAGGTGGTGTTGTTAAGTTAGTTTTTTTAATTTTTAACTTTTATAATAAGTTTATCTATCACAATTTTTTTTTAATCTTTATATTGATATTTCTAATTTGTGGTCCTTGGTTTTAATTATGTTTTTGTTGATTAAATAATTACAACTTATCAAAGATGTGGCTTTCTTTTTAATTACGTTACAGGTGAATGGCAAAGAAAAGTAAGAAGCGAGCTATAAAACAAGCGAGAGATAAAGGTGATAGTGGTAGTCAATCACAAGTTGCACCTTCATCATCTGAGTCTCCAACTAATGAAGCACTTGTTTCTTCTAATAGTGTGATTAATGGGGGCAGCGAAGGTAATACTTAATATTTTCCGAAAGTTTATATGCTAATATACCAATTTTATGCTTAAAGCTTAGTTATTTATTTCTACTTATTCCATTATTGGTAGGATCTACTGTGCAAAAGAAAAGAGGTCGGGGAAAGGCTAAGGGTGTTTATCCAGGTCATAATCGCAAGTGTGAGATACATGATAGAAGGTCTTTTTTCCCTATTTTTTGGTTACTTTAATCATTTTATTTTTTAGTGCTTACATTTCATTTATATGTAATATTTTACATGCTTTGTGTTTCTTTCATTTTATTAGATTCATAGAAAAGAAAATACCTCAAGAGATTACTATTAAGTTCCACCAAAACATTACTGGGCCATGGACAACTTTTTCAGAATACCCTAAAGAACAACTGAATATGCTTTATGAGTTATACAAAGAAGCACAATTTGAGACAGATGACTTAGTTCTTGAGAGGGAGGTATTTGATGAGCATGTCAAACGACGCTATCCTGATTGGATGTGGCACCTTAGAGAAAAATGTGTAACAAATAAAATTCCTCAAGATGAATGGTACAAGCATCCCCCAGATGATGTAACTCCAACTATTTGGAAAGAGATGTGCAACAAATGGAATAATCGCAAGTGGCAGGTGATTATAAAATGAACTTTATTAATAGTTTTTTTAATATATTTTTTTCTAAAATCTTTCTTAGAAGAAAATGTTTAATAATTAACTCATTTTGTGTATTTTTTTCATCTAACTAGGAAAAGAGTGATAGAAACAAAAGAAATCGCAAAGAAAATCAAGCTATCATTGCGACTACAGGTTCTGTACCAATGGCTAAGCGCAGAAAAGAATTGGTATGATAAAATTGCCATGTTAAATTTCTATAACATTAGATTGTATATTGAATTGATTTATCTTATGATTTTCCTTTTAAAATGTTCATAGGAGGAGAAGAATGGATGCGAACCAAGTCCAATCGAATGTTTCAGGTCGATGCATATGAAAAAGGATGGTGTTACTTTTGCCAGTGAAAAAGCACAAAAATTATATGTATGTTGTTATTATTACTATTATTGTTTTAAATGTCTTTTTGAATTTAAAGTTTGTATATATCTAATAACAGAATAAATGTTGTTTTAGGAAAAAATGGATGCAAGGAAATCAGAGGTTGCATCTCAAGGTGAAATTGTTAATGATAGGCAAATATTCTTTGAAGTGACTGGACCTCCTACTCGTGGTCGTGTGCTTGGCATGGGTGCTGGTGTCAAGCCTAGAGATGTGTATGGCCCAAGTTCATCTAGCCAGTGTAGTAAGCGATGTCAAGCGGATCGCTTAAAAGAAAAGGAGGATTTTGAGCTTCGTTTCAAAGAAGCAGAGGATAAAAGTTCTGCTGAGAAAATGGAATTGCAAGGAGAAATCAATCAATTGAAAGAGGAAATTCCTCATATGATAGCAAATGCTTTGAAAAAGATGGGCTTTAATTCTATGCAAGAACCTACTACACAGGTATAGTCATATATTTTTTAGTATAATCAACATTAATATTTTTTGCTATTTTCTTGAGGTTGTTGAAATAAGTTGTAAAGTTGCACATTATAGATTTCAATTATTTGGATCACTAAATTTAGATTTAAAAGAATGTTATTTAACTTAGTACATCTTTACCTATCCATGCAAAATACATGATTTGTAGTGTTTGTTATGAAAATGTTATTAATGTGATTATTGGTAGCAAATTTATTCTTTGAAGTTCTCATTCACAAGAGAACTACAAGGTTCTTGTTAGTAAGGATCCTGTATTCTTTGATGTTGATAATACCGGTGTTATTCATTGTGTGGATTGTTGTTGATGTTGTTAAATTAATGCGTTTCAATATCTTTATTATGTATTGTAAATATAATTTGCATAATCATAATTTTTTTCTATACTTATTTAGTTTAATCAAAATATTACAGGCCAATGCTAGAGAAGGAAATCAAAATGTGGACGAAAACACAGAGATATGACTTTGAGGAGGAAGATGACTCTGAGGAGGAAGATGACTCAGATGGCTCTCAAAAGGAGAATACTGACTCAGATGATGATTGATCTTCCAATATTCATGTTTTCAAGTTTGGTGAAGGATATTATAGTTTTCATGTAGACGTTTTAATTAATATTTTTTATTTTATTTTATAGACATTTTAATATTTTTTTTATTGCATTATGCACTTTCTAGATTTGGACAATTATCGATTTGTGCTTGTTATTTGAATTGAAAAACTTTTGGGAGATTTATGTTTCCTCGCAATTAAAATATTAGAAATGATCTCTCTTTTATTATTGACAGAGTTATTTTGTTGTAAATAATGTATTACTGACATGGTGAATAGGTTTCAATAATGGTCAAAGTTCATGGAAAAGAGTAAATGGCACATTGATAATGTATTGTTGACGAAAAACCAATTATTTTACGATGGCTTTTATTCGTTTAAAAACTACATTAACAACAACTATAGTTCATCACAAAAGTTATTTTCGATGACAAACAAAGTACTTATGACAGCTTTATTCGTCAAAACAAAGGCATTAACAATGGCTTTAGTTCGTCGTAGAAAGTATTTGGTCGTTTAACTTTCTCGTATGAAATTACATTGTCGACGACAAACCAAGTAATTACGATAGCTTTATTCATCAAAGAAAGGTATTATCAACGGCCTTAGTTCGTCGTAGAAAGTATTTGGTCGTTTGACTTCCTCGTATGAAGTTACATTGTTGACGACAAACCAAGTAATTACGACGGCTTTCATTCGTCAAAAAAAGGTACTAACAACGGTCTTAGTTCGTCGTAGAAAGTATTTGGTCATACGACTTCCTCATATAAAGTTGTATTGTCGATGACAAATGAAATAAAGACAACGGCATTTTGTCGTCGAAATATGTATTAACGACGGCCGAAGGTCGTCACAAAAGGTATTTGGTCGTCCAACTTCCTCGTATGAAGTTGAATCTATGACGGCAATTATCAAGTACTTACAACGAAGTTGTGCTGTCGAAAATGAGTGTTAGCAACGGTCTCGTCGGTAATATAGTATTACCGACAAGGCTTTTTCCGACGGCTGTCGACGGCCTTTTACCGTCGGTAATACTAATCTGCGACGGCTTTTTGTGTTGTTGCGACGAACTCTGGCCATTGCTAATAGCAATCTTTTTTTTAGTGACATCACAATGTCGTAAATTTGATATTTCAGAAGGAATCAAATTGTCAATACATCCCATGTTCTGGTTTCTCCATCTATGGTGGAGATTAGCATAAAAGTTTGAACAAAATAAAGTGTGCTGCAAAGATAATGTGGTTGAAGATTTAGAAACCCATGCTAGTAGCATTCTTCGTTTCACTGATGTGCTGCGAAGAGGATGATGTTGTTGTGCTGTAAAGAGGATGATGTGTTGGTTAAATTTTAAACGTTAACGTTCGCAATAGGTGAAAACGTTAGAAGTAGCGTTAGTCTTGTGGGTGGGCTCTGTTAGTTTTTGCTTGAAATTTAATGAGGGGGCACTGGGTTTTAATCCTCACCGTTGGTTTAATAGTAGGTGATGTGGCAACTTATGTTTAAAACAAAAGGAGATATCCTGTTAAATTTTTACTGGAAGCTAGTCAAACCCCTTTATATCAGAGACGGACCCATGTTAGGGCAGAGGGGGGCCATGCCACCCCCCCCCCCCCAAATTTGAAAAAAAAAATAGCACTACATACAAAAATTTCCCCTAAAAAATATATTTTTGGCTCCCTTCCTTCAAAATCTTTACATTTTAACCCATGAAAACTAAAAAGAAAATTGCAACACCTTTTGCCCATTGCATATTAATCCAAAAATATGAAGCTCGTGGAAACTTTGATCAAATGTGTGTAGTGGATAGTAATGCTTGTTTGTAGGTTTATTTTTATGAATTATTAACTATTTTTAGAAAATATTTTATTAACATTAATGTTGTTGTAGCTTGTGGGGTATGTTTGTTTAGTTTTTTTTTTTTTTGACTAAATTTTGAAACGATAGAGCTATATAATATGAAAATAACGAAACTTTTATTACAATTATTGATGATGAGAAAATTATCTATAGTATTTTATTTTTAAAAAAAGAAAAAATAACAAATAATTTGAAGCTGATAATGCAGCATTGCCTCTAGTGTTGATGTCCTAATTCGTGAAAATTTTCAAACAAAATTCTAAAAAATTACCACCGATTAAATTAGTATTCAGTCTAAATTATAAAAATATGATATTATAATATTAATGAACGTGATGAAATTTAACAAAACTTGAATAAATGTTCATTTTAATTCTTATAAACTTTTTTATACTTTAGCCCGACTTCGAATTCTGACATGCCATAACTTAATTTCACTTGTACCAGACAACTTTTTTCTTTTTCTCCATTGTGTTTCCTTCCTGGAAAGTTCGTCACTTGACTTCCAAATAATATTTCCTCTAGTCAATCTCATTAAATGTTTTCTAATCATTTTCTACGCAACCTGACTTTTCAATGCTTTTGTGATATCTCGGAAATGACCAGGTAATACCAAAACCTTTATTGTTCTCTAATCCTTATATCATTAACAAGAGGCATGACAATTGACATGTGGCGTTAAAGTCAATCTCATTAATTGTTTCTAACAATTTTCCACGCAACCTGACTTTTCAATGCTTTTGTGATATCTCGGGAATTAGAGACACGTAATACCAAAACCTTTATTGTTCTCTGGCTAATCTTTTTATCGTTAACAAGAGGCATGACCTGTGATGTGATGGTCAAACATGCGCGTCGTATTGCCATTCACGTACATTTACGATCATCTAAATCATTACATTAATTAGTAAGTTGCTTATGCAACGAGTAAGTTTGTAATATTTTATATAAAATAATTTAAAATAATATTATATATAAATTATAAAAAATAAATAAATTAAATTAGAGTAAAAAAATATATATTTTTTGAGATATTAAAAATTAGTTTAATAGCTTTATTGTATATTTGTAGCTTTCTTAAGATAAGATTATTATTTTTTTTTAAAAATCATGAAACTAAAAATAAATGCAAAAGAGTAACGGGACTATGAAAATTAACTAATTTGTATTGTGTTTACATATTTCATACTATGAAATTAAAGTATACTCAACTCTGTGACTGTCTTCCACTTATCAATAGTGCGTCATTAAGACATGGTGTGGGCAAGTGTATACGCATTTGACTCTACATTGCGCACCAAATATTCTCTCTACTTATATACCTAAAACAAAAACTAACTAACCAAATTACTTAAACCTAAATCATATTGAAGCTCTTAATTTAAAAAGAAAAAAAGAGTACCTGTAGGGGTTTCGGTGTCTTAATGGTGGTGGGAGGCTAGTATAACGGAGGTGGTGACTCCTCATATTCCTGCTTCTCTCTCTTTCAAATGTTTTGTTAGTTTCAGATCTTTTATTTTAGTAATATATAGTGAAATAGTGCCTTTTATTTAACAATCAACAACATTTTTGTGTGTGTCTTTCTCTCTAGAGTCTTATCTTATTAGTTATTACTATTAGTTCATACTTGTTTATTTATTTCTTTAAAATACTAAAATAGTGGGTATGGTAAAAGACATGAAGAATAGTGAAAGGTGTGGTGCAACATTAGACAATTAATGATATATTAATGAGATAACAATAAAATAAGATAATGTGAACTTTTGGATAACAATAAAAAAAATAAAAAGCTTAATGAAAGTGGTAAAAAAATGCTAAATCAAAATTGGAGTGCCATTTGGCAAGACTTCATGCACTCTCACATGAGAGAGAGACATTTTGTAACAACTTTTATTCTACAATATTCCTCCAAAAATAATTTTTTTTACTCATTCCTTAAACTGAATAATTATAATGATTATGTGTGTGCAATTTATAATTGTTGTTTCACTGCATATTTAAAGCCTTCTTAAGGTAAGATTATTTTCTTTTTAAATCATGAAATCAAAAACAAATTCAAAAGAGTAACAGGACCATCATAATCAAATAATTTGTATTGTGTTAACATATTAAATACTACGAAATAAAAGTATGTCCAACTCTCTCACTGTCTTTCACTCATTAATAGAGCGACATTAAAACATGGTGTGGGCAAGTGTGTATGCACGGTCTTATAGATGATGTAAAACCATGGTAGAATACGGTTTTACATTACGTACCAAATATTCTCTCTACTTATATACCAAAAACAAAAATTATCCAACCAAATTACGCAAACCAAAATCATATTTAATCCCCAAATTAAAAAAAAATATATATCGATAGGGGTTTCAGCGTTTTAATGGTGGTGGGAGGCAAATATGACAGAGGTAGAAGCCCCTCAAATATCTCTTTCTCTCTCTTTCAAATGTTTTGTCAGTCTTAGGTCTTTTATAGTGAAACAATGCGTTTTGATTTTGTAGTGAAACAATGCGTTGTATTTAACAATCCACAACATTTTTGTGTCTCTCTATCTCCCTCCAAGACCTTATCTAGTTAGTTATTACTATTAGTCCTTAATTATTATTTTTTTTTTGCTTTCTAAAAAATATTAAAATGGTGGGTATGCTAAAAGACATGAAAAAGAGAGAAATGCGCAATGTAAGCTTAGGCAATTAATGAGAGACTAATGAGATAACAATAAAATAAGTTAATCTAAACCTTTGGGTAACAATAAAAAACTCTTAATGAAAGAGATAAAAAGAATGCTAAATGCAAAATTAGAGCGTCACTTGGCAAGATCTCATACACTTCCGCATAAGATCTCTGCTTATATATATATATATATATATATATATATTGATGATTAATCCTTTATAACTCCTAATCACTAATCAACATGAGTCTCAAAAAAATTTGTGATAAGACTTTATCATACGTACAAAATAATCATAGATTTTAAAAAAAAAAAAAAAAAGGATATCGCTATTGCGTTCATCCTTATAAGAATTTAGGCATAGATTAAATTTTCATTATTTTTGACAATTTTTCTTTGATTCCTTTATAATTTATATACTATGTTGGTTTAAATGAATTTTTCTCAAGCTTTTAGAGGATGGACTTTAGATAAGATTTTCAACTTTTATATGCCAAGCATTGATTGTAAGTCTTGTACATTGAACAAATAGAGATAAGAAGTTAAGAATATGGTCCATTTTGGTCGGCCTTAGCTTGATTTGTCCAAACATCAGTTTTCTCTCTTGCCAAAAGTCCGACTTATTTTAAGCAGAAGTTTCCTTGATTATTACTTGTATACAAACTTACAAGATCATTAAATTGGAATAGGTCCCTTACTAACCTAACCAATTGCAATAGGATGAAATTTCATCCCATCCACACTAAACATTGTGTACACTACAAATTTTTTCTGCATCTCATAATGATACGTTGTTGATAGGTGTCATCCAAGTCCAACATGATTGAGAGTTGTAATTGAGACTATGGCCTAGAAGCTTTACTATTCAATACTTTGCTAGAAAAATCAAATACTCATTTGGTGTAATAGAAGACTATGGAATTTGACAATGTATACACTGGGGTTTGTTCTTGATGTTGTGAAATTGCTATAGGTACTAAAAACTCTAATTTGATTAGTTGGCAAATCATGTTCTTTAATTGTGAAAAGTATAAAATGTAAAACTTTTATATTCCTACAATAAATGTTTTGGAGAGAAAATTATTAGCTCCCTTATCCCATTGGAACCCCCTATTTATACAAAGGAAAAAATGTCCAATATTCCTAAGTGTGACGTAGTTACATGGAAGTTTTGTGCAATTGTACCTAGATTTCTTTTAAAAATTTAATTATAATTTTAAACTCTAATTTGGTGATTTTTATATGATTTTTGTGGTTTAATTTTGATTCAGTAAAGACATATTAGCCAAAAGAAATGAAGGTAGAGCTATTAAAGAAACTAGCCGCAAACCCGCACAATGCGCTGAAAAATTTGACAACACAATTATTTTTATTTTTATTTTTTTGGTGGTGAAGTTAAAAATGACAATAGTACTTGAGACTATTTTTTTTTTTTTTTAATGAAAAAAAATGGGTAGAGGGGACGACCTAAGTTGGACTTGAGACTTATAAGTAATAGTCACAAATTCATCTCAAAATAATGTGATTACATTGTAATATGGAGTAGTATATATTCTACAGGTAAAGAAGTGTGTATATATATATATATATATATTTTTTTTTTTTTTTCCCAACGAAACATGTTGCAATTTGCTTTCAATTATTATATATGGCAAGATATTTTGTAACATGTTATAATATAGAGAATTATGCATCAAAACCAAACACAATAAAAAAAAAAAAATAGAGAGTGTATAATTTTGATTCGAACATGAAAATGAAGCTTGATTATGTCATATGGAAGCTAAAATTATTTTTCATTTTTTGAGAAGTTAATGAGCAATTTATACAAACTTTGTTTATTAAACCAAGCTATAACAATTTATATTTTGATATTCACTAAACTCATATATGAAAATCAACTATTTTATAGAATCTTTTCTCAACAATTTAATGAACTTGAAAAATAGAGGAATCTAAATGTGTAGTAAATCTTACTCAATCAATAAATATCACAATAGGGGTAGGAGATAGCAAAATTAGTATGACAAAATTGTTTATACAGGCTCATAATTGTGTTTTAATACCATGGAACCAGTTCATTTTGTTGAGCTATTCATAGATTTATACATTTAATACTCTTGTTCTCTACGACTATATCTAGTTTGATCTCTTCCAATTCTAGGTCTATAGCTTTAGCCCAAATCATAGCATATAAACCAATGATCATGCAAAATGCACCTAGCAAGATGAAGCCAAACACAATTTCTAAATTCTAACAAATCAGCCAAGAAAATAGTAAGAGAAGAAAACAAAAGAAAACTTCGAAGAAGAGCATACTTGTTTGTGGAGCAACAAGCCTAAACCAAAAAAAAAAGTTTAATATATTTAATTCATATTGTGTTGTCCAATATGATAATAATTGTTAAATACATTCTAGCAAGAAGGAAGAGAGAAAGATATTGAATGATAAACTATCACGTGTCAACAATCGATGAAATAAATTATAAATTACACCGCAAAAGTGTTGCATTGCTGATTGTAGAATTGCCAATGAAATCATATACATACATACATACATACATACATATATATATATATATATATGAGTAACTAAGGGTTGACAACTAATTTGTAAACTAACTAACAAGCAACCTCCTCATTACAGTTTAGCTTGCAACCAATTGAGGGTTGAGGACTAATTTGTATATGAGTTTTGACATCTGATATGATTTATATCAATTTATAAATTAAAAAAATCCACAAATTGAAAAATAAAAATCTTTAAAGTATCAATTTCTAGAAAATTTTAACATTAGAATGTAGCCTAATTAAAACCAAGAATGCCCAATTCAAACATAAATCAGAAGGTGTGGGACTGAGCACATCAAATAGTCCAAACAATTCTATTTCGAATATTCAAACCCAATGTCTAGGATATTTTTGAGGTCATCATCAAATAGTTTATGACAGTTTATCTATGCTATAATCCCAGCATCTGTTCAAGCTTGTAATCTAACATAGGTGCGAAAATGCCAAGTAACACTAGTTGCTCTAAGAGGCCTTTTGTCGAACACTTGGCAGATATAACCAAGAAATAGAGCTTGGTTACTCTATAGGTGATGTAATAGAGCGAAGCATAATTTCTAGTAACTAAAAAATATTTAGAATAATGGAATCTACAAATTAGCAACATATTGATTCCTCCTATTTGCTATTAACCCTTCATGGTGCTACCTCAATACACAAAAAAGATACAAAAATTTCATTGATATGAATGCTCAAAGAAATAGAGTGGTTTTGCTTTTGCTATACTTAAAATACTTATTTCCATGAGGAGAGAAACCCATTGTTCACCAGATTTGGGGTATAGATTTCAACAAACACAGATAGAGTCCTTCGAAGCATGACAGCACATGAAAAGTGGGGTAAACTATGACCCGTCAAAATTTAGGGGAAAAAAATGGTAGATGGAAGAGTTGGTATTCCCAAAGTAGGTCTTCAATTTTTTTATTATTTGAAAACATTATCACATTGTGTTATATGTAAGGTTTTAATTTTTAACTTTTTAACTTTTTTTTCATCAAAGCTATGTAGGAGAGGGATCTATTGAGGGATGGTTGCAGAAAAGTTTTGAGGAATCTAAGGTTGTAGTTGCAGATCTTGTCCAACTCTCACAGTCTCACTGTTTTGCTCTATAGTAGCTATCAAACAAACCTCAGTTTGGCAGGAAAATTGTGGGGAAAATAATGAAATAAGCCTATATAAATGCATCAACCAACCATAAAAATATATTTTCAACAAATGATAAGCTATTTCCAAGTCCAATCAAAGATAAGTTGCAAAACAACAGGGCTTTGAACATTTACATTCCAAGTTATTTCCAATCAGTCAGTGGGCATGGTTGCCTAAGCTAGAAGGTACAATTTCACCACAACTACTTAGGTATTAATCCCACCTATAACCTATTTCATAAATTAAAACCTCCCTTAAGCATAAAAATAAGACACAGAAAAGAAAAATGATAAAAGGGAAAGTATAAAAATAAAAGAACCTAGGAAAAGTCCTATTATGGCTTTGTGCCAACTTGCAAAAGAAAATGCAAAGGTATAAACACTATGTTAGGCATTTTTCTTAAAGGTTCTGTCAGTCTGAAAATACAATGTAAAAGAAAATATTTTGGATGAAAGTTGACCCACAATTCTATGATTTTCCAAAGCACACTCCACTAAACCCGTGAATTACAAGAACAATGTAGAGATAGAGATAAGACTTAAAGAGTCCATATCCATATCAATTTTCCTGGGCTTCTCTCTCTCTCTCTCTCTCTCTCTCTCTCTCTCTCTCTCTCTCTCTCTCTCTCTCTCTCTCTCTCTCTCTCTCTCTCTCTCTCTCTCTCTCTGTTTCTCAATTAACCAATTATATCTCTGTCAAAGACCCAAATTCTCGGACCAATAATAAAGATTCAATTTTGAAAGTGTGTTTGTCTTCCTTATAATCTCAGCAACGTGGGTTGTGTGTTCAAAACCAAGCAGCAAACAACTACTACCACTCCATATAAATTAAAAGACAATCTATTGGCAGTATCTCTGCAACTTCTGTTAGTATTAAACCAAAAGACAAAGCACCAATTAAAAACCACAGCAACCATAACAATCATCCACATCACAGCACGAAAGAGGCCATAACAAAATGTAAAAAGGGAAACAAAAACATCAAGCAAAAGAATGGAGCACAAAAAGAACTAGGATTTAAATATACCTCAACCAAATCAGCTCGGTTCCGTCAGTATTTATATACTGTGAGGAGAGGAAGACAGGAAGGAAGGAATTCAGATTAGCTACCGTTATTGTGAAACCGTAGAGCAGGAAGGTGGAGAGATTTTCACGATTTCTAATGGTATCAGATTCCTTCCCTTCACAGTTTCAGACTCTCTGGTTGTCCTTGAAACAATGCGTAACGTAAAACAGAAAGGTAGGAGAAATTCAAATGGTCTGTTTTGAACTCTCTAGTTGTCCTCACGCTGTGCTTCTCAGCCAAAACCCTTCAGGGGTCCACGGTTTCAAATTTTTCCTTTTTAAGTTGAAAAGACCTTGGGTTGGATTTTATGGTGGAAGTAAATAGGTAAAGAGTGGGCTGGATTTTATGGGGGAAGTAAACAGATAAAGAGTGGGCTGGGATTTACTATTGAGATTTATTATAGAGCTGGGATTTATTATGTAGATTTATTATTATTTTGAAATTTGTAAAAATTATTTTAAAATTGTAGGAAAAAAAATTTTAAAAAAATTTGGAATGACATGGCCGCTGACGTGGCACAACGTGAGTGCAGTAATATTAAATGCTACATTTCAACTTTAGTAATATATAGATTTATACTTTCAGATTAGCAATTATAGATGACTAATGATGCATTGTCATTTGTGGTTATGGTATGAATAAGTGGTATGTTATTTGGGCGATTGATTGAGGCAAAGCAACTAACCATATTAAAAAAGATTAGCAACTTTTTCTTTCTCCTTTACCATTTGTGGCATATATATGCCTTTTTCACATATGCTCAAGTGAAGTACCCATTAGGATTTCCCTAAATTATGATAAACATATTAATTTTTTTTAAAGGAAGTTCTATATTTATTACATGAGATATATATATATATATATATATATGTCGAGGGCCATGTAGCTAAATTGGCTCCTCCCCATATACAAAGTGTCATGGGTTTAAGGGAGATAAGGTTCAAATTGCAAGAGTTAGGAAAAAAATGCTCAAGTTGCGAGATTAGCAGCATATATTGTAATTATATCTAAATAAAAAAAAAGATATAGAGAAATATATTGTTTTCCTTAAGCTAAAGCAGTTGCGATGGAAGTGTGGAGTGGATGGTTTTTTTTTTTTTTTTAGTCCTTGAGTATTTTGGATTGTTTCAAATGAGTAATGGCTCCTTTTAGGCTCCTAAAATTTTTGGTTTATTGATTTTGCTATCTATAACTTTGATTCTTCTTTACCTTATAAAGTTTGGAATTTTCCGTAAGTACATTTTTTTCTTCAAGAAAATGAATAGAAATCTCCCTTCATGTTCATGCTCATGTTAATGTTCATATTTGTATCTTTTGCAATACTCAATAAGTTGTTTACTCATATAGTGAATTATAGATTGTAGTTAAGGAAAAAGCATAAACACAATACTATTCAATTAAACTAACGTGAAAAATTAAATCTATTAGATTAAAAAAATGGACATGAAAATGAAAATGAAATTGCACAAAAAAATTCTTAAATAGAATTAAAATAATTTTTACTCAATATTGTTTATCAAGCAATCATGTACTAACTAGCAACATTTCAAACATTACATGCATAATGGGGTGATGAAATGGTTGTTCAATTTATTTAAGAAATGTGATCTAGCTAATAGAAATTAAAAAAAAAAAAAAAAATACAATAACCTTCATGCATAGTCATGAATTATACCTTTACATATATCTTATGCATTTTATGAGTTTTATTTTATATAAATGTATTTCATAAAATTAACAAAATTTATCATAAAACCAGTATTTTTTAAAATCACTACATAAAAATGAAAGAAGTTTTTTTTCCCAACAAAATGTTCCCCAGTCATAATATTTACCAAAAAAGATCATACCAAAAAAAATCGTGCAACGCACAGGCCAATAATCAGTCTATATATATAATTAAAGCTAAAACTGAGAGAAAATCCAATTAGATTCTAAATTGGATTCCAATTGTTGTCTAATTTTGCACCACGTGTCCAATTTAAGATTTTTTTTTTTTTGAAAAAAACATTGATTTCCAAATACCGATGGACTCACCATTCCAAATACATTGCAATATACTAATTTTTTTTTTTTTTTTTTATGAGACAGTTTTTGTGATAAGATATTGGCTCCTAAAAAGGGCCATATATGGGACTATGATTTCATGAACAACAATTAATTTTAAATAGAGTGATGGTAGGTATACACATACACACACACACACACACACACACACACATATATATATAGCCAAAATTGAGAAAAAATTTAATTAAATTCTAAATTGGAGTTTAATTTTGCGCCACGTGTCTCATCTAATTTTTAAATTTGTGTGTCAAGTAAGTCTAAAATTATTTAGATTCTAAATTGAATTTTTAATTGGAATTCAATTTTGTGCCATGTATCCCATCTAATATTTTAACTTTTGTAGCAGGTGAATTATTTGGTACAAGAACCAAAGACTCTATATCCAACTAGATTCAAAATCACACACACACACACACACACACACACACACACACACACACACACATAATTGTGATTGTTTTTAAATGTATATGTGCATATTCTTGGGGTTACACATTACTTTTATTAAATGAATTTATCAATTTTTAAACAAAAAATAGAAAAATAATTAGGAAATTGATTTATTTCCTTGTTGACAAGACACTAATTATATTCATTACCATGTTAATTTACAATATTTTTATAATATAATTGGTAATAACTTTAACTTCTTAAAAAAATGATAATGTAAAAAATTGACATTTGGCTTTTTTTTTTTTTTTTTTTTTTAAATTCATTTTAAAATTAGGTAAATAGTATGTTTTTTAGATGATGTTTATGAGTGCTTTAACTAAAAAGTCAAGACTTAAACCCCATTTGGTTGCAAAGAAAGCAAAGAAAAAGAAAAGAAAAGAAATTTTCAATTTCTGCTAATAAAATGACATCTCATTTACTTATGGAGATGCAATTAATATATTTTCAAATAGTTTATTTTATTTTCTAATTAAGGAAATGTGATAATTCAAAGGATAGCTTAGATGGCATAAAAATATTATTTTGATATTAATGTTAGATACATTTCTTTTCATGTACCGCTTAATAATAAGGATTATTTTGACACAATTCCAAAAGTTTAGAAACAAAATTGACACCTTTAAGATGTTAAAACCCATTTTGATACATTATACAATTGTACAAGTGTTAAAGACTAAAACGGTAATTAAACATGTTTTTTACATATTTTTATTAAAGATTAAATTCTATAAGGATGTGGTTTAAAACCCAAGTTTCACACCCTCAAGCCCAACATGCCACATCATCTTATCACGTATTAAAGAATAAAAACAACCACACTCAATCAATTATAATACTCATCTGAAAATTCAACCAAATTGGGAGTTTATTAAAATGTTATTAATTGTGGTATAATGTACTGAGTCTTAAGTAAAAAGCTGATGTGACATCTCTTATTAGATGGTGTAAAATATGAATTTTACACCCCATTCTTACCAAATTCAAATTCTTTTTATTAATATCCTCAAAACACTTTTTTTTAAGCTGAATTTTGGAACTAATATCCTGTTTGGTTGTAAAGGAGATTGTAAAGACATAATTCAAGCCTGGACCCAAACGCATAAAGGGGACCAGCCCAAAAGGCCTAAACAATGAAATTTGTAGAGTGTGGGTTTAAAACCTAGGTTACTTTGGATGTTGAAAAACAAAGACATTGGGCTAGGTCCACGAATCACAGGCAAAGAACATTCAATATATCTTAAGCTCTCCTTGGACGTAAGCCGAGGACTTTCTGTATTGATTTTCTTTTGTTTCTTAAAGACAATTTACAGTTGATCCTCACCTACAATGTTCTCCTCCCTCTCTATTTATATTCCTCTTCCCTTTTGTTCTTGAATTGATCAAATCATCAATGCAGATACCTTTCCCATCCACTGCCCTCTTGAAATTTTCCCCCAGTAGCTGTAAGGCTGATCACCATCATCTCAGATGTCACTTCCTCATTAATGCGGTCAGAGGGGTAGGTACGAAGTCTTTAATGCGGTGGTAGCAGCTTTCTGCGAGACATTTCCCATTCGTTCTCCCTTTTTGTATTCCTCTGGAGTATATCTTCACTCGTTTGAGCTTTCTAGATTCCTCCTAAACATCATGGCGTGTCTTATGACCTCTACATCAGTTAGCCGAGGATGCATCCCTCGGACCATTCTAACTAGCCTCCACCCCAACAATGGGCTTGTGGGCCTTTAAGTTCGGTACCCTTATTGTCGCTAGACCATCCTCGGACAAGTTAATGCTCTTGGATCAGGCCCAAGGCCCAAAGACATGCTTTGATACTTCTGTCCTTACAGAGATGAAAAGGAAAGAAGGGGGGAAAAAGTAAGGGAAGGAAAAGAGAAGAAGAGAGAGTTGTACATAAAAGGATTGCGTTAAACAATTTCTTCGAAAGCAATGTCTTCTTTGAAAAAATAATGGGACCGTCTAAAGGATTGTGCTAAGAAAATTTCTAGAACACAAACTTTTCTCAAAATTATAGGTTGTGAGAAAAGTATGAAACTTCATAAATTTTTTTTTTTTAAAAAGTATGAAATATTGGCGAATTGGTCAAATTGTGTATTCTCATTTTTTAATAGAAAATTGAAAAGTGAAAACGCTTGGGACCATCACAGCACATATTAATATAGCAAAACTTAATGAAAGAGGTAAAAAAATGCTAAATGCAAAGTTAGAGCGCCACTTGACAAGACCTCATACTCTATCGTATTAGGTCTCTGCTTTTATATATACTAGTTGCAAACCCGCGCATTGCGCGTAATAATTTTTTTGTGGTGATCTTATTAAATTCATTGTTTTGCAATTTGGACTAATTTAATAAACAGTAATATATTTCATATAAATTTATTGTTTTTGGACTAATTTATTGTTTTGCATATGTTCATTTATTGTAGGAACAATAAAAAATGTAATATATATAGATAATTTATATTGTACAAAAATGAAAACAATAAAAAAAAATTTAGGAATTCAAAATATTCATTTTTTGATAAAATTTATTTATAATGTTTTTTGTATCATTAAAAAAGTACTATATAAAATTTGGAAATTATTCTTTTAGTTTTAAACAAACTTTCTCAAATCCTATTTTTTCTACCCTTTAATCCAAAACATCGAAAAACGCATCTAAGAAATTAATAAAACTTAACAATGATTAACTGGACCAATTAGGAAAACAATGTGGTTGATAATCTATTGAGATTATTATCTTTATAGAAATTACATATTCGTCCACCAACAAATATTATCAAATAAATAATTAGTAGCAAAATCTTAGAATTAAATTTCTATATATGCATTGTTGTAAAATAAACTAAAGGGATAAAGAAAAAGAACTTGTGATCAAGAATTAGAATACCAAAATACCTAAATAGAAATAAAAGTCATACAAATTTATCAAAGAGAGAAACAAATGTCATGTGACAATTAAATCAACAATAACAAAAAGAACAATTAGCGGAAAAAATAAGTGGTTTAAACAATAGAATAATCTACCAAAAGAGAAACAAAATGAGAGAGAGAGAGAGAGAGAGAGAGAGAGAGAGAGAGAGAGAGAGAGAGAGAGAGAGAGAGAGAGAGAGAGAGCATTGACCTCTTTTGTCGTGGACAACTTGGAAGGAATAGAGAAGGGGTGGAAATGAAATAATAAGAAGTTTATATGAAAATTAAGATGGAAGAAGAACGGTGGAGTAAACGAAAAGTTGAACAAAGTGAAACTGTAGAATTTTTAAGAAGATATAAATAAGAAAATTTTAAAAATCTATAAAGGGAATCAAATGAAAAATTTTAAAAAAAAAAATGATCAGAAGAGATGAAAGATTGAATTAAGAAGACAACAGTTGACGAAGATGAAAAGTTGAACAAAGTAAAAATTGCAAAAAAAAAAAAACATAAAATTATAAAGGATGCTAAAGATGTGGTGCAAAAAGATTTTTGTAAACATTCTTTACATGCCTCAAAAAATAAAAATAAAAAGGCTATTTGTTATATTAGGAGTTGAAAATGGGAACAGATCTTTACGAATATGAGTAATGCTAGAGATACAAACTTTTCTACAAAAATATTTACAAACTGTTGATGTGGTGAGCGGTTATTGGTAAACGAAAATGTGATATTAATGATAGGCTTAAAAGAAAACCAATAAGAAGTTTGACACATCAACAGTTTGTAAAGATATTGTAAAATAGTTTATGGTTGTAGTATTGTTCTAAGAATATAATATATCATAATTAATTTCACTCACCAAATAGAAATATAACCAATTTTTCTGCAAAGTAAATCTTAAAATTTTCTCTCCTTCCATTGTATTTTTTTTTCTTGATCACTTAAAATACAAGAGAAAGTTAAGTATCTTCGCAATTGTACCATTAAAACATGAAATTAAAAAAAAAAAAAACCAAATCCAAAATTATCTCTTCCACAAAAATATTTTTTTATATATTTAATATTCACACAACATGCTGATTAAGAAAAACAAAACAACAAACAAAAAAAATTAGAGACAGAATTACAATTAACGATAGCCAAATATATTGATAGAACTAAATTAAAATAATATATATCTAATTAGACTTTTTTTCTACGTTCCATCACAAGCAATGAAAATAGGAGAATAAATGGGTTCAAAAAAGTAGAAGGAAGCAAAAGAAATACTATGGAAACTACCAAAAATAAAAATACACCATCACCACATTCACAATAAAATAGGAGAAAAGAAAAATAAATTAATTAAAACCATGAATTAAACAAAAGATACCCATAACATGCATGAAGGCACGGTGGATGGTTCACTCTAAATAATGTGAAAATTTTGGTGGAATTTAGTAAAGAATAATTCAAAAGTATTGTAATTGAAGGAATTTTACCTTAAGAGACTGATATACATTTCTTTGTAAACAATGTCTTTTGTCTAGACTTGCTCTCTAGAAAAGCAAGTACACTTCATTTAGGGTGTCATACTCGTGTCGTATTATAATTCTTCAAAAATTGTTCATGTAGTTCCTGTAATCTATTCGCATATAAAGATGCTCTATTTATACTTGGGAGTTGCTCTGGTTATATTGGCAACTCATCAGTCATCATCATAGAAGGCAGAATTTAATAGTAATTTATCTTTAGATATATGGATCAGAGAAATGATATGTCCAGAATATTTTTACAACATTTTTATAACAAATCTTAAGTAACAGGTTGCTACTGATTGTTATTGTTGGGGCAAAAAAGTAATCTTAATATTTGGTTCAAATTTAAACCAATAACAACTAACCACCTATGATCTGTTGTGAAAATGTTGTAAAAATGTTATAGACGTAGCATGTCTCTATGGATCATACATCATTTGGGGTCCCTCCTCATAAATGTTAAGATATAAATCTTTGTAACCGAAAAATGGGTAAAGAGTATAATGATTAGAGCAATTTAATAATTAGTTTGTGGCTTAGTACCCGGTGAAGGGAAAAAAGAAAAAGAAAAATAATGTTACTCTAGGAAGATAGATTTGACATAGGAAAGATTTGAGGAGGCCATTTTGCATTTAATCATTAATGTAGAGCCCATCAACTTAATTACAGTGGAATATTAAACATTTAAATTAAAGTTGATAATATGTAAAGACAAAGCTATATGTAAGGTTAAAATTGCCTAAGATAAATTTGTAAAGTTAATAATCAATTTAAATATTTTTTGTAAAAGAAATTAGGAATAAAAAATAAATAAGAAAAATAAAGATTATATGGTCAATGACGTGGCAAATGAGGTGGCGCAACAGGAGCAAAGCAACAATAAATGCTATGCTTCAGCTTTTAGATATACTAGTCGCTAACCCATGCGATGAACGGGGAAGCTATTGAGTGTATAACATGTACTACAATATATAATGCTATATGAAACATTAGGAAGAAATACAATTCATTGAACAAACCTCCAAAAAAAATCTATAATTTAATAGAAAATTAAATTATTTTAGTAATACAAAACCCTTCACTCACTAAAAACCAATTTGAAAACCTTTTTCAAAACCCAAGCCACCTTCAGATAGAAAACACCATACAAACATATAAAGCAAATTTGAACAACGGTTTTAATGAGTTTAATTAAGAAATTTTATTTGTTGAAAGTTGACAGAAGTACAGTTGTAAGTGAGAGTCTTAAAAATTGTTCAAAGTTGTACATAAGCAAATAACCAAATAAGCTAACGGCCATTAACCGCTAATTATTAAATTTTATTTCATGAACCATCATTAACTGCTAATTTTTTTGGAATCAAATAATTTTTAAACACCACATTTATAATGTAAAAAGACTAAGAATAAAGTATTAATGATGGAATGAGTAGGCACAGGTTTTTATAAATTCAAATCATAGATATTATAATCTTTTTTTTTTTTTTTTTGCTAAATAACATAGATATTGCAATCTTTACCTTCAAAAAATATCAATTGCTATATAAGTTCCATCATCGATGACACAAGAATTTTTCTCTATTTATATCTTTTCAAAAAGTTATTTCCCCACAACAGGCATATCTAGTAAATCAAAATGCAATATAGAAATAAAAAGTCATATCCAAGCTCCATAACCTAAAACAAATTCTAGGATAAAGCAATAAAGATTCAGAAGTCATGCGTGTATTGATACATTTAGAAAAGGCAAAAGTAAAGTATGTTCTGACCAAAAAACATACAAAAGACTCAATAGATTAAACAATTAATGTATAAGCTGTTGGATTAAAATCTGGTTTTGTATCTCATACAAAACACACAGCGGAAGCAACAAACAATGATCTATTTCATTCATGATTGACAACATGCACTCTGTAAATTTCAGAATTTAAGAACAAGATAGCGTACCTTGGTGTGGAGAAATTCAAAACAAAGATTAGTAGCACTTGGAAAAACTTTTAATCTTCACTCCAATTCCACTTTACGCCCAAGATGTGTGGTCTCTCAATCAGTTTCCAAAGGGAGAACGAAAGTGTGTCTCACACTCTCTCTTTTTCTCTACAAAAAATCACTTAAAAAAAAAAAATTTGTATGTTTCTCCCTTTATAACTAACTGATTATCTAATTGGGCCGGCCTATTGGGCCTTTCCAATTGGGCTTTAGTGTGTGGCTTGGAATGGGACCAAAAGGGACCAATAAGACACTAGCTCCAATGGGCCTTGGGCTTTTCCGTCAACTCTTGACAAGTCTAAAGTTACCATTAATTATATTTAATACCACTATATAAATATAATTGCACTCTAGGCCTTATTAATAAATTATATCCCAAGACTTTATTTTATACGCAACCCCTTCATAAAATATTCGTAGTAATACAAAGTCATAAATATAGACTGCCACTTTGAAAATTACTACATCTTATCCTTGAGTACCCGGTTTAATCCTTTAAAGTTATTCATCATATATTTATGAAATCCAATTTCATAAATATATACTTTAGTAATTTCTTACCAAAGTGGTTAGGCCTAACTCTCTGAATAACCAAACTCATTAAACTTATCTCAAGGGAATATTTTCTATCTCCGTGAAGAGACTATGAATTCCATCTTGAGAATATATGTTCCATCAACACTAAATGTGGCTGCCCAACATACTGAGGTTTTGACCGTTACATTTAGATCTCACTCTTGATATATCAAAGCAACCTACACGTCATGATCAGGTCCATTAGTCTCTCAGGATTAAGAGTTGATGCAAATAGAAGTCGTGAGATTTATTATTCATTTGACAGTCGTTAGAAGAATAATAAATCTCACAGCGGTCCAGTTCAATATGTCTTAACTCTTAAAACATATTAACATATCAACTAAAAGTCTCCACTTCCATGATCAAGACAAATCATCTTAGTTGATACGTTATAGTCTTCGCAGATGAAATGCCCAATTTCATCACCGACTACGAACTATAAATTTTGAGTTTACAAAGAACTTGTGATTTATATCTTCTGTGACTTTTCACATAAATCACATACTATGCATCTCATGGACTATATGATAATGTCCAAATATTCATGTTACCATTATTTTAGATAAAAATAAACAACTTTATTAAACACAACATTAAATCATACATAATGTCATACATAGCATCGTACAATAGGATTTAAGGGCATATATCCTAACAATCTCCCACTTGCCCTAAAGACTATTGTGCACTAATCTAACTCCCATTCCCTCCAAATGTGACTCGAAAGTCCTTTGAGGCAAGGTCTTGGTAAAAGGATCTGCTAGATTATTTGCACTTTCAATCTTTGCTACCACAACATCTCCACGAGTAACAATGTCTCGAATGATATGGTACTTCCTCTCAATGTGCTTTCCTTTCTTGTGATTTCTTGGATCTTTGGATTGTGCAACCGCTCCACTATTATCACAAAACAATGTGATGGGAACATGCTCCATTCTCACAACACTAAGATCAGAAAGGAATTTCTTAAGCCAAACAGCCTCCTTTGCTGCTTCACAAGCAGCAACGTACTCGGCTTCCATGGTGGAGTCCGCAATACAAGGTTGCTTAACACTCCTCCAACTTATGGCTCCACCTCCCAAGGTGAAAACACATCCTGAAGTGGATTTTTTGAAATCTAGATCCGATTGAAAATCTGAATCTGTATAGCCAATGGGAATCAAATCCTCACAATGGTAAACAAGCATATAATTTCTCGTTCTCCTAAGATACTTGAGAATATGCTTTACAGCTTGCCAATGTTTTGGTTCTGGATTTGATTGATATTGGCTGACCATGCCAACTGAATAACAAACATCTGGTCTAGTACAAAGCATGGCATACATGAGACTTCCCACTGCAGAAGCATAAGGAACTTGTCTCATCATATTCTCTTCCTCTTGAGTCTTAGGCCGTTGGTCATCAGACAGAGGAACTCCATGTCTAAAAGGAAGCAATCCTTTCTTGGAGTTTTGCATGCTAAACCGTTCTAGAACCTTATCTATATATCCAGCTTGTGATAAGCCTAACATCTTATTCTTGCGATCTCGCCAAAGCTTGATCCCTAGAATAAAGTTAGCCTCACCTAAGTCCTTCATATCAAATTGGCTAGACAACCAAACTTTAACCGATGACATTACCCCTACATCATTCCCAATGAGTAGAATATCATCAACATAAAGCACTAGGAACATTACTACTTTGTCTCGATGTCTTTTGTACACACATGGCTCATCAAGATTTTGTTCAAAACCAAATGACTTGATTGCTTGATCAAATTTGATGTTCCATGACCTAGATGCTTGTTTAAGTCCATAAATGGACCTATTCAACTTGCATACCATATGCTCTTGGTTCTTTGCTATGAAACCTTCTGGTTGCATCATGTATATTTCTTCTTCAAGATTGCCATTAAGAAATGCAGTCTTGACATCCATTTGCCAAATCTCATAATCATAATGAGCAGCAATGGATAAGAGAATTCTGATAGACTTAAGCATGGCTACTGGCGAAAAAGTTTCATCATAATCAATACCTTCTTTTTGTGTATACCCTTTCGCCACTAGTCTTGCTTTAAAGGTTTCAACCTTTCCATCTATCCCTCTCTTCCTCTTGTAAACCCATTTGCAACTAACAGGTTTAATGCCGTTAGGCGCCTTTACAAGATCCCATACATGATTGGAATACATAGAATCCAATTCAGATTTCATAGCTTGGATCCAATGATGTGCATCTATATCATTCATGGCTTCATCATAAGTGTAAGGATCCGATTCAGCCTCTTCTGAGATAGCTTCATAGGTTTCTCCCAAACCTATAAATCTTATAGGAGGCCGAACAATTCTCCCACTACGACGAGGCACCTGTGTACTAGACATCTCATGAGTAATATCTTGTGGTGTATCTAATACAACCACATCATCCCTAGTTTCATCCATTGGTTGTTCAACTACAGGTTCATTCATTTCAGCCAAGACAACTCTACTTTTAGGAGTATAATCATTCATATAGTCATTTTCCAAGAATTTGGCATTTGTGCTAACAAACACTTTATTATCCTTATGACTATAAAATAAACCTCCAATAGTTCCTTTTGGATACCCCACAAAGAAAACCACTTCTGTTTTAGACTGTAACTTGTCAGACTTTCCTTTCAACACATGTGCTGGACAACCCCAAATGTGAAGATGTCTCATACTAGGCTTACGCCCATTCCACAACTCTACAGGTGTTTTAGGAACAGACTTCGAAGGTACTAAATTCAGAAGATACATTGCAGTATTTAAGGCATATCCCCAAAAAGAAATTGGTAGAGTCGAATAACTCAACATGGACCTAACCATATCTAAAAGAGTCCTATTCCTTCTTTCTGCTACACCATTTTGTTGTGGAGTTCCAGGTGCAGTCAACTGGGATATAATCCCATTTTCAGTTAAGTAATCCTTGAAGTCATCAAGAAGGTATTCGCCACCTCGATCAGATCGAATGGCCTTTATGCGTTTACCTAATTGATTCTCAACTTCAGCCCTAAACTCTTTGAACTTTTCAAAGGCTTCGGACTTCCGTTTTATTAGGTACAATTACCTAATTGATTCTCATAGCCACCTCTTGCTTGGATTGACATAGGACCACATACATCTGAATGCACTAGTTCTAGCAAATCTTGGGCTCTTCTACCTTTTGCATTAAAAGGCCGTTTGGTCATTTTACCTTCCAAACAAGATTCGCAAACTGGAAAACCATCAAATTCCATGGGCTGTAAAAGTCCATCTTTGATTAGTCTTTGAATCCTACTTGAATTAATATGACCCAAACGCAAGTGCCAAAGATATGCTTCACTAGTAGAAGGAAACTTTCTCTTTAATGATTTTACATGAGAGCTATTATCTATTTCAGAATTGTATAATTCATGCATGTCAGGAGTTAAAATATAAAGACCATCCACAATATTGCCAGAACAAATAAACATTTTATCCTTCTTTATTACAACATTGTCTTTCAGGATAACACAATATCCATGTTTACCTAAATAAGTTGCAGAAATCAAATTCCTACGAACATTAGGTACATACAAACAGTCTTCCAATATTAATACTCTAGACTTAAAACACAAATTATACACTCCAACAGTTACAACCGGAATCCTGCTCCCATCAGCCAAAGTAAGAAATAGTTCTCCCTCATTCAACTTTTTGGTCTCCTGGAACCCCTGCAAAGAATTGCAGATATTGTTAGTACAACCTGAATCCACACACCAGGAATCCGTTGGATTCTGTACCAAACATATTTCAAGAAGAAAAGAACTTTTATTACTCTTATTCTTGGCAGCTTTGAACTTTGGACAATTCCTCTTCCAATGTCCTTTCTCACCACAATGGAAACACTTTCCTTTGGTTTTCTTTCCTTTATCGGCAACCCCTAAGACAATTTGTTTACCATTTTTCTTAGTGAAGTCCTTCTTCTTCTTCTTACCCTTGCCTTTCGACTTAAGTTGAGAAGTAGAAGCTTCACCCACATAGGCTTCAACACTAGAAGTACCAAGGATGCCTTCCGCCGCCACTAACTCATTCATTAATTCAGACAAAGAGTAAATCTTTTTATTCATATTATAGTTGAGTCTGAATTCCTTGAATGATTCTGGTAGTGACTGGAGTATCATATCCACTTGGGATTCTCCATCAATGTCGGCACCTAAAACTTCTAATGTGTTCAGATTAGCAATCATCCTAAGACAATGCTCCCTCACTGAACTTCCTGCAGCCATTTTGGTATTATAAATTTGCCTCATGGTTTCTTGCCTTGCAGACCGGCCTTGCTCACCAAACATCTCCTTCAGACTTAGCATGATGTCCGAAGCATGTTCTACATCCTGCATTTGATGCTGTAGAACATTTGAGATAGATGTTAGGATGTAGTACTTGGCCATCTCATTAGATTTCTGCTAACGATCATATCGTTGTTTTTCCTCAAGAGAAGCATCTAATAAAGGAAAGCTAGGACATGGTTGAGCAAGCACATATTTGTGCTCTTCAGCAGTAAGAACAATGTCCAAATTCCTTTTCCAGTCAACATAGTTGGATCCAGTCAGTTTGTTTTGGTTAAGAATAGCAACAAGTGGGCTAAATGATGCCATGATTTAAATCTGAAAATAATAAACATGAATACAATAAGTAAACTGGACATTATCAAATTTAGCATATAAGCATATAATATGGAACCTTAATAAAACCATAAAATAATATATGCAACGACAACCCAATCCCATATTCAATATCCCTCAGCATAGAGTGAACATTAAATACTATGATTGATTGAGAACTATTCTCAATATTAGTGCTATCATGATAACTCTTATCAAACACTAATAATATGCCGTTTTACATTTAGCCTATAAGTAATAATAGTAAGAACTCAGCATAGAGGATACTAAAATACTTAGTCTAGTGTATACCATTGTCTAGAATCATGTGTAGCCACATTTCATCCCTTTAACAAGCTTATTTTGTGGTACCATGATAAAAACACCCTCCGCATGGAATGCAAAGCTCGAAACTAAGACAAGATGTTTATCAAACCACTATAAACTAGGAAATTCAATCTTGTAGGACCATGAAATAAATACTCTCCGCATAGAATGCTAAGCTCGAGGCAAAGACAAAGTATATATTTCACACTACTATGAACCAACAATGGAGGCCGTGAGATGCAACCCTTGCATCTCTCTCCCACTAGATATTTTAAAATTAAAGGTTTTTAAGGTCAAGGACCATAATAATACTAGACACTTAGAAAGCATAATCCTAATCTCATTAGGAATTAATTTCATAATTCTAGCATTAATATATATAAATATATATAACGTAACGTAAAATTATATTATATTATATATATAATATAATATATATATTACGTTATAAAATTATATTATATTATATTACGTTATATATATATATATATATAAAACGTACTGCCCCTTCAATCCGTATAAACCAAAACATGCAACAACATTCAGCAGGTGCAAAACAAAATACACAGGACGTTGTCACATCATGAACAAAAAGAATGCTTGAATCCATTTATCTTTTAATATATATATATATATATATATATATATATATACGGATTGAAAACATCAAGGCAATTAACTTGCTGGCAGGCCTTGTCTCATGCAAAATATTGCAATTTGAGAGACCACGTGCATGATGGCCATGCAATGCAATGAAGTCAACCGTGCCATGCAATTCCAACCTTAGTCAAACGGTGCAAAGATAACTCCCATTTTAACAACCACCTTTTCCATCCGAATGAAAAACATATCTCCGTACAAAATGCAATTTTCTACATTATATTCAAATGATGCAGAAAATTAAAATACAAAATGAACGGTTTTCTTAAATTTCAAAAATTTAATCACACGCTATACAATCATGATATGAAAACCTGGCTCTGATACCAATTGTTGGATTAAAATCTGGTTTTGTATCTCATACAAAACACACAGCGGAAGCAACAAACAATAATCTATTTCATTCATGATTGACAACATGCACTCTGTAAATTTCAGAATTTAAGAACAAGATAGCGTACCTTGGTGTGGAGAAATTCAAAACAAAGATTAGTAGCACTTGGAAAAACTTTTAATCTTCACTCCAATTCCACTTTACGCCCAAGATGTGTGGTCTCTCAATCAGTTTTCAAAGGGAGAACGAAAGTGTGTCTCACACTCTCTCTTTTTCTCTACAAAAAATCACTTAAAAAAAAAAAATTTTGTATGTTTCTCCCTTTATAACTAACTGATTATCTAATTGGGCCGGCCTATTGGGCCTTTCCAATTGGGCTTTAGTGTGTGGCTTGGAATGGGACCAAAAGGGACCAATAAGACACTAGCTCCAATGGACCTTGGGCTTTTCCGTCAACTCTTGACAAGTCCAAAGTTACCATTAATTATATTTAATACCACTATATAAATATAATTGCACTCTAGGCCTTATTAATAAATTATATCCCAAGACTTTATTTTACACGCAACCCCTTCATAAAATATTCGTAGTAATACAAAGTCATAAATATAGACTGCCACTTTAAAAATTACTACATCTTATCCTTGAGTACCCGGTTTAATCCTTTAAAGTTATTCATCATATATTTATGAAATCCAATTTCATAAATATATACTTTAGTAATTTCTTACCAAAGTGGTTAGGCCTAACTCTCTGAATAACCAAACTCATTAAACTTATCTCAAGGGAATATTTTCTATCTCCGTGAAGAGACTATGAATTCCATCTTGAGAATATATGTTCCATCAACACTAAATGTGGCTGCCCAACATACTGAGGTTTTGACCGTTACATTTAGATCTCACTCCTGATATATCAAAGCAACCTACACGTCATGATCAGGTCCATTATTCTCTCAGGATTAAGAGTTGATGCAAATAGAAGTCGTGAGATTTATTATTCATTTGACAGTCATTAGAAGAATAATAAATCTCACAGCGGTCCAGTTTAATATGTCTTAACTCTTAAAACATATTAACATATCAACTAGAAGTCTCCACTTCCATGATCAAGAAAAATCATCTTAGTTGATACGTTATAGTCTTCGCAGATGAAATGCCCAATTTCATCACCGACTACGAACTATAAATTTTGAGTTTACAAAGAACTTGTGATTTATATCTTCTGTGACTTTTCACATAAATCACATACTATGCATCTCATGGACTATATGATAATGTCCAAATATTCATGTTACCATTATTTTAGATAAAAATAAACAACTTTATTAAACACAACATTAAGTCATACATAATGTCATACATAGCATCATACAATAGGATTTAAGGGCATATATCCTAACATAAGCTCTATTGTTTTTGTGATTCCACATCATTAGAGAGAACACGTTGAGAGAATTTCAATGTGAGTCTAATAGCAATCAAAGCTAGACCTTATTACTTGGAAGTTATTAGCTTTGCCAAGATGGATTGTTTATGGTAAACAATTGAAAGCTTCATTGGCAAAATTAATTCTTAGTTTCCATAACACTTGAAAAGGAAAATAAATAGATGTTAAAATCAACAACCATAGTGTCTTCATTTCATCGTTGCTCACCTGAGTTAATCATAATAATACACAACAAAGGCTTTAAATTAGTAGGTCATGGCTTGTAAAGAGAAGACTGGAACCAATTTTTTTGAAGAATATGCATGCATTGTATCAGCAAAACATAAAAAGGATATGATATCATCTTTTATCTCCACTGATCTGTATCTATATGATATATTAAAAACATAGATATTAGATGTTCAACTTGTATAACCAAATGGGATAGCAGTGAAAAAAGAAGCAGAATGTTATAGGTATTAAACAATCACAACAAAACAACAAAATAAAAGTATGGTTCAATATCAATAATTTGAATTATATTTAAGCTTCATGGTGGGCTAACGAACAAAAAGAAAAACAAAAGAAACCAAAGAGAATCCGCATATTAAATGGCACATACCCATGCTTTGTGAAATCCAAAGGTGCAGTCCCCTCTGTAACGGCTCTAATTTCTATTTCGCTTACTCGCCTGCCATTCTACCAACCTATAAAAATAACTACCATACAAAAATTTAAAATGCAAATCCAATATTAAGTAATATTCAGTCAAGAAATCAAACTTTTTTCCAAAAACTCAGATTTAATTCACAAGAATTGCAATAGAAGTTTCAATTTTTAGGAACCTTGAGATTTGCTTTATCGGCTATGAAATCATAGTAAGGAATTACATTAAAAAATTAATGAGTAAACGAACTAACAAATCCAGTCAATCTAAAAAATTATTAGGTTTATAATAGACTCTTATAATCCAAATTTGCTTTTGAAACCAACAATACTCAAACTAAAACCAATTCACACATTCACGAATTAGTAAAGCTAAATAAAAGCTAAAACGATTCACAGATATCTGATGCCATTCATACTAAAATGGATTTAGTTGGAGAGAGAGAAAGAGAGTGACCATCTTGAAGGAGTTGGTGTTTTGAGTGATATCATTGTCGAGGAAGAGAGTGGAGTGGAGACTGAGGACTTCAAAGTTCAGAAAGAACGGAAACTTCGACTTTAACTCTTTGTTTTCCTCTTCAACCGCCTACTCTCCCATATCCTTCACATGCATGTAAGATGAATTAGAAAAACGTGTTGCATCATTCAAAGAATCAGAAGGGTAAGAAGGCTAAAAGCAGTTCTATCCATTCATTGTATCTATTGGTTTGGTTTAAAGATTGGTAAAATTAGATTACTAAATTTAGAATGAGAGAAGGGATCTGACCTTTGGTTTTGGGCTTGCTTTGACGATTTGCTTGATTCTGAGGATTTCTACAAAATAAGCAAAACTTGTATGAAGTTAAAGTCTCAAATTTATTATTGTAGGAAATAAAGTATAGCGGGGGCGGAGAAAAGGGAAGTACGTACAAAGATAGGGAGGAGAGAAGTCTTTGTGGTTTTTTTTTTTTGGAAAGAACTACTATGAAACCTGTAAAAATTAAAACTATCCAGAGCCAGGAAAAATATTGCGTTAGTTTGCGTTTATTTTTTTTAGTCCTATGATATTATTTGTAGAATTTAGAAATCAAAACGTTTCACATCAACAACCAAACGAAAAGGCACCTGTTTATAGTTAATTCTTAAAAGGTGTATTTAAAAAGTATTGAATTAAACGGTTAGTTAAAAACATGAAATCTTGAAAAGTCACAATGTTTGGTGTTTTTAAATGTTAACGTGGCTGAAATTTATGTAACCACTTAGGCTGAAATTTGTGTGTGTCTATATATATATATATATAGAATTGTCATATCATTCCCAATAAATGGAAGAAGTTACAATAAATAAAAGATGTGAAGAGGTTGTAACTTATTGGTGGCCGTTAGAATTCCATATAATAGCGGCATTTGAAGAGTCTTGGTTAATGGAGGGGCACATGATAAAGTTGAAGATAAGATTAACACCCGAATTTAAAAAGATGCTCAATAAATGTCAACTGATAAATCCAAAATAAAAAAGAAAAAAAGAAAATAAATGATGACGTGGCGCTGATGTGGTTTAACTGGAGTGTAGCAATAATAAATGCTACGCTTCAGCTTTTAATATTATATAGATATAGATATGTATAAGAAGTGGGCTTTATTATGGTGGAATTAAAATGTATCAAAACTATTTTGAATTTATGGTGGAGATTATTAGTATTTTAAAAGGTGTAAAAACTTTTTTAAATTTGTAGGAAAAATACAAAAAAGAGGGTGAAAATTACATGGCTGCTGATGTGGCTTAATGTGAGTGTAACAAAATTAAATGCTACGCTTCAGCTTTTAGTAATATATAGATATAGACTAGTCGTAGATCTGCGCGTTGCGCGTGATAATTTTTTAGATAAAATACTATTTTAGTTCCTAAACTTTATAAAGAGTTTTTTTTATTTTTTTTTTAAGTTTCATCATATTTTTTATAATCTTGTCTATAACATTTTTTACCATTACCATATATCTATTGGTTGATGATTTGTATAAAATAGACATTAAATAAGCGGTAGAACTATTCAATAATTTTTTTTTAAGTCATGGTATATGAAGATTATAACTTAATATATATATATATATATATATATATAATTTCCCTAGTTAGAGTTTGATTAGTTTTAAGTTTAAATTTTGTATTATTATATTGAATTGTTGATTTTATTGCACTATAAAGTTTTTAATATCCTCTGTATAGCTATCTCTATTTTATTTTTTACTCCTCTTTACCACCTTTTTTTTTTTTTTTCCAAATAACAGTTATTAATTGACGTTTGATTTCATTTCTTTTTTTCTTCCTTCATTTATTGTTTATTACTTTGTATGTTCCATTGTTAGTTGTAAATTTTATGATTATCAATAAGAAATAGATATCATAAATGGTTTAAATAGTTATAGATGTAGTTACGTTAGTGGTATGTCAAAGGGATTTTTTTTTTTCCCTTCTGAATTTTCAAGGAAATATGAAAGACATTTCTCTAGTTTGGTCTCAATCAATTAAGATATCCATAATATATTAACAGAAGTAATAATGAGCCTTAATTTTTTTTAATGTATGAAATAGTTAAGTTAGTGTTATGTCAAAGGTTTTATAAACTTTTTAAAATAATAATTCAAAGGAAATGTAAAAGGCCTTTTTTTCAAAAAAGAAATTATAACTTTTTGAATCGTAGAAATATGATTGTTTTAATTACCTTATTTATAGATTTCACTATTAAGTTATAAACATCTAAATTAAAGTAGATGAATATATAGATGCAAAAGTATATGTAAAGTTACAACCGCACAAGATAAATATGTATAGATATATATATATATATATATATTTTTTTTTTTTTTATTATTCATGAATCATTATGTCATTGTTTACTTATAAATATCTAAATTAATTTTTTTTTTTTGGAAAAAATCTAAATTAAAATAGATGAATGTGTAAAACATTTTTAGTAGATTGCAATATAAAAAAAAATTTTCTCAATATTTTGGGTAACTTTTCCCATAAGATCAATATTGTTGGCATCCTTTAAAGATGATACATAAGAAGAAAAAGAAGAAGAAGCAGAGACGATGCTAACATATAATATAAAATTATTGAGTTTGCGTGATTTAAATGAGGAAAAAAAAATATTAATGTATTTATGATAAAAGTTTTTATCTAAATGATATAGAGTAGTTCATATTTTTTTAGACTTAATTCAAAAAGTTCATTCTCAATAGCCTTTTTTAAGTCTACAAATTGCTTAATCTATGGGCCTAGTCACATTCAAAGGGTGCTATCTAAATTATAAATTATATGACCCTTTATCACACAAATATATTGATTCCCCTATCATATGGTAAAGGAAGACAGGTTTGTGTCTAACAATTTTCTTGATTTGTGCCACATAACTTAATAGTATGGAGGATGTAACTGGATTTAAATGTTGAATAAAATAAGATGAGAAGAAAAAAGAGTAAAAATAAACTATATAGCAATAAACATCAAGTTATCCAAGTCATTCTATGTAATATAATAACATTATATTATTATATACTATATGCATAATGCAGCAGGATAATATTTAATCAAAGAGAATATAAAAGATAACAACTTAAAACACAAAAATAAATTGCATCAACCCAAAGTAGAATTCTAATTAACATAAAAATCATTAACTTGAAGAATTGATGCAATGAAAAAAAAAAAAATCAAACAAAAATGAAAAAAACTGAGAGAGAGAGAGAGAGAGAGAGAGAGAGAGAGAGAGAGAGAGAGAAGCTACATTTTTGTATGAGAAAACTATGCACAGAATGAAAAGGAAAATGTCAAATTTATAGTAATATGTTGAAAATAAGAAAAGACAAAATAAAGGAAGACAAAAAGGTAGAGAGAATGATATTAAGGTAGAAAGTAGTGGGAAGATGAAGAGGTAAAAGGAATGAGAGTTTTGAAAAATAAATAATAAAATAATGGTTAAAAGATATTTTAATCTTTAAATAATGGATTTTTTAAATCACCTTAAATGAGAAAATGTTTAAAAATTATATATAACAAAAATTGAAAACAAAAAATGATGACGTAGCTGCTGATGTGACTCAATGTGAGTGTAGCAACTTTACATGCTACATTTCAGCTTTTAGTAATATATATATATATATATATATATATTGATGATTAGTACATGCAGCCCAAACTCGGCACATTCATATACAGAAAATTTAAAATAAGTGATACATGTTACATATTCAAAATATGCAAAACGAACATCAGCCAACCCCAATCTGGTTAAATCACACCCCTAATTAACCATCTTGATATGGGGTATGTGGGTATGGATTTAATTGGGTATGCATCATGAAAGAAGTCACATACAAGCTATATTTAAATTGTAGGAAAATTTTCACTTTGATACATTCATCAAATTCAGCACATCCCAATCTAAGCAGCTTCTGGTTAGAGTAAAATTGGCCTGTAAGTGAATTAATCCCACCTTCAATTCTCACCTTTTCTCCTTCTAAGAAAATACGCGCACGCGCGCGCGCATATATATATATATATATATATATATATATATATATATCTTATTAAGCCATCTGAATTGAACATTCTTTCGTGGAATTTAAAGACTTCTAACATGTGGACTGAGATGTCAAAAGTTTCATTTTCATACCACCGGAAATATCTCCGCCTCTCTTCGCTATTAAAAGTAAACTAGATCATGAGGCATGACATGTGAAACATAAAAACCAAGCATGGCAAAAATTCTAAAGTCTCCTTTTCTTCTCCTTCACATTTTCTTGCTCTCCTTAGTTTCACTAAAGACCATAGCATCACCTGCAACACAAGCAGGAGCTCTTATCCAATGGAAAAACAGCCTCCTCCCTTCTTCTTTTCTCAGTTCATGGTCCTCTACCAACCTTACCAACCTTTGCAAATGGAATGGCATTGTCTGCGACTCAACCGGAACAGTCTCCGAAATAATCATCTCTGGCGCCAAACTCAATGGAACACTAGCCCAGTTCAACTTCACTCCATTTCTTGATGTCACTCGCTTGGACCTCAGCAACAACAATCTCAGCGGACCTATACCTTCGGAAATAGGCCAGTTAACAAGGCTCCAGTACGTAAGCTTCTACAACAACTTTCTTACTGGTACAATACCCTATCAGTTCAGAAATCTTCAAAAGGTATGGCACTTAGACCTTGGATCAAACTACTTAGAAACACCTGACTGGTCTAAGTTCTTGAGCATGCCTTTGTTGACCTGGCTTAGCTTTGGTTATAATTCCCTCACTTCTGGGTTCCCAGGATTTATACTTTATTGCCAAAACTTGACTTACTTGGATTTGGCCATGAATCAGTTGAATGGAACAGTACCAGAAATGGTATTTACCAATCTTGACAAGCTTGAGTACCTTAATCTAACTGCGAATTTGTTCCAGGGACCAGTGTCCCCAAACATTACCAAGCTTTCCAAACTCATAGATCTTCATCTAGGACGAAACAAGTTCAGTGGTGTAATTCCTGAAGATATTGGGTCAATGTCCAATCTTCAAATTGTAGAACTGTACAACAATTCATTTGGAGGGAAAATTCCCTCTTCAATTGGTCAGTTGACAGAGCTCTGGTATCTCGATGTTAGATGGAATTCCTTGAATTCTACAATTCCTTCTGAGCTAGGCTTTTGTACTAAACTCACCTTCTTGGCCCTGGCTACCAATTCACTCACTGGGGAAGTGCCTGTGTCTTTAACCAACTTGACCAAAGTTTCCGACTTGGGTTTATCTGAAAATAACCTTTCCGGTGAGATCTCACCTTACTTTCTCAGCAATTGGACAGAATTAACCTCGTTGCAGCTTCAGAACAATCTTTTCACTGGAAACATTCCACTGGAAATTGGCCTGTTGACCAAGCTCCAACTTCTTTTTCTGTTCAATAATACGTTCACAGGTTCAATTCCCTCTGAGGTAGGTAACTTGAAAGATTTGACACAACTAGACCTATCAAACAACCGCCTGTCTGGTCCAATTCCTCTAGTACTGTGGAACCTCACAAACTTTCAGACCTTACAACTTTTCTCAAACAATCTCACTGGCACAATCCCACCAGCAATTGGAAATATGACTTCGCTGCAGATTATTGATCTCAGCACTAACCAGCTATACGGGGAATTGCCAAATACCATCTCTCGCCTCATTAATTTGCAGAGCATCTCTCTTTTTACCAATAACTTTTGGGGTAATATTCCGAGTGACTTTGGGAAATTTAGTCCTTCTCTAAGCAGTGTTAGCTTTTCAAACAACAGCTTCTCTGGAGAACTGCCACCTGAATTGTGTAGCGGCTTCCTTCTTCAACTATTCACAGTGAATAGTAACAACTTCACAGGTCCATTGCCTGAGTGCTTGAGAAATTGTTCGCTACTAGAGAGGGTGAGATTTGATGGGAACAACTTCAATGGTAACATCACAAATGCATTTGGGGTTCATCCAAATCTTTATTTCATTTCTCTTAATGACAATCAATTTATTGGCAAAATTTCACCAGAGTGGGCAAAATGTGAATCTCTAACCACTTTAGAGATGGGGAGAAACAGAATTTCGGGTGAAATCCCTGCTGAGCTTGGGAGGTTGCCTCAATTGCACTCTTTAATTCTTGACTCAAATGAATTGTCTGGGCAAATTCCAAGCGAATTGGGAAATCTAAGCCTGTACAAGCTCAATCTGAGCAAGAATCATTTGACAGGAGAGATTCCTCAGCGTCTAGGAAGTTTGGGTCAGCTTCAGGAACTTGATTTGTCAGAGAACAAATTGACTGGGAACATACCGAAAGAGCTTGAGAATTGTGATAGTTTATTGAGCTTGGACTTGAGCCACAATAACCTATCGGGTGAAATACCGTCCGAACTTGGTAACTTAATTGCATTGAGTGTCTTGTTAGACCTCAGCAGCAATTCACTCTCAGGAATGATTCCTTCAAACCTTGCAAAGCTTACACGTTTGGAGAGCCTTAACATTTCACATAACCAGCTCTCAGGGGGAATCCCCGCATCATTTATTGGCATGGTTAGTCTAATCTCCACCTCTATTGATTTTTCTTATAACAAGTTAACAGGTCAAATCCCAACTAGTAAAGTTTTCGATGAGGCACCTGCAAATGCATACATCGGAAACTCAGGTCTGTGTGGAAATGCAACAGGACAAAGTACTTGTTACACAAATTCCACAAAGAAAAAGCATTCTAATACTGCTCTAATTGCTGTCCTCATTCCAGTTTGTGGCCTTTTATTGCTTGCAATTATTGTTGCTGTATTAATAATATTTTCCCGGAAAGCCAAATTCCATGATGAAGAAAGCAGAAGAATTGGGGAGACTGAGTCATTGATATGGGAAAGAGAAGGAAAATTCACATTTGGGGATCTTGTGAAGGCCACTGAGGACTTCAATGAGAAGTACTGCGTGGGAAAAGGTGGATTTGGAGCCGTTTACAGAGTAGCATTGCCAACAGGTCAAATTGTTGCTGTTAAAAGGCTCAACATGTCAGACTCCACTGACATTCCAGCAGCCAATCGCCAGAGTTTTGAAACTGAGATTCGTGTGTTGACAGAAGTTAGGCACCGGAATATCATTAAGCTTTATGGGTTCTGTTCAATGAGGGGATACATGTACTTGGTCTATGAATATGTAGAGAGAGGCAGTTTGGGAAAAGCATTGTATGGGCTGGAAGGGAAAGCAGAGCTGAACTGGGATACAAGGGTGAGAATTGTGCAAGGTGTGGCTCATGCAGTTGCTTACTTGCACCATGATTGCTCTCCACCAATTGTGCATCGAGACATAACTGTGAATAACATATTGCTGGAGTCTGAGTTCGAGCCACGACTCTCAGATTTTGGTGTTGCAAGATTGTTGAACCCAGATACGAGTAACTGGACAACAATTGCTGGGTCTTACGGCTACATGGCTCCAGGTAAGCTAACAATCTAACTTCTACATGTTCCCAAAAAGAAAAGAAGGCTTCTCATATTATAAGCATGCGTTTTTTTTTTTCATCCTTTTGCCAAATGCATGTCTCTCCTTGTTCACTTGTTAACTTGTTAACTTTGATTAGTTTCAAATGTATTTATTTCTTCTTTCATTTGTTAACTTAGATTAGTATCATAGATGTTTTAGATGGCAACGTTTTGTTATGGGATTGAAATTTTGTTTTTATTAATGTGCAGAGCTTGCGCTTTCAATGCGATTAACAGATAAATGTGACGTGTATAGTTTTGGAGTGGTGGCATTAGAAGTTATGATGGGAAGGCACCCTAGGGAGATCTTATCTTCCTTGTCATTAAAGTCAAGAACAGCGACACCAGTTTCAGACACTGCAGAATTTCTTTTAAAGGATGCTCTAGACCAAAGACTCCCACCACCCACAGGCCAAACAGCAGAGGAGGTGGTGTTTGTAGTGACCACAGCCTTAGCATGTGTGCGTGACACTCCAGAGGCACGACCCACCATGCGTTTTGTGGCACAAGAACTATCAGCTCAAATCCAAGCTTGCCTGTCCGACCAATTCGACAATATAACGATTAGCAAGCTTACAGGGCATCAGAAATAGTACAAATTGGAATCAAAGCTTAGTGTATGGATGATGTACTGCCAGGCCTGGAATGGATTGTTCAAGATGTTTTATCCCATTCTAGCTTCTAGGTAGGAACTAGTAAATGGGAATGTCGTACCTTGAGGTCCCTAGTACAATAAGCCTTTTTTATTTATTTATTTTTTCTTGTTTTGTTTTTTATTTTTTTTTAAGTTTTTGAATAATATGTGGGGCTGACCACAAATTGAGCACTAGTGAGGGCACTCTTCATTCCTAATATATGTATTCGCATGTATACTTCTTAGATAGTATTTCTTGTACATAATCTGATTCACTATATACAGTACTTCACATGTCATAACCTGAATTCACTTGTACCAGAAAACCTTTTTCTTTTTCTCCATTGCCTTTCATTCCAGGAAAGTTCAAGACTTAACTTCCTAATTATTTTTCCTCTAGTCAATCTCATTATTTGTTTTCTAACCATTTGCTATTTTTTGCTGAATTTTCTTACGAAGCATATGAACTAAAGGATCTCAACATCCTTTTTGTCCTTTTTCTTTTCTAGCTGCTCAAAGTTGACTTTTGACCAAGTGTATGTATACTCCTATGAATGTAAGTTGGAAAGCGTTCAATAAGAGGCCTATGAGTTAGAATCATGTTGTTAGTGTTGCTACCAATAAAGTTTGAAAACCATACTGGTTGGTACTTCCTAATGTACCTACTACTGTGACATCCAGGTTCGAATCTTTCCTCCTAAGTTGTAATTGAAAAATAAAAAAGAATAGTTTTGAACTTTCCTATCGCAACCAGTGGTGGGGCCACCTTATGGCCAAGGTGGTCCCAAGACCACCTGACTTGAAAAAAAAATTATATATAATAATTTAAAATTTTATATTTATTTATTTTTTTAAAAAAATTTTGGGACCACTATGAATTTTTTTTATGTCAATAAAATTAAATTTTGATCCATAATTTGAGCAACTTAACAATATATTAGGGTCTTTCAATTAAAAAGGAAAAACTCAAAAAAAAAAATTTGAACTAAAATCTAAAAAAAAAAATTTATAATAAAACTACTACCGGCTGGGTAGTGACTTGATTCATTCGACTAAGCACACTGCCCAATACAACACAATTTGCAAGCTTTTATTATTTTTTATTACAGTATTATTTTTTCTCACTAGACATATATTACTTACTTCTCATTTTTAATTATTTTTTCTTGTTTATTCTTAACCACACACGTCCTCTGTCTCCTTGATTTTTACACTTCATACTTTTAAATTTTATCACATCTTTATCTTCACTTTTACATCTACATTTTACTTTTCTCCTCGTTTGTAACTTTTGTGACTTCTACTAGTATCAGTGTGGCAGTGCCTCTTCTCAAGTTTTGAGTCTCAAATTTCTCAATACGATTTTTTTTTTAACTGTACAAGTACCTTTGTTCATTTCATTTTTTTTTCCTTTTGAGGTTTTTTGGTTTACAGAATGCAAATTTGTTTTGGTTTTAAGAACAATTTGTTTTTTAAAGCACATACTTTATGCTGGCCGAATCTTGAATTTCGGCCGATATTTATTGAAACACCCGAAATAGACTGGAATAACCTGAAATTTTTTCTGAAGTGGAATAGGGTGGGTTACTGTTCTGGTTTGTTTACCGGCACGGTATTTTTCGGCCGTTACGGCCAGAACGGAATTGAATTAATAAAATTGCATCAAACCTAATTACATAAAGGCTAAAAAGAAATAATATTGTGTAATTTATGCTTTCTAAGGAACACTCTAAACAAAATTCCTGGAGCCGCCACTGATCGCAACTTCATGTAATACCAAAACCTTTATGGCTCTTTATATAGCTATCATTATCGAGAGGCATGACATGTGATTGTAAAACATGCATTTACAATCATCTAAATTATTATCTTAGTACATGCATAATAACACCAAACTCAGCACATTCATGTACAAAAAATTTGAAATAAGTGATACATCTTAGTGATCTTACAGATTCAAAATGTACAAAATTAACAAAGGGCTGTAAACAAACCGAGCCAAGTCAAGTATTAAACACAAGCTGAGCTCGTGCATGTTCATGAGCTATTTGTTTTTTTTTTTTTTTTTTTTTTTGAGAAGGATGCTCATGAGCTATTTGATTAACTTATTTATTTATTTTTTTTATATATAGTAAAATCAAGCTACTTGATGAACTTATTATTTTCTTATGTGTGTGTGTGTGTGTGTGTGTATATATATATATATCTAAAAGCTGAAATGTAGTATTTGTTGTTGTTATACTTCTATTGAGATATATCAGCAGCCACATCATCCACTTACTTCCAACTGTCTCTCTCTCTCTCTTAACTCTTTTCTTTTTATTAATTTTCTTAGCTTATTATTACACATTCTCAAACCTTTCCCCCTCCCTTTTACCCTTTCATCTTCTCACTACTAACTACCTTAATATCTCTCTTCTTCTATCCTTTAGTCTTCCTTTATTTTTGGCTCTTCTTATTCTCATCTTGGTATTATAAATTTTCAATCCTCTCTCACATTTGGGGCATAGTTTTCTTACACACAAAATGTTGTTTATCTCTCTCTTTCTCTAAATTTTTTTTTTCCCATTTTTTGATGGTCTTGATTTTGTATTAAGTGACTGCTATGGATTTGTTGTGCAAGAGAAATCATGGTACACTCCCAATCCTTTGTGATCATAATTTAGTGTATCAAACTTTTTTTTTTTCATATTTATCATTAATATTTGTTTGCAGCTCATTTGCATCAAGTCACATCATGTAATTCATGTTTGTGATTTCAGCCAATTTGATGTAGATATAGGAGTAAGGAATAAGTATACCACTAATGCTTGGGAAGCCTAAGTATACTACTGTTAATTGTCAATTACAATTGTTGTATATGTTAGCATTGTTATGTGTTGAGTTGAAGTAATGAACCTATATAGCTGGCCTAAATTGAACATGACCGTGCCAAATTTTAAGATGCATATCCTTTTGAGTTATCAAATATGCCTAGACCATATGAATTTCTAAGCTTTCTTTTTTTTTTTTTTCTTTGGTTGAGATTATGAGTTCCTTTCTAAAGTATTATTGATAATTGTGAATTGAAAAGTTTCATAATTATTTTCCTTCTTATATATATATATATATATATATATATAATTTTTTACATCCTATAATGTGGTTGATGTGATATGGCTAGCCTCGCATTACACTATAAAAAGTGCAAGCATATTTTCAATTATTGAATAATTAATGTTCTGTTGTAGGTTATTGAATTATTTCAGTCTAATATTATCAATGTAAGCTATTTTCAAAGCTTACTTTAAGTTGATGAATTTTTATGTTTTTTAGAACTTTACTTTAGATTGATGTGATTTAGTTTTGTATTTTTATGATGGTATTTTTTTTCTTTGATTTAATAGATGTCATCTTATTACATTATATAGATAGTATATAAAAATATATCTGTAAGGACGCAATTTGTAACTAACTCCCACAGTATGTAGGGAACCGGCCCAAAAAGCCCAATACAATGAAATTTATAGAGAGTGGGCTTGAAACCTAGGTTCTATGAATATTGGATAACATAATCAATAGGCTAGATCCACAATTCACATACAACTACACATTTATGTAGCAGAAAGTGTCTTCGGATGAGCGCCGAGAACGATTGCATCGCTTTCTTTTGCTCTAGAAATGGATTACAATTCAGAATGATGTGTACCGTTTTTCCTCTTCCCTTCTTCTTTTCTTTTTTATATCCCCTTTCTCTTTGCCTCCTTCTTCCACGTATGGCTCAAATCACTCATCCCAATAGTTGTCCCATCCACCGCTTTCTTGAAGTCTTCAAACAATAGCTGTAAGGTTGATCATCACTGTTCAGATGTCATTTCATCATTAATGTGGCCAGAGAGGTAGGTGCAAAGTCTTTAATGCGGTGGTAGCAGCTTTCAATAAGACATTTCCCATTCGTCCTTCCTTTTTATGTTCTTCTAGAGTATATCTTTATCCACCAGGCCTTCTGGAATTTCCTCCTAAACATCATGGCATATCATATGATCTTCACCTTAGTTAACCGAGGATATGCCCCTCCTCGGACCATTCTCATTAGCCTCTACCATAACAGTTTGTTTGTGGGCTTTTAAGTTCAGAATCTTATTACCACTAAACCCTCCTCGGACAAGTTAATACCCTCATATCAAGCCCAAGGCCCAAAAACATATTCTGACACTTCTGCCCTTACAATAGCCCCTCAAAAATTCATTTTACATCAATCCGAGGAGAAAAATAAAATTTTGAATCAACACCACAGCCTTCCCACGCTTCCTAAACCGTTACACATGAGAAAATCATCCCACTCCCTTTGAAACTGCTTCTGACGCCACGAAATCCACAACGTGCCCATTAATTGCTCCAAGTAACGCCTTGTCTCCAATGTCCAACGGTGAGATGCATATCCAACGATCCGGGTTTTTCCTCAAAATTTGAGCTGGATAATTCCCATCCAATGCCGCCCCCTAGACATAAAAAAAACGCCTAAGAAGTCACGATTCAACTCATTACTCCTGAAATCAATCAAATCCTAAGACTTACTCCTTTTCTTTTCTCTCAAGAAGTTCGTGAAGAATCGTCTACTTATTCTTGCAAGTTCTCATTCTTTCAAACTCTTTTTTCTCCTCGGCTGTGATCCTCGGCCATTAACTATACCCTTTTCCTTTCTACGTTTTTACTACTACTTCAACCAAATCGGTAGATTTAAATGTTTAGTTGATACCGACGCCTGTATGGAGGGTTTTCGAGCCAAATATTGCATCCCTCAGGAAGTGGGTTTAAGATATTGCCCTCTAGAAGCCATAGCTAATGATAGGAAAGAAGGAGAAGTTGTCATCCCCATAATTGCATTTTTAGAGGGTGGAATGACACTTCCTATGAAGAACGTTACTTGCGACTATTTGTTTAACCATAGATTATGTCCAAACCAGTGTACCCCCAACATGTTTAGAGTCTTAGGTTGTGTCGATGCCCTCAATGAGCAAATGGGCTTGAATCTCACATGGCTCGATGTTGTCTGATTGTATGAGTGTCATAAGCTTAAGGGCGTGGGGTACTATCTTAAATCTAGGTTTAACATTATTAGACTCATATCATGTCTCCCCAAATCTAACAAAGGCATGAAGGACGACTACTTAATCGCCTCCGGGATGTGGTATGACGGCCCTCATTGCCCAGTCACTGAAGGAACACCAGGTGTGATTCCATAGGATTTAGGTCCCTTGGAATGGGGTCTAGCTTTTCTAACTTTATTACTTAGAGTCAAATTGTACTTTGCTTTTTTCATTATCAAACATTTATGATTGATTCTAACCATGTTTATCTCCTCGGATACATCTGCAGATAAACAGCACATGAGACCTCGTCTGAGCCTAATTAGTGTCGTTGACCTCAATAGAGTTTTAAGATCTGAGGTTTTTGTGAGTGAAGACCTGCAGGTGAGAGCAGCCCATACTATTTTAGGATACGAACTGCTATCGGCTACCTTCCAAGAGATTGGCAACACGATCATCACGGGCGACCGGAGACGTAAAAGGATAGACGTCTCCAAACTGGATTTTCTTGCTCCACACGATTTGCAAGACGACCCTTTTGTCATTCTATACATACGCCTAATAAAAGTAGTTCCTCCCTCAGTGCAACCTGAGGCAACCTCTGTTCGACAAGAGCTCACATCTCCTCACCTGTCCCTCAAGGAAGAAATTGACCAATTCCTCCTTGAGGAAGTAGAGAAACCTTTAGAAGGTCACATTGTCAATATCTTGGACGAAGAAAACGACTCTACCGAGGGCTCTAGTATCAAAGGCCTCATCGTGGCGCATGTAGATAGTAGGGCTAAAGAAGAAGAAGAAGAAATGTCTAAAGAAATAGGGACAGGCTTGAGGACCCTCCTCGGCAAGAAGGGCAAACAGATCACTGCCAAAGGTGCTTTAGGGTCCCAGCTCTCGGTCAATCTTCCACCTGCTCCTCCACCACCAAGCTTCGTTCACCCTGACCTTAACCTCAAAAAGAAAAAAAGAATGGAAGAGGCTGAGGAAGTGGAGCTGGCCCGACAAAAAAAGCAGAAGCAACAGAAGACTGAAAAGGGCCACACACGTGCTTCCTCTGTGGAGAGCAGGGAGAGTTATGATCTAGCCGAGGTTTGCCGAGCCTCATCTCATTGGTCTCCTCCTTTGGAATTGGATGGTGCTCCTATTACTCTCCATTCCAATTCAAAGGAATTCCAAAAAGGGCACGCTCACTACCTCACTAAAACCTTGGAAAAACCCATCATTTTGCCGAAGGACATGGACACCCTGGAGAAGATGAGCCAACCACAACTCTTCCTCTCCCTAAAAAGGGATCTAGTTCTGGTACATGTCATCTAACTATCCCCACTTTGCTATTTTCACTATCCTTTAATATAAACTTTGTCATACGTACCTTTCTATCATTTTTGCCATAATGCACTTATTCACCATCTCTGAGCAGGCCGTCCAAGAGGTTTCTGTAGCCGAGAAGTGGGTAGAAGACGCTCGGAAAAAGGCTAAGGCTGAATTTAATGTCAGAGTCGAGAATGAGAAAGCCTTGGGCCATGCTGAGAAGGAGAAAAATGATCTGGCCACTAAATTGGCAGAAGAGACGAATAACTGAAAGAGTACCAAGGTCGGACTCAAAACTGTTGAGGCTCAAGTGGAGGGGCAGCGCAAACTGCTGCACCAAAAAGAACAAGATCTGTCCATAGCTGAGCAAGAAATTTTGGACTTGAAGAAAGAGCTTGCTCAGGCTAAGGAAGCAGCCCAGATCACCAAAAAGACTGCGGAAGCTGCTTCAATGGCTTCCTACAATAAGGGCGTCAAGGAAACTGAGACTCGGCTAGCAGAAGAGCTAGCTGAAGTATGTAGGGAGTATTGCCAATTAGTATAGGCGGAAGCCCTTAATGTGGCAGGAAACCTTTCTACTTCGGAGTGGAGGAAAGCTGAAAAAATATGGTACCCTTCAGATATCCGCTAGATTGAAGCTATCCCCCTTCCTCCAGCTGTCCCTGAGCAAGTTCTTCTCACACAACCCTCCACCACACAAGGCTCTCTTCTTCCTTTGGACACATCTGAAGGTCCCAACAAAGCTGGGGATCAAGGAGAGCAGACTGGGAATAAAAGCCAAGGAAAAGAAGCCATGACTCAGTCCGAGGCTAGCGCTCCTATCACACCCATTACCATCAAAGAAGCGCCTCCCAAGTCAAAAGGAGCTAAGTCCAAATTGAAAAGAGTTGAGGACAAAACAAAAGAAGATATTCCACCAAATCCTAAGAAATAGGCTAGGATATCCTTTGCCCTATGCCCCTGCTTGTAATCTTGCCTATGTATTTTTTTTATTATTTTTTTCTTAAAACAATGTAATCATGCATATTTGTAATGACAAATTCTAGATTATGATTTCAAATTGCTCACAAGTTTCTCTTATTATGATATTTAACTCTTTATCTTAACATAACTTGCAATACATGCAATCTGACAAAATTCCTTCAATGAATAACTCATATGTTAAAATTATGTTGTCCATGTGCAACAGCAAACAGCTATACACATAAAAATATACATATACCCCAAAGGAGATAAATATGGTCCAAGAGCTGGGACATAGCCACGTCTCCATTTGATTATTAAAAGAGGATGAACGGAAAGGTTAACTTCTCTAAATATCAATTTCCACAAGGTATGTGGTCCAAAATCTAAGACATCGCAATAGCTCTGTTCAATTTTATTTGAAGTGTTAATTTTTCCCCAAGCAGATGGTCCAAGGACCAGACGTAACTAAGGTTCTGTTTAATAATTAACAAAATATCAATTTTCACGAGGTATGTGGTCCGAGGAGCCAAACATGACCAAGTTTTTGTTTGATACTTAGAAAAATGAACTGAAATGTTAATTTCTCCAAAGTAGGTGGTCCGAGGACTAGACATAACTAAGGTTTTGTTTAACAATTAACAAAATATCAATTTTCACGAGGTATATGGTCCGAGGAGCCAAGCATGACCAAGGTTCTGTTCGATACTTAGAAAAATGAACTGAAATATTAATTTTTCCAAAGTAGGCGGTCCGAGGACCAGACGTAACTAAGATTCTGCTTAACAATTAACAAAATATCAATTTTCACAAGGTATGTGGTCTGAGGAGCCAAGCATGACCAAGTTTCTGTTTGATACTTAATAAAACTAGCAATTAATGCAACATAATTGTAACAGAACAATAATAGCAAGAATGCCTTTTATTAATAATAGTACATTCGCAGGTTATTTACATTCCAGGGGCATTGTATAACCTTTTCATCTAAATCAGCAAGATAATATGCCCCTATGCCAGCTATTGAAATAATACAGTAAGGTCCTTCCAAATTAGGTCCTAATTTTCCCCAGGCTAGGTTCTTGGCAGTACCCAGGACCTTCCTTAACACTAAATCTCCAGGGGCCAGTGGTCGTAACTTCACATGAGAATATCCCTGTTTGAGTTTTTGCTAAGAGTAAGCTAGCCGAACCATAGCATTCTTTCGCCGTTCTTCAACTAGGTCTAAGCTTTTTTCCAATAGGCTATCATTACTGCTTAGAATGAAGGAGCTTGTTCTCAATGTTGGAAACCCAGTTTCCAGAGGAATTACAGCTTCAGCTCCATAAGTCAAAGAAAAGGGTGTCTCTCTAGTGGATCTTCGAGGTGTAGTTCGATATGTTCACAAAACATGTGGCAATTCTTCCACCCACCTCCCTTTAGCATCGTCCAGTCTCTTTTTGAGCCCACTGACTATAACTTTGTTTACTGCCTCGGCCTGCCCATTTACTTGCAGATAAGTTGGAGTGGCATACCTGTTCGTGATGTCTAGATCACAAAAATATCTTCTGAAGGCCTTACTATCAAATTGTAGGCCTTACTATCAAATTGTAGGCCATTGTCTGAAATAAGAGTACAAGGAATTCCAAACCTGGTAACAATATTTTTTCAGAAAAACTTCTTCGCATCCACATCCCTACTATTTGACAATGGCTCAGCTTCCACCCACTTTGTGAAATAATCTGTTCCATCGAGCAACCATCTCCTATTCCCTAATGCTTTCAAGAAAGGCCCTACAATGTCCAAGCCCTATTGAGCAAATGGCTAAAGACTAGACAAAGGATTAAGGACACCTCCTGGTTGATGGATGTTAGGAGTGTACCTCTGACACTAGTCACATTTTTTTGCATAATCTTGTATCTCTCTCTGCATGTTGGGCCACCAATACCCCTAGGTAAGAGCTCTATGAGCTAAAGACCTTCCTCTTGTATGGCTTCCACAAATCCCTTCATGCAACTCTTTCAAAAGTAATTTCGTCGCTTCTGGGTGTATACACAGCAAGTATGGTCTCGAAAAGGAGCATTTGTACAACCTCTAATCCTCAGATAACCAAAATCGAGGTGTCTTTCTACGTTTTATCCGCCTCAAACTTATCCTCGGGCAAGACATCACTTTTAAGGAAGGACACTATAGGATCCATCCAACTGATTCCTACTCTTATTTGATGAACCCTAATGGTATCAACATCCATCCCAAAGGGCTTACACAAGTCTTCAATAAGGATGACCCAAGGTAGGCCTTGTGCCGAGGACATTGCGAGGGTAGCCAGGGAATCAATGTGGGTATCCATACTTTTGGAGACATGCAACAAAGTAAAAGATTCAAACTTCGATTGTAAATACCTGACTCGGGCTAAATACTCTTGTATTCTTGAATCTCTAGTCTCTAGCGTCCCTCTTACTTGGCCCATAACTAACTGTGAATCCAAGAACATTTGCACCATTCTCCCTCCCATTTTCTGAACCATATCCATTCCGACCAGTAAAGCTTTATATTCTGCTTCATTGTTAATGGCCGAGAATCCCAATCTCAAGGACTTCTCAAAGGTAAGCCCCTCAGGAGACACCAGGACTAATCCTACACCCGATCCTCTTCGATTTGCCGCCCCGTCAACATACGTTTTCCATGCCAAAGGCTCCTTGCACAAAATTGTACCAACTGATTTTTCATCCATGTATAACCTCTTAACATTCTCTTCTAATGAAGGCTCGGCGAACTCTGCGACCAAATCAGCAAGCACTTGACCTTTTACGGAAGTATGAGGCATATACTTGATGTCAAAAGCCCCTAAGATGGTGCCCCACTTAGCAATCCTGCTCGTGTAATCAACACTTCGAAGTATAGACTTAAGAGGAAGTTGGGTTAGAACCATAATAGTATGAGATTAAAAATAATGGGGAAGCTTACGAGTGGCATGCACCACAACTAGGATAGCCTTTTCCAATGACAAATAATTGACCTCGTCCTCATGTAAATATTTGCTTATGTAATAAACTGGCATCCGTACGTTGTTATCAACCCATATTAGAACTAAACTAACAGTATGGTCAGCCAACGCAATATATGCGAATAGAACTTCATCAACGTCTGACCGCGACATAATGGGTGGTCGCGAAAGTTACTCCTTAAGCTATTGAAATGCTAAAGCACATTCCCCAGTCCATTCGAACCCCTTCCACTTGTTCAACAAACAGAAGAAAGGATTGCACCTATCTGCGGACCGAGAAATAAACCGGTTGAGGGCAGCAGTCATTCCTGTTAACCTCTGAACTTCTTTAAGGTTCCGAGGTGGTTGTAAGCTATTAATTGCCTTGACCTGTGCAGGATTAACTTCAATTCCCCTATGGATTACCATATAACCCAGGAACTTACCAAATCCCACCCCAAAAGAACACTTGGAAGCATTAAGGGGTAACTTGTATTTCCTTAGCATTTGAAAAGTACCATTCAAATCTGATATATGCAGGGAAACCGTCTTGCTTTTCACGACCATGTCATCTACATATACTTCAACAGTTTTTCTTAACCGTGGTTCAAACATTCTGGTCATCATCCTTTGATAAGTAGTCCTTGCATTCTTCAAACCAAAAGGCATCACCTTGTAATGATAGTTCCCTGTAAGAGTAACAATGGTTGTTTTCTCCTGATCACCCAAAGCTAAGGGTATCTAATGATAACCTTGAAAAGCATAAAAAAACTCATCTGAGGATGCCCAACAGTAGCGTCCACCAATCAATCTATGCGAGGCATTGGAAATGGATCTTTAGGGCAAGCCTTGTTCAAATCCGTGAAATCTATGCATACCCTCCACTTCCTATTTTTCTTCTTCACTACCATTGTATGAGCCAACCATTTTGGATAAAACACTTCTTTAATTGCACCAACCTTCTTAAGTTTGAATACTTCTTCCTTGACAGCCTCAGCATGCTCTTTAGATGAGCCCCGAGGTGGTTGCTTCCTTGACACCACCACTAGATTCACATTTAAATGGTGACAGATGAAATTTGGATCAACCCCCTGGGCCTCATAAGCATTCCACGCAAATATGTTTAGATTCTCTTTCAAAAACACAACCAACTCCGCCTTTTCTTGAGAGGGTAACTGAATTCCCACCTGAAAGAACTTCTCAGGGTCGTCGTCGATAAAAACCTTCTCTAGCTCCTCACATGTGGGTTCCTGTACTTTTGCCACCTTGGGTGTGGTCAAAGACAGTGATTGCTATGAGCCCCCCTCAGCTGAGGCCGATGACTCCTACCTAGGCCGATGTAGAATTTTACCTGGCCATGGGCTGACTCCCGGCTATCTCCTCAATTTGATCTCAAGAAGGAAATTTTACCTTTAAATGCAGAGTTGAAGAGATCGTATCTAAGGCATGAAGCCAAAGTCTTGCAACAATGGCCATATAGGGAGAATATTCGTCTACCACAATGAAATCCACTTCTACAACCTTAGAACCTAACTGGACAGGCAATCTAATTTGGCCCATTGGTATAACAGCCTTCCCTTCAAAACTGATCAGCGGTGAATCATAAGACTTCAAATCCTCCCGCCTTAATTTCAGCCCCTTGTACAAATTTGGATACATAATATCCGCACCACTGCCCTGGTCCACCATTACCCTCTCTACGTCGTAATCCCCTATCCTCAACATGACCACCAATGCATCATCATGAGATTGGATAGTTCCGATCTTATCTTCTTCCGAGAAGCTCAGAATATGACGAGAACTAGTCCTACCTGGTGCAGCAAAAATAACATTTATCATGCCCAAAAAAGGTCTCAAAACATTGTTACCCTGATTTACTGAACCAGAATGATCTCCCTGCCTATTAGGCCGATACAGAAACTGCTTTAACCTTCCTTCCTTAACTAACTGCTCCAAATGACCCTACAGGGTCCTGCAATTCTTAGTGGTATGAGCCCTCTCTTGATAATAATGGTAATGGAGGTTCTATTTGCGTTTTGTAGGGTCCCTTGCCATCTTGTTAGGCCACCTGAAGTATGGTTAATGCCAGAATTTCTCCAACACCTGTTGCATAGGTTCCTGGAATAAAGTATTAACTACCTGCTGAGGGGGGATTGAACCAGGTTGCCCAACAAAATCTCTCCTGATCCTGTTGTTATTATATATGTCCGACCTGAAATCCCTCCTCTAAGGGATAACCTTCGCTTTCCCCTTGCTTTGCTGTTGATCTTCCTCAACCCGTTTATATTCATCAATGTGGTCCATGAGCCGACGTACAATCCTTACTAGCTTTTTGGTCAGAGATTTCCTTAAATCGTGCTCAGTTGAAAAGCCGACTTTGAAAGTGTTGATCACCACTTCATCAAAATCACCATCAATCTCATTAAACATCTCCTAGTATCTGTCGGAGAATGTTTTCAGGGTCTCCACTTCCCTCATGGCCATGGACAATAATGAATCTAGAGGCTGAGGAACTCTACTGCAAGTGATGAAACGAGACCCGAAAGCCCTAGTGAGTTCCATGTAGGAATTGATAGAATCTGTATTCAAGCCATTAAACCACCTCATCACAACAGGTCCCAGACTAGAAGGAAAGACTTTGCACATTAATGTTTCATTTTTAGAGTGTACTACCATCCTTTGATTGAAATGACTCACGTACTCCACCGGGTCTGTTCGTCCATTGTACATGGTAAACGTGGGCTGAGTGAATCGCCGTGGAAGCTTCCCCTTCTCCACTCTGCTTGTGAATGGCGACTTAGAAAGCTGATGCAAGGCCTTGCTCATGGCACTGCCCTCCCATTCTCTTTCATGCTCCAAACGTACAAAATGTTCCTCATGCTAGAACCCCATCGACTTTGCATGGTGTGAACCTGAATCTACCATAATGATACACACTCTAGAACACAAGATTTTCCACAGACGACGCCAATTGTAAGGACGCAATTTGTAACTGACTCCCACAGTATGAAGGGAACCAGCCCAAAAAGTCCAATACAATGAAATTTATAGAGAGTGAGCTTGAAACCTAGGTTCTATGGATATTGGATAACATAATCAATAGGCTAGATCCACAATTCACATACTACTAGACATTTATGTAGCAGAAAGTGTCTTCGGACGAACGCCAAGAACGATTGCATTGCTTTCTTTTGCTCTAGAAATGGATTACAATTCAGAGTGATGTGTACCGTTTTTCCTCTTCCTTCTTCTTTTCTTTTTTATATCCCCTTTCTTTTTGCCTCCTTCTTCCACGTATGACTTAAATCACTCATCCTGATACTTGTCCTATCCACCGCCTTCTTGAAGTCTTTAAACAATAGCTGTAAGGCTGATCACTACTGTTCAGATGTCATTTCATCATTAATGTGGCCAGAGAGGTAGGTGCAAAGTCTTTAATGCGGTAGTAGCAGCTTTCTATAAGATATTTCCCACTCATCCTTCCTTTTTGTGTTCTTCTGAAGTATATCTTTATCCACCAGGCCTTTTGGAATTTCCTCCTAAACATCATGGCGTATCATATGATCTTTACCTTAGTTAGCTGAGGACATGCCTCTCCTCAGACCATTCACACTAGCCTCTACCATAATAGTTTGCTTGTGGGCTTTTAAGTTCGGAATCTTATTACCACTAAACCCTACTCGGACAAGTTAATACCCTCGGATCAAGCTCAAGGCCCCAAAACATATTCTAACACTTCTGCCCTCACAATATCATTATTATATTATATAGCATGACTTGAATAATTTGATGTTTATTACTCTATTTTATATTTTTACTCTTTTTGTTCTTATCTTATTTTTTATAAATTTGTTTCTCTCTCACTCTCTTGATTTTTTATTCTTTCTTGCAATTGTACTTTAGGTTGACGAAGCATTGTATTTTTTATAACTTTATTTTGGGTTAATACGTTTTAGTGTTATATTTTCGAGTTTTCCATCGCAATTAATCTCTCTCCCTCTTATAGTTTTGGTTTAATTTTTGTTTGAGTTACTTAGTTATTTTGTAAATGAGAATTTGAATTTATATAAAAATAAATAAAAAGTCTTGGCTATGCATTTGAATGTGTCTATCAATTATTTAAGTAACATTAAGTGCAATTCTGTTATGATCTTTTATTATCATAATAATCTTCTTTAAGAGAATGAGAAATTTGAATGATTTATTCAAACTTAAAAATTTTAATCACACAAGAAAAAAAAGAAAAAGAAAAACATATTGCACTATAACATAATTTCGAATAATATGGACCACCTCATAAAGGAATAATATCAATTAAACACAACCCAAAATAGTAGAATGATATATTGGTAAAGTTAGAAAGATGAAATTATTTTAGAAATTGTTTAATTTTTAGGGAGAACAAAATTATCTTCAACAAAATTTTAAAAAAAATTATATTTTATACAATGATTATAAAATAATTATCTATTCCTACGCATTACGTTGATCTGTGATTAGTACATAGTAAAATCATGACTAAAACATTATACCTCTTCACAAATCTATGAATTTTCCTACAAATGGATTATTTATGTTATTTAAGAGTGGTTTTGCCTTGTACACAAATTCAATCTTCTAAAGGACCCTTCCGATGAGTTAACATTCCTTGTCATCGCACTTTTTGGCCCTACGAATAGTTTGGCTTTTACTAGAGTGAGACTAGGAGTTGCTTTGAACAAGAGGAGAAGGTGAGTGGGTTGTTGTTGCCAATCCAGAGAATTTGAAATTCATGGATGTTGCACATTTTAATAATTAAATATATGCACTTTGTGACAATGGCAAGCTGGTTCTTTTTCCTTTTTCTTTTCTTTTTTTTTTTTTTCTTTTTTTTTTTTTTTGGTGTGGTATAAAATGGCAAGCTGGTTCACTTTGAACCTGATGCTCCTTTGGCAGATATGATCCAAGTGATTGCTGACCATCCACAAGATGTAGGGGCACACCGAAAAATTTATTTGGTAGAGTCATCGGGAAATCTTTATGGGGTTTTTCGTAACGGATTTCTTATTTCCATAATCTTTATGTCCAAGTGTCGATATTATCACAAGCTCTTTCAAAAAATTCAAACTCTAACTTTTTAATTTGTGTTATGTTATGTTTTGATGGTAAAAGTTTTTTTTTTAAAACCGAAAAGCCAAAGGTGGGTAACAAAGATCTAACGGAGCTAAATATAGGTGAACAAAGTGTTAAGTTTTAAACCACAGATAAAAATCACACCCCTAATTAAGCATCTTGATATGGGGTACGTATATATGGATTATCATGAAATAAGTCGCATAAAACCCATGTTTAAATTGTAGGAAAATTTGAACTAGTTATATTCATTGAATTGAGCACATCCCAATCTGATCAGCTTCTGGTTAGAGTAGAATTGGCCTGTAATATTCCGGGCAACTTTGGGAAATTTAGTCCTTCTCTAAACAGCGAAAGCTTTTCTAACAACAGCTTCTTTGGAGAACTGCCACCTGAATTGTGTAGTGCTTCAGTCTTCAAAATTTCAGTGTATAGTAACTTCATAGGGCCATTGCCTGAGTGGTTGAGAAATTGTTCCCTACTAGAGAGAGTGCGATTTGATGGGAACAACTTCAATGGCAACATCACAAATGCATTTGGGGTTCATCCAAATCTTTATTTCATTTCTCTTAATGACAATCAATTTATTGGCATTATCTCACCGCAGTGGGCAGAATGTGGATCTCTAACCAATTTAGAGATGGGGAGGAACAAAATTTTGGGGTGGAATCCCACGTGAGCTTGGGAGGTTGCCTCAATTGCACTCTTTAATCCTTGACTCAAAAGAATTGTCTGGGCAAATTCCAAGTGCATTGGGAAATCTAAGCTTGTTTGAGCTCAATCTGAGCAAGAATCTTCTGACAGGAGAGATTCCTCAGCGCCTAGGCAGTTTGGTTCAGCTTGAGGAACTTGATTTGTCTGAGAACAAATTAACTGGGAACATACCAAAAGAGCTTGGGAATTGTGGGAGATTATTGAGCTTGGACTTGAGCAACAATAACCTATTGGATGAAATACCATCTGAACTTGGTGATTTAATTGCATTGAACGTCTTGTTAGACCTCAGCAGCAATGCACTCTCAGGAACAATTCCTTCAAACCTGGCAAAGCTTACGTCATTGGAAAGTCCAAACATTTCACATAACCAGCTCTCAGGGGAGATCCCGGCATTATTTTCGAAGAGGCAACTGCAAATGCATACCTCAGAAACTCAGGTCTGTGTGGAAATGCAGCAGGACCAAGTACTTGTTACACACATTCCACAAAGCAAAAGCATTCTAATACACTTCTAATTGCTGTCCTCATTCCGGTTTGTGGCCTTTTATTGCTTGCAATTGTTGTTGCTGTATTCATAATATTTTACGAAAGCCAAATAGAAGAATTGGATAGACTGATGGGAACTCCGAGTCATTGAAATGGGAAAGAGAAGGTAAATTCACATTTGGGGATCTTGTGAAGGCCACTGAGGACTTCAATGAGAAGTACTGCATTGGAAAAGGTGGATTTGGAACCATTTACAGAGCAGCATTGGCAACAGGTCGGAAGGGAAAGTGGAGCTGAACTGGGATACAAGGGTGAGAATTGTGCAAGGTGTGGATCATGCAGTTGCTTACTTGCACCATGATTGCTCTCCACCAATTGTGCACCGACACATAACTGTGAATTATTGCTCGAGTCTGAGTTTGAGCCACGACTCTAAGACTTTGGCGTTGCAAGATTGTTGAACCCAGATAAGAGAAACTGGACAACAATTGCTGGTTCTTATGGCTACATGGCTCCAGGTAAGCAAACAATCTAACTTCTAGAATCTAAATAATTATTCTGGCCTAAAAATGTTTCCCTTAATGAAAAGAAGGCTTCCCATATTAGTAACTTTTTTCATATCCTGTTACCAAATAATTGTTTTCTTGTAAATTTGTCAACATTGATTAGTTTGGTAGATGTTTTGGTGACAATGTTTCATTAGATTATATTGAATTTGTTTTATAATTGTGCAGAACTTGCGCTTACAATGCGATTAACAAATAAATGTGACGTTTATAGCTTTAGAGTGGTACCCAAGAGAGCTCCTATCTTCCTTTTCATTTAAATCGAGAACAGTGGCATCAATTTCAGACAGTGCAGAAATTCTATTAAAGGATGTGCTAGACCAAGGACTTCCACCACCTACAGGCCAAATAGCAGAGGAGGTGGTGTTTCTAGTGACAATAGCCTTAGCATGTGTGCGTGACTCTCCAGAGGCAAGACCCACATGCGTTTTGTGGCACAAGAACTATCAGCTCAAATCCAAGCTTGCCTATCTGACCAATTAGACATGATAACCATTAGCAAGCTTTCAGGCCTTCAGAAATAGTACAAATTGGCACCAGAAGTTGAGTAGTGATTAGTGTTTGGTAAAGGTATTGCCAGGCCTGTTATGTATTGTACAATATTTTTGGTCCCATCCCATGCAGTAACTAGTAAATGAGAATGTTGGATCTTGATGTCCCAAGAAAAACAATCTTTTTATTTTATTTTTTTTTGTTAGGACATATGTAGTTCAAGTCTGTGAACATATGTCGCTATTTTTTGTAATTGGCATATCCTTTGACAAAACGCACTTTACTTGTATTTGGGTAAATCTAAGTAGGTTTAAGATGATCATTACAAGTGGTTAAATTGAAGACATGAAGATTACTCAAGAACTGTTCAAGAAAAAGTGCAAACTGTAGGTCTCGATACCTCCTCGACAGAAGCTCGATCTGTCGAGATTCATTAAAGCTCGACAGATGCCCCGATCGATCGAGCTTACGGGTTTCAGATTATAGCCAGCAACGTTTTTATTCTAAAAGGCTAATTGTTTATAGGTTTGTATAATTCTTATTGGACTAGAAAAACTCAAGGTTTGTGTAAACCTATTTGGAATAGGAGAGCCCATTAAGCTCCTATTTAAAAGGAGATGGAAAAAGAAAAACCTAACCATAGAGAGCTTCATAAGGTTTTCTTTTTGAAACCCTAGCCTCCTCCTACAGAAGAAAGAGTTCTTGCTGCGTTTCTTGTACGCCTTAGGGTTTTGTAACCAAGCAAAGTCTCTTGCACCAACATTGAAGATCTTATTGGTGTTTCTATGTGAAGTTGCTGCAAATCAACTACAACAATCAAAGGGTTGTTGTGGAGTTAGTCACGTACTTGGATTCGTGCAAAGGAGTAAGACGCGTACTGGGATCCGCGCATCACATTGGTTAGTCACGTACTTGGGAGCCGTGCATTGAACTGGAGAAACTGTCACTACAGAACAAGTCCAATTGGGTATTGGGGTAAGAGTTCAACTGTAGGTTGGTGAGGTACTGGGATTCCTTACTTGTAACTGCTTGTTGTGATAATAGTGGAGTTTCGGGAGTGGTGACCTTAAATCACCCGGTGGGGTTTTTGCCTTAGGGTTTTCCCCATTCGTGAACAAATCACCGTGTTATTTATTTTCCGCATCTTAACTTAGTTTCGGTGATTTGTTTGTGCTGCCACGTAAATGTGCATGTTAATTTGATTAATTAATAACTAGGCTAATTTAATTAATCTAAATTATCACAAGGGGTCAACGCGTTTGTGGCCTGTCATTTTTCCTTTCATTTCTTTTGAATATATGCAGGGGTCACCCCAGGTTGAGCACCAGTGAAGTTAATATAGATATTTTTGTCATTCGAGATACCTGTTTATAGTTTTTATATCTTTTTTATTATACACAAACACATATACATAGTTCTTCATGTAAAGAACCTAATTTTCACTATATACACTACTTCACCTACCATAACCTGCCAGATTTTTCTTTAACCCCTTATGTTTCCTTCCTGGAAAATTGATGACTTGCTAACCATTTTCCCTCTAGTCAATCTCATTATTTGTTTGGCTTCTGGTTAATCTTAGCCAGCTTCCCACGATGCTTCTTGAAAAGCATGCACAAGTCAACATGGCTGTGAATGGGACACCTCATGGTTACTGGGCAGAAACAAGCCAATATGGCTGTGGCCTGTGGGTGGGACAGGCTAAAAGGCTCAAAGAACAATGGACAAACTTTCTCTCTAAACTAGTTTGGTGATATCTTATCATTTCTATTTATTCCCCATTTACTTTCAATACATTCAAATCAAGGGGAGAGATCTATTTCCCTCTTATTTTTTAAAACATCTGAATAAGGAGAGGTATACTGGGTTACAATTCCCCTCCCCTCTTCTCTATGCTTCTCATATCTCATACCTTCTACTCTACTGGACTCTACCTCCAAACTTCAAACTGAAACATCTTCGATTCCACTCTCATATACCTCCAAACTTACAAACATCGTAAACAAATATGCATAGCTTCATTAAAAGGCAATCCACGTAGGTTGTATCCAAGGTTTCTGAACCTTGTAATGCTCGTGAGGCAGTGTTCAAGAATAAAGAATGGAAATCCATATGACTTGGGAAGTTGCCAGAAAATACCTTAAATAGATGTACTTATTAGATACTCAGTTTTCTTCTCTTGATTAGTCTGGGTACATCCCTAAATAATTTGCTTTTCCTCTAATTAATTAACAACACAGTACCAGAGTATTCAAATGGAGAGGATTCCTGCACCACAACAACAGCAGATGTTGTAGCAGCAGTGTTTCTCTTTTGGTCCAACACCAAGTAGAAATATAGTTCCCGGCAGTGGCAATGAAGAAGTCAACCTGTGACTTATGAGAGACGTGTCTGTGATCACATTACATGCATTAAGCACTAAACATCCATGCAATGCACACCCATAAATTTTGACACCAATAGAATCAACAAAACTAACAATGCACTTAAAGACAGTAAATTAAAATCACAGGATTTGGGGCACAAAAGGTTGAAGTCAAATATGCAGCAATACAGCAGGAGACACCAGCCATTTACAGAAGTTCAATTCAAGAATGCTACCAATTTCTCTATTTGGTTTGAGGCTTAGAACATGACTTGTTAAGAGAATTCAAAATTTTCCAAATTCTCCATTAATTCTTACAATACACATAGTGTAGGTTAGCATAATAGTGAATTCACTGGGTGCATAGCACTTTGTGCCTTGAGCGCATGACAAGTGCCATAAGCAACAGATATATGATATAATCATCTTGGGATCAAGCTAAGAGATTCATAACACTTAAAACAGGATACAATCAAATACCAAAGCCATCATAATTACTCATCCCCTCTGTAACAGAGAGACTCCTATTTCAAAATCCTTCTTTTTTGGGATGGCAAGGAAAGGGAATATGTTGAACAGAAGGAGTGATGAGTGTGTGACTTTGGAATTGACGAACTATGTCACAGCTAGAAATTTCAGATTTTTTTCCTTGGAGATCATAATCAATTAAAAAATGCTAACCAACTTTAAATTATTGAAGACATTAAACTGTAAGTCAAAATGTTATAACTGTTCCATCCCACATACCTTCTCCGATTAAATTTCTACATCCAGAAGATCCATCTTACCTTGATACACATCCAACAATTGAGGAACATTGGCCTGAATTTAATCACAAACTTTTCAAAAAAGCACTTCTCGCTAGGTAGTAATAAGGTTGCTGAGGAGAACTTATTCCTGATCAAATCCTTGGCTAACAAAAGTTGAACAACTGAACACCTAGGGATAATCCTCTTCTCCAAGGTTAAACCTAGAACTGAAGGATTTTTAGCAATGTCTGCTGACGGGCACCCCATTTTGTTTACAAGGAAGTCCATTGTTTTTGTGATTTTCTTTTCTGATAAAAGCACACAATTTGGATACCTTCAAAATGCTAACAGAGCTACATCCTTGGACCAACCCCACCTCTTATAAACTTCCAATTTAGATTCCCACATTGGCTTCTTCATCTTCAAAATCACCTGGATTGCTAGGACAAATACCGATTTCGAAGGATCAAATTCTATTTCCTTAACCTCATGGACAGCCTTAACAAACTAGGCATGTTTAACGAACGCAATACCCGGAAAATTAGTCACCAAAAAAGAGATGGCTGATTCAGATACTCCAAATTCTCTCAAAAGTGCAATATTTGGAACCATATTATTAGTTACATCAAATAGAAAAGAAAGTTGTGACCGCTTCAAAGCAGTAATAACTTTCTCGTCCAGCACAAGTACACTCTTGAGGAAATTATAGCAGGGGATAAGATGGTTCTCTAAACTCCTAACCAATAGTAAAGGACTTGAAGTGAGAATCCTAGTGAGGCCAGAGCTTGAAATCCCTACCTTCGAAAGGAAAAACTCAATTTTGGGCAAAAGGGTCTTCCCAGGATCAGATAAAAGCAACATTGGGTGCGTTCTGACAAGTTTGGCGATTTGGGTATTGGTAAACCCATGCTCTTTGAGAAGACTAAGCACTGGGTCTGGTCTATCTGGGTTTCCCAATTGTACCTTCTGTGATGCTAAAATAGCAGATTTTGAGGACAACACAAGAGTTTATGAGGAAAGACACTGTAAAAGAATGTTTTTCTTGTTGCTGTTTTTGGTGTTTTGATTCAGACAAACCTGTTGATGCATACGATTTCACAATATAGAAAGCATTTTGCTGAAGAAAACCCAGTTGGGTCATCCTATGTTTGAGCAATAGTAGCTGTCTGAACGAGTGAAAGCTAAACATAATTGACTCACCAAGTTTGCCTCAGACAAATGGGTTGGTCATCTGAATAATTCTTCAGCGAGTAAATTCCCGTCCCAATTTTTTGGGTTTACTTTTTATTTATTTATTATTATTATTATTATTATTATTATTATTAATTTCTTTTAGGGTTTACAAGGAGTCTAGGACAAGGATTATGTTATGGAGGCCCTCCTTATCATAATAATAACTAGTCGTTAATTCATACTATGCATGATAACTTACTATTTGTGAAGTAGATTAAAATAATTTTATAAAAATTTTTAGAAATTACACCATTGCATGATTTGCTCTTTGTATGACTTCAATTTGTGTTACAATTTGATGAAGAAGTCATTACTTGAACATGCAATGGCTTATAAAAAATTTGTCAAACAGTTTTAGATACTGTAAAAAAAAAATCAAAAATAAAAAATAAAAAATTCATATATTAAAATTTTTAAAAGACCAAAAAATATTAAAGGATTAGATGATTCATTACTTAGAAAATTATTGAAACAAAACAAAATATATACAATTAAACAATAGAGATATATAAGAGAAAGATGAGTTACATTTGAAAGAATAATTTCAATTATTGCAAACCTTTTTATCTTGTAAAAAACGACTAAAGAGAGCTTGTTGATTCATGTACGAAAATTACTTTTTAAAAAATACATGAAAAACCGTAAAATAAATTTTTTTTTTTTAATAAAGTAGAGGAGAAGAAAACAGCATAATTAGAGCTTATACCTCTACTTGGCTTTTAAAAAAAAAAAAAAAAATTTGAGGTTTGTTTTGCTTTTATAGTATCCATGATTAACTTCCCAAATTTTGAGATAAATTATCAATATTTTGAGTTTGAGTTCAAGTTGAACTTGTTAGAGAGATACAGTTTTACTCCCTGTTAAGTTTGGATCAAACCAAAATAATATATATATATATATATATATATTTTAAAGATAATGATGAGTTTGAGTTTAAGTTGGATTTGTTAGAAAGATAGAGTTGCACTCTTTGTTAAATTTGGACTAAACAAAACTAATTTTATTAAATAAAATGATAATTTCATTTAAATATTGTGCTGACGTAGAAAATTGTGAGAGTTTCAGATCAGAGGCTTCGACTCGCAAATTTGGACACAAATTATCAATTTTTGAGTTTGTATTTAAGTTGGACTTGTTAAAGAGATAGTGTTTCACTCCTTTGTTAAGTTTGAATTAAACAAAAATAATTTTGTTCTTAAAAAAATGATAATGATGAGTTTGAGTTTAAGTTTAAGTTGGGCTTGTTAGAGAGATAGAGTTTCACATCTTGTTAAGTTTGGACTAAACAAAAATAATTTCATTTAAATAAAATGATAATTTTATTTAAATATTATGCTGACGTAGAAAATTGTAAGAGTTTAAGATGTTTTAGCTTGCAAATTTGGAGATAAATTACCATTGTTTGACTTTGAGTTTGAATTTAAGTTGGGCTTATTAGAGAGATAGAGTTTCACTCATTATTAAGTTTAGATTAAATAAAAATAATTTTATTTTAAAAAAATGATAATGATGAGTGTGAATTTAAGTTGGACTTGTTAGAAAGATAGAATTTCACTCCTTGTTAAGTTTAGACTAAACAAAAATAATTTTATTTAAATAAAATGATAGTTTTATTCAAATATTGTGCTAACGTAGAAAATTGTGAAAATTTCAGAGGCTTTGGTTTTATAAATATTCTGTTGATGTGGAAAATTGTGAGAGTTTTAGAGATTTAGAGGTTATATATATATATATATATATATAGACTAATCGCTACCCGTGCGATATGCGGGATTGTTAAATAAAAATTAAAAGTATTTATTTTGCCTAAAGGTCTATGACTTAACTTAAAAAAATGTATAACTTGAAAATGAATAAAAATAAGTAATTTTTTTTTAATATAATGGCTTAGAAAAATTCTTTTTGTTTCATATCATTGGTTTCACATAACACATCTTGGCGTGAGCTATTCTATGGTAATAAGTTCACACAACTGCAATTAAATCTATCATCCACCACCAATCTAAACTATGTTATCTTGATAGTAGATTTACAAATTGCATTATCATATCCTCTATCATTTAAAAGGTAATTGAAGTAATAATTGTATATAATATACAAATTTTATTATTTTACAATATAATATTATTAAAATAATTAATATAAAATCTAATGTTCTGAAAATTTTTTGAAATAGAATTTTAAATTTCTTAAAACATAGTTAATAGAGTTTCTATTTTACCAAAAAGTGAACTATCACAATTAATGAGAATTTAACCATCTTTTGCAAAGAGAAGATAACCATAGGCCTAATTTTTATTTTATAGAATAGGATGTTGTAGTTAAATTCGTACTATGTGTAATACTTTAGTCCATTATGATAGTTCCAAACAGTATCCTAATACCTATCTGTATGAGTTTTCTTTTTAATAATAGAAGTCACTTAAAATCCAACGTATCCAACAATTTAAAAAAAAATTAAAAAGTCTTTTAATTGTAAATTTTTTTAATCATAAAATAGACTTTATCAAAACTCTAAAGGAAAGCATTCAGAATGATCACACTATTGATACCATATCACGATGATTGCAAATAACAATAATATTATTCATGATTAATAGATGAATAATGAAACTGTGAATTAACAATTTAACAATTCAAATACCAAATTTAAACTACAACAACACATATACAAAAGACTCCAAATATTGGAACATACTTCTTCTGCCATTTTCATTATTCAATTAAACCCAATACATACATACACACGAACGTAAAGAATTTCAAAAATAAAAATAACAATCTCCAAAAGCCTCTACCTAATACAATCGCTATTTATTTATTTATTTAGATTGTGAGTTCTTTAGTTCTTTTTCCTTCTATGTTTCATCAAACTTTTTCTAATTGACAAAAATATCTCTTATATATTTTAACAGTAAAGCTAATAAGAAAACTTTACATACCTTTTGTTTTGAAGGCACTCAAAGAACCAAAATCAATGCAAGAAACTGTACAGCAGAGTGGTGTTGGAAGAATAATTCAAAAAAAAAAACTATTTAAAATATAATATAGGAATGAAAAGCCGAGTTGAAATTGTAACAAATAATCCTTAAAAAAATCTATTTATAATATAATATAGGATTACGAATTTCTAATCAAATTTTGTTAGGGTTATGGATTTCTAATCAAATTTGGTTATATAATTCTTTTTAAAGGACAAATATGTTGGTAGAGTCCATTTGAAATAAAATTTAAAACTTGTTGAAATTAAAAATGATATATATTTGTTAAGTCTCATCTATATATATATATATATATATATATATATAATAGGTAAAACTGAGAAAAAATCCAATTAGATTTCAAATTGGAATTCAATTAGAGTCTAATTTTGCATTACGTGTCCCATCTAATATAAGTTTTTAAATTTTTGTGCCAAGTGAGTTAATTCAATGCAAAAATTATATTTCAATTAGGGCATAATTATGCGACATGTATCCCATTTAATCTAAGTTTTTTTAATTTTTGTGCCAAATGAGTTAATTTAATGTAAAAAAGGAGTCCAATAATAATAATAATAATAGGTGAAGCTAAGAGAAAATACAATTAAAATTTTAAATTCAAGTCTAATTTTGTGCCACATGTATTATCTAATTTTAAATTTATGTGTCCAGTGAATTATTAGGTGCAAAAATTAAAGAGTCTAAATTTAATTAGATTCTAAATTGAATTTTAATTGAAGTTCAATTTTGTGCCATGTGCCCCATCTAATTTTTTAATTTTTGTGGCAAGTGAATTATTGGGTGCAAAAATCGAAGAGTCTAGATCCAGTTAGATTCTAAATCTTGTCTAATTTTGTGCAATGTGTCTCGTCTAATTTTTTTAATTTTTAAGACAAGAGAATTATTGGGTGCAAAAACTAAAGATTCTAGATCTAATTAGATTCCAAATCATATATATATATATATATATATATAATTGTGATTGGTTTTAAATGTACCTATGCATATACATGGAGTTACACACTAGTATAAAATAACTAAGATTACATCATAATCTATATATAATAATAATAGGTGAAACTGAGAGAAAATACAATTAAATTTTAAATTGAAGTCTAATTTTGTGCCACGTGTCTTATCTAATATTAAATTTATATGTCAAGTGAATTATTAGGTGCAAAAATTAAAGAGTCTAAATTCAATTAGATTCTAAATTGAATTTTAATTGAAGTTCAATTTTTTGCCACGTGCCCCATCTAATTTTTTAATTTTTGTGGCAAGTGAATTATTGGGTGCAAAAATTGAAGAGTCTAGATCCCATTAGATTCTAAATCATATCTAATTTTGCACCATGTGTCTTATCTAATTTTTTAATTTTTGTGTCAAGTGAATTATTAAGTGAAAAAATTAAAGAGTCTAAATTCAATTAGATTCTAAATCGAATTTTAATTCAATTTTGTGTCATGTGCTCATCTAATATTTTTTTTTTTTAATTTTTATGGTAAGTGAATTATTTGGCCCAAAAATTGAAGAGTCTAGATCCAATTAGATTCCAATATATATATATATATATATATATATATATAATTGTGATTGGTTTTAAATGTATCTGTGCATATGCACAGAGTTATACACTAGTATAAATAAACCATAAAAAATAATTTTTTAATTATTTTATATTTATGAGCTTTCTTTTATAGAACTAAAAATAATTCAAGTTTACAAGTCATCTATATACATACATACATATATATAGATAGATAGATAGATAGATAGATCTATATACATACAAACATACATACATACATACATATATATATATATATATAAGTCATCTATATATATAAACAATTCAAGTTTATAAGTTATCTATTTGTCTATATATATGTGTGTGTGTGTGTGTGTGTGTGTGTGTGTGTCCCATCTAATCAAATTTTTTTTAATTTTTGTGTCTAATGAATTAATTTAGTGTAGAAAACAAGGAATCCAATATAAATAAATCATAATAAAAAAAATAATCATATATCTAACACTATATATAAAATTAGAGGAAGAGAGAGTTTGAATGATTTTATATTTATGAGCTTTTTTTTTTTTTTTTTTTTTGTATAACTAAAAACAATTCAAATTTATAATATATATATATATATATATATATATATTAATTGGTAAAGTTTATAGAAAATCCAATTAGATTCTATAATTGAAGTATAATTTTGCGTCATGTGTCCTAAATTATTTATTTTTAGAAAGAGTTTAATATTTTAATTTTGGAATCAAATGTAAGACCATATCATAAATATCCATTCAAGTGAGTTATTGTGTACAAAAACTAAGGAGTCTAGAATTAATGAACATAGAAATATTTTAAAAATGGATAATTTATATTTTCTTCCTAATAAAATTCTTACAAGACTTTTTAAAGAGTTAAAAAAATATAAGAATAACTGTCAATAATATTTAAATTATATATGTAAGAATTATACTATGCATCTTAATGTGTATCTTTTAACTATATTTATACATATGCATGGAGTTACAAGCTAGTTTGACATAATTATAAAGTTTAAATCCTATTGAAATTATAATTTCTAATCAACATTAATATATAAAAATAAAATAAAGAAAGGAAGAGAAAGAAGACGTGATTGATAGATATAAGGAAATATTATAGAATTTTTTTTAGAATGTCGTCAGTGTAGAAATTATCAAATTAATGGAGATATATTCCATTTTTTGGGATAGATTTATATTAATGGAGTTATTATATAATTTGTTATGATTATGTAAAAATTCCCTGATTAGGTGATAATTTAGGTTTCCTTTAAATATAGTGATTGTATGGCACCAAACAACTGAATTTAATTTTTTTTAAGAGAAATTTAATAAATTTTTTGCAATTTTGTGCTATAAAATAGAAAGAATTAAATCAAATTAAAAATATATAAAAAATTTTGATGTGGAAAAAAGTGGAGAGGTCAACCAAAAGTCAAAGGTTTCGGTTATATATATATATAGATAAATAATAAAAATAAAAGTGTTAATAGTAACACTTTTATTGAACCTAAATAGAATTACCCCTAAATTTATTGCTACTTCATGTAGTTGTGAGAAACCTAGGGAAATTAGGTGCTCCCAAAAAAGAGAATGGGGTGCTTTTTCAAAACACCTCTCTTTTTGGGTTAGTGGTGTGGAGTCGCCACTTATGTTTTATACCAAAAAAAAAAAAATACTAAAATACTAATACATGATTAAATTGCTTCGTTTCATTGATTAAGTAAAAGAACACATATTTGAAAATTACATGGCTTTAGGTCCTAGTTACAATCTACCAAAAATACATGGCTTTTTGTCCTAGTTATAATCTACCCAAAATAAAAAATAAAGACAAGGCATAGATCTACCTATCCAAAAGAACTAGATTTGGAGGCTAGGTTATGGAATGAGAATGTGTTAGGCACCCATTTCGCCCAAACAGAGTCTGGTCTTCTAGACTATTGTGACCAATGTACCCCATATGCATGATATGAATGATATGTTTTGCACACATGAAAAAAACTATATGACACAAGTTTATTTATGAATACCCTCTTCTTTTGAGAAAAATTCAAATTTGTGTTATGGTAGAAATTGATTTTGTTTAAAAAGAATCAGATCTATTTTTGTGCATTTGAAAAACTAGTTTTTGGTGAAAGAAAAATCAGATTTGTTTTTGGGATAAAATAAAACAAAATCTTTTGGTAAAAAAATCACATCTATTCTTTAGGAATGAGAAAAATTGGTTTTTGGGTTTGGTAAAAAACCAGATTTGATTTTGCAATAAAAGAATGGTTTTTTTGTAAAGGATTAGAAAAATCAGATCAATTTTATGTGGAAAAAAGATTTTAGAAGAGAATCATATTCATAAAATCAGCCCATGCAACATGCATCAATCAAAACAAACTAGACTAGTCATGACTCTTTTTTATTTCCATAATTTGCTATGTTAAAAAAAATCAGATATGTATCTAATGAAGATACAAATCAGTTTTATTTTGAGAAAAATTCAGATCTACATCTAATGAAGATGTAGATCCATTTTTGTTTTGAGACAAATTTAGATCTACATCTAATGAAGATGTAGATCCATTTTTGTTTTGAGACAAATTTAGATCTACATCTAATGAAGATGTAGATCCATTTTTTATTTAAGAAAAGAAGTCATAGCATGCAGATTTTTGAAAGAAAGAGATCACAACAATAATAATAAAAAATAAAAAATAAAACAAGAACATGCTTTAACAAAACAAATAAACAATTCATGGTATGAATATTTGAAACTAATAAACTTAAAACATATATAAACATGCATCATCGTCATAAAAAAAAAAGTATAGGAAGAAAGGGGGTAATAGAGAACAACCTCTTGCATGGAGCACTCTTCTTCTTGAGAGGATGTTTTTAGGTTCAAAAAAATTTATGCAATTCTCTTTGAAACCTAAAAACCCTAACTTTAAGAGAGAGAATATCAGAAACAGGAGTCAGAAATATAAGTAATTTAAGAGTGTAAAAACGTATCTCTCCCCAGAGCGTAAAAGAGTGTCGAATTTTGTGACCCAATGCCTATTTACAGAGGCTGGAGTGCTTAAAAAAATAAGCAATGTCGCTTAAAATGCGAATCGGGACACATCCTTTTGCGAAAAGGTCAAAAAGGATGTGTCTTATCATCACCCGAAGGGAATTGGACCAAAGCCCAAAAGAGTGCAATTCAACACTTTTGAAGTGCCGAGTGGAACTCTTGAGTATTGATCGCACTTTCATGTTTATGTGCCTTTTGGACTCCATTTTTAGGGTTTTCCTACGTCGGGCCATGCACTTAGACATGTTTCCAATCTGGATTCCAATTTTTTGAACTCTTTTCTGGATAATTCTGATCTTTTCAACAACAATTATCTTGTAGATAATACTCTAAAATAAATCTTGATAAAGTTCAAATTATCCACAATTTTATTGTTATCCAATTATCCCTTTTATTCCTATGCAAGCAATCCTATTTTAAACACTAATTATCAACCAATCACAAAATTATTTAATTAATTTTAATTATTTAAAAAATTAAAATTAATTTAAATTAATCATGTGTGGTCGACTTTACTTGGACAAAATGTATTCTGACCATGCAAACTTGATCATATGATATCTTTCGATCTGACTGTCCGATTGGGAAACCGGACATACTATTGCGACTGTTAGAATCTCGAGATTAGTTTTATGATATGTAATAAATGAATTAATGCATGTAATGCAATCATGATTTTTGGGGTACATGGATGGTCATTCCAATCATCTTCTTTGATTAAATCATGAGTGCAAAATTGAGTGTCTACAGTAGTATTTGACTACACACAACTCCGAATCTACTAACTCTTCTACTTGTGATTTTGAGATCTCCACTCAAAGATTTATATCAGCAACTACGGTTGATTGGTTGTAGTAACTTTGCTTTTATAATCGGATTTGTTGTTTGTACAAAATCTCTTGCTAAAACTCCAAAAAGGTATGAAAAATCTCCAAATTTGTGTACCAAACACTCCCCTCTCGAATGTATAAATACATGCTCTAGGGTTTTTATTTAAATATCCTAAAGTTTCATTAAATCCCTAGATCAAACGGCTGAGAGAAAAAGTTAGATCTAAAATTTGCATGAATCTCAATCAGTTGAGATGTGCATCCTAATCAATCAAGATAAGTGAAACTTATCTGCACTCTAAATTTTTATTTTTTATTTTTTCTGATTTCTTGAATCTTCAACTATGCTGAACTTCATTTGTCTTATTTAACTGAATATTTCTAGACTAAACCCTAGACAAACTATTTTTTGAGAATAAAACCCTAGACATACTAAGTTCTAAAAGGTTACAATTTGTTTATGGTTGTCAACCTAAAAATATAGACTTTGCAACAATAAATTCTAAGCTTGGAATTTTAGATATACTAGTCAGAAACCCGTGTAATGCACGGGAAAACATTGCCTAAAAGTATGTTGGTCTCAAGCTTTGCATATGAAGTACAATTAAATTATATTGGTCTCAAACTGAAACAATAAACACCATAGGAAGACTTAAAAAAAATTGGTGTGCATCTAACTATTAGTTTCTGTAGTCCTCTCTAGTTTCTACCATGGGATATCATGTATTATATGCTAAATATTTGTGGCTAAAATCTTATAAATTGTTTAAAATTTCAGAAAGGACAAATGTTATTAGAACCTATGACTGCAATATCTCAATTGTTAGTGAAAATATGAACTTATGATCATCTTTATGCTTATGATGGACCCACCACTTTCATGCTTAGGTACTCTTGAAGTATAGTAAAATGGTGTTTCCTCCTTTCACATTCATAATAGACCTCACCATAAATTTAATAAGTGGACCTTATCATAAATGTGAGATAAGGGAACATTATTCATTGTACTTCAAGAGTACCTAAGAATTACTTATGCAACGTAGTAAGAGAAGCACTCGTTATCTTAGTAGACAATCCTAATATAGCACTCAAAATTTGTGTGTGTGTGTGTGTGTGTGTGTGTGTGTGTGTCTGTGTGTGTGTGTGAAAGAGAGAGAGAGAGAGATAGAGAGAGAGAGAAGTTTTGAAAGAAGAAGAGAAAATAGAGTGGTGCGACTATTGAGGTTAGACTATACATTTCCTTTTTATTTTTATTTTTTATAATGATTGTACATCTTCCTTGGCCATACATCTCCATTTGTTACATAGAAGGGTTGAATTAAGACTTAAAAACTGAGTAGGAATGTTGGTTTGGTCAGATAGGATCAGTGAATCCGAACTACAAAGTATTGTTTGTGAAGAAATTGAAAAGTGTATATAGTCTGAAGGAAAGATTGTACGAAGGAAAAGAGCTTCTAAGTGAGTCAAGGTCTTGGCTTTCAAGTTTCATCTACGCATGGGGGAGGAGAAAGAGAGTTTTTAAGTAGTTTAGGGTCTGGGCATTCATCTACACATGGAAAAGGATCATGCTTGTGTCATAATATGTAAAGGAATTAGTGGGCTTAGGTTTTTCATAAGGTTTGGTTCTTTTTTTTTTTTTTTTTTTTAATACAAGATAGAATTTCTACTCTAGCCTAATCTAAGTGTATATTTGTATGAAGCTCTCTCTTGGAGACTTGAACCCCAACCCTTATCCCCCACATACCACAAACATTTTTACTTGTATAAGGTTTGGTTTGATTTGGTTTAATTTTCAACAACAGCCCATCTTTTAGATAATAGTCAAAAAAAGTTAACGTGATCTTTTGGATAACAGTAAAAAAAAAATTAATGAGAAGAGTTTTAAAAAGCTAAATACAATATTAGAGCGCCATGATGGTAGGAGTTTATGCACTCTCGCATGACGTCTTTGGTCAGATAAGATCAGTGAATTTGAACTGTAAACTGCTGTTTGTAAAGAAGTTAAAAAGTGTGTGCAATCTAAAGGAAAGCTTGTACAAAAGGAAAAGAGCTTCTAAGTGAGTCAGGGTCTTGGCTTTCAAGTTTCCTCTACGCATGGGGGAGGAGGAAAAGAGTATTTAAGTGGCTTAGGGTCTAGGCTTTAATCTACACATGGAAAAAGATCATGCTTGGCTCATAATATGTAAAGGAATAAGTGGCCTAGGGTTTTTCATAGGATTTGGTTTAATTTTCAACAACCGCCTATCTTTTAGATAATAGTAAAAAGAAGTTAACGTGATCTTTTTGTTAATAAAAAAAAAAACTTAATGAGAAAAGGTTAAAAAGGCTAAATGCAATATTAGAACGTCACATAACAGGAGCTCATACCCTCTCGCATAAGGTCTATACTTATATATATATATATATAGACGTGGAGTTAAACATAAATTGAGCATAGTGAAGGCAATCTTTATTCTTAACTAGTCATGAACCCGTTACGCGTGATAGATTTTTTAGGGTTGTCTCATTAAATTTATATTTTTACAATTTGTATTAATTTAATAAATAATAATGTATTTCATAATAATATTTTTATGTATTACAAGAACAATCATAAATGTAATATAGGAACAATCATAGTCTTTTTTTTTTTTTTTTGAGAAACACACACACACACACACACACATATAGGGAAGGGGGTGACATAAGGGAATACACACACACGCCAGTACCAAAACTGCATACTGCAGTTAGTGTCGCGGAGCAAGTGATAAACCCTTTCTTAATAAACAATCATAGTCATAAACATAAATTTGAACATTCATATTTTTATTCATTATAGGAACAATCATAAATCGTAAATATAAATTTTGTAGTACCAAAATGTAAACAAAACAATTTTTCTCAAAAATTCAAAAGGCAAGTTAATAAAAATATTCATTTTTTAATAAAAGTTATTTATAACATTTTGTGAATCATTAAAAATAATATAAAATTTGGAAATTATTCTTTTATTTTTAAACAAACTTTCTAAAACCCTATTTTTTCTGCCCTATAATCCAAACACAAAAAAATGTAACTAAAAGATTAACAAAACTTAACAATGATTAATTGAACCAATTAGCAAAACAATTTGTTTTTTTATAATCTATTAAGGCTATCTTACTTGCTGAAATTGTAATTTCATCCACCCAAAACATATTATCAGATATACAATTGTTAGGACATATGTGGTTTAAGTTGTTTTGAACATATGTCATTATTTTATGTAATTGACTTATCCTTTGACAAAACGTATTTTACTTGTAATTGGGTAGATTTAGGATGTGTTTAATGCTTCAAGAAACTGTGTTTCAAGATCAAGTGTTGAAGTCATCAAATCTGTCCGAGAAACAAGCTGGAAAGTGCAAGTTCATTAAAGCTCGACACCTGGCTCGACCCATGCATCTATTGAGTTTTAAGAAGCTGTTTCATCCCCGAGGCTCGACAGCTGCTCGACAGCACCTCGACACCTCTAACTGTCGATATTTAAGAAAAACAGATTCTAAATTTTGTTTTGATTCCAATCCGTATTTATGTCTTTGGGACTTCTTTTCTTCTAACCCTAGACATATAAAAGGATTATTTTAAGGGCTGTCAAGAAGGTAGACAAGTTGCACAAGTATTGAGAAATCCTTGTTCAAGTAATTTGTGATCCGAGACAAAGTTCATGCCCTAGTTCATATTTCTTGTGAAGAAGTTGCTGTGTAATGTGCACCGTTGGGTTTTGTAACCAAGCATCTTCTTGATCTTCATCGTGTGGATGAATTGAAGAACTTTGCAGCCAACAACTTTCTCTTTAGTTGGTGATTGAAGTTGTGTACTAGGATCTGCGTAAATTGGTTAGTCACGTATTGGGAGCCATGCATCAAAATGAGAAACTGTCACTACAGAACAAGTCCAATTGGGTATTGGGGTAAAGGTTCAACTGTAGGTTGGTAAGGTACTTGGATTCCTTTACTTGTAACCGCTTGTTGTGATAATAGTGGAGTTTCGGGAGTGGTGACCTTAAATCACTCGATGGGGTTTTTGCCGTGTAGGTTTTCCCCATTCGTAAACAAATTACCGTGTCATTTAATTTTCACTGCATACTTTAGTTTATTGGTGATTTGTTTGTGCTACCACGCAACTTGCATGTCAACTTGATTAATTAAAAACTTGGTAAATTAATCAACTCAATTCATCACAAGGGGTCAACGCGTCTGTGGCCTATCAAGTGGTATCAGAGCGGGCACACTTTGATTAGGGTTTAATCCTTGTGTGTAATCTATTGACCCCTGTTTGTCATGGATAGAGGTCATCGTCCAGCTTGAAAATATCTTTGTTAACAAATACATCTTGTTTTTGTAATCTCTACTTGTTTGAGTGTCTCAGAAAATTCAAGTCTAAAAGTTATTTGATTTCTCTTATGATGAGTTTTCGAAAGGATCTTAGTTTAAACAAGCAGGAACTAGACTATCTCAAAATGAAGATGTGCAAAAGAGTCTATCTGAGAAGAGCAAAAGTTAAAGGCCTAGCTCGAAAAAGGTAGATGAGAGAAAACACCATTCCCACTAATCTGTCATCTAAGCAGGAAGTGTGTTTTATGATGAAGCTCGCTTTTAAAGTTATGGACACGTGCTTGTGGTACCTTGACAGTGGTTGCTCAAGACACATGACTGGAGACCGATCCCTTTTCAAAGTCTTCGAGTCTAAGAAAGGTGGAAATGTCACTTTTGGTGATGGGAGCAAATCACAGATAAAAGGGAAAGGAATTATCTCTCTACTTGGACTACCGGCCATTGCAAATGTTCTATATGTAGAAGGCCTGAGGGTGAACCTACTAAGTATCAGTCAGATATGAGATCAAGACTTCATGGTGCTATTCTCCAAAGGAAAGTGTCTTGTCATGGATGAGCCTGGAAAGAAACTCATAAGTGGTGTTCGTACTCTAGACAACTGTTATGGATTGGTTCCTGATGCTGATATTGTGTGCAATAGCATTCGGTTGCCAAATAAAGATCTATGGCATCAACGGATGGGACATGCTAGTTACAAACATCTCTCTATTGTATCTAAGCATGAATCAGTTTTAGGGATGCCGAAGCTTAGTAGACTGAGCAATGTGGTGTATGGACCATGTCAGCTTGGGAAACAGACGAAAGCTAAGCATCCAGGCACTCAGACATCAGCTACATCTATACCATTGGAGCTACTGCATTTAGATCTCATAGGTCCAACTAGAACCAAATCTCTTGGAGGTAAGAGATACACCATGGTTGTGGTAGATGACTTCACTAGGTACACCTGGGTCATTCTTTTACGATCCAAGTCTAATGCTCTTGAGCACATTGAAGCATTGTGCACAAGACTGCAAAATGAAAAGAGCCTGAAAATTGACCAAATTCGAAGTGATCATGGTAAAGAATTCAAGAACTCATATATGGAGTCCTTCTGCATAAGATCAGGTATATCTCAAGAATTCTCTGCTCCTATTACTCCACAGCAGAATGGTGTAGTAGAAAGAAAGAACAGAGTTATTCAGGAGATGGCGAGAGCCATGTTACACAGTAAGGATATGGCCAGAAACTTGTAGGGAGAAGCCGTTAACACTGCATGTCATACGGTGAATAGGGTGTACTTTAGACCTGGTACCAAAAAGACTCCATATGAGTTGTGGAAAGGAAGAAAGCTAAATGTGAAATATTTCAGAATCTTTGGAAGTACTTGTTTCATCCTAAAGGATAGAGAGAATGTGGGAAAGTTTGATTCCAGAAGTGATGAAGGGATATTTCTAGGATACTCCTCTACAAGCAAGGCTTATCGAGTATATAACAAAAGAACCATGAAGGTTATGGAAACGGTGAATGTTGTTATTGATGAGTCTTCAAACTCTTGTTCTGAAAAAATTAATGAGGAACTCCCTAAAGAAATTGTTCCTCCTGAACCTAGGGAAGCTCAAGAACTTCTTGCATAAGAGCCCACATCCCCAAGTACTCTCGGTACTCCAAGTGTTGCAGAAGAGCCAACAGATATGCCTACATCACCAGATTCTACATCTCATGAAGAAAAAGGATCTTCCTCCACGATCAAATTAAATCATCCTCCGGAAGTTATTGTGGGAAACATAAATGAACTCACATTACGAAAACGTACAGTTGATAAATGTGTTGCCAACTTTGTGTCTTATTCTTATTATTTGTCACAGGTTGAACCCACTAAAGTTGAGGAGGCTCTTCAAGATGAAAGTTGGGTTGAAGCAATGCATGATGAACTACTTCAGTTTCAGAGGAATGATGTTTGGACTTTAATTCCTAGACCAAAGGGCAAGCACATCATCAGCACAAAGTGGATATTCCGCAATAAGACTGATAAGGAGGGCAATGTGATCCGCAATAAGGCTTGACTTGTAGCTCAAGAATACACGCAAATGGAGGGAATAGACTATAATGAAACATTTGCTACAGTTACTCGCATTGAGTCCATCAGAATTCTGCTCGCCTTAGCTTGTCACTTGAAGTTCAAGCTTTACCAGATAGACGTAAAAACAGCCTTCTTAAATGGACTACTTAAAGAGAGATGTAAAAACAGCCTTCTATGATTATGGTATTTGTCAAGAGCATCTCACCATCTACTGTGACAATACCAGTACCATCAATATCTCTAAAAATTCGGTTCAACATTCTCGAACTAAGCATATAGAGATTCAACATCACTTCATTAGGGATCTTGTCGAAGATGGTACTCTCACCCTTGAGTTTATCCATACAGATGACCAAAATGCTGATTTGTTCACCAAACCTCTAGATAGTAAACGTTTTGAGTTCCTTCGTCAAAACATCAGTGTCATCTCCATGGATTGATCCCCTTCTATCTTCCTTCCTTCTCATGCATCTGTATCTAGTTTTACGCATTGTTTTGCTTTGATTAACATGGTTTTGTTTGTTTGTTTTCAGTTTTGTGTTTATTTTTGCTTTTCAGATAAAAATAAAAAAAATTAAAAAATTGAAAAATACAAAAACAGTGTGTGTTTGTGTACATTGGTTCTTGTGAACCTTAAAATGGCCATTGAAACAGAGTTTTCTAAACTTTGTATCTCTTGTAACTTAGATGAGCATCCTTATGCACAACTAAGCAAGTGAGCTTTGTGGCTCTTTGTTTGTGATGAGTAAGGTTAAGTGATCTCTTGTACTTAACACTCGTATCACTCTTTTTGACGGGTAGGACTAGAAAATCCTAAGAGAAAGGCATAAATAACCATCTCACCACTGTTACTTGCCAATCATGAAATGACATCTGTATGCTTCGGCATAGCAAAAGTGCAATGTCAAAAAACTTAACATAATTAGGTCTTTCTTTTCTCTCTCATATGCCCATGCATGATATGCTTAATAAAAGAAAAATATGCAAAGAAAAAAAAAGAAAAAAAGAAGGTCAAAATGCTTTAAAATATAATTGCAAGCCTGTATTTTAGGAGATGTGGGAGTTATAGGATGTACCTCGAAGGTGATAGTCCCCATCAAACAGTTATGATTGTGTGTGAGTTAAAGTGATTTTCTCATATCTCAAATCGTCATAACCTTGAGACACTTATGCAATCTTGTGATATTTTTCACACACAACACGCAATATTCCTTGCTATTCTTGATGGCAAAAACCACATTTTTGTCCCTACATTTTCACCCAATTCTCACTTTGGTCCCTAACTTTTATTTCCACCACTTTTAGTCCCTATTCTGGAAAACGCGTCTCGTTTTTATCCCTACCGTTATATAAAAAACGGAAAATGCACACGTGGCAAACGGAGTGCACTGTTAAGCTGACGTGGCCATTAAAATAATAAAAAAAAATGCCACGTCAACATCTAAATTAAAAAAATTAATTTATTAATTTTAACTAAAAAAAAATTAAAAACAAAAAATGACTTGAATTGAGATCTAAGTGTGTCTTGAACAAGAACATCAAGAACATAAACCCAGACTCAATATCACAAACCAAGAAATTAAAAAAAAAAAAAAAAAATCCATCAAACTCAAAATCAAAAGAAATTGAAAGTTCAGATCGGAAAAGAAACCAGTGGCCCACTAACGAGGCTTTTGCACTTTTGTTGAATGGGTGACCCCCAGAGCCCCAGGTTTTGAGCAAAAGCAGAAATGGGAAAACCTGATAAAGATTTGGGTATTTCATCGGAGAAGCGGTTATCGGAGACGTTGAAGTCCTGTAGATTCAGGAGGTTCAGACTCGAAATAGTACTGAAAAACCGATTCTCCTAGAGCCAGAGCGTCAGGAGGTGGGTCAAACCGTTGACCGATACTGGAACCTCGCCAAAAAAGTTATTGTACGACAGATCGAGATGGTACAGTCAGAAAAGAGTCGGCATTGACGGCGGGAACTCGCCGAAGAAGTTGTTGTAAGAGAGGAAGAGGAGCTTAAGAGCCGTGAGGTTGGAGAGGTCAAGGATGGGACCAGAGAGACGATTTTGCTTGAGGTTGAGAACTCGGAGCTGAGTCAGAGTGGTGAGTGACTCGAACGAGCCCTGGAAATCGAGGTCTTCGAGGACAAGTCGCAAGACTCGGTTGTGGAGGCACGAGACTTTTCCGATCCGAACTTCCGATTTCTTTTGATTCTGAGTTTGATGGTTTTTTTTTTTTTTTTTTTAAATTTCTAGTGTGGGGGGTAAAAGTGCCAAAAACTCCATGTGGGCCTAGGGCCTGGCCCGAGGGCGGGGCTCAACCAAAGGGGTCGTGGATAGGGCCACCTAAAAATGGAGGCCGACCAGGTTGCCGGTAGAATTTGTGCTAGTCTGAGGAGAAAGTCTCCTCTGACTAAGAGACCCTTGTCCGAGGAGCGTAGCACATTGTCCAGGGAAGGACTCCTAAAGCTCAGCGAGTCGTCCTCCGCCCCAACGGGACGCCGAGGAGGGGGACAAAAGGTACGTGCACTATGCAAAGCTGCTGCCACCGCATTAAATGCCTTCCACCTACCCGCCTGGCCGCATTAATGGGGAAATGACTTCTGAGGGGACGGTGGACAGCCTTAAGGGCATTGGGGAGCGTTTTCAGGGAAAAGACAGGTGAGGACCAGAGATGGGGAGTATAAATAGAGAAGGGGAAACCACTGGAAAGGGGATCCGGATTTTTCTAAGGAAAAGAGGAAGTCTCTCTCTCTCTCTCTTAAAGAACAGAACGCCAGTCAGCACAGAAGCTCCTCGGCTCACGTCCGATAAGGGAAATAGGCCACTCCATCAGCCAGCCGTGTCCCAGAAGTGGACTTGGACCTCACACCACGGCCTTCTAAAGCACCAAGAGGTCTAGGCTTTAAGCCCATTCTCTACAAATTCTATTGTAAAGGCCACTAGGGCCGGCCCAGTCATTCATTTGGGCCTAAGGCCACCTTTGTGCTCTTACATCTGAGTTTGTGATATTGAGTCTGGGTTTGTGTTCTTGATATTCTTGTTCAAGACACACTTAGATCTCAATTCAAGTCATTTTTTGTTTTTAATTCTGTTTTTAATTTCTTTTATTTAGTTAAAATTAATTTCTTTAAGTTAGATGCTGACGTGACATTTTTTATTATTATTTTAATGGCCACGTCAGCTCAACAGTGTACTCCGTTTGCCACATGTGCATTTTTCATTTTTGATGTAATGGCAAGGACGAAAACAAGACGCATTTTCCATAATAGGGAGTAAAAGTGGTGGAAATAAAAGTTAGGGACCAAAGTGAGAATCAGGTGAAAATGTAAGGACGAAAATGTGGTTTTCGCCATTCTTGATACATGTGCAGGTACAATTGGATTTGGCCATCACAAGGTTTACATGCGTTAATGTATGCTCACTAAACTATCTTAATTTATTTTTGAAATATAAAATTGGTTAGACTTGTTTAATGTGTGTGTGTGTTTTGGGATCCATGTGTTTAAAGTTGTTGTTGAGAGATGTTTTTGAGAGCTTAATATGTTGACTGGACCTTTGGTTGAGTTGCATGCGTGATTGCATTCATATCTGTGTTTTTCTCTTCTCGAAAAACTGCTTTTTATAGCCAGCTCAACACCTCCTCGGTACTTGGCTGTCTGTTGAGCTTCTCAGCTTTTTCTTACATAATCTAAACAACTTCTCGATACCTAGTGGATGGATCGAGGAACTTTCTATCCCCTCAATAGCTTCTCGATAGCTGGTGGATCGATCAAGATTCTTTTTGTGTATGATCCTTGATCCTTGACACCTCCTCGATAGCTGTATCTGTCGAAGCTGTTTATCTCGATACCTACCTCGACAGATGGCTCGATACCTCTCGATATCTGCATCTGTTGAGATTTACTGAACCTCTATATATATATATATATATATATATATATGTTTAACGCGAATTCTCTTCTCATTTCTCTCGATCTCTCTCTCGATACCTTGAGTTCTCTCACCTCCAAACCTCTCTCTTTCACTCCAACCTCTTCCCAAGGCTTCTCCAAGTTTATTTCAAGTTTTTCTTCACTTGGTAAGCTTCTTATCTCATTCATTTTCATGCATTTCATGCTTTGAAACCTAGGTTTTGGGGTTTTTGAAAAATTTTGGGGTTTTTCAAAATTGATGAGTTTTTGTTACAATTTTTTGGGATGGGTTTTGTAGATTTGATCTTAAAAACTCCATGCATTGTATCACATTAGCATTCTAACAATATTTTCATGCATTTAGATGTGTGTTAACTGATTGTGTGTTGATAGATTTGAATTGGGCTGAGCCCATGATGTTTTTCATGTTGCATGTCATATGTTCATGCATTTCCCATGCATACATTCTTTCTTTTCAATATACTTGTTATATATTGAATTGCTTTGGGACTTTTCTGAGTGTTTCTCTCTTTCTCCCTTTCTTTCTATTTACGTTAGTAGTGTCTATGGCACCAAAACGTAAGTCCAGTCTATCCCAAAACGCTCTTCGTTCTAAGGGCTCTTCGTCTTCTGATCCTACTCCCTCTTCTGTTCGGTTCCATGATGAGAAAGCCCAAATAGACTTCTCAGAGAACTTTTCTAAACGAGGTGTTCATTCGGAATGCCAAATTATTTTGGCAGACTTTGTCGACACCGACCTACCCGATGTCATTCATAGTCGGGGTTGGGAGTCACTGTGTGATGTCCCAATCACTTGTCCTTCCGTGCTGATACATGAGTTTACTCCAACATGCATGGAATTGATTCTTCAGTACCTCTCTTTCACACTCGCGTTCGAGGTACGCGCATAGTAGTCACACTGGAGTTGGTCTTCGAGGTGCTTCATGTTCCATGGGTTGCGCATCTTGACTACCCTGGTTGTGAGCGTCTATGGACTGTGTTCAAAGACGAGATGATATCTACTTTCTGTGAGCACCCCTCTGATTAGGGTGAGCGTTAGTTCACACCATGTAGGCCTTTTGCTAAAGGTCCTCGTTTTCTGAACATGGTAATGACTTTTGTTTTACACCCACTCTCTCACTACAACTCCATCACAGAGCTTCGTGTTCGATTTTTGTTGTCTCTTTTAGAGCACCTTACTATAGACTTTCCTTCCCACTTCATCTTCTCTAACATAGATGTCTATAGGGATACGACTACCCATGATAAGCTCATCTTCCTTTCTATTATCACAAGGATTCTACGCCATTTCTCCATCCCTTTTCCTTTGTCCGACTCCTTTCATGTCATGACTACCATAGACGCTGCTACCGTAAAACCTAGTGAGATGCAGTTTAGGTCGAGACAGACGGATTCAGCAGCTCCTTCCTCATGTCCAACTCCATCCAGATCTGCACGAGCCGCATCTGCTCCTTCCTCTTCCTCGAGCGATGTGTCACTCAGAGACATTATGGCACAACTTCAGCGCATGGATGCTCGCCTCGATACGCTCTCTACAGAGTTGTATCAGGTGACTGTTCGTGTTGGTCGCAGTACTCGGCCGACAGGCGACCATGGGTGGTTTTGCTTCTAAGGCTTCTCCTCTACCTCCTCATGTGGCTTCTAAGACTGAGGATGATAATGGTGATGACGATGACGCTTCGAATGATGATGATGGTGATGCTAGCTCGACCGATGAGATGTCTACTTGACACTCTACCCTTTGTCACTCGTGACAAAAAGGGAAAGTAGTTTTGAGTTATGAGAGTAGTCATACTTAAGGGGAAAACTTGTATAGGACATTTTTTATAGAGGGAGTGTTGTTGTTTTTGAGGGATGTAGTGAGGATTATATGTATCTCTTTTTTCTTTCTTTTTAGAGATACATTGTTCTTGTACCTTAGGTCTTGTGACCATTGTTTATTTACATTGTGTTTGTTTTTTATTTACATATATGATGATGTATGTTTCTTTCACCTACATTTACCTGTGTTGTTTCTTTTCTTTCTTTATACACATGATTCTTATATCTATTTGCAATCTATTATTTCTGCTTCACACTAAGATGCCTTGATGTGTTTTGTTTAAAAGTGTTTCAGAAATATAGGTTGTCAAAGTCTACTTGCCATAAACTCTCTTCTTGCAAAGTTTTTTAAGAGTTTGTGTTAGGATAGATTTTATTGTATTCAACAAGTGAATATGAGTTGAGTGATTTATGTTCATTTGTTTGTTGTGGTTTTGTCATGGATTGCCAAAGGGAGAGATTGTTAGGACATATGTAGTTCAAGTTGTTTTGAACATATGTCATTATTTTATGTAATTGGCTTATCCTTTGACAAAACGCACTTTACTTGTAATTGGGTAAATTTAGGATGTGTTTAATGATTCAAGAAACTGTGTTTCAAGATCAAGTGTTGAAGTCATCAAATCTGTCTGAGAAACAAGCTGGAAAGTGTAAGTTCATTAGAGCTCGACACCTGGCTCGACACATGCATCTATCGAGCTTTAAGAAGCTATTTCAGCCCCGAGGCTCGACAACTGCTCGATAGCACCTCAACACCTCTAGCTGTCGAGATTTAAGAAAAAAAAATTCTAAGTTTTGTTTTGATTCTAATCCGTACTTATGTCTTTGGGGCTTTTTTTCTTCTAACCCTCGACATATAAAATGATTATTTTAAGGACCGTCAAGAAGGTAGACAAGTTAAACAAGTATTGAGAAATCCTTGTTCAAGCAATTTGTGATCCGAAACAAAGTTCATGCCCTAGTTCATCTTTCTTGTGAAGAAGTTGCTGTGTAATATGCACCGTTGGGTTTTGTAACCAAGCATCTTCTTGATCTTCACCGTGTGGATGAATTGAAGAACTTTGCAGCCAACAACTCTCTCTTTAATTGGTGATTGAAGTCGCGTACTAGGATCCGTGCAAATTGGTTAGTCACGTACTAGGAGCCGTGCATCAAAATGAGAAACTGTCGCTATAGAATAAGTCCAATTGGGTATTGGGGTAAGGGTTCAACTGTAGGTTGGTAAGGTACTTGGATTCCTTTACTTGTAACCGCTTTTTGTAATAATAGTGGAGTTTTGGGAGTGGTGACCTTAAGTCACCCAGTGGAGTTTTTGCCGTGTAGGTTTTCCCCATTTGTAAATAAATCACCGTGTTATTTAATTTTCGTTGCATACTTTAGTTTATTGGTAATTTGTTTGTGCTACCATGCAACTTGCATATTAACTTGATTAATTAAAAACTTGGTAAATTAATCAACTTAATTCATTATAAGGGGTCAATGCGTTTGTAGCCTATCAACAATTATTAGCAAAATCTAAGAATTAAATTTCTATATATGCATTGTTAAAAAATAATAGAATTAAAATACAATTGCAAATTTAATATGTCACCCACCTGATTATTTTCGTTTGACTAACCTTTGCCTTTCTCTTAATAAATGGCACTATAAGATACTTCTAATACAACTATTAAGAGTACTTTGTCCACCCCAAAAAGTTATATAATAAACAAAAATTAGTAAAGTCTCATATAGTTTAACATCTAAATTGATCACAATAAAAAAATCAAATCCTAACTTGCAAAACAACTAATTATTAGTTGAAATCAAGACAAACCAACGTGATAAAGAAAAATAACTTGTGATTGGAAATTAAAATACCAAACTACCTAAATATGCATAAAAGTTGATGCAAATACCAAACTAATAAACACATGATGTAACAATTAAATCAACAATAAATAAATAAATAACCATTAGTAGAAAAAAAAAATGGTTGAATAAACAAAAATCCACTAAATCAAAAGAGAAACAAAATTGGAGAAAGAGAGAGGATTGACCTTATAAACATCTAGAATGACCATCTAAATTAAAGTAAATGAATATGTAAAGGCAAAATCAGTCAATATATATATAAAAGTAGAGACCTCATGTGAGAGTGCATGAGGTTCTGCCACGTGGCACTCTAATATTGCATTTAACCTTTTTTCATTAAGTTTTTTTAACTATTACCCAATCAATCAATATAAATATAAAAGCAGAGACCTCATGTGAGAATGCATAAGATTCTGCCATGTGGCACTCTAATATTGCATTTAACCTTTTTTTACCTTTTTTCATTAAGTTTTTTTAACCATTATCCAATAGATCATAGTAACTAATTTTTACCATTATATAAACGAGCATTTTTTACTTCTTTTTATTATTATTTTTTTACTATTACCCAATAGATTATAGTAACTTTTTTTACTATTAAATAAAATATGGGCTATTCTTGACAATTAGACCCATTAGACCAAAATTTGTTCACTATAAAATGGACTACCTTTTAAAAGTAAACCAAACCTTATGAAAAACTCAAGCATAGTTCTTACCTTACATATTATGACCCAAGTTTGACCCTTCCCACATGTAAATCAATGCAAAAACTTTTACCCTCTTACAAACTCTCTTCTTCCTCCCCCACGTATAAATGATACTTCTAGAAAATCTCATTATCATGATATCATGTCTTCATTTTTCCCCAATTTCAATTCAATATGCTTTTGTCTATTAATAATATTCTATGCAATTTATGCAGACAAATTTCTGTCATTGACCAGTGCAACAAAAAATATATATAAATCTTAAGATCCCTGAGGTTGCTGAAATAATTGACAAATGCATATTTCTAAAATTTATAATAACAGAAAAGACTATAAATATCATATACTATCTCACAAAATGCCATTACTTTAATATTTACTTTAAAAAAATTCATTGATAGGAATGGTAAAAAAACATGATCCTATACAAGAAAAACCAAAAATACATGCAAAAAAATTTTCATAGGAGGATTTATCTTTAAATAATATGAAGACAATAGTAAAGATAAAATGCATTGAATGAGATCCTAAGAAACAAGTTTGTTAATCATTTCAAATTATACTCATCATTTACATGAAAAAATAATAATACATCATATTACTTTCATTAAAAAAATAATGCATATTAATTTCAAAGTTCTTTGCAAGATGTGAACTGCTAAGGTATTGCAATAATAAGTAACATTGATACAACAATAAGTTGGTATTACGTTTTGTGCGTACTTTATGAAAGGAATTTCAAATCATAAGCAAAATCATTCTGGTGTGCAAAATGTGAAACAAAATTAAATCTTTCTATCCCAAAGTTAGAGGCACTCACATTAACTACATACTCTCCAAATATTTATAATATATTTATCTCACTATAACTACTATATATATACAATTGCAAACTACTTCAGATACATGATTCAAATTGAAGTTTTTGATGCAGCTAACAAAACAAATTTTGTGATATTTGATCAAGATGCCGAGAAAATCCTAAATGAATCTACAACAGATCTTGCTGAAAAATAAACTGAGGTATTACTTATTTAAATTATTGTAAAAATATTGATATTGGAGAACGAATCCCACGAGATTTGAAAAAAAAATTAGGAAAAAAATGGATTTCTATACTTCATTTGAATGAATTCAATCTAAAGGATGGTTTTGAAAATTATATAGTTGCTAAGATTTTTGATGCACCTTCAAATGATAAAAAGGTATGGAAGAAAAAAAAAATACGTAATTCAATATGCTATATTAATTCTTTTTGCTGCACTATTCCAAAATTAACAAAAATAAAAAAATAAAAATATTTACAAAAAACTCTAACATCATTGAAATTTAATATAAAAGCAAATACTATAAAAAAATCTTAGCGACAAAGTCCAAACTTTGTAAGATCCAATCAAGAGTCTCTCGATGCCAATTCATTAGTGATTAACACAAATAAAGCAACAAAAGGAAAAAAAATGATGAAAGCTCAAAAATTAAACAAATATGGATGAACTAAACTTCAAACATTGAAGATGGAGAAACTGATGATGATAACAAGCATCACCATACTGCAATAACAAAGATTGAAGAAAAAAAAAAGATAATGAAGCTTTTTATTACATCATATAATAAAAATCAATAATATAGAATGAATTAATATGTTTTTATCAACTTTTATTATACAATATTACTCCAAGTTGTTTAAATTATTGCTCATTACTTGAACAAAATAATTATAATAGATATATGTGTGCAATTTATAATTGTTATGGGAGTGTATGAGGTCTTGCTAAGTGGCGCTCTAACTTTGCATTTATCCTTTTTTTACCTCTTTCATTAAGTTTTTCTATATTAATATGTGCTATAATGGTCTCAAGCGTTTTCACTTTTGAATTTTCTATTAAAAAGTGAAAATACACAATTTGACCAATTCGCCAATATTTCATACTCTTTTTTTATTTATTTATGAAGTTTCATACTTTTCTCACAACCCATAATTTTGAGAAAAGTTTGTGTTCTAGGAATTTTCTTAGCACAATCCTTCAGACGGTCCCATTATTTTTTCAAAGAAGACTTTTCTTTTGAAGAAATTGTTTAATGCAATCCTTCTATATACAACTCTCTCTTCTTCTCATTTCCTTCCCTTACTTTTTCCTTCCTTCTTTCCTTTTTATCTCCTTTACACCCAAACAGGATATTAGTTTCGAAATTCAGCTTAAAAAAAGAAAGTGTTTTGAGGATATTAATAAAAAGAGTTTGAATTTAGTAAGAATAGGGTGTAAAATTCATATTTTAGGCCATCCAATAAGATATGTCATATCAACTTTTTACTTAAAACTCAGTACATCATACCACAATTAATAACATTTTAATAAACTCCCAATTTGGTTGAATTTTTAGATGAGTACTATAATTGATTGAGTGTAATTGTTCTTATTCTTTAATACGTGATAAGATGCTGTGGCATGTTGGGCTTAGAGGGTGTGAAACTTGGGTTTTAAACCACATCCTTATAAAATTTAATCTTTAATAAAAATATGTAAAAAAACATGTTTAATTACCGTTTTAGTCTTTAACACTTGTACAGTTGTACTATGTATCAAAATGGTTTTTAACATCTTAAATGTGTCAATTTTGTTTCTAAACTTTTGAAATTGTGTCCAAATAATCCTTATTATTAATCGGTACATGAAAAGAATTGATGTATCTAGCATTAATTTCAAAATAATATTTTTATGCCATCTAAACTATCCTTTGAATTATCACATGTCCTTAATTAGAAAATAAAATAAAAAATTTGAAAATATATTAATTGCATCTCCATAAGTAAATGAGATGTCATTTTATTAGCAGAAATTGAAAATTTCTTTTTCTTTTCCTCTGCTTTCTTTGCAACCAAATGGGGTTTAAGTCTTGACGTTTTGGTTAAAGTGCTCATGAACATCATCTAAAAAACAAACTACTTAAATAATTTTAAAATGAATTTTTTTTTTGATAAAAAAAAAAAAAAAAGCCAAATATCAATTTTTTACATTATCATTTTTTTAAGATGTTAAAGTTATTACCAATTATATTATAAAAATCTTGTATATATATAAAAGCAGAGACCTCATGAGAGTGCATAAGGTGTGCATAAGGTTCTACCACATGACACTCTAATATTGCATTTAACATTTTTTTACCTTTTTTCATTATGTTTTTTTAACCATTACCCAATAGATCATAGTAACTTATTTTTACCATTATATAAATTAGCATTTTTTACTTCTTTTTATTAATTTTTTTACTGTTACCCAATAGATCATAGTAACTTTTTTTTACTATTAAATAAAATATCGGCTGTTCTTGACAATTAGACCCATTAGACCAAAATTTGTTCACTATAAAATGGATTACCTTTTAAGAGTATACCAAACCTTATGGAAAACTCAAGTACAGTTTTTACTTTACATATTATGACCCAAGTTTGACCCTTCCCACATGTAAATCAAAGCAAAACTCTTACCCTCTTACAAACTCTCTTCTTCCTCTCCCACATATAGATGATACTTCTAGAAAATCTCATTCTCATGAAATCATGTCTTCATTTTTTCCCAATTTCAATTCAACATGCTTTTGTCTATTAATAATGTTCTATGCAATATATGCAGACAAATTTTTGTCATTGACCAGTACAACAAAAATATATATAAATCTTAAGATCCCTGAGGTTGCTGAAATAATTGACAAGTGCATATTTCTAAAATTTATAATAACAAAAAAGTCAAATAAATATCATATACTATCTCACAAAATGCCATTACTTTAATATTTTCTTTAAAAAAATTCAATGATAGGAATGGTAAAAAACATGATCCTATAAAAGAAAAACCAAAAATACAAGAAAAACAATTTTCATAGGAGGATTTATCTTTAAATAATATGAAGACAATAGTAAAGATAAAATGCATTGAATGAGATCCTAAGAAACAGGTTTGTTAATCATTTCAAATTATGCTCATCATTTACGTAAAAAAATAATAATACATCTTATTATTTACATTAAAAAATTAATGCATATTAATTTCAAAGTTCTTTGCAAGATGTGAACCGCTAAAGTATTGCAATAATAAGTAACACTGATACAACAATAGGTTAGAATTACATTTTGTGCGTATTTTATGAAAGGAATGTCAAATCACAAGCAAAATCATTTTGGTGTACAAAATGTGAAACAAAATTAAATCTTTCTATACCAAAGTTAGAGGCACTCACATTAACTATATACTCTCCAAATATTTATAATATATTTATCTCGCTATAACTAATATATGTATACAATTGCAAACTACTTCAGATACATGATTCCAATTGAAGTTTTTGATATAACTAACAAAACAAATTTTGTGATATTTGATCGAGATGTTGAGAAAATCCTATATGAATCTACAAGAGATCTTGCTAAAAAATAAACTGAGGTATTACTTATTTAAATTATTGTAAAAATATTGATATTGGAGAACGAATTCCACGAGATTTGAAAAAAAATTAGGAAAAAAATGGATTTCTCTACTTCATTTGAATGAATTCGATCTAAAGGATGGTTTTGAAAATTATATAGTTGCTAAGATTTTTGATGCACCTTCAAATGATAAAAAGGTATGGAAGAAAAAAAAATACGCAATTCAATATGCTACATTAATTCTTTTTGCTGCACTATTCAAAAATTAACAAAAATAAAAAACTAAAAATCTTTACAAAAAACTGTAACATCATTGAAATTTAATATAAAAGCAAATACTATGAAAAATCTTAACGACAAAGTCCAAACTTTGTAAGATCCAATCAAGAGTCTCTTGATGCCAATTCATTAGTGATTAACACAAATGAAGCAAAAAAAGGAAAAAAATGATAAAGCTCAAAAATTGTACAAATATGGATGAACTAAACTTCAAATGTTGAAGATAGAGAAACTGATGATGATAACAAGTGACAGGACTGACGAGATAAACACTGACGAGGAAAGCAACACAGACGAGGTAAGCAGAACTTACGAGGAAACTGATACAAACAAAGGAAAGATAGGCAAGTGCACGGGATGATTCAATATCGCCAATAATGCCCCAGGCTGGCAGAACCAGCTGTACGACCCGTTGGAGATGAATTGAAGCCCTATCATTTAACAGGGAGTGTTACTAAAAGGGCTAGGAGCTGGAGAAGCTTATATAAAGCCTTCAGAAACACAAATCAGGGGTAAGAAAACTACTCTAACACGTTTATTCTAGCCATTTTCATTTCGGAAGAAATCTTAAGGAAATTGACTTAAGCATCGGAGGTGTTTTGGCAGGCACCACACCGATGACCACATCAAGAGACCTTCCCCACCATTCTTGTAGAAGAAAGCCAGGTTTAGTTCTGTCTGAAATCATCCTTTCTCTATTGACGAATTCTTGCTTCATCAGTTTGGCACCATCTGTGGGAACGGCATTTTTGCATTTGAGAAGTGGTTCCCACCAACTTCTACATTCAGATGGAATCCAATCAAGATCCCGCAATCTTGGCCCAACAAATCCAAGCCCTTGTGGCCACCGTCGAAGAACTCACCAGGCAGAATCAAGAAATGAAGATACAACTTCAACAGGTTCAACAGGAAGAAAGTCGATCCAGGGGCACCCCAGAGGATGAAGGGGATGGTCACAAAAGAACTAATATCCCTAGACCATTCACTCTTGACGAAAAAAATTCAGATGTTATACGAGAAATGAGGAAAGAAATGGACGAGCTACGGAATGCCATCAAAGAAAAGACAGACCGAAGCGAGGACAGAATGATAAGTGCCACAAATTCGCCTTTCACTACAGCAATCCTCGAGCACCCAGTGCCGTCCAAATTTCGTTTGCCTCAGCTCGAGCAGTTCAATGGGTTGAAAGACCCCCAAGATCACCTCAACACATTCAAAATGACACTGGGTCTTTAACAGCCCCCTGACGAGATACTATGTCGTTCCTTCCCCGCCACTCTCAAAGAAGCAGCTAGGGAATGGTTTGCCAAGTTGCCAACTTCGTCAATCGACAGCTTTGAGCAGCTGAGTAATGCCTTCTTGCATCATTTATTGGAGGACAACGTCCGAAGAGGCTAGCAGATTATTTACTCACCATTAGGCAAGGAGAGAAGGAAATATTGAGGTCGTACGTAAAACGCTTCACCCGGGAGTCCTTGGAGGTAGATGAAGTCGACGATAAAGTACAGCTGACAACCTTCAAGGCGGGGCTAAGATCCAGGGAGCTCGTAGCTTCACTCGCAAAGAACCCCCCAAAGACGATGGCAGAGATGCTCTTAAAGGCACAGAAGTACATGAACGCCGAAGATGCTCTTGCAGCCATAGGGGACGCAGAGAGGCCCGGAAGTATAGGAAGAAAAGACAATGAACGCAAGGGTCAAAAGAGGGAACATCAAGATCGTCGAGCCAGTGACAGTAATAGAAGAAGAAATGATAAAAGCCTCGAACGGTAAGATTTACCCCTTTAGTTATGCCCGTTGACAAATTTTATCGCAGATTAAGGATGAGCACTATCTGAAGTGGCCAAGACCATTGCATTCATCGCCCAATGTTCGTGATAAAAACAAGTATTGCCGATTCCATAAAGATCATGGCCACTACACGGAGGATTGCCGGGATCTCAAGGAGCAAATCGAGGAGTTGATACGAAAAGGGAAACTGCAGAAGTATGTGAAGAAGGGAGAATATGATAAATCCAGAGACGGAAGCAAGAATCAACAAGAATCCTCGTCAAGAAAAGACAATCGTCATCCCCAACCTGCATAAAATGTGATCGGGGAGATAGTAACAATAGCAGGAGGTCTTTCACTAGAGGGTCATTCAGGTCCCTTAAGAAGGCATGCTAGAGACAGGTGAACAATGTCTATGTGGTGCCCCCAATCAAGCAAAGACGGATAAACCAGGATATGTCCTTCGATGAAGCGGATGCCAGAGGCATGAAGCAGCCACACAACGACCCTTTGGTTGTAATGTTAACCATAGAAGGATTCAACACCAAGAGGATCCTCGTGGACAATGGCAGTTCAGTAGACATTATCTACCTTCCCGCTTTCCAGCAGCTAAAGTTAGATCCAAAAAGGCTGCACCCTTTTGACTCCCCACTCGTTAGTTTCAGTGGAGATCGTGTATATCCCAAAGGCATGGTAACGTTAACAATGACAGTCGGGACCTACCCCAGGCAATTAACACGTTAGCTACACTTCATGGTGGTAGATTGTCCTTCATCCTATAACGCCATTATTGGAAGGCCCACACTCAACAAATGGAAGGCAACCACGTCCACTTATTGCCTGAAAGTGAAGTTCCCGACTGATGATGAGGTCGGCGAAGTAAGAGGAGATCAAGTTTTAGCCCGAGAGTGCTACCAGGCCGTTTTAGGTGCAAGAGAAAACCATACATGAACAATAGAAGACAAAGAAGAAGAAAAGGTAGAAGCCCTATAAACAGTAGAGTTAGTTGAAGGGGAGACAACCAAAAGGGTGAGGATAGGGAAGAAGCTAAGTCCTGAGATGAAAGCTAAGCTCGTCCAATTACTGAAAGAAAACTTAGATGTATTCGCCTGGAGTCATGAGGATATGCCTGGTATATCCCCAGAAATTATTTAGCACGAGTTAAGAGTAAACCCCGAAATGAAGCTCGTCTAGCAGAGACACAGAACTTTTGCCCCAGAACGGGACCAGGCGGTGACAGACGAGGTCAATAAGCTCTTGGCAGCAGGTTTCATTCGAGAAGTATACTATCCAGATTGGCTCGCGAATGTCGTTCTAGTGAAGAAGGCAAATGGAACGTGGAGGATGTGCGTGGACTTCACGGATTTGAATAAGGCATGTCCGAAGGATAGTTTCCCTTTACCGAAGGTAGACCAACTGGTGGACTCAACTGCTGGAAACAAGTTGCTGACATTCATAGATGCCTTCTCAGGATACAACTAGATAAAAAAGGCAGAATAAGATTAGGAGAAAACTGCATTCGTCTTGAAGAATGTAGGAGCCACTTATCAAAGGTTAGTAAACAAGATGTTCAGAAAACATATTGGCAGAAACATGGAGGTGTACGTGGATGACATGCTTGTCAAGAGTAAGGAAGAGCTCTCCCATATAGAAGATTTGAAGGAGACATTTGCCACCCTCAGGCAGTACCAGATGAAGCTGAATCCAAGCAAATGTGTCTTTGGTGTAGTTTCAAGGAAATTCTTGGGATTTATGGTGTCCCAAAGAGGAATAGAAGCAAATCCGAAGAAGGTGCAAGCCATAATTAATATGGAGTCACCTAGAATTGTCAAAGAAGTCCAGAAGCTGAAGGGAAGAATTGCAGCATTGAACAGGTTCGTCTCTAGAGCGACGGATAAATGCCAACCCTTTTTCAAAACCTTGAAGTAGGCTTTCGAATGGACGGACGAATGTGAAGCAGCATTTTAGGAACTTAAGCGTTACCTGAGCAATCCACCCCTCTTAAGCCCAACCAAAGAAGGGGAGAGCCTACAACTGTATTTGGCGGTGTCAGTCACGGCCGTAAGTGCCGCCCTGGTTTGTGAAGAAGGTAAGAAACAGCTCCCAGTTTATTATGTCAGTCAAGCGTTCCAAGGGGTTGAATTCAAATACCTAAGGATCGAAAAGATCGTGTTTGCACTAATAATGGCCTCATGCAAACTAAGACAGTACTTTTAGGCGAATCCCATTTTGGTCATGACCGACCAACCTATCAAAAAGTTCATGAGCAAACCTGAAGCAGCAAGGAGAATAATCCAGTGGGTAATTGAACTCAACCAATTTAACATCGAGTACCACCCCAGGACAGCCGTTAAGGCACAAATCCTGGTAGACTTCGTTGCTGAATTTAATTCAGCAAACAAAGATGATCCAACTGGCGACAAAGACCTGTGGACGATACAGACCGACGGTTCGTCCGCCCAAAAAAGGGGCGGAGTAGGAGTGGTCATAATCACTCCTGACGAAGAAATGCTAAAAAATGGAGTTCAGTTGCAATTCCTAGCAACCAACAACGAGGCTAAGTACGAGGGGATACTGACGGGGCTAAGACTTGGAAAGATTCTTGGAGTGAAGAACCTGCTGGTGCAAAGTGACTCGAAATTAGTGATCGAGCAGATAAGGGGAGAGTACGAGGCGAAAGAAGAAAGAATGCAAAAATACCTCAGATTGACGAAGCGTCTGACTCAAGAGTTCAACGAAGTAAAATTTGAACTGATCCTCGAGGCCAGAACACAATAGCAGACGAGGTCTCAAAGATAGCATCGTCAGAAGAAGGGTCGTTAAACAGTGGATTGGCAATAGAAATCCAGAAACACCCTAGCATTGAAGAGGTCCCAACGTTCCCGATCCAAGGTGCAAACAACTGGATTACTCCTATTATGTCTTTTTTACAGGATGGGCACCTCCTTCAAGACGCCGAGGAGGCCAAGAAGGTAAGGAAAAGACTAGCCAGATTTACGATCCTAAATGACACCCTATATAAAAGAGGCTTCTCTATGCCCTACTTAAAATGTGTCGATGAAGAAGAAGCCAGATACATTTTGAGGGAAGTCCATGAAGGAATTTGAGGGACCACGCCGGTCCCAGATCTCTGGTAAGCAAGATCATTCGAACAGGTTATTTCTGGCCTACTATGCAGGTTGACGCCATTGAACTCGTCAAGAAATGTGACAAGTGTCAAAGGTTCGACAATATACAGCGACTTCCAGCAAAACAACTGACGACAATATCATCCCCGTGGCCATTTGCACAATAGGGAATCGACATCGTCAGCCTATTACCCCCAAGTAAAGGCCAGGTAAAATTCTTACTGGTTGCAATTGATTATTTCATGAAGTGGGTTAAAGCAGAGGCAACGGCAACAATCACTGAAGCACGAGTCCGAGACTTCGTCTGGAAGAATATAGTTTGCAGGTTCAGGATTCCAATGACGATCGTATCAGACAATGGTCGGCAGTTTGACAGCCAAGGCTTCAAGGACTTCTGTTTAGGCCTGGGCATCAAAAACCACTTCTCATCCCCAGGGCACGCGCAGGCCAACGGTCAGACTGAGGTGACGAACCGAACGTTGCTGAAGATCATTAAAACCAAGCTGGACAATGCGAAAAGCACCTAGCCAGAAGAGCTTCCCAATGCCTTGTAGGCCTACAGAACCATGGCAAGAACCCCGACAGGGGAAACCATTTTTATGCTCACTTATGGCACTGAAGCCGTAATCCCAGTCGAGGTAGGGGCCACCAGCACCAGGCGGGAGATATTCCATGAAGAAGGCAACGACGATCAGCTCCAAATCAACCTAGACTGCCTAGACGAAATAAGAGACAAAGTTTCCAACAAGATGACAAAGTACCAGCAGAAGATGAGAGAATATTACAACAAGAGGGTAAAGCTCAGACAACTTGAAATAGGTGACCTCGTCCTACGCAAGGTCAGTGCGGCTGTTAGGACATATGTAGCTCAAGTTGTAAGCATATGTCGCTATTTTATGTAATTGGCTTATCCTTAGACAAAACACACTTTACTTGTAATTTGGTAGATCTAGGATGTGTCTAACACCTCAAGAAACAGTGTTTCAAGATTCAGTGTTGAAGCCATCAAAGTCTGTCCAAGAAACAAGCAAGGAAGTGCAAGATTTTAAAGCTCGACACCTACCTTGACACATGCATCTATCGAGCTTTAAGAAGCTGTTTTGCCCCGAGCCTCGACAGCTTCTCGACAGATCCTCGACACCTCTATCTGTCGAGAATTAAAGAAAACAGATTTTCAGTTCTGTTTCAAGTCCAATCCGTGAGTGTGTCTTTGGGATTTCTTTTCTCTTAATCCTAGACATATAAAAGGATTATTTTGAGGGCCGTCAAGTGGATGCAAGTTGCACATTCATTCAGAACTTCTTGTTTATGCAATTTGTGATCTGAAAGACAAAGTTCGTGCCCTAATTCATCTCTGATGATTTGAAGAACTTTGCAGCCAACAACTCTCTCTCTAGTTGGTGTTTGAAGTCGCGTACTAGGATCCGCGCATCTGGTTAGTCACGTACTTGGGAGCCGTGCATTGAAAGGAGAAACTGTCACTACAGAACAAGTGCAATTGGGTATTGGGGTAAGAGTTCAACTGTAGGTTGGTAAGGTACTTGGGATTCCTTGCTTGTAACTGCTTGTTGTGATAATAGTGGAGTTTCGGGAGTGGTGACCTTAAATCACCCGGTGGGTTTTTTTGCCGTAAGGTTTTCCCCATTCGTAAACAAATCACCGTGTCATTTAATTTCCGCTGCATTACTTAGCTTGGTGATTTGTTTGTACTAACACGTGATATTGCATGTTAATTTGATTAATTAATAACTGAGCTAATTTAATTAATCTAAGTTATCACAAGGGGTCAACGCGTTTGTGGCCTGTCAGCGGCTACAAGAGATTCTGTCCAAGGGAAGCTGAGCCCTACCTGGGAAGGACCCTACCGGGTCGTCCACTACTCCAGACGAGGAAGTTATCATCTTGAAACCTTAGACGGGCGAAAACTCCGATGACTATGGAACATGGAGCATTTGAAGAAGTACCACCAATAGATGTAACCAGTAAATGTATTCATATTCAAATTAATAAAGAAAATTTTCAACTAATGTCTCTACGTCCACAAGTTTAGTCAGTTGAAAGCTGAGAAACCCCCAATCTCAAAAATGGTTAAGTAACAAGATTCTGCCTTGATGGATGTAAGTTACTGACGAATACAAGAGACATCGAATCTCGAAAATGGCTAAGTAACAAGAATCCTCCTTGACGGATCTAAGTTACTGATGAATAAAAAAGACATCGAATCTTGAAAATGGTTAAGTAACAACATTCTGCCCTAACAAATGTAAGTTACTGATTAATAATGATTGTACGACAACGAAGTGGCAAAAGGAGTTAAAGATTCTTAAGCAACGAAGCACAGTTTACTGACGCATAAAAAGGTAATAAATGTGCAAACCACAGAAAGCATGTAAGTGCATCTAATTAGAGCCCAAAAACAACGGGCAAATTCCACTGTTTTTACAACTAAAGACCCATAAAAACTGGGCCAAACTGATGTTCTCGAAATAGAAGTTCTTACAAAATTAGAACTAAAAAAAAAAAAAAAAAAAAGATAAAATTTTTTTCAGGATCAAACAACAGGGGCGGAATCATCGGGAGCATCCTCAACATTGGCGTTCTCTGTGGTGTCAGGCTGGGCAGCAAATGATTGAGCAGCCTCTTCAGCAGCCATCTCTTGGTCGACCTCCTCAAGATCTAGGCTATCAAGGTCCACTCCAAAGGTATGCTTGATGAGGTACCTCCTCAGCAGTTCGAAGCCTTTAAAGTACCAGCTGAACAAGACCGTATTATATTCGTCTATGGTCTGGAAGGCCTTGGTAGACCTGGCAGCAATGGTCTTCAGTTTCTCTCGGGACGGCAGAAGCTATTCATCCTTTTCAAGGGTTAGCTGGCGCTCAGCCCTGAGATCGTCATTCAATCCCTTCACCTTTTCCTTTAAGTTGGTGGCTGCACTCATGGATTCGATCAAGTCCTTCTTCAAGGTGGAGTTCTTTGCCTCTAAGGCCTCCACCCTCGTTGAAAGGTGAACCACCTTAGCTTCTTGGGTCAAATACTCAGAAGTGATATGAAAATTCTCCCCCAAAACCTGAAAAAGAACAAAAAAAAAAAGGAGAGGGTTCATAACTGAATATCCCACCTGAACAAGCTTTTGAACGTGACGGCTTGCAACGCAGTTAAAAGACACTCTAGAGAGAGCCTTCAAGTCTTCTGCAGCCACTGCCCCATGAGCCCTTTCCACAACCAGCCCCTCGTCATCCCAAATAGTGGATGAACGAGAGGCAAGCTTCTCCTTCTCCTTCTCGGACAGATGCTGTCGTTTAGCGACGGGCGTGGAGAGCTCCTCGACTGAAGTCGAGGGAGAAGCTGTCCTCGTCACCTCGGCCCCAAAAGTGACGGGAGTGGTCTGTATGGCCGGAGAGGCGGAGGCACCCTTGCCGGTGACCCGCACTGTCTTTCTCCCCAAATTTGACAGCGGCTATTCGATCTCATCTTCGCGTACATATCCTTGTTAAATTTTGTCATCATCCCTGCAAGAGAAAAAAGTGTTCGTCAAGAAGGAAAAGATAAGGAAAAGCCGTTACGAACGAGTCTAGCACTTACTCTTTTTTTCTTCAATCTCGATGCTCCGAAAAACAAAGGAAGAAGGTTCTGGTCCAAGACAATAAAAAGCCAAAGTCCTGGGATCTACGAGGTCGTCCCAATTTTCAACCGTCTGTGCGTATTCTACAGCTTTTTGCACCCTGCCCCTATACCTACTTTTAAGTTTCGGTCGCTTCTGAACTGCACGGAACAAAAAGTGAAAGGATCAGCTGCAATGACAATACACATAAAAAAACTGAAGCGATGAGGAAAAGATATTGACGCACCTAATGTCGGGGTTCCTTACCGACAATGTAATCGCAGGAGATCACCCAAAGTCTCGCTAGAGGCGGTCTCAAACTTATCCCCAAACACAAAGAAAAATCTGGACTTCCAATACCTGAAAGAGGGCGGTAAACCCTTGACGATCCTATTTTTCCTCTCCCAGGGTACCAGTTCGTAATACCCGTGCTCCTTAAACACTTTTAATCGATATAAGTAAACAAGCTCATCAATTTTGAGCATATCCCCGTCTACAGCTGCCAGCCATATCCCCATACAACTAATCACAATCCTCCAGGAGTTAGGCATAAGTTGCCCTGGATCAATACCAAAATAGTCCAACAACTCCATCAGGAAAGGGTGGACGAGAAACCTCAATCCACAGATGAAGGCTGCCTCGTAGAAACACACCTCCCCTGGGAAGAAGCTACATGCCCGATCGTCCTTACCAGGCAGACGAAGCCTCACTCGCTCCGGGAATTGGAATCTGTCCCTAAACCTCCCTAGCGTCTCGGCGTCTAGGCTACACTCTTCCTCAAGGGCGTGAAAAGCTCTAACTTCTCAAAGGGTCGAAACAGCAATATCACCTCCCACTAGATCATCACTGGATGACAGTCCAGTCTCAAGCTCACTATATCTGACATCAGACATTGTTCCTTGCACTCTTTCCCCACTTCTAAACCAGTTAATTGACTGACGGAGTAAAGGCAGCAAGTCAGCCAACACAACTCTCAAACAGTTGCCCTCAAAAATGAAACCTTCTAGGCATGGAGAACTACCTAAAAACCCCCCTAAACGCGCAAATAGGAAAGAAATTGATGGTCAAACTATCCTAACCTCAGAGCCACTAACCATGAAAATCTAGGAACAATGTAAGCAGAACAACACAAGCTAAACCCCCCATAAAAAGAAAAAAAAGGGAGAGAAGAAAGAAACGAAAAATCAAAGAAATTGTGAAAAGAAGAAGGGAAAAACAGAGCCAAGGTCGAAGAAGTAAATACCTTGGAAGGAAAGCACTGCCGCACGGAAGCACCGCCGCACGGAAGCACCACCGCACAAAGACACCACCGTACAACCCGCCGGTTCGAAAAGAAAAATCGCAGGAGGGAGTTTTTGCAAAGAAAAGAGAAGAAAGACTCAGAGCAAAAAAAGTCTTTTTGAAAAAAGCAAAGAACAAAGGAAGAGGGATTAAAAGCCAAAATACACAGAAACTGAAAAACAGCTGGAAAAACGAAGAGTCATATAGTGGGGGCATTAACTTAACCAACTGAAATACGCCACGTGGCCACGATCAGCACGGCACCACCACTACACATTTAATGCGGCACGAAACTCCAAGAGTCGCCTGCCAACTTTTCACCTTCCACGTCATGACGACCAAGGAATCTGAGGGCAACTGACAGGACTGACGAGATAAACACTGACGAGGAAAGCAACACAGACGAGAGAAGCAAAACGGACGAGGAAACTGATACAGACAAAGGAAAGATAGGCAAGTGCACGGGATCATTCAATATCGCCAATAATGCCCCAGGCTGGCAGAACCAGCTGTACGACCCGTTGGAGATGAATTGAAGCCCTATCATTTTGCAGGGAGCGTTACTAAAAGGGGCATTAAAACCGCAATAACTGCCACAACGGCTAGGAGCTAGAGAAGCTTATATAAAGCCTTCAGAAACACAAATCAGGGGTAAGAAAACTACTTTAACACATTTATTCTAGCCATTTTCATTTCGGCAAAAATCTTACGGAAACTGACTTAAGCATCGGAGGTGTTTTGGCAGTCACCACACCGGTGACCACATCAAGAGACCTTCCCCACCATTCTTGTAGAAGAAAGGCAAGTTTGGTTCCGTCTGAAATCATCCTTTCTCTACTAACGAATTCTTGCTTCATCAACAAGCATCACCATACCGTAATAACAAAGATTGAAGAAACAAAAAAACAAAAAAAAAAGATAATAAAGCTTTTGATTACATTATATAATAAAAATCAGTAATATAGAATGAATTAATATGCTTTTATCAACTTTTATTATACAATATTACTCCAAGTTATTTTAATTATTGCTCATTACTTGAACAAAATAATTATAATAGATATATGTGTGCAATTTATAATTGTTACTTTTTATGATGAACTCATTACTAACAAAGTTTTATAACAAATATACCATAATATATGTATAATATTTTTCAAAAATAAATTTACATAAAACATTATAATAGTATCCGTGAATCGCATGGAAAACTTATTAGTTATATCTAAAGTTAAAACCACTTAGGATGAATCCGTAAAGTCAATAATCTATTTATATTTGTTTGTAAAAAAAAAAAATATGAATAACAAATAAATTCTAAATTAAAGTAGATAAATATGTAAAGGAAAAATTCAATGTAATGTTAAAACTGTCCAAAATGAATGTATAAAGTCACTAATCTATTTACAAGGCTCGTATTGCCCCACGCATACATTTACAATCATCTAAATCATTACATTGGTACATGCAGCCCAAACTCGGCACATTCATATACAAAAAATTTAAAATAAGTGATACATGTAACATATTCAAAATATGCAAAACGAACAACGGCCAACTCCTAATTAAGCATCTTGATATGGGGTATGTGGGTATGGATTTAATTGGGTATGCATCATGAAAGAAGTCACATACAACCTATATTTAAATTGTAGGAAAGTTTTCACTTTGATACATCCATCAAATTCAGCACATCCCAATCTGATCAGCTTCTGGTTAGAGTCAAATTGGCCTGTAAGTGAATTAATCCCATCTTCAATTCTCTCTTTTTCTCCTTCTAAGAAAATGGAAAAAAATACGTATATCTTATTAAGCCATCTGAATTGAACATTCTTTCGTGGAATTTAAAGACTTCTAACATGTGGACTGAGATGCCGAAAGTTTCACTTTCATACCACTGGAAATATCTCCACCTCTCTTCGCTATTAAAAGTAAACTAGATCATGAGGCATGACATATGAAACATAAAAACCAAGCATGGCAAAAATTCTAAAGTCTCCTCTTCTTATCCTTCACATTTTCTTGCTCTCCTTACTTTCACTGAAGACCATAGCATCACCTGCAACACAAGCGGGAGCTCTAATCCAATGGAAAAACAGCCACCTCCCTTCTTCTTTTCTCAGTTCATGGTCCTCTACCAACCTTACCAACCTTTGCAAATGGAATGGCATTGTCTGCGACTCAACCGGAACAGTCTCTGAAATAATCATCTCTGGCGCCAAACTCAATGGAACACTAGCCCAGTTCAACTTCACTTCATTTCTTGATGTCACTCGCTTTGACCTCAGCAACAACAATCTCAGCGGACCTATACCTTCGGAAATAGGCTAGTTAACAAAGCTCCAGTACGTAAGCTTCTACAACAACTATCTTACTGGTACAATACCCTATCAGTTCAGAAATCTTCAAAGGTATGGCACTTAGACCTTGGATCAAACTACTTAGAAACACCTGACTGGTCTAAGTTCTTGAGCATGCCTTTGTTGACCTGGCTTGGCTTTGGTTATAATTACCTCACTTCTGGGTTCCCAGGATTTATACTTTATTGCCAAAACTTGACTTACTTGGATTTGACCCAGAATCAGTTGAATGGAACAGTACCAGAAATGGTATTTACCAATCTTGACAAGCTTGAGTACCTTAATCTAAATGACAATTTGTTCCAGGGACCAGTGTCCCCAAACATTACCAAGCTTTCCAAACTCATAGATCTTCATTTAGGACGAAACAAGTTCAGTGGTGTAATTCCTGAAGATATTGGATCAATGTCCAATCTTCAAATTATAGAGCTGTACAACAATTCATTTGAAGGGAAAATTCCCTCTTCAATTGGTTAGTTGACAGAGCTCTTGCATCTCGATGTTAGATGGAATTCCTTGAATTCTACAATTCCTTCTGAGCTAGGCTATTGTACTAAACTCACCTACTTGGCCCTGGCTTCCAATTCACTCATTGGGGAAGTGCCTCTGTCTTTAACCAACTTGACCAAAGTTTCCGAGTTGGGTTTATCTGAAAATAACCTTTCCGGTGAGATCTCGCCTTACTTTCTCAGCAATTGGACAGAATTAACCTCGTTGCAGCTTCAGAACAATCTTTTCACTGGTAAAATTCCACTGGAAATTGGCATGTTGACCAAGCTCGAACTTCTTTTTCTGTTCAATAATACGTTCACAGGTTCAATTCCCTCTGAGGTAGGTAACTTGAAAGATTTGACAGAACAAGACCTATCGAACAACCGCCTGTCTGGTCCAATTCCTCTAGTACTGTGGAACCTCACAACCCTTCAGAGCTTACAACTTTTCTCAAACAATCTCACTGTCACAATCCCACCAGCAATTGGAAATATGACTTCGCTGCGGATTATTTATCTCAGCACTAACCAGCTATACGGGGAATTGCCAAATACCATCTCTCTCCTCATTAATTTGCGGAGCATCTCTCTTTTTACCAATAACTTTTGGGGTAATATTCCGAGTGAGTCTGGGAAATTTAGTCCTTCTCTAAGCAGTGTTAGCTTTTCAAACAACAGCTTCTCTGGAGAACTGCCACCTTAATTGTGTAGCGGCTTCCTTCTTCAACTATTCACAGTGAATAGTAACAACTTCACAGGTCCATTGCCTGAGTGCTTGAGAAATTGTTCGCTACTAGAGAGGGTGCGATTTGATGGGAACAACTTCAATGGCAAGATCACAAATGCATTTGGGGTTCATCCAAATCTTTATTTCATTTCTCTTAATGACAATCAATTTATTGGCAAAATTTCACCAGAGTGGGCAAAATGTGAATCTCTAACCACTTTAGAGATAGGGAGAAATAGAATTTCAGGTGAAATCCCTGCTGAGCTTGGGAGGTTGCCTCAAATGCACTCTTTAATTCTTGACTCAAATGAATTGTCTGGGCAAATTCCAGTTGCATTGGGAAATCTAACCCTGTACAAGCTCAATCTGAGCCAGAATCTTCTGACGGAGAGATTCCTCAAAGTCTAGGCAGTTTGGGTCAGCTTGAAGAACTGAATTTGTCTAAGAACAAGTTAACAGGGAACATACCAAAAGAGCTTGGGAATTGTGGGAGATTATTTAGCTTGGACTTGAGCAACAATAACCTAAAGGGTGAAATACCGTCCGAACTAGGTAACTTAATTGCATTGAGTGTCTTGTTAGACCTCAGCAGCAATTCACTTTCAGGAATGATTCCTTCAAACCTAGCAAAGCTTACACGTCTGGAGAGCCTTAACATTTCACATAACCAGCTCTCAGGGGAAATCCCCGCATCATTTGTCAGCACTGTTAGTCTAATCTCCACCTCTATTGATTTTTCTTACAACAAGTTAACAGGTCAAATCCCAACTGCTAAAGTTTTCAAAAAAGCACCTGCAAAAGCTTACATTGGAAACTCAGGTTTGTGTGGAAATGCAGCAGAACTAAGTACATGTTACACAGATTTCACAAAGCAAAAGCATTCTAATACACTACTAATTGCTGTCCTCATTCCGGTTTGTGCCTTCTTGCTTGCAATTATTGTCACTGGATTCATAATATTTTAACTGAAAACCAAATTCCTCGATGAAGAAAACAGAAGAATTGGAGAGTCCCATGTCAACTCTGAGTCATTGATATGGGTAAGAGACGATAAATTCACATTCGGGGATATTGTGAAGGCCACTGAGGACTTCAATGAGAATACTGCATTGGAAAAGGTGGATTTGGGACCGTTTACAGAGCAACATTGCCAACAGGTCAAATTGTTGCTGTTAAAAGGCTCAACATGTCAGACTCCACTGACATACCAGCAGTCAATAGCTAGAGTTTCGAGACTGAGATTCGTCTGTTGACAGAAGTTAGGCACCGGAATATCATTAAGCTTTATGGGTTCTATTCCATGAGGGGGTACATGTACTTGGTCTATGAATATGTAGAGAGAGGCAGTTTGAGAAATGCATTGTATGGGTTAGAAGGGAAAGTGGAGCTGAACTGGTATACGAGGGTGAAAATTGTACAAAGTGTGGCTCATGCAGTTGCTTACTTGCACCATGATTGCTCTCCACAAATTGTGCACTGAGACTTAACTGTGAATAACATATTACTCAAGTCTGAGTTTGAGCCACGACTCTCAGATTTTGGAGTTGCAAGATTGTTGAACCCAGATACGACTAATTGGACAACAATTGCTGGATCTTATGGTTACATGGCTCCAGGTAAGCTACAATCTAACTTCTTGAATCTGAATTATTATTTTGGCCTAAAAATGTTTCCCTAAATGATAAGACGGCTTCCCATATCATTAAGTTTTTTTCTTATCCTGTTGCCAAATGAATGTGTCCTCGTAAATTTGTTAACATTGATTAGTTTGGTAGATGTTTTGGTGACAATGTATCATTAGATTATTGAATTTGTTTTATGACTGTGTAGAGCTTGCGCTTACAATGCGATTAACAGATAAGTGTAATGTTTATAGCTTTAGAGTGGTAGCATTAGAAGTTATAATGGGAAGGCACCCAAGGGAGCTCCTATCTTCCTTGACATTCAAATCGAGAACAGCTACATCAATTTCAGACAGTGCAGAAATTCTATTAAAGGATGTGCTAGACCAACGACTTCCACCACCAACAGGCCATATGGCAGAGGAGGTGGTGTTTGTAGTGACAATAGCCTTAGCATGTGTGCGTGACTCTCCTGAGGCACGACCCACCATGCGTTTTGTGGCACAAGAGCTATCAACTCAAATCCAAGCTTGCCTGCCCGACCAATTCGACATGATAACCATTACCAAGCTTACAGGCCTTCAGAAATAGTAAAAATTGGCATCAAAAGTTGAGAGTGATTAGTGTTTGGCAAAGGTATTGCCAGGTCTGGTATGTATTGAGTATTGTACAATATTTTTGTTCTTATCACATGAAGTAATTGTTAGGATTAGTGCCTTTAAATCTTATTGTATAATGTTATGTATGATATTATGTATGACATTATGCATGATTTAATATTAATATTGAAAAATTTATTTTATTATAATCTAAAATAATAGTAGCATGAATATGAGACATTATCATATAATCTATGAGATGCATAGTATGTGATTTATGTGAAAAGTGACAGAAGATATAAATCACAAGCTCTTTGTAAACTCAGAATTGTAGTTCATAGTCGGTGATGAAATTGGGCATTTCATCTACAAAGACTATAACATATCAACTAAGATGATTTGTCTTGATCATGGAAATGGAAATAGAAATTTCTAGTTGATATATTGATATATTTTAAGAGTTAAGACATATTGAACTGGACCGCTGTGAAATTTATTATTCTCCTAACGACTGTCAATTGAATAATAAATCTCATGACTTCTATTTACATGAACTCCTAATCCTGAGAGGATAATAGACCTAATCATGAAGTGTAAGTTGATTTGATATATCAGGAGTGAGATCTAAAGTAACGGTCAAAACCTCAATATGTTGGGCCGTCACATTTAGTGTTGATGGAACATATATTCTCAAGATGGAATTTATAGTCTCTTAACGAAGATATAAAATATTCCCCTGAGATATGTTTAATAGATCAGTTATTCAGAGAGTTAGACCTAACCACTTTGGTAAGAAGTTACTAAAGTATATATTTATGAAATTGGATTTCATTGATATATGATGAATAACTTTAAAGGATTAAACCGGGTACTCAAGGATAAGATGTAGTAATTTACAAAGTGGCAATCTACATTCATGACTTTGTATTACTACGAATATTTTATGAACGGGTTGCATGTAAAATAAAGTCTTGAGATATAATTAAGGGTCGTCAATGGGCCGGGTCGAGCTGGGCCGAAAGAATAAACCTCAGCCCATGACCCTACCCATGGGCAATGCCCATTTTGTCTTTAGCGAGCTGGACTATCGGGTTGGGACATATGTTCAAAACAACCAACCACTGGGCTTGTGTTAGTATATTATTTTATTATTTTTATAAGGAAAGAATCAATTTTTTATAAGGGAATAATCAATCTATTTTTTTAAAGGAAAGAATTAAAGAATTTAATACTTAATTACAAATTTTTTTACATTCAAATCTATTTAATTTTTTGTTTTATTGATGGAAATCTATTTAATTTTTTTTTTATTAAGGCTTTAAATAGTTTTTTATTTTATCTTTAATAAAAAAAAATGTTAAATGGTTAATTCAAATTTGCTAGACTACTAGAAAAATATATATTTAATAAACTAAGTTTTGCACAATTATTTTGAGTATTTTAGTGGTTGAGGGCTTAAGAAATTGCTCTATAATATGTCAAGATCAATCCTTACTACACTTATATATTTTTGTTATGAATTATAAGTTATTGGGCTGGGCCAATGGGCTGGAACGTTTGGGATCTGGGTTATTCCATTGGGTACCCATGGCTTAAAACTAGCCCAAACCTGACCCATTGAATTTCATGCTATGGGCTGCCCATGAGCCTTAATAACAAGGTACTCGGATAAGCTGCCCATTACCTAGTGGGCCATTCAGGACTTTGTTCTGGGCTGGGCTATGGGCCGTGGGCTATTTGGTGACCCTTAGATATAATTTATAAATAAGGCCTAAAGTGCAACTATATTTATATAGTGGTATTAAATATAGTAGATGGTAACTTTGGATTTGTCAAGAGTTGACAGAAAAGTCCAAGGCCCATTGGAACTAGTATCTTATTAGTCCCTTTTGGTCCCACTCCAGGCTACATACTAAAGCCCAATTAGAAATGCCCAAAAGGCTAGTCCAATTAGATAATCAGTTATAAGAAAAGAAATATACAGAATTTTAAATATATGAAAAAGAGAGACATCATTGTGAAATAGTGTGTATGTGAGTATTGGACACTCTTTCATTCTCCCTTGAACAAAAACTGATTGAAAGACCACACATCTTGGGCGTTAGTGGAATTGAAGTGAACATTAAAAGTGTTCTCAAGATCTTATAATCTTTGATTTTGAAATTCATAGCACCAAGGTACACTCTCTTGTTTCTATATTCTAAAATTTACATAGTGCATGTTATCAATTACGAATGAAGTAAATCCATTTATTTTCCGCTGCGTATGTTTTGTATGCGATACAAACATGTATTTTTTCATCAAATGGTATTAGAGCAGTCTTCAATTCGAATCTGTATAACATGTTTTGTAAGTTTTAGAATTAGCGACAATAGTTTCATGATGTCAAAAGATTATATATGTATTTAATTTTCTACATGGTTGTTGAAACTATGATTTGATAAAAACTGATATTGATGTTATGATGTTGTTTAAATTTGAATTTAGGTATGTTAAATTGATCTTTAAGGCTATAGCATCAATGGAATTTAGTTTTGATATCAAATCTCATCTATTATGTTCATATGGTGGTTGTTTGTTCATGGAAAATGGTTGAAAACTGTTCAGATGTTCCCTTTAGAAAACTAAAAACATGGGTTTTCGCGGGTAAGCTTTACTCGCGAAATAGTCGCGAGGCAGTCATGAAAGCTTCTGTCTAAATTTTGTGTTTTCACAAAATTTTCGCGAGTAAGCTTTACTCGCGAAACAGTCACGAAAGTCTCTGTCTGATTTTTGTGTTTTCATTTTTTTTTTTTTTTTGCCATAATTCATTTTCGCGGGAAGAGCTTAGTCGTGAGATACTCGCGAAAATATCACTAAAGGGGATTTTGAACTTTTTCTAAGTGTTTTCAAATATATAAAGTGCAAGGTTGTGTGTAATTAGATTATGCATGTTTTATATTTAAAAACCTCTAATTTAAAACATCCAGTGGGAGAAAGATATAAAGGTTGGATCCCACAGCCTCCATTGACGATTTATAGTAGAATGATTAAGCACCTCGTCTTGGCGCATATGCCTTGCTCCCTTCGGAGGGTGTTTAATTCATGGTACTACAGATTAAACTTCTTAATGATGGATAATATGTGTTTTTACATTAAGAACGATCACACCACCATGGAGGACCTTAATTTCTCACATAGAATTCAGTCAATGGTGTACACTAGACTAAGTTTAATGTTAACCTCCCTTCGGAGCTAGGTCATTATTACTTAGAGGCTAAAGGAAACACGACATATTATTAGTATTTGATAAGAGTTATCATGATAGCATTAATAATGAGAATAGTTTTCAATCAATCACAGTGCTTATAATTTACTTGCTTCCAAAGAATTTTAAACATGGGATTGGGTTGTCGTTGCATATATTATTTTATGGTTTTATTAAGGTTCCATATTATATGCTTATATGTTAAATTGATAATCTCCAGTTTACTTATTATGTTCATGTTTATTACTTTCAAATTTGAACATGGCATCATTTAGCCCACTTGTTACTATTCTTAATCAAAACAAACTGACTAGATCCAACTATGTTGACTGGAAAAGAAATTTGAACATTATTCTTACAGTTGAAAAGCACAATTATGTGCTCACTCAACCTTGTCCTTCATTAGATGCTCCTCTTAAGGAAAAACAGCAATATGATCGTTAGCAGAAATCTAATGAAATGGCCAAGTGCTATACCCTAGCATCCATGTCAAATGTTCTACAGCATTAAATGCAGGATGTAGAACTAGCTTCGGACATTATGCTAAGTCTGAAGAAGATGTTTGGTGAGCAAGGCCGTTCATCAAGGCAAGAAACCATGAGGCAAATTTATAATACCAAAATGGCTGAAGATAGTTTAGTGAGAGAGCATTGTCCTACAATGATCTCTAATCTGAATACATTGGAAGTTTTAGGTACTGACATTGACGGAGAATCTTAAGTGGATATAATACTCCAATCACTACCGGAATCATTCAAGGAATTCAGACTTAATTATAACATGAACAAAAAGGTTTATTCTTTGTCTGAATTAATGAATAAGTTAGTGGTGGCGGAAGGCATACTTGGTACTTCTAGTGTTAAAGCCAATGTGGACGAAGCTTCTACTTCTCAACCTAAGTCGAAAGGCAAGGGAAAGAAGAAGAAGAAGAAGAAGAAGAAGAAGAAGAAGAAGAAGAAGAAGAAGAAGGACTTCACTAAGTAAGAGGGTAAAAAAATTGCCTTAGAGGTTGCTGATAAAGGAAAGAAAACCAAAGCAAAGTGTTTCCATTGTGGTGAAAAAAGACATTGGAAGAGGAATTGTCCAAAGTTCAAAGTTGCCAAGAATAAGGGTATGAAAAGTTCCTTTTTTCTTGAAATATGTTTGGTACAAAATCTCACGGATTCCTGGTGTGTGGATTCGAGTTGAACTAATCATATCTGCAATTCTTTGCAGGGGTTTCAAGAGACCAGAAAGCTGAATAAAGGAGAATTGTTTCTAACTTTGGCTGATGGGAGCGGGATTCTGGCTGTAGCTGTTGGTGTTGTTAATTTATGCTTTGAGTCTAGGGTTTTAATGTTGGAAGACTATCTATTTGTACCTAATGTTCGTAGGAATTTAATTTCTGCAACTTATTTAGGTAAACATGGATATTGTATTATCCTAAAGGACAATGTTGTAATAAAGAAGGATAAAATATTAATCTATTATGGCTATATTGTGGATAGTCTTTATATTTTAACTCATGATAAGCATGAATTACATAATTCTGAATTAGATAACGACTCTCATGTAAAATCATTAAAGAGAAAATTTCTTTCTACTAATGATACATATCTTTGGCACTTGTATTTGAGTCATATTAATTCAAATAGGATTTAAAGACTAATCAAAGATGGACTTTTACAGCCCATTTCCTGTTTGCGAATCTTGTTTGGAAGGTAAAATGACCAAACGACCTTTTAATACAAAAGGTAGAAGAGCCCAAGAGTTACTTGAATTAGTTCATACAGATGTATGTGGTCCTATGTCTACCCAAGTAAAATGAGATTATGAACACTTCATCACTTTTACGGATGATTACTCAAGATATGGTTATGTGTACCTAATGAGACGGAAGTCCGAAGCATTTGAAAGTTCAAAGAGTTTAGGGCTAAAGTTGAGAATCAATTGGGTAAACGCATAAAGGCTATTCGATCTTATCGAGGTGGCAAATACCTTCTTGGGGACTTCAAGAATTACCTATTTCAGAATGGAATTGTATCCCAATTGACTGCACCTGGAACTCCGAAAAAATGGTGTAGCAGAGAGAAGGAATAGAACTTTTTTGGAAATGGTTAGATCCATGATGAGTTACTCAACTTTACCAATTTCCTTTTGGGGGTATGCCTTAGATACAGTAATACATCTTTTGAATTTAGTTCCATCAAAATCTCTTCCCAAAACACCCATGAAATTGTGAAATGGGTGTAAGCCTAGTATGAGATATCTCCACATTTGGGGTTGTCCATGATAAGCCACAAACGCGTTGACCCCTTGTGATTAATTAAGTTGATTAATTAGCCAAGTTATTAATTAATCAAGTTAACATGCAAATTCACGTGGCAACACAAACAAATCACCAATAACTAAAGTATGCAGCGGAAAATAAATAACACAGTGATTTGTTTAAGAATGGAGAAAACCTGACGGCAAAAACCCCACCGGGTGATTTAAGGTCACCACTCCCGAAACTCTACTATTATCACAACAAGCGATTACAAGCAATGAATCCGAGTACCTTACCGACCTACAGTTGAACCCTTACCCCAATACCCAATTGGACTTGTTCTGTAGTGACAGTTTCTCCTCTTGATGCACGGCTCCGAGTACGTGACTAACCAATTGCGCGGATCCTAGTATGCGACTTTAATTCACCAACTAGAGAGAGAGTTGTTGGCTGCAAAGTTCTTCAAATCATCCACACGATGAAGATTAAGAAGATGCTTGATTACAAAACCCTACGGTGCACAATACACAGCAACTTCTTCACAAGAGATGAACTAGGGCATGAACTTTGTCTTTGATCACAAATTGCTTGAACAAGGATTGCTCAATGCTTGTGCAACTTGCATCACTTTGACGACCCTTAAAACAATCCTTTTATATGTCTAGAGTTAGGAGAAAATAGGTCCCAAAGACACATTCATGGATTGGAATTAAAACATAACTTGGAATCTATTTTCTTTAAATCTCGACAGATAGAGGTGTCGAGGATCTATCGAGAAGCTGTCGAGCCTCGGGGCTGAAACAGCTTCTAAAACTCGATAGATACATGTGTCAAGACCAGGTGTTAAGTTTTAGTAACTTGCACTTTCTTGCTTGTTTCTTGGACAAACTTAATGACTTCAACACTGAATCTTGAAACACTATTTCTTGAAGTGTTAAACACATCCTAACTCTATCCAATTACAAGTAAAGTGCATTTTGTCAAAGGATAAGCCAATTACATCAAATAGTGACATATGTCAACAACTTGAACTACATATGTCCTAACAGTCCATCACATATGCTAAAGAGGAAACCTGATAAGTTGGAACCAAAATCAGAAGTAGGTTTGCTTATGAGTTATCCAAAAGAAACTAATGGTTATTTATTTTATAGTCGTAAGGATAACAAAGTTTTTGTTAGTACAAATGCTAAATTCTTGGAAAATGACTATATGAATAATTTTACTCCTAGAAGTAGAGTTGTATTGGCTGAAATGAATGAATCTGCAAATCAACAACCGTTGGATAAAACTAGAGATGATGTGGCTGTATTGGATACACCACAAGATACTACTCGTGAGATGTCTAGTACTTAGGTGCCTCGTCGTAATGGGAGAATTGTTTGGCCTCCTATAAGATTTATAAGTTTGGGAGAAACTTATGAAGCTATCTTAGAACAGACTGAATTGGATCCCTACACTTATGAAAAGGAAATAAATGATATAGATGCACATCATTGGGTCAATGTTATGAAATCTGAATTAGATTCTATTCTAATCAAGTTTAGGATCTTATAGAGGCGCCTAACGGCATTAAACCTATTAGTTGCAAATGGGTTTATAAGAGAAAGAGAGGGATAGATGGAAATGTTGAAACCTTTAAAGCAAGGCTGGTGGTGAAGGGTATACACAAAAAGAAGATATTGATTATGAAGAAACTTTTCCCCAGTAGCAATGCTTAAATCTATCAGAATTCTCTTATCCATTGCTGCTCATTATGATTATGAGATTTGGCAAATGGATGTCAAGATTGCATTTCTTAATGGCAATCTTGAAGAGGAAATCTATATGATGCAACCGAAAGGTTTTATAGTAAAGAACCAAGAGCATATGGTATGTAAGTTAAAAAGATCCATTTATGGACTTAAGCAAGCATCTAGGTCATGGAACATCAGATTTGATTAGGCAATCAAATCATTTGGTTTTGAACAAAATCCTGATGAACCAAGTGTGTACAAAAGACATCAAGACAAAGTAGTAATGTTCCTAATGCTTTATGTTGATGATATTCTACTCATTAGAAATGATGTGGGGGTAATGTCATCAGCAAAGGTTTAGTTGTCTAGCCAATTTGATATGAAGAACTTGGATAAAGCTAACTTTATTCTAGGGATCAAGCTTTGACGAGATCGCAAGAATAAGATGTTGCGCTTATCACAAGCTGCATATATAGATAAGGTTCTAGAATGGTTTAGCATGCAAAACTCCAAGAAAGGATTACTTCCTTTCAGACATGGAGTTCCTCTGTCTAATGACCAAAGGCCTAAGACTTAAGAGAAAGAAAACATGATGAGACAAGTTCCTTACGCTTCTGCAGTAGGAAGCTTTGTACTAGACTGGATATTTGTTATTTAGTTGGCATGGTCAGTCGATATTAATCAAATCTAGGACCAAAACATTAGCAAGCTGTGAAGCATATTCTCAACTATCTTAGGAGAATGAGAGATTATATGCTTGTTTACTAGTGTGAGGATTTGATTCCCATTGGCTATACAGATTCAAATTTTCAATCGGATCTAGATTTCAGAAAATCCACTTTAGGATGTCTTTTCACCTTAGGAGGTGGAGCCATAAGTTAGACGAGTGTTAAGCAATCTTGTATTACGGACTCCACCATGGAAGCTAAATGCGTTGCTGCTTATGAGGCGACAAAGGAAGCTGTTTGGCTCAAGAAATTCCTTCCTGGTCTTGGTATTGTGAGAATGAAGCATATTCCCATCACATTGTTTTGCGACAATAGTGGAGCGGTTGCACAATCCAAAGATCCAAGGAATCACAAGAAAGGAAAGCACATTGAGAGAAAGTACATCAATCGAGATATTGTTGCTCGTGGAGATGTAGTGGTAGCAAAGATTGAAAGTGCAAATAATCTAGCTTGCCTCAAAGGACTTTCGAGTCACATTTGGAGGGAATGAGAGTTAGATTAGTGCACAATAGTCTTGAGGACAAGTGGGAGATTGTTAGAATTAGTGCCCTTAAATCCTATTGTATGATGTTATGCATGATATTATGTATGACATGATGTATGATTTAATTTTGTTATTGATAATTTGTTTTATTATAATCTAAAATAATGGTAATATGAATATATGATATTATCATATAGTTCATGAGATGCATAGTATGTGATTTATGTGAAAAGTCATAGAAGATATAAATCACAAGTTCTTTGTAAACTCAAAATTGTATGTGATTTATGTGAAAAGTCATAGAAGATATAAATCACAAATTCTTTGTAAACTCATAATTGTAGTTCGTAGTCGATGATGAAATTGGGTATCTCATCTGTGAAGACTATAACATATCAACTGAGATGGTTTGTCTTGATCATGGAAATGGAGTTTTCTAGTTGATATGTTGATATGTTTTAAGAGTTAAGACATATTGAACTGGACCGCTGTGAGATTTATTATTCTCCTAACGACTGTCAATTAAATAATAAATCTCACGACTTCTATTTACATGAACTCTTAATCCTGAGATGGTAGTGGACCTAATCATGAAATGTAAATTGTTTTGATATATCAGGAGTGAGATCTAAAATAACAGTCAAAACCTCAGTATGTTGGGCAGCCACATTTAGTGTTGATGGAACATATATTCTCAAGATAGAATTTATAGTCTCTTAACGAAGATATAAAATATTCCCTTGAGATAAGTTTAATAAATTAGTTATTCAGAGAGTTAAGCCTAACCACTTTGATAAGAAGTTACTAAAGTATATATTTATGAAATTGGATTTCATAAATATATGATGAATAACTTTAAAGGATTAAACCGGGTACTCAAGGATAAAATGCAGTAATTTACAAAGTGGCAGTCTATATTCATGACTCTGTATTACTACGAATATTTTATGAAGGGATTGCATGTATAATAAAGTCTTGAGATATAATTTATAAATAAGGCCTAAAGTGCAACTATATTTATATAGTGGTATTAAATATAGTTGATGGTAACTTTGGACTTTTCAAGAATTGACAGAAAAGCTCAAGGCCCATTGGAGCTAATGTCTTATTAGTCCCTTTTAGTCCCACTCCAAGCCACATACTAAAGCCCAATTGGAAAGGCCCAAACGGCTAGCCCAATTAGATAATCAATTATAAGGAGAGAAAAATACAGAATTTTAAATATATGGAAAAGAGAGACATCATTGTAAAATAGTGTGTATGTGAGTGTTGGACACTCTCTCATTCTCCCTTGAACAAAAACTGATTGAGAGACCACACATCTTGGGCGTTAGTAGAATTGGAGTGAAGATTAAAAGTGCTCTCAAGATCTTATGATCTTTGGTTTTGAAATTCACCGTACCAAGGTACACTCTCTTGTTTCTATATTCTGAAATTTACATAGAGTATGTTATCAATTACGAATGAAATAAATCCGTTTATTTTCAACTGCGTATGTTTTGTATGCGATACAAACATGTATTTTTTTATCAGTAATTAGTAAATGAGAATGTTGGACCTTGATGTCCCAAGAATAAAAAGTTTTTTTTTTTTTCCTTTCATTTCTTTTGAATATATGCAGGGGTCACCCCAGGTTGAGCACCATTGAGAGTTATACGGATACTTTTTCCATTTGAGATGCATGTTTATTGTTTGTATATCTGTTTCATTATATACAAATGCATATACATAGTTCTTCAGGTAAAGAACCTAATTTTTACCATGTATACTACTTCACCTACCATAACCTGCCAGATTTTTCCTTTCCCCCTTATGTTTCCTTCCTGGAAAGTTCATGACTTGCTAACCATTTCCCCCCTTTTCAATCTCATTATTTGTTTACTAGCAATTTTCTATCTTTTGTTGAATTTTCTTAATAAGAATATGAACTGAAGAGTCTCCTCATCCTTTTTGTCCTTTTTCTTTTCTGGCTTCTCAATGTTAGCCTTTGACTAAGTGGAATTGTTTGGCTTCTGGTTAAACTTGCCAACTTCCCACGATGCTTCTTGAAAAGCATGCACAAGTCAACATGGCTGTGAATGGGACACCTCATGCATGGTTCCTGGACGGAATAAACAAGCCAATATGGCCGTGCCCTGTAGGTGGGACAGGCTAAAAGGCTTAAAGAACAACTGGGATCCTCTTATTTACTGTGTTCTTGGATGGAGGAAAGCGGAGTAGATAAAAAAAGGGTATGGAGGGTTCTCCAAAACCCTTTCAATTTTCAAAATAGGAAAATTTGGAATAAAATAAAATAAAAGGAGTATAATTATTAATTTGTATGATATCTTTATCATTTTTATTTATTCCCCCGTTTAATTTTTAATACATTCAAATCAAGGGGAAAGATATATATTTCCCTCTTACTTAATTTTTAAGACATCTAAATAAGGAGAGGGATACTAGGATACCATTCCCCTCCCTACTCATATCTCATACGTTCTACTCTACTGGACTCTATCTCTAAGATTCCAAACTTCAAACTGACAAACATCTTCAACTCCTCTCTCATATACCTCCAAACTTACAAAAATCGTAAACGAATATAAAGCAGAATATGCATAGATTAAAGGCAATCCACCTAGGTTATATTCCAAGGTTTCTAAATCTTTTAATGCTCATGAGTTGGTGTTCGAGGATAAAGAAAAATGGAAAACTATATTACTTGGAAAGTTGCCATAAAATACCTAAAATAGATGTACTTATGAGATACCCCGCTTTATTCTCTTGATTAGTCTGGGTACATCCCTAAATAATTTGTATTTTCTCTAATTAATTAACAACGCAGTACCAGAGTATTCAAATGGAGAGGATTCCTGCACAAGAAAAACAGCAGACACAATATACATAAATGTTGTTTCAAATTATTTCTTTAGCCCTGTCGTTGGTTAGATTGTTGATCTGGGTAGTAGTGTTAGCAGATTTTGTAGCAGCAGTGTTTCTCTTTTGGTCCAACACCAAGTAGAAATATAGTTCCGGGCAGTGGCATTGAAGAAGTCAACCTGTGACTTATGAGAGACGTGTCTGTGATCACTTTACATACATTAAGCACTAAACATCCATGCAATGCACACCCATAAATTTTGGCAGCAATAGAATCAACAAAACTAGCAATGCACAAAGACAATAAATTAAAATCACAGGATTTGGGGCACAAAAGGTTCAAGTCAAATATGCAGCAATACAGCAGGAAACACCAGCCATTTACAGAAGTTCAAATCAAGAATGCCACCAATTTCTCTATTTAGTTTAAGGCTGTAAAGTTGTAATTTACAACTATTTTATGTTGGCTTTAATTGCGTATCAAATTTGATTGTAATTTCTTCAATAATTTCCCTATATTTATGTGGTTTTTAATTGTAAGGGATGAGTGTGAGAAAGTGTGAAGACTCAAGCTTAAAACGATGAAGAAGTAGATTTCATGAGTGCCTCACGAGAAGCTATCCCGCAAAAGAGCCACGTTTGGAACACATGATTGAAAGACAAAGAGTTATGCCAGCCTGGAGGATTTTGCAAGAGTCTCGTGGGTAAGGCCTTCTCGTGAAATACTCGTGAAACATTCTGTTTGTCTAATTTGTCCTGTTTTGTTTTACCAAATCTTTACCTACACTATATATACCCTCATTACTCACATATTGTAAGAAGTGCTTTTCAGAGAGAAAACCCTAAAAAATACACTTGAGAGTTAGAGATTATTATACTCACAATCATCTATACATTTCCTTGCGATTTTCCTCTACTCTTACCTTTCCATCTCTAAATCCATGAGACGTTGATAGCCCATACACTTACCACACCCAATCTGAGTGTCAAGTGAGGTGCTGTTGGGAAGAATTGGAAGGAGCCATTCATTGGCGGATGCAATCGGGCTGAATTGCAGGATCTAGGAAAGCTAGAGAAGACAAGGCTCTGAGAAACCAATTGGTAGCAGGAGCTTGGAGGGTCTTTTGTTATTCGTGTACTCTAACTTATCCTCTAGTAGATCTATTTATCGCTTAGAGGGCGGCGGAGAGGTTTTTCGCCGAATTCTGAGGTTTCCTCTTCGATAACACTTCTCGGTATTATCTTGTGTTAGCATCTTTCTTCCCTACTCTTTAAACTTATCTTTTATTGTTGATATTGGATTAATATGGCTTAAGGTAGTTTTATTAGTTGTTTGGGCTCATTTACTCTTATTCTGCACTTAGTTTATGTTAGAGTAAAAGCAATCTAGCCATAATTTTTATTGGGGTTTTGAACAAGCTCTTGTGTATTCACACAAATCCAAGCTTTCAATTGGTATCAAAGCGGGTGCACTTATCGGATTTCATCACCCTAGTTTTGCTATGTATATAGCTATGGCTAGGGCCAACATGAAGTGTAGTTCATGTGTTTGTGATAATGACTCTATGAGCATCTTTAGAGATTGTCCTAGCAATGAGCTTCTAGAGTTATTAAAGTCTAAGAAACATGCTAGAATCTTTGTTCACATGCTGAAATGTTTAAAGCATAGAAATCATGGGCTTCATAATAGCTTGTGTGACTTTAATTCCTTAATTACAAAATATAAGAGAAGGAATAGACATTTGTCTAATAAACTTGATAGTTTGAAAAGAAAACTTCACTCATCCATGAATAATGTAAAGGAAGATGAGTTCTACTTTGATAATCAAGAATGTTTGTCTTATGCTTGTCTTTGTGTGCATACCGCATTGAAAGTGTTTAATTCATGTTTGTGGTATCTTGACAGTAGATGTTCAAGGCACATAACCAAAGATAAATCACTCTTCAAAAGTCTTAAGGAGAAGGAAGATGGTTATTTGACGTTTGGAGATGGCAGCCACTCACAAGTCCTAGGAAAGGGAACTATCGACATTCCAGAACTTCCTTTGTCGACCGATATTCTTTATATCAAAGGGCTAAAAGCAAACTTGCTGAGTATCACTCAAATTTGTGATAAATACTTTCTAGTTCAATTTTCTAAGAAAGGGTGTCTAATCCTCAGTGAAGAAGTTTTGCAAGTTTTGAAGGGACTTAAGACCACTGACAATTGCTATGGTGTAGTTCCCAAGCCAAATGTATCATGCCAGAGTGCACGAGTAAATCTATTGGAGCTATGGCACCAACGTTTTAGGCATGCAAATTACAAGCAAGTGGCAAAAGTTTCAAAGCTTGAAGCCGTGATTGGTTTGCCGAAATTAGGAAAGATCAAGAAAAATGTTTGTGGTTTATGTCAATTGGGAAAACAAACTAAATCAACCCATCCCAAAGTAAATGTAGTTGCTACATCTCACCCTTTGGAGTTGCTTCATGTGGATCTAATGAGTCTAACGAGAACGGAAAGCATGGTAGGAAAAGATATATCATGGTAGTGGTTGATGATTTCTCAAGGTACTCTTTGGTGGAATTCCTTAGAGAGAAGTCAGAGGCATGCAACAAGATGGAAAGATTATGCAAAAAGCTCCAAAATAAAGAGGGAGTTCCTATAGTTAAAATCAGGAGTGATCATAGGAAGGAGTTTGAGAATACAAATTTGAAGCATTTTGCAATAAGCACGGTATCAAATGGAATTCTCAACCCCAAAGACTCCACATCAGAATGGACTTATTGAAAGGAAGAACTGGGTAATTCAAGAGATGGTGAGAGTGATGCTTCTTAACAAAGACATCCCACAGAAATTTTGGGCTAAAGCAATGAACACATCATGCCACATTGGGAATAGGATTTTCTTCCGAGCAGGAACAAAGAAAGCGTCATATGAGGAAAAAAGCCTAAGGTAAAATATTTCCAAGTATTTAGGAGTAAATGCTACATTCTCAATGATAGGAAGAATCTTGGGAAGTTTGATGCCAAAAGTGACAAAAGAATCTTCCTAGGATACTCCGTAAATAGCTGGGCATATAGAGTGTACAACAAGCATACCAAAACGATGATGGAGTCGATAAATGTGGTCATAGATGACACCATTCAAGAAAAGGATGTTGGTGAGGATGGCGAAGTTCCAAGCCTTAAGAAAAATGAGGGTAATGGTAACATGTCTCAAGTGATGATGGTGAAAGACAATCATCAGAAAAGGAGACTACTCCTACTGCATCAAGAAGAGAGACTAGATCAACTTAAGGGTCCTTGAGTCCATTCACCCCTTCGGAAGTTCAACTTCCAATCTCTCATGATAAGGAATCCTCCACTTCCAAGAAACCTTCATCAAAAGTAACTCCCAATCATCCCAAAAGCAACATATTTGGTGGTTTAAATGAAGGACTCCGTTTGAAAAGAGGACCGAGCTATAGTGTGAATCATGTTACGTATAATTGTTATCTTGCTCAATTTGAACCCAAGAAAGTGGAACCAGCTTTGAAAGATGAAAATTGGGTTAAATCCATGCACCAAGAGTTACATCAATTTGTTAGAAATGATGTATAGGAGTTGGTACCGAGGCTCAAAGACACACATGTAATTGGCACCAAGTGGATTTTTAAGAACAAAACCAAGGAAGATAGTGAAGTTGTTTGAAACAAGTCTAGATTGGTGGGTTAAGGATATACTCAAGTTGATGGTGTGGATTTTGATGAGTCATTTGCTCTGGTAGCAAGACTAGATTCAATCCAAATTCTTCTCTCCATAGCATGTATTATGAACTTTAAGCTATACCAAATGGATGTGAAGAGTGCATTTTTTAACGAAATTTTAAACGAAGAAGTGTTTGTTGAGCAACCAAAGGGGTTCCAAGATCCACAATTTCTAGACAATGTGCTAAGATTGAAGAAAGCATTATACGGGTTGAAGCAAGTACCAAGAGCATGGTATGATCACCTCACCTCATTTCTTTTAGATCATGGTTTCAAGAGAGGCCAAGCCAATCGAACACTCTTTGTCAAAAAAGATGAGAAATCTCTCATTGTTGCTCAAGTATATGTGAATGAAATTGTATTCGGATCAACAATTGATCACCTTGCTCAAGAATTTTCAGAAGAAATGAAGAAGGAATTTGAGATGAGCATGGTGGAGGAGTTAAACTACTTCTTAGGCCTTTAAGTAAAACAATGGAAAGATGGGATATTCATATCTTAAGGGAAGTATACCAAAAATCTCGTAAAGAGATTCGATTTAAACTCCAAGAAACATGCATCCACTCCAATGAGTTCCTCGGTAAAACTGAGCTCTAATCCAGCCGGTGTGGAAATAGATCCAACACTCTATAGGAGCATGATTGGCAGTCTTCTTTACCTCACTACGAGTAGGCCGGACATAGCTTTTAGTGTTGGGGCATGTGCACATTTTCAGGCAGCACCTAAAGAGTCCCATCTAACAGTGGTCAAAAGAATCATCTGTTATGTCAATGGAACATCAGACTAGGGAATTTGGTATTCAAGAGATTTGAATGATTGCCTAACCAGATACTCGGATGCTGATTGGGTCGGGTGTGTTGATGATAGAAAGAGCACCTTGGGAGGTTGTTTCTACCTTAAGAACAATTTGGTGTCGTAGATGAGCAAAAAGCAAAATTTAGTCTTTCATCAATGACTGAAGCTAAGTAAATTATAGCAGGAAGTTGTTGTGCTCAACTATTGTGGATGAAAGAGTTCCTACATGATTATGGAATCCCTCAAGAAACCATGTGCGTCTTTTGTGACAACACGAGTGCCATCAATCTATCCAAGAACCCAATTCAACATTCAAATTCTAAACATATCGAAATTCGAATCATTTCATTCGAGACTTGGTGAAGGAGAAAATTGTGTGGCTGGAGTTTATCATCACTAACAATGATAAGGTAGACATTCTTAGTAAACCCCTTGATGGTCCATGGTTTGAATCTCTCCATAAGACCATTGGTTTCGGTATCATCCCTTGACTCATATCTCTTGTGACTTACACTGGTCTGTTTTTATGCATCATTGCTATATAGGTCTCACATTCGTATGTTCATGTTTCTTTTTCAAGTTTTTGCTTGTTGTTTATGTTGATCTTACTTTGCTTGTTCTATTTTTAAGTATGTTGAAAAATTCAAAAACCCATAAAAGAAAAATGTCAAAAAGTTTGATTGTTTATGTTGTCTTTATCACATATAAGTTTGGCCTAGTACCTCCGTACTAATGGCATAGTGCATTTACGAGCTTAGCTTGTAATGTATACACATTTTCTAAATATGAGCGACATCTAGAAATCTACGCTTTGATTTTAGTAAATAGATCTTCAAGTTTGTCATGAATGATTAGTCAATAGTCCTGTTTAATCTTGTTACAAGCGTAGACTTGTGCCTATATATCTCCTCACATTTTCTTTTATGTTTTTACTTATAACTCAATCAATGTCAAATCTCGAAAAGAGATAATGAGCTGCAAAAGCCGTTGCATACACTAGTATTTAACTAGGAAAAAGGGAAAGCGACATATATTTAAAATGTATGGTGCCAAAGCCAAAGGCTAATTTGTCAAAGTTCTATCGAAAAGTTTGTGGCATCGCTTCTCAAAAATTTGAGTTTTTTTTTTTTATTTTTTTTTTTCAAAAGTATGAAAAATGGAAGTCAAATAAAAAACTTTCAATCAATTGTAATCACATTAGTGAGGGGTCATATATGTTCATTTCTACAAGTGAAGATAGGTCACTTGATTTCGTACTAGTTGTGTACGACTTAATTGAATTGATCATTGAAGTTTCATACTAGACTATAGACTAGTTCATACTTGATCCACACGCACAACACATAAGTTTGATGTTTGAATGAATGCTTATTCCATTTGTGTGATTATATGTGTTCAAATGTGATGCGTACACTCAATTGCTTGTTGATCACACCCAAAAAGATTTTTGAGTACTTTATATGTTTTTGAAAATGTTTTTATGCTTTCGTGTGTTTAGAGTTTTTGTTCAAAATGTTTATTTCTTGATTTTGTCAAAAAACTCTTTCAGAGGCATTTTCGCAACTATGTTGTGAGTAACCTCTTCTTGCAAAAATGAGGATGACAAATTTTGGACAACATTGAAATTCATACAAAGAGTTTCGCGACTATCTCGTGAGTAAACTCTACCTGTAAAACTATTATGAGCTTCAATGGCCGTTTTCGTGAGTAACTTCACAAGAAGCTTACTCGCGAAAAGCACGTTTTTGTAGTTTTTAAAAGCAGACAATGACAGTTCTTCAAAGTCACACACATTGCCTTTTCCTTGCCTCATTCAACCCAAAAACACATTTTCTCTCAAAACTCACCCAAAACTCAAGATCAATCACTCCTAACACTCTTCTAAGGTATGTTTCATCATCTTTTTACTTGTGAATCCTTAGATTTACCCTTAGATTCTAGGATTTCTAAGGTTGGGTTTATTTTTGAAAGGGTTGGGGAAAACTTAATTTTCTACAAAATATTTTTATTTTCTTATTTGGGCTGAGTCCCATTTTGTTTTTTTTGTGTTTGTGTTGGCCCCAAGTGGCATTTTAATATGTATTTAGTCAAGATTTCATCATGTTCATGCATTGTTTTACATGTTAGTGGTTTGGATGCACACTATGTGTTTAATGAAATGCCCTAATGGCAGTTTGTTGTTGTTTTGGACTCCAATGAGTACCAAACTTTGGGGATTACCATGTTTTAACATTCTCAACATGTTTTAAACATTGGTTGTGTGTTTTACACACTTTGACCCATATGTGCTTGGTCATGCCTTGGTCATGCCTTGATCATGCATCACATATGCACACCACATGCACACTTGATGCACACACTTGATCACTTGACAAGTTTTGCACTTCAATCATGCTAGATAAGTGTTGTTACACGTTTAGCACTTAAAACATGGACTTGTGATATTAGGTTCTATGTTTTTATGTTCTTTTTAGGACTTTTGTTTTATGGACTAATTTGGAACTAATCAAGTTTGTTTCCTTGTTTTTGTTTTTGTCCTTGTTCCTTTGTGTTTGTGACTGTCTTGCAAATGCCTCCTCTTAAGAAATCAGCCACAAAGAAGTCCTCAAAGTGTCCCCATACTTCTTTGGGTGCATTATGATATGCTGATGCAAACATGGCATATAACGGCTACTACAAGAGGGCCCCGATCATATTGGAAATGATTGTAGAATTTGAGTCCCTAGAAACACATAAAGAAGTTCATCCTCTTCTGAAGTGATATGCTGATGCAGAAAGCAAAGGACTTTCATTTGGAAATGATTGTAGATTTTGAGTCCCTAAAACACACTTTCATTCTTAAAGTGTTCAAAGAAAGGACATGGACAAAGCTGCTGAACCCAATTGGGAATGTCCATGCCAAAATCATAAGGGAATTCTATGCCAATGCCATTATGGAAGGGGATCACATAAACTGTTGGCTGGAAGGAAAAGAGTTCTATGTCATAATGAAGTCCATCCAAGAGATATTAGAGGTTCTCCCAACGACTCCATACACATTCCTCCAATATGATAATAAAAGAGAAAAGCTTGGAGAAATTATGGACATCCTTAGTGGTGAAATCAACAAGAAGGCGTTGCATACCATTGCATTCACCCCAGAGATGAGAACATTGGCCTATATCATGATCTTCAACCTCTACCAGGTGAAGAATTTGACTACCTTGTCCGCACCAAGGGCCATATTTCTGTTTGATCTCTTCATGCACAAGGAGATTGACATTTGTAGTCAAATCTACTTCCTTTTCACCAAATGCAACATAAAGAGGAATTTAAGAATGATCTTACCATTTCCAAGTATAGTCATGGCTCTTATCACAAGGGCAAGGCTAAAGATTCCTAATGGTCTTCCTGTGATGCAAAAGGATTATCCAATCGGTGCTCAAACCATGAACTGAAGCAAAGCCTATATCCCTAGACCATCTGTTGGTGTCTCCCAAATCCCAAGAGACAATGTTGACGAAGAAGGTGGAGACACAGAAGAAGAAATTAAGCATTTCACATCAGCTCCGAAGGACACTGCACAACCCTATTCTCAAGCGCATGCACAGGCACCCAATCGTCTTGATCATCTCATTGCAAGGGTTGAGCAAATGTATGGCATGCTAGACTCCCACATGCAACACTCCTCAACTCAATTCACCAACATACAAAGCCAGATCACTACACTCTCGTCTCAAATTGATGACATTATAAGGGACCAGCAGTAGCAGCAAGATTCAGAGTTGGAATCCAAAAAATTCTAATCTCTTTGGCCATTCTGGTTAAAAAGGGAGAGTAGTTTGAGGGGAAGTAGCATAGCTTAAGGGGGAGCATTGGTTCATCTAGTTTACATTTTATTAGTATTTAGTTTACTATAAGTTTTTATAACTTATGGATATTTACATTGCTTTCTTTTAAATCTTTCAAGTACTTTAGTTTAAATCTTTCAAGTACTTTAGTTTAAATCTTAGTTTTTTCTTTAGTACTGTTTATGTATCTTGGTTTTTGTAACCATTTTGATGCTTATTGCTTTCTATCGCTTCTAGTTTTAGTTTCCTTAATGCATCATACTTGTTGGACATGCAATTGATTTTAGCATTGCTCATAATTACATTGCGTTTCCAGATGATCATTTACTAGATAAATGTTCATTGTAGTCATTCCTTAATGACTTTTTATGTTTGATCAAGTTGTGCTTCATAGCTTATATCTTGTATTGTATCTTGATCGCATTTTACTTGTTCCTATACGTACCTTGTGTTCTACTTGTCATGAGCTTAATGAAAATTTGTTGTATGTGCAAGTGTTTCAGGATACATGCGTATATGGTGCAAGTGCTTCACAGCTTCTAGAATTAGGTGTGAGTGAGTTTTTCCTATGTTCCCAAACTCACGTTTAAGTCTAGAGTCTGTTTAAGGGTTTTGTCATGGAATAGCCAAAGGAGGAGATTGTAAAATTGTAATTTACAACTATTTTATGTTGGCTTTAATTTCGTGCTAAATTTAATTGTATTTCTTCAATCATTTCCCTGTATTTATGTGGATTTTTAGTAGTAAGGGACGAGTATGAGAGAGTGTGAAGACTCAAGCTTAAAATGATGAAGAAGTGGATTTCTCGAGTGCCTCGTATGAAGTTATCCCGCGAAAGAGCCACGTGTAGAGCTCATTATGGGAAAACAAAGAGTCATGCCAGCCTAGAGGATTTCATAAGTGTCTCGCGAGTAAGGCCTTCCCGCGAAATACTCGCGAAACGTTCTATTTGGCTAATTTGTCATATTTTGTTTTACCAAGTCTTTACCCACACTATATATACCCTCATTACCCACATATTGTAAGGAGTACTTTTTAGAGGGAAGACCATAGAAAATACACTTGAGAGTTAGAGATTGTTATACCCACAATCATCTACACATTTTCTTGTGGTTTTCCTCTACTCCTACCTCTCCATCTCTAAATCCATGAGAGGTTGATAGCCTAAACACTTACCACACCTAATCTGAGTGTCAAGTGAGATTTTGGTGCTACTGGAAAGTATTGGAAGGAGTCATTCATTGGCAAATGCAATCGGGCTGAATTGCGGGATTCAGGAAAGCTAGAAAAGACAAGATTCCGAGAAGCCAGTTGGTAGCAAGAGCTTGGACGGCTCAAATACATTAGGTAGACTAGGCTTGGAGGGTCTTTTGTTATTCGTGTACTCCAGCTTATTCTCTAGTGGATCGATTTACTGCTTGAAGGGCAACAGAGAGGTTTTTCATCAATTTCTTCAGTTTCCTCTTCGATAACACATCTCGGTGTTATCTTGTGTTGACATCTTTTTTCTCTACTCTTTAAGCTTATCTTTTATTGTTGATATTGGATGAATATGGTTTAGGGTAGTTTTATCGGTTGTTTGTGCTCATTTACTCTTATTCTGCACTTAGTTTAAGTTAGAGTAAAAGCAATCTAGCCATAATTTTTATTAGGGGTCTAAACAAGCTCTTGTATTTTCACACAAAACTGAGCTTTCAGAGGCTTAGAGCATGACTTGTTAAGAGAATTTAAAACTTTCCAAATTCTCCATTATTGCTTACAATACACAGTATAGGTTGGCATAATGGTGAATTCACTGGGTGCATAGCACTTTGTGCCTTGAGTGCATGACAAGTGCCATAAGCAATACACATGATATAATCATCTTGGGATCAAGCTAAGAGATCCATAACACTTAAAACAGGATACAATCAAATACCAAAGCCATCATAATTACTCATCTCCTCTGTAACAGAGAGACTCCTATTTCAAAATCCTTCTTTTTCGAGGTGGCAAGGAAAGGGATTATGTTGAACACAAGGAGTGATGAGTGTGTGACTTTGGAATTGACAAACTATGTCACAGCTAGATATTTCAGATTTTTTTTCTTTGGAGATCACAATCAATTAAAAAATACTAACCAACTTTAAATTATTAAAGACATTAAACTGGAAATCAAAATGTTATAACTGTTCCATCCCACATACCTTCTCCGTATTTCTACATCCAGAAGATCCATCTTACCTTGATACACATCCAACAATTAAGGAACATTGGCCTGAAATTTAATCACAAACTTTTCCAAAAAGCACTTCTCGCTAGGTAGTAATAAGGTTGCTGAGGAGAATTTATTCTTGATCAAATCCTTTGTAAAGATTTAGATCCCTTAACACAATATGCTTAACCTAATATTAAGCCAAGTTGATTAACAAGTTTGTTAATTAAAACTAGGTTAAACCAATATGTGTAAAATAAATATAATGCAAAAATATAAAGACCACAAAAATCTGATGACCCAGGAAAACCAAATCGGTAAAAAACCTGAGGAGGATTTAACCTAGCTATTCTCAAAGTAAAACAAATTCACTACGAAACAATTGAAATTTGTTCAATAGAACTTAGACCACTAACATCCTATTACTACCTTGAGTAGAAAACTTACTACCACGACTACGTGACAGCTCCGAGTCCACGGGCTACTTCTTTCCTTTGATCCACTGCAACCACAAGTTCTCCTACTTGTAACTTTGAGACTCCACACAAAGATTTTAGATCTTTGTTAAGTTCTTTATGTAGCAACTGAAGCGATCACCAAGCTCTTGACATGAATCTTGATATTGATGACCCTAAGTGTGTATGAAGGTAAACACCTCTAGATCTCACAAGAGATTCAACGCACAGCACATCAAAAAGCCTCTAAAACGTAGCTAGGGTTTTTCTTTTTTATATGAAGTAAAACATAAAACCTTACACGTCAAACAAGCTTGGGCTGGGTTGGAAATTCTACAGAAAAAACAATCTACACGTGATTCGATCGATCGAGTCTAATTTTTGATCGATCAAGCCTTGCAGATTTAGTCCAATAAATTCTGCAGTTACTCAATTCCAACTTTACAATAAAACATACTTTGAGCAAGCTTAAACCTAGACTCTATGTTTTTATCATGGTTTGTCAACACATTACACATTGAAATTCTAATACATTAGTCCCTAAGGTCTTAGAACCTAACATCCTTGGCTAACAAAAGTTGAAAAACTGAATAGATAACCCTCTTCTCCAAGCTTAAACCTAAGACTAAAGGATTGTTGGTGCAAACACAATAATAATGGAAACAACACAAAGAGAAACTAAATAATAAACTGAATATTATTAAATTGAAGAGATGAACACAACACTATTTGGACTGAGGCGCGACACTCGCTCTCTTTATGAAGATTCAAGCCCTTGGTTGGCTAATCTTTGTAACCGGTGCAGACCTTCTCTGACTTGTCTCCCCCAAGATACAACAGCCCAACAAATGTTGTATGGTTAGAACAACTTCTGCACAAAGTGTTCAAGCCCAAAGCTCCACCAGAAAAACACCTTTCTTTAGCCCCGAATCTCTCAAGTATTTAGGAATATTATTGAATTCACTCTCTCACACAATGCTCTTTGCTTTTTAACTATTACTCTCCATTCACTCTTGATATGAAATTAGTTCAAAGCATAGCCATATATATAGTCTTTCAACCCTTCCCATAACTTACATGTTATTTATTAATTTAGAAAAAAAACTTCTCTTAATTTATTTAATCTAACTTACATACAAGTAACTCTCTTTTTTTTTTAACAAAGTATAACTCATCTCTTTATTCATCTTAAGTTATTTGAGTTTCAACATATTTAATTTAAAATGTACTAACAAGGATTTTTAGCAATTTCTGCTGACGGGCAACCCATTTTGTGTACAAGGAAGTCCATTGCTTTTGTGATCTTCTCTTCTAATAAAAGCACACAATTTGGATACCTTCTAAATGCTAACAGAGCTACATCCTTGGACCAACCCCACCTCTTATAAACTTCCAATTTAGATTTCAACATTCGCTTCTTCATCTTCAAAATCACTTGTATTGCTAGGGCAAATACTGGTTTTGAAGGATCAAATCTCATTTCCTTAACCTCATGGACAGCCTTAACAAACTTAGCATGTTTAATGAGCACACTACCCGGAAAATTAGTCACCAAGAAAGAGATGGCTAATTCAAGTACTCCAAATTCACTCAAAAGGTTGGGAAAAAATTGCAAACTAACACCAATCTCCTAACAATTTCATTAGTTAGCAACGTTTCCAAGCTATTTAGGAAACTAACATCTCGAGTCTAAGACACTCGAATGTGTTGTGCTAAATCGAGCCTTTAAGGCTCGAGTTTTGTAAAGTGAAAAAACACAAACCCAGCAAAGAGATCAAAAACACAAGTCCACAATGAAGCAAAGAGATAAACACAAACTCAGCAAAAAAGATAAACAAAAACACAAACCATGCAAAGATGGAAAATGAAAACCACGAAGAAGGCTCTAGGCAGCAGCTCAGACTAAACCCAGGTGGCGGCTTAGACTAAAACCCAGGCAATGAAGGCTTAGGCTGAATGAAGAATGAAGGGGTTTATTCTAGGTTTGCTTTGGGTCTGGTTAGTGTGGAGAATGAAGAACAAAGGAAGAACAACGAAGGAAGAAAAGGAAAAGCAATGGGTCAACAAGAAAGGAAATTGAGTGTGTAAAACTTGATTTTCACTGCTAGCACATTGATCCTGAGTCTCTTAGGCTTGAGTTGGTACAATGAACTCGAGTTTAAGAGACTCAAGATGTTAGTTTCCTAAATAATTTAAAAACGTTGCTAACAAAATTTTTTGGAGATTGGTGTTAGTTTGCAATTTTTTCCTTGGAAGCAAATTTCCATCCCAATTTTTAGGGTTTACTATTTATTATTATTATTATTATTATTATTATTATTATTATTATTATTATTATTATTATTATTATTATTATTATTATCATTTTTTTTCTTTAGGGTTTATAAGGATTATGTAATGGCAGGACATCCACCCTTGATGATAATAATAATAAAAATAAAAATGTTAATCTATATATTTCTAAAACCTGAAGCGTAGCAATTATTGTTGCTATGCTCCTTTTAAGCCACCTCATTCGCCACATCATTAGCCTTTTTTATATTTATTTTTTAAATTTAATTTTTTTTACAATATTAACTATATAAATATATTGACTTTACAAATTCATTTTAGGTGGTTTTAACTTTACAAATTCATTTTAGGGGGTTTTAAATTTACATATTCATTTACTTTAATTGTCATGTTATAACTAAATAATAAATCAATGGAAAGTCAAAACAAAACTGTTGTCTACATATATTCCTCTTAGGCGGTTTTAAATTTCAATATTATTTTACCATTTTATCTTCTTTATTTTGGCTCTTTTTATTTTCATCATCTTATTATAAATTTTCCACTCAATCTTTTCCATTCTATACATATTTTTCTTATACCCAAAAAAAAAAAACTCTCTCTCTCTTAATTTTTTTTCATTTTTTGTTGGATTTATTATTATTATTATTTTTCTTGCATTTCTACCTTAGATTGATGAATGCTTGTGTTTTTTAGAATTCTACTTTTGATTTCTTATAACTGAAAAATAAAATCAATGAAGAATAAAAGTTATTTTTAAAAAATTCTCTATAAAAAATTTATTCACAGGTCTTGCTTATTCGTTGAAGGTAGAAAGGATACAACCTAATAGCTGCCATAGGAGGATCTCCAACTAGAGGTTTGTACTTTCGTTGTCCTATTATTGACTAATTCATATGTGTTTCTTGATGTAAATATTTTTTTTTATCATTTTATTTACAATATTAAATACTTTTAATGAATGGTGTTTGTTGTTGATCTAATTTGGGAAAAAAATCATATTGTAATATGTTATATTTTGTATTGTTGTTAGTTTTTAGCTTATTTGGAAAACTACAAGATAGTTTGTGCAAACTGATGAAGAATAGTAAGTTCATTTGAAGACAATGGTCTTTGTGCAATTTCCTTTCACTATTTAAAAATATTTTGTTTAACAAATTAGTAGTAAATTGTTATGTATTTTTTATATGATGTTCTTAAATGTTTGGGTAATTGTTTTAAGTGTTTACGAATATTTTATGTTATTCTTCATTTTCCTTATCTTATTAGTGTATTTTTTGAGATTTATAAGAAAACAAATTCAAATTTGTGTTTAAAATTATTTATTTATCTATTTATTTTTCACATATTGGATTAGAAGTTAGATTAGATTATGATAGCATTAACACACTACTTCTTCTTTTTTCAAAAAATTTCTCTACTTTTTTGCCCTTGGGAATTGTATTCTTTGTTTTTTTTTTAAATGAAAAATGGTTACAATCTTTTATTTTTCCCCTTTCTTTTTATTTTAAATTGTAGTTTTGATGAGTTTTATTAATTTTTTTAGTTATGTTTCTCGGTGTTTTTTACTGTATGGTAGAAATATTGGGTTTGAGAAAGTTTATTTAAAACTAAAGAAATAATTTTCAAATTTTATATGCTTTTTGACGATAAACAAAATATTATAAAGAAATTTTGTTGAAAAATTAAGATTTTCACTAACTTACTTTTTGAATTCTTGAGAAAATTTGTATTGTTTTGATTTTGGTACGACAGAAATTATATATATTACATTTGTGATTGTCGCTATAATAAATGAAAATATGATTATGAATTACATTATCATTTATTAAATTAGTTCAAATTGAAAAATATATATATTAATGAGACCACTCTAAAAATATTATCGCACACAAAGCGCGAGATCCGCGACTAGTAGTAATAAAATTGTATGCAAAATACACCCTTTTTTTAAGTTTATATCAAATTATTATTTTTATCACTTAGTTTTATTTTTATTTTTTTTTTGAGAAAAAAGTAACTAAATTTTATTTAATTAAATCCGATTGGAAAATATTATCCAAATCACTAAGTAAGGTTTCTACCCATACATTTGTGTATGTAAATAAAACTGCTCTTCTAGCTAAAGCATGAGCTAATCTATTTCCTTCCCTTCGAACATGCTGGAACTTGCAATTCTGAAGAGTACGGCCTAAACTTCAACTCTTATCTATCACATGACCAAACAAAGTGCTGCATCTTCTCGGATCAGTCAAGGCTTTGATCACCCGTGAGCAGTCTCCCTCTATTTCCACATTGAACAAGCTCAACTCCTTGGCAAACACCACTGCACGTCTTGCCGCCAAAGCTTCCGCCAACTCCACGGGCTGAACCAGTGGGATCTTTTGACTCAAAGTAGCAATAATATCTCCAGGGTGATCGTGAAAGACAAATCCAATACCTACACAACCCAAAGCATCAAAAAATGCATCATCTAAGTTACCCTTATAATTCTTCTCCGTTGGAAGAGTCCAGCGAACCCCAACAGGCTGAGTTACACCCTGAGTTGGCTGTTTCTTCACATCAAGATACTCCGAGACTAGCTCGTTTGCTCAATTCCCTAGTTCATGAAGCTGCCAAGTCAGTTGGTTCTTTCTGAGCCTGTTCCGGCGTTGCCACAAGCACCAAGCTATGGTGGAGAAAAGTGCAACCCGATAAGCTGAGCCACTGTGCATCACCTCCTCCACCAAATCCTCAAACTTCCTATATTGTTTCTGATACAGAGGAGCAAACCTCGAGTTTGATTTCCATACAAACTGTGCACAATCGCACAACCAGAGGCTATATAGCATAGTTTCTTGATGATCATCACACAAATCGCATGTCTCATCTAAAAGAATATGTCGAGCTCTTAGATTTTTCTTCGTTGGAAGTGAATTTATAAGATTGAGTAAGGTGATTGCAAACTGTCTTAAGCCTTTGCTTAATTCTATTATTTCAGAAACTTAAAGTGTTTTTACTGCTGATAAATTGATTATAGATAACATCTTAATAGCTTTTGAATCTTTGCATCACATGAAGACTAATTGTACAAGGAAGAAGGGCTTTATGGCACTTAAGTTGGATATGAGTAAGGCCTATGATTGGGTGGAATGGATTTTCCTTGAAAAAATCCTTTTGAAATTGGGATTTCAAGCTTCTTGGGCGGCTTTGATCATGGAATATATTACCACTATTTCTTATTCCATTCTAGGAAACAGAGAGCCAAAAGGTGTGATTTCCCCCTCTAGGGGTTTGAGGCAAGGAATCCCGTCTCGCCTTATTTATTTCTATTTTGTGCAAAAGGGTTAAATTTTTATCATTTTAATTATTGAAGTTGATTTTAAAGATCAAAGCAAAAAAGAATTAGGTTAATTACTTTATGCTTGTTGTTACATGCAGTTGGTTATTCCGTCCATAAATTTCCTTAATTAATCAAAATTACTTTTTAATTATAAAAATTAAGTAAAATTTCATTTATCAGTTTGTGAATAAAATTTTCATTAATAAAAAATTAATAAAATTTATAAAATTTTCATTCACTTTTCAGCGTTTTCATTAAAAATATATTTTTAATAATTAATGGAGCTTATGAATGAACATTGACAACAAACTAAACTTTAGACATTAAGATGGCAAAAATGAAACTTAAAAGACAAAATTAATATTTCTCCAAACTTAAAATTGTAATTTGTACTAATCAATATTTTGAAATTGAATAATAAACCAAAAACAAAAAAAAAAAAAAAAAAAAAAACCTTAAAATTACATTGTAAATATAAATTGCTTAAAACTAAACTTTTTGTTAAAACCAAAAACGATAAATATTATTATTAAATTTGTAGTGAAATTCCATTTAATTGTTTTGAAATATTAGTATTTAGTTTTTATACATGTTGCATTCTAAATTTCTCAAAGGTTACCAAGGTTTTATTTATAAAAAATAAAAAAAAAATTAAAAATTAAAAAAAAACCATATTAATAATTTTAACATATTTATAAGACCCTGAATGAAATTTTAGCACTAGTCTGATAATATCGAATGAACTTTGTTCAGTCTGTGTTAAATAAATGACTATGACCTACCTCCACCAATCTCAAAATATATATATATATATATATATGTGTGTGTGTGTGTGTGTGTGTGTGTGTGTGTGTGTGTGTGAATTTGGTTTTGTTTTGGGCAAGATCTACACAATGGCTATATGGACTAGAAATGAGTTTCATTTTTGGGGTTCTCTTGCTATAAATTTCTTTGTCGTTGAAGTGATTTTGGTGTTTGATTTTGGGTCCTCTTTTACCATGGGTATTGTGTTTAGAATAATTTGGTTGGTCGATGGGTATTGTGCTTTTTGTTGGGCCTCATAGAGATTCTCAAATGATTCAATTTGGTGCACATATAGTGCTTGTACTTTGATACTACTTGCTAACGAGCTAAAGGATGCTTTTAGAGATAAAATAATGTGTTGGTGATCTCATTCTACATGTCTTAACTCTTAAGTGTATATGTATTTTCCTAAAACTCCTCAATTGCATATTTTGGGTTTGGGAAGAAAATTGTGAGAAAGTAAAATGAAATTTTGTTTGATTAAAGAAAATAAAAATGAAAAATAAAGAAGGGAAAAAAATAATGGACAAAGTTTAGCTACAAAATTAGTTACAACCTTACTTAATATCTTTTTAAGACAAAGTTTGGCTACAAAATTGGTTATAGTCTAAGACTATAATCTTACTCAATATTTTTTTTTATTAGAGGTGAATTTTGACAAATCTATCATTAGATTACATTTTCAGCTTATATCCTCCATGCTTGTGAAATTTCTAAAAAATTAAATATCAATAGTTATGTTATCAATGAATTGTTAAAATTGTAAATTTTTGTAATTTAAAATTATACAGAAAATACACTCTTATAGATCATATAATAAATTATATCCAATTAACACAAAATTTGACATGTGTATTAAGAGTGTAAAGATCATGCAATCCAACGGTTAAAATTTTTGAAATATTTAGTAATGTTAATGATATTGTGTAAGGTTGTAGACTTGGGCTATAACAAATTTTGTAACTAAACTTTGTCCACCATTGGAAAATCCACCATTGGATTACATTTTCTTCTTATATCCATCATGCTTGCAAAATTTTTAGAAAATTAAAGAACAATAGTTATATCATTGTTAGAGTCATATTTTCTATGCAATTGGTTAATCCTTTGACAAAACACACTTTACTTGTAAATCAGGTAGATCTAAGTTGAGTTTGATATATATCAAGTAGTTGTATTAAAGAAATGAAGATTGATCCAAGAAATAAGTAAAGAAAAGCTTTTTTACTGAAGCTTGACAAATAGCTGACAAAAAGCTACTATTGAGATTTAATGGGCAGTTCAACACAAACTCAATCTATCGAGCTTTACAAATTTAGAATTTCTATATCTGAATTTTGGCCTATGTTGATGTATTTGTTTAGGGTTTCTTTTCTAACAACCCTAGACATATATAAGGCTTATTTTAAGAGCCGTCATACACGGATACAGAGACCAAGAGTTTAATTTTTTGTGTGACAAACTACTACATTTATACGCCATAGGGTTTTGTAACTAAATGCTTATTATTCTTCATCGTTTATAAAGTGAAGAACTTTGCAGCCAACAACAATCATTCAAGCTGCTAGAGTTAGTCATGAACTGGGATCCATGTAAACGAGTTAGTCATAAATTGGAGATTTGTGCATCAAAGGAAAGAAGGCTACTGCAAGATCAAGCTCAATTGGGTATTGAAGCGAAAGTTCAACTATAAGTTGGTATTTTGGGATAGGCCATGGTAGTGGTAAGATTCATCATACTTGTAACCGCTTAATTATTGATTAGTGGATTCTTGGAAGTGGTGACCTTAAATTCACCCTGTGAAGTTTTTGTCTTACGAAAGGTTATTTCCATTTGTCAAAAAATTACCATGTTAATTTATTTTTCGCTACATATTAGTTTATTTGATGATTTTTTGGTGCCTCCACAATTTGCATGTAATTTGACATAATTAATCAACTTGAATAATTAAATTAATTAACTGGGGTCAAGCTATCTTAATCCAACAATCATCCATAAATTGTTTAGATTGCAAGTTTTTGTAATTTAAAATTATGCATAAAATATAAGCTTATAAATCATTAAGCAAATAATATCCGATTGACATAAAATTTGACACATGTATTAAGTGTATAAAAAATATGCAATTCAATCGTTAGATTTTCAAAATGTGTAGTGACGTTAATGAAATTGTAGTCTTAAGTTACAACTAATTTTGTTGCTAAATTTTGTCCAAAAAAAGTTTCTACGTAAAAAAAAAAAAAAAATTTAAAATCTGATGTGGCATTTTTTGCTATCTAAGCATTGATGTGGTCTTTAAAATTTATACATGTCAGCATGTCATTTAATAGTTAAATATTAGGCATGCCAAATGTACAAATTATTTGCCACGTAAGCATTTTCTTTAGTAAGTTTTTTTTTTTTTTTAGAAGGTTTTTTGTGAGTTAAGACAATTAAATTGATTATAATTTGATTGCTACTAAAATTTTGGGAATAAATTAACTGTGACCTTAAAATGTATGGACTAAAATTATATTTGCACTTTTGGAAATTAGCAACCATAAGAAAGGTACATTACATAAATTAAATAACCCAACTTATAATCCATATTATTTTATTAGACATCACCATTTGAAACTGTGATTGATTTTTTTTTTTTTTTGAGAAAGAAACTGTTTTTTTTTTTTTTAGAAGAGAAAGAAACTGTTATTGAATTAGATATAATTATGTTTTTTTTATAGTATATTACTATGTTGCATTTACAGTTATTATGCATTGAATCAAACCAACCAATCAGTATGAAGTTATAGATTTTAACATAAATAAGTTGATTTAATTTAGGCTAAAGTGCAAACTCCACATTCTCTAATATGACTTAGTTATTACGTTTTGCAAACCAATAGCTTCTTTCAAAACCTCTAAAATGTGTTATTTGATTTTAGTATATTGTGATTTTTGGTTTATCTATCTTCACTTGAAACTTAAGGTACTCTTGTCAAAAAGCACATGATCAGATAAAGATTAATTTCAATTTTATCGGATGTCCCCTAAGGGACAGATAAAATTAATTTGATATCTAATGACCCTAGCCCAAAGGCATTACAAAAATTTTAAACTACTTAACTAAAAAATTTTCATGCTTCTGAAAGGACACACTTCTTAGACAATGCTTATTTGAACAACAATATTTTTAAGAATAAATCAATTTTTATATTAAATTGCGAATATTAGGTGTTGAATCATTCAACTAGAAATAATGAATAAGAATAAATGACTTAATTATTATCTTCCTTAACTTCAAAAAATAAGAAAATTTCTAAAGTGAAAAATCAATGGATAGAATATTTTGTAGAAAACTAATGTTAGGGATGATGTTATTGGGTATCCCTACTCTCTTTGAAGTCCAAGCTATAGACCATGCCTTAGCCACTTTCCATCTCTCTTCAGTTGATGGACCAAACTATGAAAATATTCACCAGCTAATATTTTGCATTTGGAATGCATATACACATTGTGAACCAATAGCATTGAAGCGTGTTGAGGAAGGATATGGAACGTGTATGATAGAAGGTTATCAACATTGCATGGACAACCAAAGTATCAAGATGACCCAGATTATAGAGCAGCTAGACAGTGTAAAGTCGATTGCAGCAAAGAAGCAGAGAAATCTGCCTTTCGTTTGGGATCCTGTTTGTTAACTTGTTGCCTACATCACTCGAAACACAATAAGACTTGGTACGTAGTCTCTACGGGCATGAATACACACATGCATGAACAATATATATCTATTAGCAACCAATGCTTCAAAGATCCAAGTCACTTTAGATCAAACCCTTCTCAACCATGGCCTTGGTTTAGGCTTTAGCCTTATTGATTGCAACAACATATGATAGGCCAAGAATATATTAACCCCTTGTGATGAATTAACCAATTAATTAGCCAAGTGAATTAATTAGGTTCAATTACATGCAATGGGTTTGGTAGCACAAACAAATCACCAAATAACTAAATATGCAGTGGAAAATAAATTGACACGGTGATTTGTTTACGAATGGGGAAAACCTCTAAGGCAAAAACCTCATTGGGTGATTTTAAGGTCACCACTTCCAAGAATCCACTATTATCAAAACAAGCGGTTACAAGTAAAGGAATCTCAATACCTTATACCAACCTAAAGTTGAACCTTTACCCCAATACACAATTGGTCTTGTTCTATAGTGACAATCTCTCCTTGTATTGCACGGCTCTCTAGTACATGACTAACCAATAAATGCGTGAATCCCAGTATTCGACTTAATCACCAACTTAAGAAGGATATTGGCTGTGAAATTCTTTTATTCATCATACGATAAAAATAATGAAGTTGCTTGGTCACAAAACCCTACGGTATACAAACATAGTAGCTTCTTCAAGATGAACTAAGGCAAACTAGGTTTCTAGTCACACTTTTCTTCACACTTGTGAAATTGTGCTCTTGTGCAATTGTGCAACCTATGACGACCCTTAGAATAATCCTTATATATGTTTAGGGTTATGAGAAAAGAAAGTTTAAATATACATTCACGGATTGGATGAAAATCAGCTCTAAAAAACTGAACTTCATAAATCTCGACGGATATCGTATCTATCAAGCAGCTGTCGAGCCTCAGACTGAAACAGCTCTTTTAAACCTCGATAGACACTAGCTATCGAGCTTTAATGAACAGCACTTCTTCACTTGATTCTTGGTCAGATTTGCATGGCTTTAACACTTGAACTTAAAACTTTGTTTCTTGAAGCATTAAACACATCCTAGATCTATCCAATTACAAGTAAAGTACGTTTTGTTAAAGAATTAGTCAATTACATAAAATATTGACATATATTCCTAATATGAATCACTTATATCCTAACAACATAAATGATTTTTCACCTGGTATATATACTAGAAATTAATTATACCCAATAGCTAAATTAAAAATCTATTGCTTGATATTTTATATATATATATATATATATATATATATATATAAATTTGGTATGACTACAAAGTTTAGAGGTTGAGTATTGGTTTCTTAAAAATAATAATAATAATAAGCCTCAATTTGGTGGGATCAAGTCCAAGCAAGGCGTAAGCGGAAAGGCAAAGAGAAGTACATGAGACAAGATGCGATCGAGGTTGCGGGAGAAATTTCTACCCTCTGATTAGACCCAAAGCTTGTTCCAAAGGTTTCACTTCGCTTTAAGGGATAGGGGGGAGAGAAGCGTACAAGAAAGCCCCTACTCCTAACAAGTTGCGGAGTTCTACCAATTGTTTATTCGAAATGGCTTGAATGAATCCGACGAAGAATCCCTTGCTTGATAGGGCTTGAGGTTATAAATCCAAATTGTAAGTTCGTTAGGTTTTTTTTTGGGTTGTTGGGGGTGAGATTGTGAACTTAATAGGTAGCTTAATCCAAGGGCATTTCCCTTGGTTTCATATTTCTCTTACATATAAAAAAAAAATTTTTAAAAAAAATTTTAAATTGATTTTTATCAAATCTATTTATTGTTTCCAATTCCAGCTTAAGATTTCTAAGAAAATTGTGGAAATGTAAGTTTTATAAACTACAAAGGAAATAAAGCTCAATTGAAATATTTTTTTTGAAGAAAATCTGGATCTTAATTAATTTATCATTTATAATATTTTTTGAATTGAAATTATGAGACACATTGAATTAATTATGAATATTGTGGGATTCTTTGTGTGCAAAATATGTTGTTTTTCATTTATTGAATTTTCCATAATTGTTTACATGATTTTGTAGATAATAATTCTTAAGTAATTATGAAAAAATGTGAATGTAATTGTCATGAAAATCAACATTGATAGTCCCCTAACCAGTCTCTCCTAAGTGCTTGAATAGTGTGCCTTATGAAAAAAAAAATCCATTAATTGTGATATGGGAAACATGGATTGTATATTAAAGAATTCTAAATTTGTTGAACAATTTAGGAAGGGAAAATTACAGTAAACCCACATGTGGTTTAACTCATTTTCACTTTGCTTACCTGTGGTTTAAAATTTAACACTTTGCCCACCTATGTTTAATTTCGTTTGGTCTCTATTACCCACTTCTGTTAAAATTATGGGTAAATACGTCTTTTTGCTTATATTTTATATCTCTTTCCTCCAAAAACATTAAAATAACAAAAATATAGATAGAAACAAGATTAAATAGGAAATTTGTCAAGAAACTAAATATATAGAGCTGGGTATCAATTTTCATATGCTTCATCCTCTTTCTCAAACTCTCATTGTCTCTCAAGCTCCCATCCTATTCTCTCTCTCTCTCTCTCTCTCTCTCTCTCTCTCTCTCAAACTTAGATCTCTGATTTTATTCTCTCCTCTCTTCTCTATCTGTGGAGTTAAGGAGACCAATCCGGAGCTCCATTGCTTACAACTCGAAGGCCACGGAGGAACTTATCTTTGATCTCTAATTCCACAAAGTCAAGGTCCTCACAGCCATACCCAAGGCCCATGGTATCGATTCATCAAAACCATGTGTCATCTCTCTCTTGTCTCTCATGTTGACTTTTAGAGTTTTAAGTTTAGGTTTCTTCAATTTTGTAATGAAGATAATGTTTTTTGATATGGGTTTGTTCACTTCACACATATCTTAAACAAAACCTAGAAATTTAAACCCAAATCAATCATTTCATTTCCTCCCTCTATCGTCCCTCGCTCTCGTCCACCCACATCCACTGCAACCACCATTAGAACCCACAACCCACCACTCTCTCACTCCACACATATCTTGAACATAAACCCTGAAAATAAAATCCAAATCAACCATCCTCACTTGGATTGGGTTTTCTTTTGGTGGTAGGGATTTGGTGATTTTGATCAGGGAGAAAACCACTAAGATCAAATTTGTTCTTAAGGAATACAGGAATTTAAATAAATAAATAAATAAGCACCAAAAAAAAAAGGATAAAAACAACATTTTGTATTGAACGATACTTATTTTTATTTTGTTTTGTGAAGCAGTCTCATAACTCAGAAAACTTGGTTACACTAGAGATATCAATTTTTATCATTATGCCATTTTCTACTATAGCAAGGAGATCTTCCAAATAGTAACCCAAGCTCTTCCAAAAAATTCAAACCCTAACATTTTGATTCGTGTTATGTTATATTTTGGTAATAAGAGTTGTTTTTTTAAGGGAAAAGCCAAAGGTGGGTAATAGAAACCAAACGGAGCTAAACTCGATGGGAAAAGTGTTAAGTTTTGAACCACAGGTAGACAAAGTCAAAACGGGGTCAAACCACAAGTGGGTTTACTATAATTTTCCCATTTAGGAATGATATGAGAGATGTGAGTGCAAGCGCCCATGATGAGGGAGTATGTCTTGGCTGAGTGGACCAGGTGAAAGGTGAAAAATGGAATCACCACCTAGATTAGGTCTAAAAACCATAAATATGGTGCCATTCATAAAAGGATTGATTTCACCAGAGCACATGTTCGGGGTTTAGGTATGGAGATGAGAAGAAGTTAGACACCCAACTCCATACGACTCGTGGGTAGGCTTCCACTTATTGTGTTCAACATCCTAATTTTATCAATGAATCTCCTAATACACATCCTATACCCACACACACTAAGATTTATCCTACCATGCATCTAGCGTACAACCTAGCATTCGTTAGCATGGTATGGCATACATTATCCTAACATTCATCTAACATCTCGTATCATTGTCACATGCTATCATCCATATTACATGCTCACATGGTAGCAAGCATCTCATTATCCAAAGGCAGCAAACATTCATTGCATTAATCAATCATGCTTATCAAGTTCATTAAGCACATCTTGTTAATTATGTTCATCATCAAACGGGCATGTATAATCATATTATAATGTATCACTTACCTCACTATATCACAACACCTCAACATCTATGCATCAATGCATGACCATATTCAAATGCATGTTCATGTGTTCATCCAAGCATTCAAGAACATATAAACTATAATTTCTAATCTAATGAATAAGAGCATGTAAAACATACTGAACTAAATAAACTTAAACTAAACTATACAGGACCTAAACATGCATAAAATGTAATTAAAAAAAAAAAATCAAAGAGCAAACAATTCAAGGTTTCTGGTTTGAACATGTGTGCACATGTAGAAGCATGTGTACTTATCCCTACCCAAAAACACAGTAGACAGCACAAAAACTACATCTTTTCTACTCCTAGCAAGCTCCTAATTATACAACAATAAACCTACACTACATAGAAGATTATCAAAGCAATCAAAATAGGAAACAAAAACGATAAAAAGAAAGAGATTAGATTAGACCTTTACCTTAAACACAAGAGCTCTTGGAGCATTAATTTTAACCACTCCCCTCAGTCAATCTATCAAAACAAAAACTAGAAGGTTAGTAAGCTTAACTAGAAGGCTTAGACCTGAAATAGGTCTCAGCCAAGAAACTTTAGTTTATGATGCTTTTTGGAGTAAAAAGTTTCTTATGAATCACATTTTTGGAGTAGATTTCGTGTGTTTTGGGAACAAGGCAACATGAAACCTTTTTATAGTGTTTAAAGAGAAGGGGGAGGGCTTTTACCATGCGATATGGAATTAGCTCTGTTGCATTTTCCATTAAAAACTTTCCATACATAACTTTAATCCATATGCATGCTCGAGGCTGCATACGCATGACTTAAGTATATGCGTACACATGCTCGAGGTTGCGTACTCATACTTGAGGTTGCATACTTATGCTTAGGGTTTATGTAAAAAAATTTCTCCCAAGAGATCCTTCAACTAAAGAGTTCCTTTGGCTAAGCCTAGATCAGTTCTAAACCCATCTAGGGCGTTTTTTCATAAACAACAAAAAAATCCAAACAATATTGTTAGTTAGCCAACGTTTCAAACTAATTTCGTTTCTAACAATTCGAGTCCAGTAGACAGCATTAAAAATCGAGTATAGTGTACTCGATTTCTTGAGCATTACACCGTCTGATATGGACAAGGAGTCCACATAGACACAAAAATCGAGTTCATTGAACTCGATTTCCATGTCTGTCAGATCATGTGGGCACTGGACTCCATGGAAAAAAAATCTGACAAATCACGTACTCCATTGAAAAATCGAGTTCATTGAACTCGATTTTGGGGAACAAAAATCGAGTTCATTGAACTCGATTTCCATGTTAGATGGTCCTTTTAAAGGAAATCGAGTCTACTGGACTCGATTTTAAGTCACCACTGTATTTCGAGCACCTGGACTGAACTCGAGTCCAGGAGACTCGATTTATTTGCCTTCAGAAATCGAGTCTTTTGGACTCGATTTCTGTGAATGGTCCCCAGACCATCCACGTGTCATGTGGATCCCAACCGAGACCTTCCCTCCCCCCCCCCCCAACCTCCCCTTTTTACCCGGCTCACAGACCTGCTCTCTCTCATTTCAACTCTTTGGTGCCACCCCCTCACACTCACATTCTCAAAATCTCACACAATTTGCTCAAGCTCACACTCACACCACTCAAAAAAATTTACCACTCACACAATTTGCCACCCCCTCTCTCAGGTAATACAATATTGAAAATATTTTTTTGTTAGTTATTATAATTATTTGCTAGGTTTTTTTTTTTTTAAGAAACAATTAAAACGTATTAGGTAATTTTTTTTTTTTTGATTGTTAGTGAAAATATTGTGATTAGTTTATTTGTTAGTATATTGTGTGATTAATTGCTAGTCTTTTTTTAAATTAATATTATGATTAATTATTGGTAATATTTGTTTTTTTTTTTGTTAGTGTAAATATTGTGAGTAAATTATTTGCTAAGTTTTAAAATATATATATATATATATATATATATATTGTGATTAATTATTGGGAATATTTGTTTATTTTTTGTTAGTGTTACATATTGTGATTAAATTATTTGCTAAGTTTTTTTAAAAAATATATATATTGTGATTAATTATTGGGAATATTTGTTTATTTTTTGTTAGTGTTACATATTGTGATTAAATTATTTGCTAAGTTTTTAAAAAAAAATTAATATTGTTGGGAATATTTGTTTATTTTTTGTTAGTGTAAATATTGTGATTAAAATTATTTGCTAAGTTATTTTTTAAAAAAATAATATTGTGATTAAATTATTTGCTAATTTTTTTAAAAAAAAATTAATATTGTGATTAAATAATTTGGGGAATATTTAGTACCAAATATTGTGATTAATAATGTTGTTACAACATATTGGGAATATTTTTTTTGTTAGTGTAAATATTGTGATTAATAATAATATGCTAGGTTTTTTTAAAAAAATAATATTGGGATTAATTATTGAGAATATTTACTACTAAATATTGTGATCAATTGTTAGGAATATTTTGTACTTTTAGGTCTTTATCATGGGTATGAAATGGATTATGAGTTTGATACCTAAGATAGTATTTGTAGTCTTTTTAGCATAAATTATTTGAAGATATATTTGTTTAAGATTTGTAACATAGATTTCAATGGATAACTGGTTGGTATAATATTTAAGTTTGATACGTAGAATGATTTGGAATTTGAAAAGAATATGAAATTGGTAATGACTATTTTTGTATATGACCTGAGGTGAGTATAAGCAAAGTTTTGTGATTGAGAGTTATAAATTTATCACTAACACAATTGCACTTGATGATCTATAGGTTGATAATGATCTATATAAATATATACTACGGTGGATCCCTTAACAATGCCAACCCTTATGACGGATTTCCATTTGAAGGTCTGGGTATACAGTGCTATTTATATGATGATACGTCGTAAGTTAAAGACCCTGAGTGATTTGAAAATAAAAATTATGGAAAAGCTGCAACTAAACCCTACTTTGCATGACATACATATTATTTTCCGTTCTCCACATGAAGTCCTCAATCAATGCATTAATTACAGATATGCAGCGATAACAGAAGACAAACATGTGAAGATCATGTTTAGAAGAGAATGACAGAGAGAGAGAGTCTCGTGCTTGAGAGTGAGAGTGAGAGTGATTGTGAGAGAGAGAAGGTGTGAGTGTTTGAATTTTTGTGATTTTGAGAGTGAGAGCGAGAGACTGTGAGTGTGCCATTTGAGAGTGTTTTGGTGAGAGTGATCTGGAATGTAAGGGTTTTGGTTAACCGAAATCGAGTCCAACAGACTCGATTTCTTTTAAATGCACCACCTACACACGTGACCTTAGACATGGAAATCGAGTTCGAAGGACTCGATTTTTGTGCCTATGTGGACACCTTGTCCACCTTAGCGGGTGCCGGGATGACGAAATCGAGTACAATGTACTCGATTTATAGCCCAAAATCGACTCCACTAAATTTGATTTGTTAGAAACCAAATTAGTTTCAAACGCTGGCTAACTAATAATATTGTTTTGATTTTATAGTTATTTACAAATTTTGTCCCACATCTAGTGATATTATCATTGAAGAACGGGGGCACAAGCCGTAAGGGGTACAAATGAGGTGTCTACAAGGGCCAAACAAGCTTGAATGCATGACCTTTGGATGGTGTGATGTATTTTTTTTTTAATTTATTATATGATATTATCTCATTTTTTAGGTATAAAAATAAATAAATAAAAATAAAACTTCTTGATACAAATCACCACTGGGAGACTATTGTTGAGGAAAATTTTGAAATGGCCAAAAACTAGGTAAAATTAGCCTAAAACTCCTCTCGGGTTTTTTAAAATATGATTCAATTGAAAGAGTGAAGCCCAAAATTCCAATATTCGGCTAGTGGTGCATTACAAGAGGGAAATGAAGGTGCTAAACAACAAAGGGTGGAAGAATATACACAATACATTAAGTTTGAAATTATTTTTCATATACAACAAGAAGGAGATTTGATAGCAATGGTAAGGAAAATGGTGAAGACTCTTTAATGCCATTATTTTCACCCCAAGACCTCAAAATGCCGTAACTCTTTAGTTGCTGAATATGGGCTTTTAAACTAAAGTTAGGGTTTCATGGGTAAAACGAGATTCTTGAAATTTGGTTGTGTTAGATTTGATAGAAGGGCTTTATTGCTGCTTTAGGCATCCTTAAGGATTGGTCTATGGATAATAAGTGAATTATTGGCCCCCATGTTGTTAAACAAGTGGAAAGATTTAGATTTTACCATTATATTAGGATCTTACTCCTAACATATCAAAACAACCTACATTTCATGATTAGGTTTACAATCCTCACAAGATTAAGAGTTTATAAAAATAGAAGTCATGAGATTAATTATACATGCGATATTTGTTAATAAAATAATAAATCCCATAGCTATCCAATTTTATGGGTCTTACACATTTAAGACAGCCTAACACATCAACTAGAAGTCTCTACTTTCATGACTAAGATAAATCATCTTAGCTGATATGTTATAGTCTTCACAAATGAAAACCCAATTTCATCACCTTTATTAACTACAATTTTGAGTTTACAAGGAAGTTTGATTTTGATTTGTGGCATACAAATCATATCTCCATGCATAAATCACACACTATGCATCTCATGGACTTATAAAATTATGTCCAAATATTCATGTTAATGTAATCTTATAAAATATAACAACTTTTATTCTTTAATACGTAATGTCATACAATAGGATTTTAAGGAATTAGTACCCCAAATAATATCATGTGGCAACCTAATAATGTCATGTGGCTCAGAGGGCACAGCAGCACAATGTGGGCTCGATGAGGACACAAGAATTTAAATGGGGGAGATTGTAATGCCCCAAATTTTGTTGATGTGATTAGATTGGATTGTATGAGTATGTGTTGTGTTGTGTTGTGTTGTGTTGTAGGAGTGGGTTGAGTCCAGCATTGGGTGTTTATTAGATGGATCTTGGGTATATAAGTGATTACGAGGAGTGCCAAATGTAACTAGACTAGTCCTTTTGGAATATAACGCAAATATGGCTAGCATAAATGTGGGTCATTACAAATGAAATCCCCAAAATGCCTGTGAGGTTTACAATGGAGTCGTCACTTGTTTTAATAGAGACAATAATAAACTAAAATTGAAAATAATACTTCTCTTTATTCATGAACTGAAATTGTACATCTTTTGAAAATAACCAAAAAATTACATGGTTTTGGTTTTATATACAATTTAAGAAAAGTATATGGTTTTTTTTTCTTAATTACAATCTAGAGATTGAAAAGTACAAAGTAAAGTATAATCTACTAACCCTTAATCTAAGTTTGGAGATTAGGTTACAAGATGGAAAGGTGTTAGACACCCAACCTACTTGGTTAAACCAGTCTTCTAAACTTTGGTGACAATTCTCGCATCATTGAATAACAGTTATAGCATCCAATCACACGTGTTAAAACAAGCACTCATATATGGGTTTCAATTAGCTTAACTGATAAAGTTTTTAATGATTGAATAAGAGATCTGAAAACAAGCACTCATGATAGGCATGGTTAAAATCCTATTCTAAGCATTCACCCTATTCTAAGGATGCAAACATGGAGTAAAATGATAAAAATTAAAACATAGTGACGATGTGTGTCTCAGGTGATAAACACTAATTTAAGAGCATTGTGAACATGTTATTTGAATTTAAAAAATCCTCATGTTAAATAAGCATTATACGTAAGTTATGTCCTATATATATAGGGTACATGACATGTACGGTCTTGGGGATAATAGGGTAGTTTATAATCAGAAGACATTGTTAGATGCAATGCACAAAAGTAACACTAGAACATATATGTAATTTCTCAGTGTTTCGTATATAGTTTTCAATTGTACATATTGCAAGTAGCGCCACCCCCCCCCCCCCCCCCCCCTTTGGCATTTAGCATCAAAATCTCTCTCTCTCTCTCTCTCTCTCTCTCTCTCTCTCATGACTATATACAACACACTATGCTTAGAAGCATTTGAATATTTGAACAAACAAACAATCGAAAGGTGTCATAAAGCCAGAAACCTATAATGAGAACGATTGAAGGCAAAGGTGACCAAAAGACTGTCTAGCAATCCACCCCACATTGTTTAAGGATAGGGCCGGTTTGTTTAGGCAGGAAAGGATCAATTCGAACCCAAACCAGTGAGAAAATTGATGCAAGAAGTACGGACCAAAGGACTACTATGGTAGGAGTCCTGTTTTGCCTTCCCATCAAACCTTTGAGGAAAGGATAAAGATGAACAATGACCCAGAAGGCAAAAAATAGCTTCCCAAATAATGGACCCCATGAGCCATAGCCATTGTTAATAGCATCTGAAATTCCAGCCACGACTCCCACCATGTTAATGATTATAAGAGTTGTTGGTATGATTAGAAGGGTGGTCCACTTGAAGAGGTAGAGCTCCCCAAAATCATCATCATCAGCTTGCTTTGATGTCACGGTGAAGTTGGTGTCAACTCCAGCAAGGACCTTGAGGAGGCCTTGGAATACAGCAAAAAGGTGAGCTGACACTCCACCAATCACCCAGAATTGCTCGTTACGCCACCAGTCCTCAATGCTAACTCCACTCCATCTGAGCTCAAGCACGCCGGTGAAAATGATGGACAGGAAAAGAGCCAAGAACCATACGCTAGCAAGATTGGTCAGCTGCAGATCAAATAATAAGAATCTGATTAGAGCTTCTATGGCTAAAATATTTGGCGTCAGAATTGGTATACGTTAGGGTGCAACTTTTTTTAATGACATCCATTATGGGGAGAATAAATTCCAGAGGCCTAGTTCAGTGTTCCAGTTTAACTTAAGCATATTTAATCAGTAGAAGATACTTTTCGTCAATCTCTAGATTCACCCATTTGAATAATTCCTCTAACATTGTCCACAAAAAAATTAAACGCCAAGCAGTTTTGTATGGATCAAGGTGATTGATTAGCATATTGCTTGTTATGCTCAAAATGCCTAGGAATCATTCGTTCATAATTGTCATTGATGAGACAAATTTTAGCATGCTTACCGTTGGGATGATGAATTTTCCAGTAAGAAGACAGACAGCTGGAATGGTGCAGTATGCAAGTAGAGGAATGGAAGTGAATGGGTAAACAATGGTGTTAGTGTAAGCCAGCCTTTCTAGCCATTTCAACTTTCCCCCATAAGCATACCATAGTGGGCAATGGCGACTAAGGAAAATTTCGACAGAGCCAAGAGCCCATCGAAGAACTTGGTGTAAACGATCTGATAGATTTATTGGAGCTGATCCCTTGAATGCAGGTCTCTTTGGCATGCAGTACACTGATTTCCATCCTCTGCAGTGCATTTTGAAGCCTGTCAAAATATCTTCTGTGACCGAACCATATATCCACCCAATCTGTAATAGGAAAATTCGTCATTGTGTGTAATCTTACAAGTCATATAGTTCTTTTTAATCATGCAATTAATTTCAAATCTCTGGTTTACCAATCTTACTATTTGTTAAACCAGATACCATAATGATGAAATTCTAGAAAATTGTCCAAATTCTTTTGGCACTTCTCTGGTATATTTGTGTGGTTAAATATAGAAAGGGTAAATTGAGGGGAGTTAAATTTATTAAGAACCTTTGAATCCAAATATAGGGGATTTAGGAGCTACTCACCTCTTTGCCCCATTCAGTTTTCTCTTCATACCCACAACTGATAACATGAATGGCCTCCTTAACAAGTGATGCTTGATTAGTCCCTTCAGGAAGACCACCATTTTCCATAAGAGTGGAAGCAATAAAAACTGGTGATTGTCCAAACCTTTTCTCAAAGTTCTTTTGCGACATGAGTGATGATTTCTCCAACTCATCATAGCCTTCAAGTCCTTCTTCAATCTCTTCAAGATCAAACATAGATCCAGACCCTTTCCTCACATAGCTCTTCCCTCCCATTTTCTTCTTCTTGGTGTAGAGTCCCCCAAGCAGGCTTCTTTCACCTTTCTTCTTTGACTTCTTCCTTGAACCAGAACAACAGCAGCAGCACCATGAAGGCAAGCAGTCACATGTCATCTTTGGCCGCTTCTCAGATGCTGGAGGATCATAGCCGTACAATGCCTGCCTGTTGAAGACACATCCAGTGCCAACATATACTGGGCCTTGAATGCCATCTAGGCCTTTCATGTTGATCTGTAACCAAATAACATTGAAAGCATTAGTCTGAGTTTTTTGAACAAATTTTGATGCAGATTAGTAATGATAATCAATTTTGAGATGACAAAATCTTTATAATTTGTATTACTTACATCGAAGAACACAATATTGCGATTGGCATATCTATCATGACGATCAATACCATCAAATCTTTGAGGAAACTGGACATAACATAGTTTCTTTCCCAGTTGGGGATCCATCAAGAAGCACATGGCTTCCCTTACAGCCTTGCTATTGTTGATGTAGTGATCACAATCCAGATTCAACATGAAAGGTGCATTGGTAAGCACTGCAGAAACTCGAACCTATTGATAATTTTTGGGGAGCCAAATGATAAAAATTAGTAGTTATCCCAATTGGACTCAGTTTAAAATTGTTTGAATTTCAAGATATACTCACCAGAGCATTCATGGCACCAGCTTTCTTGTGGTGTTGATAGCCAGGACGTTTCTCACGTGAAACATACACTAGCCGTGGTAACTCCTTTCCTTCCACATCTAGTGCACCCTCACTTCCAAGATATACCTGCAAAGAAAGTAGCATTTCCACAAGCATTTTTAACAGCAACTCAACCCAAAAACCAGACAGAAGCTAAAAGTCAATTAGGACATAAAGAGAGTCAGATATGATAACATATAGTTCATCTGATAAAAACAGAGTTGGGAGGGTGGAAAACCTGAAGCATGCCGGGATGATCACGAGTGTTGTTCCCAGGCCATGGGGTACCATCCTGCATCACCCATCCTTCTTCTGGTTTCTTTGTAGCCTTTGACACCAATGCATTAATCCTTACTTTGAACTCCTCATACTCTCTCTGCAATACATCACAAGCATTCACTTAGGCCTCATTTGGTTGTTGGGGAGCTGTTGAAAAAAGTTTATACAGGGAAATATTTGTTTTTGATCTGTTTGCTTACTTTCATGGCTCTGCGATCCTTTACAAAAGTGGGCAGAACCTTATCTTTCAAGTAGTCAATCTTCTGACTGAAGTAGAACTCAGGGGCCCTGGGCTCAATGCTATACTTCTTGCAAAATGGAACCCATCTTCTTGCAAACTCAGCAGTTTCTGCTAGTGAATCGAAAAGTAGCATGGATGCACCATCATCTGATACATAGCAGCTTACTTTATCGACAGGGTAATCGACAGCCAAGATGGAAAGAACTGTGTTTGCTGTTATGATTGGTGGTTCCTTGAGGGGGTCAACAGTACTGACATAGAAATCAACTGGGGCTAATTTGTTTGGTTCTCCCTCACGCTCAAACCTCAAGGACAGGCGGTCTAAGTATGTTTCCCGGGTGATAGGGAACCATTTAGGGAATTGATCAAGTATCCAAGAGAAGGCAAACCATACCTCGCAAATTACTGAGATGAGCCATAAGGGAAAAGCATCATATGCTGGAGTTAAAATCCGAAAGCGGAGAAAAAAAGCAAGAACCACAAGCCGGATGACAATGACTATGCGATATGGATTGATTTTGCTTGAGGAGATTGGAATTTTTCGCCACAATGGTTGCCTGGCTTCAGCCAAACTGTAAAAGGAAAGTGTTTTAAGTTTTTGTTGATAAACGAAAGTGTCTAAGTTGGTGCATAGTTCCAAACAGAAAAACATTAGAAGTACTTCCAATTTTACCACAAATAAATGCTTGAAAACTTGTTGGTAATAAGTGTGATAGGTGTCACACCAACAACATAATAAAAAGATCCATGAATTACCTTTGAGTAATATGTTCAAAAGTTGACACATTAATTTTCTCAAGTTTATACAATAAAATTTATAGTAACCTATTTTTTGTAAAATAAGCATTTCATTGTGGGATGAGTAGAAATTTCTGTGGAGGGTAAACTAACTTAAATAACAATAATTTTTTCTTCGAGGCAAAGGAAAACATTTGTGTTGGTTGTTCAAAAATGATTTAGCAGGTTATTGTGTGCATAGCATGATTGGAGAGGTTACAACAATGGAATGGCTAGCATATTTTTAAGATATGGTGTCTTAGAATTGAAGGCCAACAAAATTGAGAAAACATAAACCACTTACAGGTAGTCATCATCATCTCCTTGATCATTATTTCCATCATCTTTGCTTACTAAACCTTTCTTTTCTTGCCTAACTTTCCACTTCTCTACTCTCTCTTTCCATTCTGCGCTAGTGTAGGCCTCCCTATCGCCTTCAAAATCCTTTCCAGTAACTATGCCCCATCCAAAAAACATAGATCAATCAATAAATAGAAGAAACAAATAATTCCCCTGAAAATGAAAAAATGAAACATGTTGAAAGATCACCTACCACTTCCAGCGAACGAACCAGTAGGATGCCACTGTGGATGATTATAGTCACCATTTTCCTGCAAAATTCATCACCTTGACCTTAAGAGTCCTTCCCTACTGTTTGAGTTCACTCTTATTTTTGAATGTATGATGAAAATGGACCATAAATGACTTAATTTTAGCACATTTTTTTTTATCTTTGAGATCTATTTTAAAGAGAAAGAAACTTGGTTGTTGAGCCATAAAAGCCCGCATATATAATTTGTTAGCCAATATTACTTTTTTTTTTCTTTTTCTTTTTTCTTTTTTCATTGTGTTATAGTTAAAGGTAAAATTTAGGTACAATATTGTAGTTTAGGTTTCCCAATTGAATTCAATAATATTTTTGTATTAACCAATAAACCATGTGATTGATTTTAATTGTTCTTAAAAAGTATAGAATTAGTTTTTCTTTATTTGTTGAATTCAATTGAGGAATCCAAGTAACTGTACCTATGTATTTTTTTTTTTTTTTTTTTTGGTGAAAGAACTGTACCTATGTATTACCAGTTTAAATAGATAATTGATGTATTGGAAGGTTCTAAATATTAGAGTGGACAACACAGCTTTTGGCCTATCTTCTGCAGCATGGAAAATAGCTACAGATCATCACATTGGCCCAACTCATAGGCTCTCTATTTCAAAGACAACTATAAATCTTATTTACCCCACAATATGAATTGGTATATAGATTGAAATTTATATGAAATTACCGAATGGTTAATGGCATGTTGCTTGTCCGAGTCATCAGGGCGACTCTTAATCTGAAATTCATCATCAGAATCATCTGCATCAAAGTTTTCCTCGTCTCCAGCAACTCTAGGACATCCTGTGGAGAGAGAACCAGAAAACATTAGGTAATGAGTCCCATTCTCATTGAAAACATGACGCTTATATAAAAATGTGACTAAATTAGAGCATGATAAGCTAACCCTTTTGACGCTTATAGCGAGTGTTGCACTGAGGACAGCACTGGTTCCCTTCACTTCTTTCATAGTCGTAACAAGGACGACAAACCGGGAATCCACACACATGACACGCCACAAACAACGTACCATCTTCCTTGTATCCAATCTCGTCACCACAAACTCGACAAACTTTTGACACAGACTGACGAGTTGGAGGCCGTTGCTGCCATATGAAAGTGAATTTTACCTTGTTTCGCTTAAGCTTTTAAGAGTAACTTTAACACGAAAGAGAGTTTTAGAAGAGATAAAAAGAAGGAGATACCTCGTCACCATGCAAAACATTGACTTCATTTCGGGTGTTAGAACCAGTAACCAAGCCACCAGCCATGGTGTTGGAGGCCATGGCAAGCAAAAGGAAAGAGAGTAATGAGAGCGAGTGAGAAGAGAGGAGGTGGAAGGAGGTATTATAAAAGCTATTGGGTGCAAGTACTGTTGAGTTCGAAAGTATTGTTGCTCTACCAACTGTGAGTTGGGAAGTCGTATGTTTGAGTATTAGGGACGTTAGCGAGCGACAGGTGGGAGGGGATAGTTTGGTTTGCTTGCGGTGTCAAATATGTATATGCTGCATAGCTAGCTTGGATTCAAAGGCGTTTAAGGCTGACGCTAAGCTAACCTCTTCCGACACAAACCAACAACTGTGTACTATTATAAATATATATGCACACCTTGCATGTGTCACCAACCCCATTTCACATTATGGCCTAGCTTCAACTTGAAAAAACAAAAAAAAAAAAAACAAAAAAAAAAAAAAAAAAAGATTTCGTAAATAATATGAAAAAAATACAATATGGATATATATATATATATATATACACACACACACACTTACAACAAAAATAAGCTAATTAATATGCTTACATCTATATCTATATCTAATACTATATATAATAGCAGAAGCCTTTAAGGAGGTGCTGCCACGTTAGGAAAAAAGGTCCCTTAAACAACTGACACGTATACAATTATTTTAAAAAAAACCGCACGGTGCATTTGATGAGACACACTTTCACTACGTTAAAACGCTGTTTGGAGCTTGTTGGTATAAAAGGGAACCAACTGCCTAAAAAAAAAATTACTACACGGAGAAACGAGAAAGAGAGATCTGAGAGAAAAGAGAAGAGAGAAAATAGAAAGGCAGAGATGGAGAGGCGATGAAATCAACAGAGAGGCTATGAAGACACAGAGAAAGAAACAGAAAAAGAGAGAGGCGACAAAGACATGGTGAAAGTTACAGAAAAAGAGAGAGGCGATCCTAGGACATGAAGAAAGAAGAGATCGCCTCTTTGTTTCTCTCACTAAGATCGGAGTTCATTCGCCATTTTGATTTTACCAGAGAAAGAAGCAGAAGAAGGAAGATGATACCGACTTTAGAGTCAAGAATGAAAAAAATCCCCTCTGCCCACAAACAACGCCACTGATGGGTTCTATTCTTTCTAATTTTTTTTAGGTAAGTTAGATCTTATTACTAAAAACTGAAGCATAGCATTTAATGGTGTTCTTCTCATGTTGCGCCACATCAACTGCCCGTCATTCTTTTTAAATATAAATTTTCCTTCAATTTTAAAATGGTTTTACAATTCTCAGCCCTATAAATCCCAGCCCTATAAATGTAGCCCACTACTCATTTATTTACTTCCACTACCACCCTATAATAAATTTGTATAATTAATCTAGCATATCTCTTATTTATTTAGTTCTACTATTAAGCCCAACCCAGAACATTTTTAGTTCAGCTTAAAGGAAAAAAAAAATTAAAACTAAAAAACGTTGAAGCCAATTTTGTGTGAGCCTTTTCAGCTAAAAAAAAAAAGTGGAAGGCTTAAGGGTTTGGCGTGACCAAATAGAAACCTGAGGATACAAAGAGTTTGAAGATTTTAACGTGGAGGGAAGCTTAAAGGGAGGGAAAAAAAACATTGAAGCCTTCAAGTGTTGCGTGAGAAGCAAAGAGTTTGAAAGCTACCCAACTTCCTGCTCTACCATTTCTCAATAACGGCTGCCGATCTGATTTCCTTTTATTCATTTCCACACGGTGTATAAATACTGACAAAACTTGCCTGCTTTGGTTGAGGTATCTCTACATCTCAATTCGTTTTTTTGGGTGCAAAATTTTTATGCTCTATTTATCTCTACATCTCAATTCATTTTTTGAGGTGCAAAACATTTATGCTCTGCTTATCTCTACATCTTAATTCATTTTTTTGGGTGCAAAACATTTAGGCCCTGTTTATATTAATATGAGACCCTTTTTTTCATTTGTTTGTGTTTCTGTTTATATTAGACGAGCATCCTTGGCATGCCATTGATGTGTTTGTGAGATTGTCTGAATGTCATTTCAAAAATAAAAGGACCTATTTATGTTGCTCAATAGTGCTATAATTTTACAGCCAAAAAAACTATTTTATTTTACATGGGTTTATTTGGAAATATCTCAGGTCTCATTTTTTTAATGTGTTGTGGCTTATTGGAAGAATGTAAGACTCTAAAGTATAAAGCGCTAGTGGCATATCTCAATTTTTGCGGTAAGTTTTCTGCATAATTCTGTATAATTTTACTGCATAATCCTTGGCAGCCAAAAAAACTATTTTATTTTACTATTGTATACTACATCATTTAGATTGATATCCACTTTCAACAATTGATATTAGATTGTACTTCAATATCATGATTGTATAACATGGATTGGGTTTTAGAATCAACGAAAATTGTTTTTGGTGTTTCAATTTTTGCGGAAAGTTTCCTGCATAATTTCACTGCATAATCCTTGGCATGCCATTGATGTGTTTGTGAGATTGTCTGAATGTCGTTTCAAAAATAGAAGGAGTTGTTTATGTTGCTCAATACATGTCGTTTCAAAAAGGACATGTGCCAAATGTACTCAGCAATAATCTTGTCAGTAAATGGAGTGAGGTCCAAATTTAGTAGATCTTCCATCCTATTGATAGTACCATTTTCAAACTTCACAGCAAAATCTTGAAACTTAGCAGAGCTTTTAGATACCATTTCTTATTCTGTTTCAACAATAGAGAACTCCACATCTTTGTTGCCATGGGACTTGAACTCATAGAGTTCCTTGTAATTCTCATTTGCCATTGTGTAGAGGGTGCTAAAATCTATACCATGTTTCAGTTGCTCCCCACTTTGAAAAAAAAAAAATTTTTTTAAAAGCTTTGGATTTAAACTAAAAATTTTAATAGATTGGAAAGGTATTGAATAATGAATTGCAATTCAACATGGTTCTTATCAATTTTCACTAAAGAAAACTCAATAATTCTAACCAAGACCATCACAACACAGTGTTATGAATATGATGAAATCTCAAGTAAAATGAATGCCAAGACAACTGATAAGTTTGCATCTCTCTTTTTCATCATATGTTATGTTGTATCATCATTTATAATCATTGTGGAGATATGAATACCCAGCAACTTACATTACCTTTAGAGAGGAGGGGGAAAAAAATCTAAAGTTAAAGAATCACACTCACTTGAGGTGAAGTAAAATTAAGCAGTAGAATTGGTTATAAAGAAAGTCACACACAACTACAAAATGAATATGAGAAAATTTAACATTTGTGAAGGACAATTTGGAAAAAAATTGTAATCCACAAATATGAAGTTCAACATAGTTGACTTTGTCGCCAATTATTTTATGACTCTATCCTAAGAATTGGAATCTCCTGATTGGGAAAAAAAATTGAAAAAAGATCTTTTCGAAAAGAAAAAAAAAATTCTTTGCATCATCAGGTGCTCATATTTTGAAATTCTTTTGGAATTTCACAATTCAATGTAACATTAGGCTTGGAGATAAGAAAACAATAAGCAATAAGTGCTTCAAAAGCAATGACTAGGCTTATTACTATCCAGTCATAAACTTTTTGGAAACTCAACTCTGAAGGACAAAACAGCATGCCTGAAGACAATGGTTTATAAGTGATTGGAGGGATCGAGAGGAAGCTCAGTTATAAATAATTCAAATTATTTTTGAAATTGCAAGGAAAACAAGTAGGTTACTCAACATTGGTTTGTAAGTTTTGAATTACCCTTACCCTCACAGTTTCAGACTCATTTAATGAGCAACTTTCATTGATTATGAAAACAAAGTATTCAATGTGGTGGTACTAATTGAAGTTTTCCAAACAGTGACAACGTTGGTTGGATATCCAAGTTGTTTAGAGAGCTTGGTGGTTGCTAGCATTAGAAAATTAATTGATGCGGATCCCATCGACTCCCATATTTAGTGGGTGCTTAGCATGTTTGACTGGATTGTAATGCCTGGACTATGTCTCAAAAGATATTTGCTTTTATGATAATGTATTTACAAAGCCATTAAAGTAATTTTGTACATGTAAAAAATCAGTTGCACACCATTTTCCTACTTTGGTAGGTAGCTTTTTTGGAACGAATTACGGTTTATTGTTAAGAGTTAAGTGTATAGCTGCTTTAAGTAACTGTATGTTGGTTTTATTAACTTGAGTTGGGTTGCAGCTTAATTTGTTGATTTGGTTCAATTTGGTTAGGTTAACGTGTGGGGAAGTTCTAGGTAGTGATGAGCCAAAAATAGTGCGACAATCATGTATTGCAAAATCAGGCAATATTGTAGCAACTGAAGAAAATTTCCCAATATAGCATTTATACCTGTGAACTTTCATCCAAATCATTGTCTCTTGCCACAAACTGTAATGCAAGAGTCACATCACCACCTTCCATAGTATCCCATATGCCTTTTGCGATATGATTTTTCAGATTCTCATTTGTAACACACAATAAATAACCGAAGTACATCAGCCATGTGCCTCCTTGGTCCACAAGTGTCATAGATAAATCCAGAGCTATTACCACTATGGAGGTAGAGGTAGCAATCTATCTGGATAAAAAAACAAATATGCGAGCAGTCAAAGCTTGATACAGTTGCATATAGTTAGAACATATTACTTCTACTTTTCTGCAGTGTATTGTTTAAGTGACTGTATGTTGCTTTAAGTAACTGTATGTTGATTTTATTAACTTAAGTTGGGTTGTAGCTTAATTTGTTGATTTGGTTCAATTTGGTAGGTTAACGTGTGGGGAAGTTCTAGGTAGTGATGAACCAAAAATAGTGTGACAATCATGTATTGCAAAATCAGGCAATATTGTAGCAGCTGAAGAAAATTTCCCAATACAGCATTTATACCTGTGAACTTTCATCCAAACCATTGTCTCTTGCCACAAGCTGTGATGCAAGAGCCACATCATCACCTTCCATAGTATCCCATATGCCTTTTGGGATATGATTTTGCAATTCTCTTTTGTAACACACAATAAATAATCGAAGTACATCAGCCATGTGCCTCCTTGGTCTACATGTGTCATAGATAGATCCAGAGCTATTACCACTATGGAGGCAGAGGTAGCAATCTATCTGGATAAAAAACAAATATGCGAGCAGTCAGAGTTTGATACAGTTGCACATAATTAGAACATATTACTTCTACTTTTCTGCAGTGTATTGTTTAATGAGTTGCTTTGTTGGAAAATTCCATTGTTGCCTGAACAGTTTGTGTAACCAAAAAAAAATAAGTCATTGTTGAATGAGTTGCTTTGCTGGGAAATTCCATTGTAAATAAAGTTGGAATGTTTCTTCAAGTAGGTCCAACACTCAATTATAAATAAAATGAAAAGGCTATGCTAAAATATTTTTATGTTATCTTTTGGTTTGCTTGAATAATTTTATATTATCTTTTGGTTGTGTAGGGTGTTCAGTTCAAAAGCTAGATCGATTCTTCAAGTATTTGTAACTTTTAATTATAAATAAAATGAAAAGACTATGCTAAAATATTTTTTATATTTTCTTTTGGTTGTGTAGGTTGTTCATATTTTGTACCAGTTGATTACGAATTATCTATTAAATTGCAGGTTCAACAGCTGGATTGTTTCGTAAAGTATGTCCAAATCTCAATTAATGAAAATGTCATTATGGAATTGATATTATATTATCTTTTGGTGTAAAAACTAATTTTTATATTATCTTTTGGTTTCTACCAAATTATAATGGATTATCATGGGGGAATTTTTTAAAAATTTCCAAATACTTTAGAACCACATGATATTCAAATTTTGAGATAACCGTCAGATGAGATTGTAAAATAATTCAGTAAAAATTCCAAATTCTTTAGAATCAAATGATGTTCAAATTTTGAGATAACTATCAGATGAGATTGTAATATGTTTAGAGATTAGATATTTTCTATTGAAAAACATGATTGGTGCAAAAATTTTACATAAAAGGTCTTGGTGTTGAATGATGTGGACACATGTCATTGTTTTTATTACTATTTTAAACACCAGTTGCTCACAAGTTACCTACTAATTTACACGTTCTTAAGTTGAATTGTTTCTTCAAGTATTTGTAACTTTTACTTATAAATAAAATGAAAAGGCTATGCTAAAATTTTTTTAAAATTTTTATTTGGTTGTGTTGGTTGTTCATATTTTCTAACCGTTGATTACAGAATATCTATTAAATTGCAAGTTGAACAGCTATAAAATGAAAACGCTATGCTAAAATATTTTTTATAGGTTGGGTAGGTTGTTCATATTTTCTACATATTGATTACAGATTATCTATTAAATTGCAAGTTCAATAGTTGGATTGTTTCATAAAGTATGTCCAACTCTCAATTAATGATGTTATCTTTTGGTGTGCTACAATAATTTTTATATTATCATTTGGTTTCTACAAATATAGAACCCAGACAAGTTGGAAAATGCGGGAATTTTATAAATAAAAAAATTTTATAATTACTTTAGAACCGCATGATATTCAATTTTTGAGATAACTGTCAGATAAGATTGTAAAATAATTCAGTAAAAATTCCAAATTCTTTAGAACCACATAATGTTCAGATTTTGAGATAACTATTAGATAAGATTGTAATACGTTCAGAGATTAGATATTTTCTATTGAAAACCATGACTGGTGCAAAAATATCACATAGAAGGTCTTGGTGTTCAATGATGTGGACACCTGTCATAGTTTTGATTACTAATTTAACCACCAGTTGCTCACAAGTTACCTATTAATTTACATGTTTTTAAGCTGGATTGTTTCTTCAAGTATTTGTAACTTTTAATTATAAATAAAATGAAAGGCTATGCTAAAATATTTTTTATATTTTTTTTTCGGTTGTGTAGGTGGTTCATATTTTCTACCAGTTGATTACAGATTACGTATTAAATTGCAAGTTCAATAGCTAGATTGTTTCGTAAAGTATGTCCAACTCTCAATTAATGAAAAGGCTATTATAAAATTGAGATTATATTATCTTTTGGTTTCTACCAAATTATAATGGATTATCTATTAAATTGCAAGTTCACACAAGTTAGAATATTTCTTCAAGTCTCTCTAAAATGAAATGCTTTGCTAAAATAGTCTTCATATTATTGGTAGGGTGTTCATGTTATCCACCAGTTATTTCAAATGATCTTTCACTATAATGACGGTTAGTAAATGATGGTTGGTAGGTACTATGGAGTCACGTCAACAGTATGGTGTCTATCTTTCAATATGAAATTTTACTGAATTACATTCCCACGATACAAAAGAATATAAAACCCAGATAAGTTGGGAAAATGGGGTAATTTTATAAATGAAAATTTTTCCAAATACTTTAGAACCACATGATATTTAAATTTTGAGATAACCATTAGATGAAATTGTAAAATAATTCAGTAAAAATTCCAATTTTTTTAGAACCACATAATGTTCAGATTTTTAGATAACCATCAGATGAGATTGTAATATGTTTAGAGATTAGATATTTTCTATTGAAGAACATGACTAGTGCAAAAATATCACATAAAAGGTCTTGGTGTTGAATGATATGGACACCTATTTATAAAATTTCCTCGTCCTATTTATAATACTAATCTCTATCTTTAAACGAATAGATCTTTTTTTATTATTAATATATATTTAAAAATACTTGCAACAACTTAATTATAGTCCTCTAAAGTTTTCACCTAGCATGATGCTAACTTCAAATTTATAAAATCCTTTCTATCTAATTTTAAGTTAATTAAATTTTACTAACTTGGAAAAACGATTGATCAACTCAGGATTGACTACAAGGCCAAGTATAGTTGTACCCTTTCCACATCTAATTCCAAGACAATACCTTCTATCATCATGAATCCTACAATATATTGTTTGTGTGTGTGTGTGTATATATATATATATATATAATGTAGATTAAGCAGTAAAATATCATTTGAAATAATTGGTGGATAACATGAACATCCTACCAATAATATGAGGACTATTTTAGAAAAGTATTTCATTTTACTATAAAAATTACCATGCGCAACTCGCCGGTCCGTGACTAATTAGTTATAAAATAGATGACTTTGGTTCAAATATCATGTATTTATAGAAATATATATATAATTTTTGAGATATTTATATTTACATTTTCAATAAAGCAAAGTGTTTGCTTTTGCATCTAAGAAAGAGCTTGTAGGTCTTGTAAAATTAGACCTAGACGAGTTAAATTGCCCAAAATTGGAGAATTAAAAAGTCTATGGAAGTATTTTTTAGACTAGTAAAAAAAAACTGTTTAACTCAAACACGACCTGAGAATAGGGCGGGTCAAGTTGAGTTGACATGTTTTTTATGGAAAAAAATATCTCATTTTCTTATTTCATTCTGGGTTGTTTGTTTCACAAGTTTAGACTTTCTAATATTTCACTCTCTAAATTCTTACTTCTTTCCACCTCCTCACCCTTCTCAATTTTCTTCTTTATCTAAATCTGGTGAAGGCTAATCCTTCATCAAAACCGTGCACAATTCATTCACCTCATCGGTCTCATACTCTCGCTTAGCACTTAGCAGCCGTAAATCTTTCAATCCCTAATTAATCAACCTTAGAAATATCTTTGCATTAAGCATTGACTATGGAGGTAATTTTTTCATCCAAAGCACCCATAATATATGTGTTTGTTTCTACTCATACCTCATTTTTCTTATTTATTTATATATTTATTTATTCCTTAACTTTTCCAACAAAAAGAAATAAATTTATGCAAACAAATTAAACTGTAGCAAGAAGCCTCAATTACTTGTTTGTTTTATTTACTTTCGACTTTTAAATCAATGCTTTCTTTAGTGGTATTTATTGCATAAAAACCACTAAAAATCGTTATGAGAATTGACTATTAAAAAAATTAAATATCACATTTTTTTTAATAAAAGATTTGTAGTATGTCTATAGCATTAATTATTGAGAGGTGCTACCCTTTATTGTAAAAATGTTGTGAAAATATTATAAGCATACCATTTTTCTTAATTATTTCTAAATAAATTACTTGGACTAAACAAATACTGTTCTACGTAACATATCCATAATCCTACCATGATTGCCTTTTCAGATAAAATTTGAAATATTGATTATTACTCTTATAACTTTATTTAATGTTTTATCTCATCCCCCTTCCTCTATATATATGTGTGTGTATGTGTGTTTCTCAAAAAAAATAAAAATAAAATAAAATAAAAACTTTATTTAATGTTTTATATATTACAACAACTGCATCTAAGGTTGATATTTGATCTACAACATCCGATATTTCATTTATATTTTTGTGAAAATATTATACTAATAAACTAATTAAGTACAAACTTAAGAATTTATGTATTATTTTTTTAGTGTTTTCGTTTCATTGTTCTCTTGTTTGTATTGAACCGAAGACAACAAAATATATGCTCTGCTTTTTTATTGCTTATTTAAATTTTTTGTATGTGAAAAAAAAAAACAAAAAAAACAAAAGACAAAAGACAAAACTTAGGTATAGTACTTATATGCTGATCCTTAAATTTCTATTTTAAGATTTTGCCATGTGACTTTTTTCTCATAAAATGAAAGTGTATTTTTTAGTTAAATTGTCACATGACAGAATTTTAAGAAGGAAACCTAAAAAACAACACCTAAGATACTGTACATAAATTTTGTAAAAAAAAAAATACAAGTTAAACTAGATTTGACCTGACCATGCCAATCAATGATAGAGTAACAGTCACTAGTTTTGCAACCCATTTCAATTCTAACCCGTACCCAATTTGACATATATTCGAAGAAGTCGAATCTGAACTCATCTTATCGGAATTTGATGCCTTATCTGAACCAACCCAAATTTGATATTTCCAAAAGGTTTCTTTTTTAAATTAAAAATTATATATGCATCTTGACAAGAATTGAAATTAAAAGCAAAGAAGAAAGTAAGAGAAACATTAACATCAACGGACAAGAACCTATCAACAACCATGAAAACCACAACGAAACTTCATTTTTGTGTACGTTTGGGTGTCCAAAATAATCTCCAATTTTAATTAGAGAGCTCTATTTTATTTTATTTTATTTTTTTGGAACCCTATATAACATTTACATTGGGGGCAAAATAACAGTCCTTCGAACAAAGGGGTGAAGGTTAAGATGGAAGAGTCCATTTTATTATGATATCCTCCTCTGCTACTCAAAAAACTATTATATATAGTGTCATACATTTGGAGGAAATTCAACTAAGAAAGAGTACTTCTTATTACTGTAGTGCAGAGCAACTAATTATCAACAAGTTCCTTCCTGTAGGAAAGTGCTTCATCTAAGCAAGGCACCTTATCTTCTTCCCTTGAAGGAGAGCACTTTCATTCGCTGCAGCTTAGGCCTACTGATTCCCCTTCCAATCTCACAAATCTATTAAAGCATTTTTGCAGACGCTAGTGTAGAGAAATCAGGTCATGGAGTTGGGATTAGCACACTCATATTTCAAATGGAGGCAGCCCATCCACTGGAAATTTAAGCATTTTCTTTTTTTTTTTTCCTTTGACAGCCTAAAAAAGTTAGAGAGGTCCGAGAATATCAAATTTATTCCATTGACATTAATCGAGTATACCAAGTATCCTGTAAACAATATTTTGATCATACCTCGTACGTCCAATGTTTCGTTTGAAAAAATAAAATAAATCTTCTTTCTACAAGTTATGAGCAGGTTCAAAAAATTAAAATGTGAGACACTGACACATCAAAAAAAAAGATAATATTTATGACCGTAAACCGTAGCACATATACACATGATTCAAAGGTATAAAAATGTAGGCATAAAAAAGAGTATATAACGGGGTCAAACCCACAAATCCAAGATCTTCATGAGATCTAATTTTACATTCCGATTCAACCAAAATCTAAAAGTAGAAAATGCTAAAAATACTACAAATTTCACTTCAAAAAATTTAAAAACTGATGTGGCAATAAATTTGATTTGTGAGCTTCAACCACCTAATAAATGAATGTTTGAATTGATGACATGTTAATTTGTAAATTCTATGTAATAAAATTTCTAATATCCCTAACACCAATCCATAACCACTGGATTCCATCCATTCCAGTATGAGACCAGACAGAACTACAATGATTCAGACACCATAATGCATCTTCTTCTTTCTTTCTTATACAGTAATGCATTTAAGCTTCTCAATTCATGCCACTCGTGAGGCACCCGTTCTCCATTTGGAAACCACTTTAAATATTCGTATGTTTCATTAGATTTGTACTGAGTGCAAACATTCCACATTTTTTACTATTGCAGTTCTTATCAGTGAAATGCCAATGAGTCAATGAGAAGCCTGACACCCTCTTTTTCTCAACCCAAAAACGAATAAATTACACCCTCTAAACTTGTTCAACACTTAAAAAATGTCTCTTTAAAGCTACATATATTGTATGCTGAAATAGGTTGGTCGATCATTTTCTATCTTTAAAGTGGCTGGTGCCTTAACCAATTTAGTCGATTTGTCAACCCTAACTACACAAACACCTGCTTATAGACTAAATTGTTTGTATGACATCCATGCTTGCATATCTGAACCCACATCTTATGTTGATTAAGCAAAAACTACATCTTCTGAAAATAAGAAAGCCTTGAATGATTGACTGATCAAAATGAACACGCCACCGAGCTTTGTGGTATAATTCATGAGATATATATTGTTTGGCAGTAACATGATTGTTGATGGCTTAAAATTAAGGATAATGTCTTTTTACTACAAATAGAGTCCTATGCAGGCATAATTAGCAGGGGTTCTCTCAACAATTCTTTATGCATCCTCATCCTCGCTTAACTCAAAGAGTGCAATTAAGAAGGTTGAAGAACATTATGATCAAAACTTAACTTCAAACGCTAATCATCCTTGAGAATATATGATAATAGAAAGACGAGAGATCCCAGTCCAAAGCTCTATCCATCAGTCAGCTATGTCTCTCACTCAAACAATGAAATCTTCCAATAATCACTATGGCCTTGTCAGTCCAATGCAGATTTGGCAGACAAAGTAATTTACTCATCTGTTCTTGGACGCTTTGAGGGTTGGGAACCAGACTCACAAGCATCTGGCTCGGAGTTCTCTGGATCATTGGCTTCGGATACCTTATGCTTTCCACCCAGCTCCTGTGAACTTTCTTCCAATGCAGTGTTAGCATTGACTGGATCAGTTCCTGCTTTACCATGGTCTACCTGAGAGGCATCCAGTTCGCTTTTGGCAGGGGACTCTTGGACTGTATCCAATGATGGAGTTGAAGGGTTCTCCAAAGTGGTTGCCGATGCCTTCAGCTTGTCAACACCAGACTTGCATTGTTTCTCAAACATCTTTTGGAGATACCGTCCCTGTTCTTCTATTCGCAATTGTAGATTCCTTTGAATCTGCTCAGGAGTTAGAGATACCGATATTAAACCGTAAACTACAGATACAGCAAACCAGCAATATAATAATAATAATAATAATAATAATAAAAGGTGGGGGAGGGGACTACAGCTGAGATACATCTGTCCGCAAATGCTTAGCACAACCTGAAATATTTGTAGTTATGAATGTTCACAAGAACACCTTATGCTTTCACCCATAATTCAATGAGCAAAAGCAATCCAGCAACCAAAATTATAGCAGTGGCCAGTAAAATTGCAAACTAAATGTTGCAAAGAGACCTAATTTCTAAACAAACAATGCTGCAGCAAGTTTTCCCAGGTCAGTTAAATTAGTATTTCCCAGTGCCAACAAGTTCCAGCAATCTAATATACCCCCAATACACAGATTACCTAGTGTCCACACTAACCCCAGATACCTTCTTTGTTCTTCTACTCACAATTGTAGATTTCTTTGAATCTGCTCAGAAGTTAGAGATATAATATTACACCACAAACTACAGATACAGAAAACCAGGAATTAAGTATATTGGCCAACAACAATGCGGTGTAATATCTGTATAATTTAGTAGAAAAGAGACCACTTAGATAAAAGAAAATATATATATATATATATATATATTTTAAATCTAAAGGTCACATGCTCCAACCGATGTTGAGCAATGCCAAAAGTGCTAAACAGGGGCATAAGAAGATCTCTCGAACCATGTCACTTTTTTCACACTGCCATAGATGGCTGCAAAGGTAAAGTAAAGCTGACCTAAACAGGAAACAGATTTTCAATATAAATTGAAAAGGAAATCCTTTTCTCGGAAAATATTTCATACCTCAAGCTGTTCGTGCAGCCTTTTCTGAACTTCCATCTGCATTCGCAGAGCTTCAGTAATCTCAATACCCCTGTTTTCCAAACAGAACATAGTTCAGAGATCAAAATAAATTGAGCATAATAATTTAACAGATCTTAACCCATCATGGTAGCCCATACCCATCTGTCTGGCTCAAAAAGCCACTTTTGTGGATTTTTTAAATCCTTTTTTGTAAGGATGTTTCACTCGTTTACATAGTTTGATCAACCAACTATTTTAAGGTTAATTGGCAGGAGAGAACAATCATGAATGATTGCCAATAGTGACTGCTCAGAACACGTTCAAGGGGCTAAAGTTGCAGTAGAAGTTACAAGCAAGTTCAGCAATGGCTGACTTCAGTCTGAAAAGGTGCCACAGCTGGCTAGTGTAATTGAACATGAAATCTTACCCTAACCACAGAGTAGAATTACTGAAGAAAATTTATGAAAACTTATTGATGACAGAACATAACATGAATTGGTATAAAAACAACCTCTGATTGCTAGAGACAGACAGACGTGCAACAAGAGTGATAGATTACATGGAAAGGGCTAATGAAACTATTCATCGGTATCTTTCATTCCTAAGAGTCATTCAAGATTGGAAAGTTAAATCATTGGATAATTTCTTGAAGGATTTATATTCTATCAGACTCATACAGGATGGACTAGATAGAATGGTTTGGCTTCCTTCAAAAACAAAGGGTTTTCGGGTCAAAGGCTATTACAAGGTGTTGCGATCAAGGAATGGCCTTAGAGAAGCATATGGAGGGTAAAAGCTCCGCCTGGGGATTCAATTCTTCACTTGGATCACAGCTTTGGAGAAAATTATAACTGATAATTTATGGAGACATGACATAGTTCTGATGGATTGGTGTTGTATGTGTTTCTTCATTGTTCAATGGCTCTTTGGGTGATGCCGGGCTCAGTAGTGGATCATTGATCATGTTGGAAGGGGTATTTTGGAAAGCATAGTGATCACGTTGGAATGGGTATTTTGGAAAGCATACTAGTGAAGAAATTTGAAGGTCAATTCCTTTGTGCTTAATGTGGACTCTTTGGAGAGAAAGGACTAGGCACATTTTTGAGGGAAAGGACATTTTTCCAGTACAATTGAAATTCTTCTTTTTTTTCTTTTTTTTTTATAAGTCAGTACAATTGAAATTCTTCTTAAATCTCTATAAAACTCTTTTACCTTGTCTTTTCTTGTTTTTTCTTTCTTTTTGGCTCTTTTGTATAGTTCCCATTTACTACAGTTGCACCCTCCTTTTTTGTGCCTTTTAAAATAATAATTTTCATTAGTAATATGAACAATATAACTACATTTGATCATTGTCAATTTCTAGATCCATCATCTTAGGGTTCTAGGTCAATGTTTACTATTAGCAGAGCCTTACATGTCGTAAAGGTTTGCAGCCTAAAATATTTTGAATTTCACCATTTCCTAAAAAAAAAAGGTATACATTATGTTATCTTTTAATAGAAGTTTTTATTACTTAATAATAATAATTAATAAACCCTATCTAAAAGAAGTTTTTATTACTTTAAAAATCCAATAAAAAATGAGAATTTCCAAGTATTACCATTGCAGTGTCTCATCTAATTGCAAAATGCCTATTAACAGCCACAGTATCCTTCTACTTTATACCCACTCATCTAGAAACATAGTAAGTAGTATATAGCAATCCAAGGTGTACTTAATGATGCAATAAATTTCTCAAACTAGACTAGATTTTGCAATCCTCCAAGCCCAAGAATAAAGGTAACATACCACATGATAAAATAGAATTTCCAGGTTTTAATAAATTTACTTACGTTTTCAAGTCAAGAGACATTTCTTCAATTGGAGTCAATTTTTTCTCTGATGATCCTGCATATTGAAATTCAACAAGCCATTATATTAAATCCTTTACATCTAATATGTAAATAGTAAAACAAGCCATCATCTCTGTGCCAAAAACATCTGCAATAAACTAGCATAAGCCAAAGCTACGGAAAACCAACAAAGCCAGAAAGGCTTAGTAAGAAGATATTTATAGCTGCTTGTTTTAATCAAAGACACTGCCTTCATTGACAGAAGTCAATATGTGTTACTTCCACGCTATAAAAAATGGAGTGAGAAACATTTCAATGTGAGTGGGAAACAATTAAGAGACTGGCCCTATTTAATTGGGATTTAAGAATTAGTTGGGTTAAGTTCAGAAATGAGTAAGACTTTGTTCATTTGATAGTAACTGAACATAACAAACAACAAAGAGAATGACATAAGATTTTAGGAATGGTTCTTAAGCCCACACCATCTAGAGCTAAAGCACACAATAAGTCCAGATGTTAAATTCTGCTAAAATGCTAATTACAAATTTATAATTCTCCAGATGTTAAAAAATAAGTCCCATTGCATATTTGGGATGACCAATTCTGTCAAAAATTACACCACTTTCTGTCTGTGTTTTCTTTCACAACATGCAGAAGCACCAATGACAAAACACAGATATTCAGGTAAAAAAAGGTTTTAAAAAGCCTCTTCCTAAAACATTTCCTACCTTTAGAATCTTAAATTTCCATGAAAACATAAACAGAGGGCAAAATGCATACTTTTTTTTACTACTAGTATTACTGGTAAGGTAACATGCACTAAGTAGGTCTTGAAACCAAGACCTCACGCTCCACCTTACACTTATAAAAGAAAGAGATGAAATTTGATTTAGAGTTAATTGGGAGGCCAAAATGCGTACTTAAACATCCCAGCCACCTTCTCTCCAGCAAAAGAAAACATTCAATCAGAAAGGAGCTAATATATTGAAGTTATCATCTCACCCCTGTTCTTCCCAGCAACGGAAAACATTCAAACAGAAAAGATTTGATAGAGCAAGGAGTAAAGAAGGCAGAACAATTATATCCAAAAACAGAACAGATACATGCATAGAGTGTGCCTGTACACACGCATGCCACACATACGCACTCATGCACACAGACACAAGGGTGCTTATTGTATACCTTCTGACGACTCTGGCCTGTATCTGGCGGTCCTATATTTCTGCAGTTCATGAAGCAAGATCTCCAATTAAAATTAAAAACACACGTAAATGCATGCTCACACAGTATTTCAGTAGAAAGCTAATCTAAAGTTAAAAGAAGTCGAGCATAAATACCTGCAAATGGCTTTTCACATGATAGATAGTCAACCCTTCAACTTTCATGAGCTTCAGCACACCCTTTGGAGTAGCGCCTGTAAAATGAGCAATAAATAAATTGATGAGAAACTTTCATACTTTAGGCAAAGACCACAGTTTAGGCATGAGAGTTACATACGTTCACTACCCCCAAGGTGATTGACAGCCTCCACAAAGGCTTCATGAAGTTCTGGTGTCCAACGCATGCGTGGCTTGGCGGGGGCACTATTTGCCAAGGAAGTGGGGTTAGCAACAGCACGAATTTCTTCAGAAGTAGCAGGAAGCTGCAGAGGAACCTGGGACTGGTGTGCTTGAAAATTTGGAGATAATTTGGACACCGGGAATACCATCTAAAGAAACAAACCCAAAATGTTTCAAAATTAATCATACTAAAAGCTACCCAATTTTACTAATGGACTAATATTAATCACTACATCTTACAAGGACCGAACCTTTGGTTCCAAATCTGTAACACTGGTGTCACCAAGAAGCTCATTCCAATTAGAAGCTAAAGCATCATCATCGGCGATTAGCTGGTCGGCCCATTTAGTAAATTCCTCGGATGCTAGGACAGCATTACAACTATTGCTTTCTACCTGACTATTCTCGATAGGGTTATTTACAGGAAAATCAAGAAAACTTGAAAGTGAATCAGTTTGCCAGGAAGCACTGTTTTCTTTGGCATAATGTGATGCTGTAGATTGGAGAGATCCCGAAGAATGTGTTATTGGCAAAGATGCCACATTAGTTGACGACTGAGAAATAAAAGGACTGTGTCTTGAATGCTTTTCATGGGGTGAAGGAGATGAGTAATGAAGATCTGTTGAAAATCCTGAGGATGATGAAAACATGTGACCAACTACGCTACTGTTGGAGGATAAATGACTTGCATGATTGAGAGGCCTTGTTACAAGTTCTCTTTCCATGGAAACCTGTTGAGAGTCCGGTAATTTGGGATATGTTTCTTCCAAAGGGGTTGGAAGTACTGGTAAAGATGAAGACAGTGCTCCAGACATCCCCATGCTACTAAGCTGCTTTGCACCTGGCCTTTGAAAGGATAAGGCAGGGCGTGCCTCCATTTTTTTCCTTAAATCAGAAAAGAAAGAGTGTCAGTTATTAAATCAACTAGCCTATAACCACACTTTGCTTCCGTACATTCATTTATTTTTCTTTTACTGGCAAGAATTTGGTTATGTTTAATTGAATTTTCATTGTAATTACTTTTTATATATAAAAAATGTAGAAAAAGATTAGTTAATTTTTATGATCAAGTTTTCATACATTTTATTGAATTGAATTGTAAATTTCTTTAGTTTTATAACAACATAAATTGTACCTAGTACAAATTAACAATATAAATTGCAAATACATATTGAGTTTAAGAATGAGGACCCATCTAAAACTCTCTCTCTCTCTCTCTCTCTCTTCATGCTTTATTCACTTGCAAACTATATAAACAAAACATACATGTTATTCTCTCTTGTTCACAAAATCTGAATACTGTTGTTGAACTTTCACAGTGACTATCAATTGTTTATATGCATAATCTGAATCAGTATAGTCCATTTCTATAACATGTCATATACAATTAAAGTTGTTTCTTTTCTCTATTGTTGAATTTGTTGATGTGTTTTTGCAAAAAAATGCTAGCCCTAAAATGTGAATCAAACTCAAAACAACCACCTTACATATTTTTCAGTTGTTAAGGGTGTAAAATTCCGTGAAATCAATTAAAATGTAAGATGCTTTTGAATTCTAAAAAATTAACACACCTATAATAAATTTGACACTTGGATATATCTCCAATTTGGGTGGTTTACTACAAATTGCAGTGATTTCACATGGAATTTCTAACAAAATTTCCTTCGATATAGGTTGTTTATTGGGTTTTAGTCTCTTCTAATTTTCAGGTCTCTCATTTTTTTTTTTTTTAATTTATAGAAGTCATAGTAGATATTATTTTCTGTTGTTTTTTGTTAAACTTTGTTTTAGATTATGTTGGTAGTGGAATATTGCAATTAATACATATATGATTTTCTTTTAGTTTGGTGTTAGTATTTTTTATTTAAAATAACTGTATTATTAATTAAGCTAGCACAATGGTGTATTATTAGCCTAGTCATGTGGCATACAATGAGCAAATCTAAAAATGCTAGGGCTACACTTTCTCTAAGCTTCAACTTTTATATATTATACTAGATAGATCAACTTTTCCACCATTAACTTAGTATGGGCTGTCCACCCTATTACGCTATTAATACTCACCAACTGAAAAGCTACAGAACCACCCTGGTTGCTTGTTCTTGATATCCACACCAATGAAAATGACATCAAGTTTTACATCTGCAAACAGAGTACAACATTAATGTAAACTTCTAATCAAATGGAAGCATGCTGTAACAAGTATTTCTTGGTGGAGAAGAAGATGAGAAGCTTGCCATGAAACCTAAATAAGGTACAATCACATAATTCACATTCAACCCCAAGATTATATAAATACATATGTACGTACATATAAATATACAGAGATACATACATAAACAATATACATATGTACATACATAAAAATATACAGAGAAACGTACAAAAACAATATATATGAGATCAGCTCCCATGAAACTATGAGTGGAAAGAAAAATTATTTATCATACACCTCATCATCTCACATGAACAAATGTGTTTGGTTTGAACTTTGAAGTTTAAACTCTAGATCAGATTCTGGCACTCATGAATATTCTAGGACAGACTTTAGTCACTTCACCAAGCATGCTTGATGATCCTTCATATATTTTTTGTTAAGTAATAAAATTTATTGATACAAAAAAGGGTAGTACATAAGGAGTGTAAAGGGGTCAACAAATCAAGTATAAAAATAACATAAATCAAGAAAATCAAGAGAAGAAGAGAATGATTGGTTTCGTAAAGCAGACAACCAATCTAATAGGATTCAAAAGAAAATTAACTTGAGGTTTGATATGGACCTCTCATTATTTTCAAAACATCTACTATTTATTTCCCTCCAAAGACACCACATCAAACAATGGAGAACCAACATCCATATATGACCATTTCGATGACGACCAAACCGACCTTGCCAGCAAGCAAGGAGCCCCACAATTGATTGGCATAACTCATGTTACTCCAAATAAACCAAAAACCATAGACCAGAAATCCACTGGACAATGAAGTAAAAAAAGGTCAACCGATTCACCATTACACTTGCACAAATAACACCAATCCAAAATCCAAATCTTTATTTTTCTTAAATTGTCAATTGTCAGACATTTCCCCAAAGTAACATTCCAGACAAAGAAAACCACTTGAGAACGGAGCTTTTGCTTCCAAGTGCTTTTCCAAGGGAAATTGAAATCATTAGAGCCCACTAGAAGACAACAATAAGCACTAACCATAAACCCCTTATTTCTATCTAGTTTCCAGCTCATTTCATCCTCCACAATCCCCCTTACACAAAAAAACACATATGGTATCCATGAAGTTCGACACAGCCTCCAATTCCCAATCACTAACAACCCTAAAGAAACTTACATCCCAATGAGGGACCACATTAGTGAACTTCATAAACTCAACCGCACTTGTCTCCTTATCTTGGCAACTTCTAAATAACTCTGGATAACTAACAGCAAGAGGTGTCTCCCCACACCATCAGTCTCACCAAAACTTCACCCTCGGCCATCACCACTTTCATATAGAATAACGAGACAAAGAAGGCCATCCCCGGATAATATTTTCCACAAACTAACACCATAGGGACCAGAAACTGAACTAGTACACCAACCACCCCATATACATCCATATTTCACCTCCAGGGTTCATCCCCTAGACCACCCATAAGAAAATTCCATTGAAGTTTTGAAATTCGGTTAGCCATAGGACCAAGGATAGGAAATATAGAGAGAAAATAAGTAGGAAAATTTGATATATTACTTTTAATTAAATTGACTCTACCTCCCTTGGTTAAGTACGAATGTTTCCATCCTACTAATCTCCTTTCCACCTTCTCTAGAATCGGGTTCCATATTGTCTTATCCTTGAATTTTGCACCCAAAAGAAGACCCAAATATTTCATTAGGAGAGTACCTTGCTTACAGTCACAAACATTCAACAATAACTCAATATTATGAACCACTCCCACATGTACCAATTCTAACTTACCCAGATTTATTTTTAGACCCGAAACGGCCTTAAACCAAATAAGCACCATACAGAGAATCAAAATCTGATCAAGGTCAGCATCACAAAAAATTAGAGTGTCATCAGCAAAAAGGAGATGAGACACCACCAAAGATCTTCCCTCTAAATCACCCACACGAAAACCTAACATGCGACTTTCATAGACAACTTTATCCAATATTCTTCCAAGAGCTTCCATGACCAAAACAAATAACAAAGAAGACAACGGATCGCCTTCTCTCAATCCTTTGGAGCTCTCAAAAAAACCACATGGAGAAATAAGAATAGAAAAACGAACAACAAATAGACAAAAGAAAATCCATCTCCTCCACTTATTAGAGAAACCACTACGCTCTAGCAAATTTAGATTAAAGCCCCAATTTACATGGTCAAAAGCCCTGTCAAACATCTAGTATACAAAGTAACCCTGGCAGACCAGTGTTCAATCTACTGTCAAGGCATTCATTAGCACCAAGTACAAGGTCGAGAATCTGCCTATTTAGAACAAAAGCATTCTTGAAGCTGTAATTATATCTCCAATGACCGTGCGTAGTTGAGTAGCCAAAACTTTAGCAATTATTTTATAAACCCCCAACAAGACTAATAAGCCAAAAGTCCCTAACTTCTACTACTGCAGTTTTTTGGAATGAGAGTAATGAAGGTTGCATTCAAGCTTTTCTCAAACAGATAATAGCCTAATGAAAAGCTCAGGATGCAGGACATTTAATAAGACATTGATCCAACCATGCCCTAATAGAAGGAACCCAAGCATGCCAAACTATGATATCTAGGGTATTAATAAATAATCCATATGGAGTTGCCTTAGCCTTGACAAAATCAGTTTTGCTTACTCCAATGAAGGATCACATTTTATATTCACCAAGTCCTTAGTCCTTGAAAAATGCAAAATAGTCAAATAAAATCTTCTTCCACCTAGTAGGTAACATTTACCTTCATCATTAGTCTCGAACATTTATCACAAGAAAGCATTATCCAAGAACTCCTCCATTTCTTGGAGAAAAAGCAAAAGAATCACCCCGACATGGTGAGAAACAGGTGGGAATAAGTTAATATAACACATTGAACAAATTGAAGTTCAAAATATTTTCATGATTTCTTTAAAAAATGCACCTTGCACATAATGCGACAAGAATAAAGGTCAACTGTCATAATACTGTACATTAACCATGGAGGTTTTAACCACTGTTAAAACAGCAAATCCCAGGATCAGAAAATTAGAACAATCATGACAATGAATCAAACAACCATCACAGCACTATATATTCAATAATCATTATCATCTTACTCGAATCTCCCAAGACCTACAAATAAGAAAATAGAGGATAAAATAGGAATTGTCATTATAAAACTTCTTGATGGAAAATTGTTGAGAACAGCAGCTACCTCATTTGGCAAGTCTTGCAAAGTGCTAATTCTGCCACAAAATCAATGTCTGCACTAACTAATACCTATCTCGAGGACAAAACCACCTTTGCCTGAACAAATAATACTTAGGACTACTCCATTGATCCTTGAAATTACACATATTGATTTATTTGGATTATCTAAAAGGGGAAAAAAATGAAGTGATTTCCTTGTATTGAATGAGGTACTGTATCAATGATTCTAGTGCTGCAACAGTATATTACCAATGCCATTAGCCTATTACCAGAATCAGCTTTGTATAGAACACCAAGCAAAGCAATTAAAGCTGGCTTTACATGAAATGGTTCTCGAAAAAATCTCAAGACTGGCAACACTAGTAAAGCTGTAACATGCTATTACATCCTATTCACTAACACTAAGCCATGAGCAAAAGACAATGATGTGATATGACACTTCCTAAACATATAAGACCACAACTTCATATTATAGATCATCATTAAAGCACTAGCCAGTCTATATATATATATAGGTAAAGCACTATCCAGGCTGGCCACCCCACCCCGATTCACAAATTTCAGGTTGGCCAAACATAACATCTAGTCAAACATTCCACCTTATCCAGCCAATCCCTCAACTTAATCGTTCACAAAGCTTTCACCACTTACTTTTAACAGGGCCACCCTTAGCTCCATCATAAGCTACCATAGATTTGTAAACCAACCAAAAGAAAAACCAACAAAATAAGTGGTAACTGGCTCCAAGAATCACATATCACCAATACACCCAATTCCACCAAAAACCTGGAATTCACAAAAAATAGACACTACCCCACATGCAAATCAATCCCCACATAGCAAACCAATGCATATGCATCAAAATTATAGAGCTAATACGCCATTACATGTATCAAAAAACCAAAACAACATCAAATATCCATGGAAAAGACTAAAGAGAGAGAACCCAATTCAATTTGCACCCCACAGATTGAAAAAAAAAAAAAAAATATATATATATATATATATATCACACACACACACACACACCAAATTGGAAATAACCTTCAAATGGGTATCCCAAATTATACAGTACCCACCAACATAAAATTCAAATTTAACCCCAAAAAAAAATGCATAATTTGAACAAAATGATCAAATGGGTATATCGAATTCATACCTAAAAATTCATAGATAGCTCGGGAAGATTGATAGCAAGAGTCTCAGAATCGAATCGAAAATGAAGAAATTTTTTGCAAAGCGCGATGGAGATAGTGCTGTAGTGACAGATGGGTGTTTTTAAGTTCCGTCACCGGCGTGCTCGAAAAGAAGAAGTGAACGGTGACGAGTGCGCGTAGCGCTGTCTCTCTGTCTGTCTCTTTGGGGCCTATTGGCCATTCGCCTCTACAATATAAGGGAACAGTGGATGGATCACGCGCCATTACAGCGCGTGTAATAGTGCCAAGGAATAGTGTTGGTGTGGGTCCTACATTTGGAGGTTTGTGATTGGTGGGCGACGTAAATATCTGATGGGTGCAAGTGGGGCTTAGGAGTTGCCGTTTGCACCATATGATTAGAAAAATGTTCTCTCATTTGCTTATAAAGCTAATGAGGGCATTGAGGGGTCAAATTGTACATTGCATTTTTCTCTTCTTCGGCTTTTTTTTTGGGTCCTTGCTTCTCACACAATAAACATGGTCCATGGGAATTTTGGCCGGACACTGTCAAGATGTGACATTATGGACTTTCCAAGGCCCTTCACGTAGACATAGAATTTCTCCTTACTGGACGGATGTAGATCTGTCTTGGAGGAAAGTCATCAATTCAAGAGTTTCTTTTTTTTTTTTTTTTTTTGAGAAAGAAATGCAAGGGTTACTTGGTACTATAACCTATGAAGCACGGTGCGTTTTGAGATTTAGGTGTGAGTGTGGGCATAGGACTCGGCAATTTTTAAAAAAGTTGGGTGCAAGTGCAGCGGGATTCGACAATTAAAAAATTATTAAAAATATTTTTATTTATATTTTCTATATATTTGAACTATTAAAATATTTTTTAAAAACATATTACTACACCTTGATTTACAAAACAAAGAAAGAAGGAGGCAAGAAACACAAAACAAAACACAAAACCAAAAAGAAAACACAAAAGAAGCATCAAATATTCAAAATAAAATTGATGAATGACAGATTTAGGGTGTTTGGGCCTCATTCAAAGCATATTTCGGCTGTTCTGGTATAATTCAAGGCCGATTTCGGCCTGTTTCAGCCGTTCCAATCGCTGGCCGATACGGCACGATTCTGGCTGAAACTGCCCGATTCGATGCGAATCGGCCCGAATCGAAGCCGCGTCAGCGCAAATCGAGCCGAGTCGGTGCAAATTCGTGAATAAAAAATAAAAATAAAAAAGTTCAGACGTGGCACCAACGTGCGGGCAACCGCGTCGAACTCGGGTTCGGCACCCTCCCAGCCGCGTCCGTGCTTTCTAGACTAAAAGATGGCTTCAGGTCAAATGATCAAGGGTGTGGACACGTGTCCACTCTTGGACACGTGTCTTAATCCTGCCATGTCCAGTGAAAGTTTTCACTGGACACAAGCTCTGCCCAATGATCAATAAGGAGAAAACGACTCCCTTTTTTAGCAAAAAAACTGATGTGCCAACTTAGGAGGCTACCAAAGTGGCATTGTAGGTTCCAGTTATTCGTCACTATGAAAAATATTTGGGGCTACCCTCTTTTGTTGGCCACAATAGGACGGCTTGCTTTACTAATATTAAAGAGAGAATTTGGGCTTGAATGCAAGGTTGGAAGGAGAAACTTCTATCTCAAGCAGGCAAGGAGGTCATGATTAAAGTAGTCCAATCTATCCAAGTTTATTCCATGAGTGTTTTTAAATTACCTATGGATTTATGCAAGGATATTGGAGCAATGATACGGAAGTTTTGGTGGGGTAATGGTGCCACAAAGAAGATTCATTGGGTGAAGTGGAATTCTCTTTGCTCTTCCAAATCAATTGGTGGTATGGGTTCAAGGACCTTCAAAAATTTAATAATGGTATGTTGTCTAAGTAGGTTTGGCACTTTATTCATAACAAAAATACTCTTATGTATAAGGTTTTTAGTGCCAAATATTTTCCTAATGGTAGTGTCCTCGATGCACCTGTACATCCAAAAAGTTCTTATGCATGGAAAAGTATTTTACAGGCTCAGGAGGTAATTCATAAGGGAGCAATTTGAAGGATTAAGAATGGAGAAGCAATCAATATATAGGATCATCAATGGCTGCTTGATCCGAGTTGTAGTAAGATTGTGTCTCCTATAGCCGGTTCTAATGTGATTCGGGATGTGACTTGTTTTATCCAAACTCAAGGACTTGGGACCCAGGTAAATTGGCAAGCTGTTTTTTACCCTAGGAAGCCAAGAAGGTGGGGGGTATATATGTGGGAGAGGCTGAGGAAGAGGATGTCTTGATTTGGTCATTATCTCCATCTGGGAGTTATAGTGTACGGAGTGCATATCGGATGCTTATCGAAGTTGAAAATTTTGCCTTGCCAAGTTCTTCTTCTCCGATGTCCTCGAATAGCATTTGGAAGAAGATTTGGAAGCTTAAAGTTCCAAACAAGGTGCACCATTTCTTGTGGAGAGCGACAAGAGACTCTTTTCCTACAAAATAGAACCTAAAGCATTGGCATCTCCCTCTAAAGGATCCCTGTGATGGCTGTAATGATCAGTCAGAATCCCTCATGCATGTCTTATGGCTCTATGATCAAGCTCGGGGTGTGTGGTTGTCTGTTTCAGATTTTCTTTTCTTAACTCAAAAGAATTGCAGGTCTTTTTTGGAGATTTTGGAGATATTGTTCTCTGTTGGGTTAGGTTTTGGTGTGCCTTGTTTGCTATGATTGCTTGGTGTTTGTGGGAACGACGGAATCAAGTTAGGGAACATCAATGAACATGGCAACTCCATGAGGTTGGCAAATAGAGCTAGGGATTTAGTTCAAGAGTACTAGGATATCCACTTTAAGGAGAAGCCGGTCCATGTTTATCCTCCTGCAATTTGGTGGTCTCCTTCTTCAATTGAGTGTTACAAAATTAATTTGATTCCGCTATCTTGGAAGGTACAAACCAAGTAGGGATAGGGGTTGTATGTAGGGATTGTGAAGGCCATGTCTTGGCTGCTTCAAGTCAGAACATGGCATTAGTGCAATCGGTGGAAATGGCAGAGGCTTTGGCAGGAAAAAGGGCTGTTGAGTTTGCTAGGGAACTAAGTTTCTTTGATGTGCAAATTGAAGGTGATTGTCTTCATGTCATACAGGCTTTACAGGATTCGGATCGTTGCTTTACTCTCTTTAGTCATATTATTAAAGAGACTAAGAGGTTGGGTAGTTTTTTGCGACGATGTCAGTTTCAACATGTTTGACGGGATAGGAATTGTTTGGCTCATACCCTTGTTAGACGAGCAACTTTAGCTGTAAATACTGATGTTTGGGTAGAGGATTTACCTAGTGATTTGGATATTGTATTCCAATCGGATTTGTCTTAGTTCTTTAATAAAATATCGCTTACCTTTTGCTTAAAAAAAAAGGTATAATGTTTAATCCAAAATAATTGTTCTTCGTTATCCAGTCAAGACACTAGTTGATTTTTTGTATAATCAGTAATAGGCTCGTGCATTCACTCTCTTTTTAAAAGATTTTTTTTTCTGTAAATTAGTATTATTATTATTGTGATGCATGAAAACTCAAAAGTATTGTTGTTTTAAATATTTGGTAGAAGTAAAAAGTTAACAAAAACGTAACCATAATTAAGAAAAAACAATTTTGGTTTCTACTTAAAATCATTACAAATTAATAGACATTATTAGTAGTAGGTTCTAGTTAACTCAACTAGTAAAACTTCTAGACCCTCAAAAAAAAAACTAGTAAAACTTCTAATGTTTAAATAAAAGATATAGGGTTCAATCTCTTCCTACACCAAAAATCGATGGGTGTCTTGGTCTAAAAATAAAAGAGCGAACACCATAGGTTGGGTTCAATCTCTACCTATATTAAAAATCGATTGGATTCATCAGGAGCAGACATCATAAGTTAAAACTATCTATATAAAAAATAAATAAATAAAGAAGACATTGTTAGTGACACAATGAATAAAATTTTATTTATATTATTTGGGTGAATAATATTACATAAAAGGTTTACACAAATATTTCAATATATTAACATTTTTATATAGCACTCGAAATATTATTACATAAAATTTGAGACTATGCCTTTGCTTTATTAAAATCTCTTTTAACTATAATATATATTATTTTAAAAAAATACTACGATATATAAAATTTTAGTATTAAAATATTTATAGTATCGTTCTTAATGTAAAGGAAAGAAAAATACACGACAATAAAATTTATTTGATAATGAGATAAAAATTATAGAAAAAGTAAAACATTTTAAAAAAGAATTCATTTAAATGTATGGTGTTAATTTTTTTTAACATGTATGTTATTCGTGGGTTTCAATAAAAATATATGAAATAATATGCAACTATTTTTTAGGACGAATATGTGAAATTCGTTTGAGCCAAAGATGGAAAACATCTTGACAAGAAAATATTCTGACCAGTTTTGGTATTTTGGTCATATCTTTTTACCCCGATGTCAAATTGACTTGATTCTTGCGGCTACGGAAATAGGACTCGATGATCTAAAATTTTTTAGTTTACCAAAACTTCAAAATCTGCTATTTTAAAGGCCAAAATTGATCTGGAAGTTGACACACTGTTGAAAAAAGTGAATTGACATTTTATATTTTCCTTTTAAGGGAGCATGTATTTTAGGGTTTTGAATATTAAAAATATTAAAGGGATACAAGGACAGCCATGTTTTTGGCAACTGGGAAACCTTATTTTTCATCATTTTTTTATAGTTTTTATTTTCTATGAAAGCTTAAGAACCTAAGCTACGGTTAGGGGTGAATCCCCAATATTGTAAGCTGTCCACTATTTAATGCAAGCATGTTTTTCACGTTTTGATTATTGAAATCAATTGTTCTCTTTTTATGATTTTTTTTAGATTGATATTTAATTTCTAATTCTTCATAAGTCTATCCTTGAATCTTCTTGTTGTTAGAATAGGGTTTTATACTCTCTCTAGCAAAACGTGGTAATCTTGTTAGATACTACTTTTGCCACTGTATTGCATCTAGGGCATGTGATGTTCTTGGGTTTTTCTAGCAAGGTTATTATTTTCTAGACTAAATTGTTGGACCAATTGATGAATATTATCAATCAAAGAGATTTTTATTAATAAAGCTTATTTCTAAATCTTCCAATCACATAATTTATGTGTTTACTTACCCAATTGTATACTAACGCTCTGTTTGTTTCAATAATGATGTTTTTTAGAAAATAGTTGTATTATCTTATTTTTCCAACTTTAAATGAGTTTAACTTCCCTTATTTGCTTACTGTGAGATAGAGTTGTTTTCCAAAAAAAATTAATGGACTTTTTTGGACCAAAAAAGTTTTCCTTTGGATCTTTTTTATGCTTAACAAGGAAAACTATCTTTACATGAGGTTTTCCATTGAAACAAACCTTAACAATATTGGTTGACAAACCCTAATGCTCTAGTGATTTTAATTGTTTAATTTTACCAAATTTTCTTTTTCCTAAGTTTCAATCATATTTTTCTATATATTATTAGTTCTTTAACGTGTTCTTGTTTTCCTTTTCTCGATGGAACAATAACCTTAGCTGCACTACAATTTTCGTTACAAAATTGAACAACACCACACTTTCATAAAATAGAAATAAGATTTCTTATTCGAAACATAAAAGGAAAGGGTTATAAGTATGTGAGAGACCATGCCCCTCAGGCCCCAACGCAAATGGGGTGAAAGCCATGTTGGTTGCCTCTCAAGAAATAGTGGAGAGGATCTTACTGTTGTTATTTTCCCTCCTAGATAGTTTTACCATGAAGTCACCACTTATTTTAATAGAGAAAATAAGAAACTAAATTGAAAAGATACATCACTTTTATTGATGAATTGAAAATTGTACATCTCTTGAAAATGACTAAAAATTACATTGATTTGGTCCTTAATATAATTTAAAACAAAATACAATGCTTTGATTTCTAGTTACAACTTACATTCTAAAATGAGAAAATTATAAGGATAAGTCTAATCTATTAACCCCTGATCAAAGTTTGGAGGCTAAATTACAGAATTGGGAATGTGTTAGACACCTAACCTGCCTAATGAATCCAGTCATCTAGACTGTGGTGGTCAATGATCATCTCAAATTATTCAAACATTTTATATCATCCATGGGCTTGTTGGCTTACTGATAGGCCATGGGCTTAATTAATTTAAGCCATAAGTCAAGCACCATTTCAAAACCATTTTTGAGAAAAGACCCATTTTATTTGGAAAAATGGTTTTATGAGAAAATACGCTATAAAGGCTTTTCAAAAGAAATTATTAGGTTTTTAATGGAAGGCAAAACTATACTATTGGTCTCTAAAGTTTACCTCATAAGTGCAATTAGTCTCTCAAGTTTCAAGTGGGCATTATTGGTCTTTTTTGTTAAAAAAATAATGCGGTTAGTCTTTCTATTTATTTCTATTAGTGTTCTTGTCTATGTGGCCATTGAAACAATGACAGAGCATCTTTTTTACTGATGTGACACTTTTTTATTAAAATATTAAAAAAATGAATTTAACCGCCAAGAACAAACCCATCCGATTCCAAAATCAAATCTTAATGCTATTTCGATTTTATTAAAATATTATGTTCAACTGAAATTTTTGCAATTTCAAGCCACATGGTATCAAGGTTAGCCTTTTTGCTACTAGTGATGGACCACTCTCCTCTAGCAGCACACTCAAGATCATCCCATTTAGGTTCAATTCCAGCTTTGAACAAGTGAAAATCAGCATTTGGAAGCAACTTGCTGGGCTTGAATATCTGATCATACAAACTACACAAAGAGTTCACATTTTTAATTAAACTTAAATACTAGCAAACCCAGTATAAATATTGACCAATATGAGGATAAATGAATCAATGCACAACCTATAGTTATTCTAGATCTAGCAAATAAAATGCCTCCTTTACCAACAAGCTATATTCACATAAATCAGGGACTTAGGGCCATAAATTGTCACGGGGTTAAATTTTTTTTTTTTTTTCCCACTCAATTTTATACCTGTGATAGCCCTAAGTCCCCGACTTAGTCTCAGCCAACACCACACACACACTGCAAGAAAACTTAGAACAAAATATATAGGGACTTACACACAAACAGCACACACTATGTTTACAGGGAATCCACTCCCAATCTTTATTACTCAATCTCAAGTACAAAGGAAACCATTTACAGGCCTAGAGAAATACACAGAATTTTCTCTAAAGCTGAATACACTCTGTTGTTGACACCTCTAATAGACTTAAGGTCATATACACAGAAACAACTACTATGGTAGTTACTGCCAGTAACTGCCTAAGTCTTGGACATTCTACCACTTGTGGTCTAACTTAGGACACTTTCAACTGCTTGAGTCTTGGACATTTTGCCTCTTGTGGTCTGACTTAGAACACCTTCAACTGATATTGTCTTGGTCTGCTCTCCACGTTTTCAGCCCCTACACAACAGGTCTGATCATCAAAAAAGCTAGAAACTGCTTGGCAACTGTCTAATAATTGCTCATGCACATTAGCACATTCACAGCCCATGTCTCAGCAAATCATAGGGCTTCTCCCCATCACACTGCAGGCTCTGTAGCCCACACAGCATGTTTCCCACATTTTGAGAGGCTTAGCCCATGCCCAAGTCTTCCCCTATCAACAAAACAACCCACACAGCATGTCCATATGCAGTACACCAAGTAACTGCCATCAGCCCACTAGCATTTGTCCATGCATCAGCCAGCACCCACTAGCCCAATGCTTTGCACACAACATCTAATCATCATAGCAGCCCAGCCCTGCCTTACACCAAGCCACCAAGCCCACACACAAGCAACCATCCAACAAGCTACCATTGCCATGCACCACCAAATAGGGTCAGCACCACTTGCTACTGCCCATCATCAAAACCAACTCTGTCCACCATAGCCCCACTTTGCCATGGCCTTGGAGCATCATGTGGAGCATGGTGCCTCCACATGCTGCCCCCTCATCCTGCTCATCGATCCAACTCGAGTAGGGAGACCGGGCATGTCCCCTTTAAAGAACCCTTAAGAGCATTACTAATTTGGGAACGACACATGGTGGAATTTGATTGGTGTCATATGTCAATTTGAATAGAGGAGTTTTAATACTTTTTCTCCAAAACACACAACATCATTTGATTGGCCGAAATGTCTTAATTTTCACAATGGCACAAGTCAACACTCAATTGGCTTACTTGTGTCATTGCCAACATGTGTCAACATGTGATTGGCTTTTGCATGTTTTTTACGCTTTTGTTTTAGTGATACTTGGCAAATTTATGTTGGTCTCTAAATATTGGCAATGGAACCTACTAGTACTATGTACCACTTTATAATTGGCAATACCGTGTGGACTTAGTGATATGATGTGGCAGCTTGTGACAGGTCATAAATTTTCTTTCTCTACAAAAAATTCAATAATAACATCATATTAAAAAAATTTAGTATGACAATTAACCCGTAACTCCTTTTCTTCTTACCTTTTTCTTTTCTTTTCTTTTCTCAATCTTTAGGGCACGTTTTGTATATTGTAATGATGATTATTTAACAATAGAAATAGGTATTCAATGATTATGCATATTGTAGACATCAAAATTTTATGATGTATTCACATCCTTTCAATTGATCATAATCAAATATTTATGATCAAATTAATTTTCAATTAATAATGCGTTAACAATGCACAATCAGCAAATGAAATCAAGCCACGTGTCAAATCTTTGAATTACCATGATTCACATAAAATTACATGTTTCCAAGCCACGTGGCAACTTCAAATAAAGAAAGTCATGTGGTCAGAAGAAAAGATGCACATGGAATGTTCTTATTAAATGCAAGACCAAAATTAAATTCAAAATTTGTAATTAGCTCTTAGTAAATGTTGAGGGAAAATTCCTAATTAAGGGCCATTAAGTCTCCTATAAATAGAGGTTTCTCATATAAGAAAAATGACAGAAACTTAGAGAGAAAACTCTACTGACATCTTGCCAAAATAGAGGGTTGCCTCTAAGTCCAAAAAGAGAACTTTTACTCCTTCAGAATCAAAATTTGTAATTAACTCTCAATAAATGCTAAGAGAAAATTCAAAATTAAAGACCATTGAGTCGCTTATAAATAAAGGCTTCTCATATGAGAAAAATTACAAAAACTTAGAGAGAAAACCCTACTGACACTCTATCAAAATAGAGAGTCACCTCTAAGCCCAATAAGAGCACTCTTGCTCCTTCAAAAATCAAGGTTCATTCTTACTTCTTCAAATCAAAGTAAGGATTTTCCTTCAACTTCCATTTGATTTAGTTCAAGATCAAGCCAATAGCCTCTCGACCTCAAATCAAATACATCCAATCACACATCCAACTTGGAGACATCATAGCATGATTCAAGATCAAGTTTCATAGTCATTTGGATCAAAAAGTACTGTGGAAATCGAATCAGAGGAGTTTATTATATTCTTTCATTATAAAGAGTCATACAAATAATTGAGAGAAAATGGCATTTGCTCCTTTCGCCAAAACATTTCAGCAAAATGCCTCATATCTTAAACTAATTAGGGAAATGCCCCTGTTTTAAAACTCGATTTTCTAAAAATCGAGTTTCAATTTAAAACTCGATTTTTGGACAATCGAGTTATAGCAAACTAAAAAATTAAAAAAAAAAAAAAAAATGGAACTCAAGTTCCATGAACTCGAATACCATGTAAAGTACTCAAGTTTTGTGAACTCGAGTACCATGTGAAGTACTCAAGTTCCTTGAAAAAATTCAAGTGGAACTTGAGTACTTCATGTTAGAGATATATTAGACATATTAGCTCAATGTAATAGACCCAAGCCCAGTCCTGCTTATACTAGTAGTCTAAGGTTTAGTCGCTTATATATACTCATGTTAGGGTTCATTGTAACACAGGTCATTGTACTCCACTCTTATACAATAAAGATGGAGCCCTTAAGGGATTCCTCCGTGGACGTAGGCTGACAAGGCTGAATCACGTAAACCTCGTGTTCTTGATGTTCCTATTCTATGCTTCCTCTTCCGCATCCACTCTAGCATATACAACATAGTATAACATATCGTGTTGCTAATAATAATGTTATTCGTAACATGGTATCAGAGCCATGGTTCGTTCTTGGCATCAAACAAACATCTCTACACAGCAAAGAAGATTCTCACGTGCACACCACCATCTGAAGTCACACATGTTTGTCTGCTGGATCTAGACTTCACGGCATCTCGCAGCCACCATGGCTCTATGCTGTGTCAAAATCCAACAACCAAGCAAACCATGACTTAACTTTTCAGATCTGCGCAAATCGAAGCTTCGCCTGATGAAACCAACACCACAGACATGCTCCACAACCTCCCGCGACCAAAACCCAAAAATCTGGTCATCCAAAACCCAGCCACACGCCGAAGTTGGCTCCGATAAATCTCCCACGCGCCGCCGAGATTTGATTGGACTGTCGCCACACGCACTGCCATGACAGACTCGTGGCCCACCGATCTGCAAAACTCGAGAAAATCTGGTCCTCATCCGAGCCTGCATGCGCTCTCACGTGCCTCCTGGGATCTCGTCGTCGGTCACACGTCCCGGTGGACTCTCACACGCACCAGAGAATCACTATTGACGTCATCAGATGACATCATCACTCCACGTCAACAGCCACGCAACCACGCCACGTCAGCCCTAGACATGTCATCAGCCATGTCAGCAGTGTCGCCTCGTCAGCACCACGTCACCTAGATGATCGTTGACCCAGACCGACTCGACCCGGACCACCCGGATCTGACCTGTGAGTACTGACCATTGACTTTGACCAGGATCTGTTGACTTTTGTTGACTTTAACTTTTGCGTTGACTTTTGACCAAAAGGCAAAATTTCCGAAATGGCCTATCTTGCTCAATTTTTCACGTAGATTCCAATTTTGGACTCCGTTCCTTCATTTGAAGCTCCAAAATTGGTCAATTGGCATATTCTTCATTGTGGTTTCTTCAAAGGCATTCTTCAAGACATCTCCAAGGGATTTTCTTGTGCTTATCCAACCTCAAGCCTTCATCGAGCTTCCGCCTTGAGTTTGAGGGAGGGTGTTAGAGATATATTAGACATATTAGCCCAATGTAATAGACCCAAGCCCAGTCCTGCTTATACTAGTAGTCTAGGGTTTAGTCGCTTATATACACTCATGTTAGAGTTCATTGTAACACAGATCATTGTACTACACTCTTATACAATAAAGATGTAGCACTTAAGGGATTCCTCCATGGACGTAGGCCGAGAAGGCTGAATCACGTAAACCTCGTGTTCTTGATGTTCCTATTCTATGCTTCCTCTTCCACATCCACTCTAGCATATACAACATGGTATAACACATTGCGTTATTAATAATGTTATTTTAACACTTCACATGGTACTCAAGTTCATAGAACTCGAGTTCCAAAAAATATATATATTTCTAAGTCTACATTCGCTATAACTCGATATTCCAAAAATCGAGTTTAACATTTGGAACTCGATTTTTAGAAAATTGAGTTTCAAAACAATGAAATTTCTTTAATTAGTTTCAGACATGGGACATTTTGCTGAATTTTTTAAAAAGAATGGGAAAAAGTACATTTTTGGCCCAAATAATTGTGCTCGCTTTCATATAAATCAATATAAATTGGTTATTTGTTACTCTATTTCGCCATGTGATTTATCATTACAAAATTTGTGTGTACGCATATCACCTCACAAATTAGCACATCAACAATGGGAAAGAGTTATCCTAAAACCTCATATTCTTATATGGCGATCTCAACTGATTTTTTGAACAGTACGGCCGTTGAAATATTTTCTTAAAGGGTAAAATAGAGTTCGATTCTGATTCTTCTTAATGGAGATGGCAATAGCTTTGGAATCATGTAGGACGCCATATATGGCATATACCCACACGAATTGATGCATGTATATGTTGGATTAGAGAACAACGTCTACAATCTAAGTTGCATAGAAACCGACTTTTCATATGACAAAACCACACTCTCATCTGGCTGGACAATTGGTTAGGTTAAGTCCGAATAAATGTTCTTTCCAAATTGCATCATATCTTGAACTTTCAATATGAGAGGATTAGGTTCAATCCGATTAGCCCTTCCCCTTTTTTCTTTTTTCTTTTTTATTTTGGTTTTTAAGATTGAAGTTCGTTACATATACTTTGTCCCAATAATAAATAGATGAGAATAACCCAAAATATCTCATGACTACAACGAGTTTGGAAATGATCGGTAGCCGATTGCAACACATGATGGAGTTCCACTTCAATAAGTTCATTAAGTTGGCAGTCGGTGGGAAGTAAGGTTTAATGGTTAATATTTTATTTTATTACTTCGATTTAAGATTGTCACGTAAAGGGAACATGATTATTTCCATTTTAGGAGTCTATTTTAAAGTGTTAACATTTTATTTCTTTGATTTCAGGGTCACATAATTTAAAATTCTAAATGATTTGGTTGGGTATTTGATATAGCTTAAGATTTTTAATATTAATTTGAACTATGAAATGAATTTATTTCAAATGGAGATTGAGATCCTAATATCATGCAGAGTGTGATTTAGACTTTTTTTTTTTTTTCCAAATAAATTCTCATATTTATAAAAGCATGTTTCATGTGATTCACTTTAAACACTCACTCTTTAAGCATTTGTTTATCAATGGATAAATTTGTTTTCATGATCAACAACGTATTATAATATATTCATTCATAGTTCCCGCATATACACAGGTGTAATTAAGAACAATCGTAATTAGATATATTAAACAAAATTATTCAATCTAACTATACTATTATGGTGGTAGGGGATAAAGCAAGTTCACTTGCAAGAAAATGACTACCTTGACTAGACAAACAAAACATGTGAACATTGGGCCTAGCCGACCCGGCCTACTCTCGAAATAGCCACTTGTTTTTCTAGCTTTTGTTTTTGGTCCTTCTCTCTATGTGAGGGTATTTAACCACTAATTGTGCTTGTGGGATTGGAGAATATATAAAATGTAAGGAATTTCTACTAATTATTGGGGTTTCTTTACGGCATGGACGGTCACCTATATTTGGTTGGTTTAATTTAAAGTCCTCAGATCCTCAATCCTAAGTTTAAATATGAAAAAAAAAAAAATATATATATATATATATATATATGAACATAAAAAATAAAAAGTTTCGGTTAAAGTCATTGTATTATGCTTAAAATGTATCAAGCCAATGTTGTGCACTTGTGCCTAGTCTATGAATAATTAAAAATAGAAGTTTGCAGTTTTATCTAAAAATAAATAGAATTTTCAAATTCAAACTTTGATCAATTGGTACAAATGAATTACTACCTTCTCGTGTGAATTGTTTTGAATTTTCATAAAAGGTTGTGGCCCTCACCAAAAAAAATTGTGGTTTTAGCAGGGGAAAATTGGCTTCTGCCCTTTCCGAGCAAACTAAGTAGCATTTTGTCTCCTTTCCCAAACTAATTAGGGAAATGCCCCTCTTTTGAAACTCAATTTTCTCAAAATCGAGTTAAGCCCTATAGCGACGTTTTAAGGAACCTATAATGACATTTTTAAGAACCTATAATGGCGTTTTTAAACTCGATTTTCATGAAATCGAGTTATAGGTAAAAAGAAGGAAAAAAATTGCATGTAACTCAATTTCATGAAGATCGAGTTTAAAAACGTCGCTATAGGTCCTTAAAACATCACTATACACTCCTTAAAACGTCGCTATAGGGCTTAACTCGATTTTGAGAAAATCGAGTTTCAAAATAGGGGCATTTCTCTAATTAGTTTGGGAAAGGGGGGAAAATGCTAGATTGTTTTTTTGAAAATGGCAAAAGCCAATTTTGTCCGATTTTAGCAAGTAGATAAATACAATAATGGTGATAAGTATAACACATTGGTAATTTTCTGATGATGCAAAGAAAATGCAGAGAAATTTTGTTTACTATTTTTGAAGTGGTTTCTCTTTTTTTTTTTTTTCCTTTATCGGGCATTATGAGTTATATTTATTCATTGGGCTCGTACTTTAGGAGAATGCGATGTTGGTGGTCCACTTATGATGATGATGACAGCTGCTTCTTCTTTTTCTTTTTCTTTTTTCAAATCTAATCCATTTTTGTAACCAGTTTTTAATTACATTTTTTCCTACCTTTTATTTTGAGTTGAAGATGATCTTGTAGTAGCATACCATTAATCTCTAGAAACAGTGATGATAGGGATAAATCCCAAATTATATTGATTCAATTTGCAAAGTTAATAATAAGCGACAGTGATACTTAAAATGATGGTCTAGATAGCCCAACAAGTCAAAGGACCAGTAGACGGAGTCATGTCTTGAATGGAAGACAGAGAAACAGACGGACTCCTTAAGGCGGACAAACCCTTTAATGTGGATGGGAGCGACGGAAATGGGTGACAGCCACGTTGCACCTACGTGGACTAAGTGGCCTCCAAGAATCCTAATATGGAAAAACCTTGCACTTTACGCACAACCACAATCAGAGGAAGCCCTACAAGGAAAGGATCCCTCGAAATACAAGCATTAATAAGGATCTTCCTTACAAGGAAATACCCTCCCCACCAAAAAATCAATGTCGACTCTACACTACTATAAAACCCTAAAACCCTCATAAATCAAGGTATGTATAATAATATCATAGCTCTAGCACTCTCAAGCTATAGAAAAATCTCTTTTCTAACTTGACCTTTAGAGGGTCTTTGGCTAGTGCCACACCGGTACTCTTTGCAAGGCTTTCTTTTCATTTATGTTACACAAGTTACCAAGGGCATGTGAGGACTATTCGGTGCACTGACAATTTTCAGCATCATCAGTTGGCGCCGTCTATAGGAAATTCGATAACCATATTGCCACTTCCCAGACAAAGAGTTGTATGGTACTCACACGCTCGATGGCAACAACCAACAATCAAGAGAAAGAACCACGCTCCGCTGTCCTCGAGAGACGAGTGCAGACTTTGGCCATGGCTATGGAATGCCTTACTAAGCAAAACCATGATCTAGAAAAGCAATTGCGCCAGAGGGACACTGAGCCCTGAAACCAAGAAGAAGAGTAAGAGGATGACAATCTTCAGCACACCAGGAATAGAAAAGGACCAGAAGGCAGCAACGCCTTGAGCAAACCATCTGTCACGGATACCGCGCCGCCGCACATGGTCTCGGAGATGCAGATGATGAAGGAGAGGATGGACTTCATGATGAACGCCCTCAAGGGACGGGAGTCGAATGACCTCGACGAGTTGGTCCATAGGACGGATTCACCTTTCACAACACCCCGTCACTTCCTTCCCCCTCCCCACAAAGTTCTGGATGCCATAAATAGAACCCTACGACGGGTCTATGGATCACTTGGAATCATTCAAGACCCTTATGCACATGCAAGGGGTCCTAGGTGAGATCATATGCAAAGCATTCCTGACTACGCTAAAAGGACCTGCAAGAGTTTAGTTTAGTAGATTGACGTCTAACTCCATCAGCACCTTCAAGGAATTAAGCACACAGTTCGCTTCGCACTTTATCGGGGGGCATAGGTATAAGAAGTTCACTGCATGCTTGATGAGTATCAAGCAACAGGAGGACGAGACACTGAGGTCTTACACAACCCGTTTCAACAAAGAAGCCCTTTCAATAGACGAAGCTGATAACAAGATACTTGTTGATGCATTCACCAATGGATTGCGGAAGGGGAAGTTTTTGTTCTCTTTATACAAAAACGACCTGAAGACCATGTCAAATGTGCTTTATCGAGCCACTAAGTACATGAACGCAAAAGATGCATTGATGGCTCAAGAGGAGGAGCCCAAGAAGAGGGACAAACAGGAAGATACGCAATAAGAGAGATGACAAAAGGCCTCTAGAATAGGAGACCGAAGGATGGACAGGCGATTTAAGCAATCCACTAGAAGGTTTTCAAACTTTACCCCTCTGACTGCCCCAATCAATCAGGTCCTGATGCAGATCAAGGATTATACAACCTTAACATGGTCGGGTAAGTTAAGATGGGATCCAAGCAAAAGATCTAGAGACAAGTATTTTCCGTTTTCATCGCGATCACGGTCACGACACATTTGAATGCTATGACTTAAAGCAACAAATTGAGGCCCTCATCAGACAGAGAAAACTGTAAAATTTTGTCAACAAAGAAAGGATGAACCCACCACAAAAGCAGGTAGGTAGAAGGGAAGGTAAACGCCCCAGACCACCTTTAGGGGACATAAGAATGATTGTAGGGGGCACCGCAACATCTGGCTCGTCTAGGATAGCTCGCAAAACCTACTTTAGGATGGTTCAAAACATCCAACTGACAGGTTTCGTTCCAAAGATGGCACGAGTTGACCACCCCATAGTTAGGAAGATGCTCAACGACTCTACCACCCCCACGATGATGCACTTGTTGTTAGCATACGAGTAGGGGATTACAACACTCACCAGGTCTTGATTGATAATGGGAGCTCTGCTGATATCCTTTATTACCCGGCATTCCAGCAGATGAAGATTGAGAGAGAATGGATCACACCCACCAATGCACTGCTCGTTGGGTTCAGAGGAACGAAAATATACCCCCTCGGTGCGGTTACATTACCCGTGAGGGTCAGTGATAACCCTCAATAGATTACAAAGGATGTCACATTCCTTGTCGTGGATTGTTCGTCCGCTTACAATGCCATACCAAGTCGTCTTACCCTTAATTCGTGGAAGGCTATAACTTCAACCTATCACTTAATGATCAAATTCCCAACAAAGTATGGAGTAGGAGAGGTGCATAGAGACTAAGTGGCAGCACGTGAGTGCTACATAGCAATGTTGAAGATGGACGACCAATTACAGGCTATGAGCATAGAGGAGTAACAAACGGTTATAGATCCAGTTAAGGGGTTGGAAGAGATACTTCTCGATAACTCAGACCTGAGCGAATGACCAGGATTGGCACCCTCGCCAGTCCTCTCATTCACCAAGCGAATACGACATTCAAAAGGAGAAGCAAGATGTCTTTGCCTGGAGCCACGAGGACATGCTTTGGATCGACCCTTCAATCATGGCTCATAGGTTGAATGTGTCACCATCCTTTCCCCCTATTCAACAGAAGAAGCGGGTGTTTGCTCAGGAGCGAGACAAGGTTATAACAGAAGAAGTCCATAAATTACAGGGTGCAGAATTCATCAGGGAGGTGTACTACCCCGACTAGCTGGCCAATGTAGTAATAACCAAGAAGGCTAACGGAAAGCAGAGGATGTGTGTGGACTTCACGGACTTAAATAAGGCGCACCCCAAAGACAGTTACCCACATAGGTCGATGTCCTGGTAGATTCGACAGCAAGACACCAATTGCTAAGCTTCATGGATGCTTTTTTTGGTTACAATCAAATCAAGCTAGACGAGACTGATTAGGAAAAGACCTCATTCGTCACTAGCCAAGGCCTTTTTTATTACAAAGTGATGTCGTTCAGTCTCAAGAACGTGGGCGGAACATATCAGAGGCTCATGAACAAAATGTTTGCGCATCAGATTAGGAGGAATGTCCAGGTCTACGTAGACGACATGCTAGTAAAGAGTCAACGGGAAGACGACCATTTGGTCGACCTCAAGGAGACCTTGGATACCTTCCACTTTTATAACATAAAGCTCTATCCTAGCAAATGCACATTTGGGGTAACGGCTGAAAAATTCCTAGGGTTCATAGTGTCTCAGAGAGACATCGAAGTCAACCCAGACAAGATCTAGGCCATAATGGAGATGGCACCACCCAGGAACATAAGGAAGTGCAAAGCCTCAACAGCAGGGTAGCAGCATTGAACAGGTTTATGTCAAGGGTAATGGACAAATGCCTACCTTTTTTTCACACGCTAAAGAAGTCCTTTGAATGGACGGTCAAGTGTCAACATGCATTCGAGGACTTAAAAGCATACCTCTCTTCCCTACCACTGCTAACTCCATCCAATCCAGGGGAAGAGTTATTTCTCTACCTAGTCATTTCCCCAGCTACCGTCAGTGCAGCCTTAGTCAGAAAAGAAGATAGTGTGCAAAAGCTCGTATATTACACTAGCCGAGCACTCCGAGGAGTAAAGGAGAAAAACCCCCTAATGGAGAAGCTAGCCTTTGCCTTGGTGACCGTGACTCACAAGCTCAAACCATATTTCCAAGCCCACACTATAGTTTTTCTAACAAATAGGCCCATACGGAGAGCAATAAGTAACCCTGAAGCTGCTGAGCGAATGGCACTATAGGCGATTGAGTTAAGCAAATTTGATAGTTAATTCCACACTGCCATGAAGGGACAGGTAGTTGCTTACTTCATCGCTAAGTTCACCAATATAGAAGGTCAAGGGGCAGAAGAGCACCTTCAATAGCGTATCCACACAAATAGGTCAGCCAACAAGCAGGCTGGGGGAGCAAGTACAGTACTCAACTCTCTAGAAGGGGACAAGATCAAATGCATGGTTCATCTTGATTTTCCTATGACCAATAATGAGGCAAAGTACGAAGCTTTAATAGCAGGTCTGGACCTCGCCAAAGCAACAGAGGCCACAAGTCAGCTGAACAGTGACTACAAATGCAAAAGTGAATAGATGAAGAAATACCTGAAGCAAGTGAAGAGATAGATGGTCAACCTTCAGACCAAGTTCATTCAAATTCTAAAGGAAGAGAACAAGCAAGCTGACCATCTTACCAAGGCCGCGTTAGAAGAACACATGCTGGTCCCTAGTGAGGTACTTTCTTTTGTTCAACTTTCACTTTTAATAGAGGGTGTCGATGTGTAGGAAATAGGCTCGAATAGTAACTAGACCACACCAATTATTTCATACTTGAAAGACCGCAAACTGCAAGATGGCAAGGAGGCCACAAGGAAGCTAAAGGTTCAGGCAACACAATTCATCTTAATAAAGGATGTCTTGTACAAGAGAGGCTTCTCCTAACCATACCTAAGATGCCTGAGCCCCAAGGAAACAAATTATGTCATGAGGGAGGTTCACGAAGGGATTTGTGGGAACCATTCGGGGTCACAGTCACTATATCACAAGCTAATTCGGACGAGATACTATTGGCTTACCATGCAGAAGGATGCCCAAGCCTACGTCAAAGCTTGCAACAAATGTTAGAGGTTCGGCAATGTCATCAGAAAGCCAACAGAAGAGCTCACTCCGATGACAGCTCCTTGGCCTTTTACTCAATGGGGGTTAGATATCATAGGTCCACTCCCAATGATAGTAAGGCAGCTAAAATTCTTAGTAGTCGGTATAGATCACTTTACCAAATGGGTGGAAGTTGAACCACTTGCTACCATCACGGAGAAAAACATATAAAGCTTCGTCTAGAGAAACATCATCTGCAGGTACGGGATCCCTAGGGTATTAGTTTCGAACAATAGTGAGCAGTTCGACAACGGGTCATTTAGGGATTTTCGCTCACAGCTAGTAATCAAGAATCACTACTCCTCACCCGCCCACCCTCAGTCCAACGGACAAGTTGAGGTCACAAATCTATCCTTGCTCAAAATCATCAAGACTCGGCTCTAGGGGGCAAAGGGTATATGGCCAGATGAGTTATCAAGTGTACTATGGGCATACAGGACGACAACAAGGACACCAACAGGGGAAATGCCTTTTTGACAAACATAGAAAATTAAGGCGGTCATCCCTGCCAAGGTTAGAGTCACAAGCTACAGGGTGGAGAATCAAGATGAGAGTAGAAATGACGAAGCCATATGCCTATAGCTGGACCTTGTAGATGAGGTCAGAGCAACAGCAGAACAAAGGTTAGCACAATACCAAGACCTTATGGCCAAGCACTACAATTCCAAAGTCAGGCACAGGGACTTCCAAGTTGGAGACCTCGCCCTAAGAAATGTGACAAGTGCCATAAGGGATCCATCCTAGGGAAAGCTAGGACCCAATTAGGAAGGACCCTACATAATCGCTTCATGCAGAGGAAAGGCAACCTATCACCTAGAGACACTCGACGGACAGAAGTTGCATCATCCATGGAACACCGAGCACCTAAAGAAATACTACCAGTAGACGATGGCATGCAGACCACTCCTCATTTACATTTTATTCCTTTTTAGTTTTTTATTATTATCTACAGTACCTTTTAAGCCCAAAGGGAAGCTTTTCATTTCTTCAAGAACAATTTTTGGTTGGTGCACGTATTTATCATAATAAGAAGAGTTATTCAGCTATGTCATGTGTATATACATCTCTAAAAAGCCGCGTCTACAACTAAGCCCTTAACTAGACAGATGCATTAAAAGGGATGCCATAAAATTTATATAAGTCCATAAATGGACGGATATACGTCCATAAATGGACAGATGCATTCCAAGAAATACCTTAGAATTTATTTTTAGGACCTGAAGTGGAAGGGTACATCTAATGGGTGCCTTGCAATTTTAAAAGTCCCAGAGTGGACCGGTGATCCTTAAGGATGCTTTAAAATTTATACGAGTCCATAAGTGGATGGGTGATCCCCAAGGATGCCTTAAAATTTGTACAAGTCCATGAGTGGACGGGTACATCCAACGAGTGCCTTGTAATTTATTAAAGTCCTTAACTGGACGGATGCATCCCAAAAGGATGACATAAAATTTATTTAAGTCCTCACATGGACGTATGCATCTCAAAGGATGCCTTTGGGGTCTATCTCAAGTCCTTAAGTGAACAGAGGCATTCCAAAAAATGCCCTAGAAATTATATATGTCATCAAATGGACAGACGCATCCCACTAAAGTATATACAAGCCATTAAGTGGACGGACCCATACGTACCTTGAAGAATATAATAATTCAGAATTAGTTATTAAAACACGAAAGTGAACGGGCCATGATTATCTAAATGGTCCAGCCCTCAATATGGACGGACTATGGTCATCCTAAGAATCTACTAAGTCACGCATATAAATCAAATGGATCACTCCTAGATTAAAAACTAAAAGAATGGTTCAAAACATTCAAGCCGACGAAGGAAAGATGCAATATCTTTGACATAGAACGGAAGCAAATAAACTTGTAATTTCAAACCCAAAAAACATGTGGGCAATGTTAATATTATACAATCATTGTTTTCAAAATAATTTCCAAAAAAAAAAAAACTACAAAAGTTTGGGGCTGGTCAATAGAGGCCTCTTCGTCCACTACTTTCTCAACTGCCTTGGCCTCATCAGCTGGATGGGTTTCATCACCAACGGATTTCACTTGTACATCCTGGGGAACAGCTCCTTCATCACCTTGAGCATCAAGAGCAGGGTCAACTTCAAAAAGCTCTTCAATGCCTTCGGACTCGACAAATCTGGCTAGGGTCTGGACCACGTCATCCAAAGAGACCCGAGACACGTCCAAGTCAGGAAAAAGAGACTTGACCTGACGAAGGCACTCATTAAAACCATCAGTATAGCAGCCACCAAGCTCGGCAAGGGATCCGCCAAAGTTGCAAAACTCTTTCTTCCCGTCCTCTTTAGCCTGATGGACCTTCTCCCTCGAAGAAGAGATCTCCCCCTCCTTGTCTTTGAGCACCTTTTTCAACGCCTCGGCTTGATTCTCCATCTCTTCCATGGTCTTCCTTGTGATGTCAAGTTTTTTTACCTAGACCTCCCACGAGGCTTTAAGCTCATTACGCTCTATCTTTGCAGTCTCGGCCCTTTACTTTAAACGGTCCACCAACTTCTCACGGGCCATGCAACGATCTATTAGCCCCTTCATCATCAACACTCCTTGTGAAAGTGAAATACAAGGTTAGAGATAGGGGTAAGTAAGAGATAGGGGTAAGTAAGAGACAGAGGGAAAAAGGACGGAAAGGAAAAATAGACGGTAATGCACCTGAGCCAAACTGAAGAGGCTGGTCTCCCCCATGGCCTCCGTTACATGATTTTTCGAGTCCTAATAATCCTTGTCCCTAATGATGGATGAGAATTACCTAAGACCATATCGCGAGTCTTCGTGGAGAAGGGGGGTGCTAGTCAACGACAGGACCTTTGGACGTCATCAAGCCTTTCCCAATCCCGTGATGGGGGGCTTGGGGCAACTTAATGGCTGGAGGCATCTCCTTGACGGTTGTGGTGATAATCAATCTACACTTTTTTTCAAAATGGTCGACTTTGTCCCTCGTATTTCTCTTCATGAATGGTTTAAGTAGGCCCGTCCCGCCAGTTGGGGGTGCGTCCTTCTCTTGTTTCTTCTTCACCAATGCGACAGCTTGCTAGCAGATATAAGCTCTCCTCTTGCCGTCTTCCATTTCTACACCAAAGGGGACAAAAAGAAAATGTTAGACAAAAGTTACATAAGCAATTAAAGAAAGGAATAAGTGGCGGACTCACACTGGCGTGCTTGTGCTTCATAACGACGGGTAGCGTCCGTAGGATTTGGACCCTCACAATACCAGTGCAAGGTATCTAAGGTGACAAGCTTCTTCCATGTCCTTTATTCCAACGAGATGTTAAAAATCTTCTCTAATAAGCTCCACTGTTCAAGATCAACCTCTAAACCGTCCCGAGCTGCAACAAGAGACACTTAGATTAACATAGTAAGACAGACAAAATGCAAACGGGCAAAACAAATAGACAAACTAAATAAATGAACAGACGCCTACCAGACGAGGGCAATATACCCCAAGTTTTATCAACCATGGGCATTTCCTCTCGTTCATCAGGGTGACACACTCAGTTGTCTCCCTAGATGAAGAAATACCAATTCTTCTAGTTTCAGTTGGAGTTGGGGGTCTCGTACACTAGCCTGAGCACCGGCTTCCTTGGTAGAAAGCTATAGATACCCTTGGACTTAACGATCTTACTAGGACGGTAACAGTGGAAGAACTCCTCCATAGTTAGGCATCGTTGCCCCTTACTCAAAACCCGGTACAACACCTCCACACCAAGGAAAATCCTTTAGACATTTGCAGTAATCTGGGTGACGGCTGGATCTAGGTATTGGAGTAAATGACGATGGAGAGCACTCAAAGGCAATCTGAGTCCTGCCTTGAACATTTGCTCATACATTCTGATGTCCTCAGCACCATAGTAATAGCACTTTTCAAACATAAGGGGTAGACGGATGGGGATGTCAACGAGAATCTGATACTTCTCACACAAGGTATTGAAGTGACTTTTTTGAATGGTAGAGTTAAAATCACTAACCGTCCATAAAGGTGGGAGAACGAACTTCCTAAGGCCATCAAGGCCAAAGACGGAGCTAATAGGAGATTTAACGTTCTCCTCGCCGTCTGAATCTCCACTTGTATCACTCTGACCCATCCACATCCAAATCCTCATCCTCCTCCTCAAAAGGTGAGATGGTAGACGGAAACTTTTCAGGAAAAGAAGCATCACGATCACCTTCACCTGACGAGTACACATCATCGTAGCCCGCTCTTTTGCGGATACACGATTGTTCACTCGAAGCTTCACTAGACATTATTACACCTACAAGTGATGGATAAACTCCTAAGATTCTACAGTTCTATATACTCGATGGGCATAAAATACATAAAAAAGAAAGTACAAAATGCATGGATATAGAAAGGAAAGCCTTTATAGGTATACGACGCGGAAAAGAGACGGAAAAAATATAGTGAACGGATACACTGAGGTGACAGACTGACTGATCGCAACAGACGACAATGGCACTCTAACACTAAGAAATGGTTGTGAAAAGTAAAAATGAAGGGGAAAGGTGACATATATATAGCAAAAATGGCGTAGAAGATAAAGCAACGCTTTGATCCAAGTAACCAACCACTAGAAAATCGCCACGTGCCCCTAAGCATTTATGATCCTTAACCACCATATCAATCAAGGCACGCCTCCCTAAAACTAGGTGAAACCGTCACCCCACGTGTTCGTCCAGAATACCTGGCAACGAACCCATGGAGTGAGGGGACAGCTAATAGGGATAAATCCCAAATTAGATGGATCCAATTTGCAAAGTTAATAATAAGCAACGATGATATCAAGAGAGACAGTCTGGGCAGCCCAACAAGTCAAAGGACCAGCAGACAAAGTCATGTCTTGAATGAAAGACAAAGAAACAGACGGACTCCTTAAGGCAGACGGACCCTTTAATGTGGATAGGTGCGACGGAAACGAGTGACAGCCATATGGCACCTGCGTGGACTAAGTGGCCTCCAAGAATCCTAATATGAAAAAACCTCGCATTCTATGCACAACCACAATCAGAGGAAGCCCTACAAGGAAAGGATCCCTCGAAATACAAGCATTAATGAGGATCTTCCCTATGAGGAAATACCCTCCCCACCTAGAAATCAAGGTCGAATCTACACTACTATAAAAACCCCAAAACCCTCACAAATCAAGATACGTATAATAATACCCGAGCTCTGGCACTTTGGAGTGATAGAAAATTCTCTTTTCTAACTTGACTTTCAAAGGGTCTTTGGCTGGTACCATACGGTACTCTCTAAAAGGCTTTTTTTTTATTTGTGTTACACAAGTTACGAAGGGCACGTGAGGACTATTCGGCTCACTGACGATTTTTAGCATCATCAAGTGAAATTGAAGTGATAAGAACAACTATTATAAAGAAGGGACTAAAACACCTAAATCAATCTCCAAGAAGGCACCAAGAACAAGATTTTCTCAATGCTATGTTTCATTTCTTTATTTGTGGGTAAAGATTGGGGTTGTTAATTGTTATGTTGTTTTTAGGATGTTTGGGTTGTTTCTTTCTTCTTGCATCACAGAAGAGAGAAGAACAATATGATAACGAAATAGTTAATATATTCTAAAGCTTACAATTATCAATCTCCAAAAATAAAGTAAAAGAAAAATCAAACATTCATTTATGGAACATATTAACGGTGCTCAATTGCACTCATTAAAAAAAAAAAAAACAAAACAAAACAACCAGGTCTCATTGCATTAGAAAGTAACAAAAGTAAATTAACAAATATCCATTGAACTAAAAGAAAAACAAAAAGGAAATTATATATATATACTATTGTTAAGGTCTAAAAAGTCACAATGTTGCGCCAAGGCCCAAAAAGGGCACAGAGAATTAAACTCCATAAAAAAAATAATAAAATATTTGAGCCCGCAATAAAGAAAAAAAAATGTTAGGCCCAAATTCATTAAGGGTTTTAAGGAGGAACCCAAACCCACGAATAGGTAAGCCTTAAAACTCATGAAACAAAGGGAAGAAAGGCCCAGCCCACCAAGGTCAGAAAATCGCTAGGGAGCCCAGTGGTAAGAACTGGGCCTAGATACCTGGGAACTACCAGGAGCTTGGGATCCTCGGAATGTGCAACAAAGCCAAGGTTGGATTAAGACAGCTCAAAGGGGGTGCCAAGAAACACAAGGAACGAGAATAGACATGTCCCTATCAGCCACCCAATGATGCAAAAAGGAATTAAAAGGCTTAGGAACCAATAATTCGTGAACAAGGGGCTGGTACCTCGGGGAACCCAAAAAGAAGAAACATGAAGGGAAGTGGCTGGGAAACTTTCAACCTGGCAGGAATGAATTAGCTCACTTGGGAAAAATGACAAAGGGAAAGGCAGCTGAGAGCTAAATCCGAATAGGTGAGGTTTAGAAGCCTTCAAGGAAGAATGACCAAAAGTCAGCTCTCTAAGGACACCCCAAAACGGAAAGACAGCAAGAGACTTTTTGGGAAGAAACGCCAAAAGAAGAAAATTATGAGAAATGAGGAAGGGACTAGCCACCAATGTTGCTGGCACAACATTGGTTCTGATACCTAGGGGAGCAAATGGGGGGAATCAGTGGTACCCCAGAAACCCTAGGATGACACTATAAAAAGAGGGAGCAACCAAAAGTGAAGGGCATTCAGCAACAGTGAATTAGAATAGAATCATTGAGAAAACTCTATTAGAATTCCAAAAAAAAAAAAAAAAAACAGAAAAGAGAGGGAAATATCACCCGGTATCATCAAACAACCACTAGAGAGCACACTTGGATTCAAAAGAATTTAAACTTTGCAAGTCTTAGAGGCCTGAAGAGCCATCTAAGTTTGTGATTTTTGAACTTATTTGGACTTTGTAACACATCCTAGTGAGCATAACGTATTACACAATTAAGAAAGTAATGGAATATTTCACATTGTCTTAAGGATCCTTAACATCTTTATTTTCTGTCTTTCTTCACCATTTTACCCCTTTACTATTTCTTGTTGTTCAATGCATGTATTTCTCATTTGTTAGCATGCATGTGTTGTAGGATTCTTGTTCTGTGCACCATCTGATTCGTAATCAACCCACTTAGCTACGGTGAACCAAGTCTAGTCTCTCAAAACAAGTAAGGGGCCCAGGGTCCTTGTTTCTACTTAGGCCCGGGTGCTGTCCACAAAGGACCAACACAACTATATAGATTAAATCTTACAATTATCAATCTCCAAAAATAAACTAAAAGAAAAATCAAACATTCATTTATAGAACATGGTAATGGGTACTCGATTACACTCATTAAGGAAAAAACAAGTTTGTACTAGAAAGTAACAAAAGCAAATTAACAAAAATTTTATGAACTGAATGTTGTGCAACTCCCTAAAAAAAGTTGATGATTGCAATAAAAAAACTCAACCTTAGCAAATGCACTTCGACACTCCTTAATTGGACCCTACATTTAATAGGTGGTTAAAACCCACCAATCACATTCATTATCACATTAGTTTGTAAGTTTTATATAATAAAATTTGTAGTAATTTTAGCATTTTTTGTTATAAAATATTTTTTTTTATTGAATTTTATTCTAAACTAAATCTTTTATTAAAACTTAATCATGTGTGACCTACTTTTTCGCGAAGTGAATTTAAAATAATTTCTTCTATTAATAAAATTTTATGTTAAACTAAAATTTACATTAAAAATATGGGCTCCAGTTAGCTCAGCTGGTAAAGTCTCTGATGGTTGTATAAGAGATCTAGGGTTCAATCCCCGCTTACACCAAAAACTGATTGGTGTCTTAGTCTGATAATAAAGAGCTATTATCAGGAGCGGACGTCATAGGTTGAAACTCTCTAAAAAAAATTACATTAAAAATTTAATCACAAGTACTGCAAAATTAACTTTTAATGTATTGCATTAAATTTGTGCATGGATCAAGTTGAGTTAGGTTTAAATTTGTGCATGGATCAATTAACGAGACAATGATCTCAACTAACACAACCCAACCCAACTCAACCTGTAGATATCATGTTAGATCGCCAAGTTGGGGTCATTGCCTCATTAATTGAATATTTGTGAAGGCATGGCCGCAAAAGATCTTTTAGCAACAAGAGTAACTACGATGACTTTCAATGCTCTCATGCCTTCATTAATAAGTTTTTACAATGAAATTTGACCTTTTTATGATAGGACGTTTGTGATGCATTAGAAATCAGGGAAAATTAGACTAAGAAAAAGCATGACTATCATTTATTGTTCAAAAGGTGTTCATTGTCAAATTTTAAAGCTTAAGTTGGAGCCGCAAGGCCTACAACATCCACAACATTGCATTACCAAAGTAAATGTTTCATATATATTCCTAGCGTTGAACAAAGAGGAAGGTGCAGGATATATGGGGTAAAGAAATTTATTCTATAAGAGACAATCTAGAAGAACAACAATAGCTTGTACTTGAATGAACATGATGAGCTTGAGACTTCTACGCTAGGTAGTAAATGGAATTGGGTAGTTTGAATGTTCTTTTTGCACTCGGAGGCCCCTCAAAACTGCTCCACTGGTCTCCGATAATTCCCCATATGCGGTACCCTTCATTAATCAAATGTTGCCTTGCATTTGATTTGTATCTTTGCACTTCCAGTACTTCATCTTCAAGACCCCTGTATTTATAGTTGGTAAATATGCTTTTTTAGGATACAGTCTGGCTTTTATCGACTAATTTTATGCTAACCCTTTTTTTTTTTTTTTTTGTTCTTAAGGTAGAATGGAAAAAATTTGCCAAGAGAATTACAACTAAATTGATACTTTCTCATGTTTCCAATTGAGAGATCCCGAGTCCAGATCTCCCTTTCTCTATTGTTATAACTATTGAATTAAAAAAAAAATTCAAAATGGCAATTTTTTTTTTTTATCTTTACTTGATAATATTTATTAAAGATGTCGACCAGCAATTTTTTTTTATAAGGGATTAACATTCAATGGAAAAGTTCTCTAATAAAATAAGGTAGCATACAGTTATATATCACTGTAAAATATTGCCCTTATTTCAGAACAATTATGATTTAGGTTGTATGTGACCAACACTGTGAATCTCTTAACATCTTCTTGATACGGAGAAATTTTTAAGTTTTCATAAAATTTGGTTCAGTAAAGCATTATTAAACAGAAAAAAAAAATGTACAAAATGTGTGTTAATTATATAGTTCATTTTAAAGCCATGGCTGAGTTCATGTGGAAGCGACAAAGGGGAGAGAAAATTTAAGGAGGAATTACAAACATTGTAGAGGATGAACATACCTTAGCATAAGACTTGTCCATCCATGGTACCCAACCTTGATGAGGTTATCGACCGTGAAAGACCTAAGTGTTTCCTTTCTTGAAGAAATCAAAAAGATCTTAAGCCCTCTGTCTTTGATCTCATGGAAGAGCTTGAGTGTGTGCTCAAGAGCTGGTGCCTTACTCTCTCTCATCCATGCTTCCAAAGAGGTTGCATTCAACTTCTTTCCCCTAATTTGAGTTTTATAACACCAAATCAAATTAATCAATTAAAAAACTAAAACATACAAATGTATTCACAACTGGTAAAACGAGCATTCACAACTAGCTCAGGTGGCAAGTTTTACTTCTCAAAAGGTGTTACTTCAACAAAATTATGAAATTAATTTATTTGAGCACTTAAGTCTAACACTTTTGAATGGACCTTAATTAGAAAATAAAAATTAGGCCCGATTTTGTTCTTTTTTTTTTTTTTTTCTGAGAAACACACACACACCCAATTTTGTTCAAGTCAGTCAAATAAATATGCAGCCCTAAATTAGGGGGGATCATTCCTCACAAATGAATCAAATACAAAATAAATAAATAAAATTCTCTACATTGTAACAAAATAGCGCAAAAAAATTGTTCAAACATAATAAATTTCACTACTTTTTCACTATTTATTGAGGTGATAGATTTTAATTAGTGTAACACCACTTTATTATACATAAATCATAATCTTTTACCTCAACAATTGTAAAAAAATATATTTCGTGAATTTTGTTACGTCAGGATATTGCCTAGACTCGCCTCATCCTCATTTTAGAAAACAGAGCCAAGATAATAGCAATGCATAAAAAAGGGGTACAATTTCTAAGAACACCATATCTATTTAAAGATTACACAGTTTATTAGAAAAGCATTTCTATTTAAGGTAAACTGTCTGATCTGATACTTCCAAGATTTGAAATTAAATACCTTAATTTGTCAATGCACTTACTTGGAGAGTCCCAATTAAAAATACAATAATCATAAAAGTTTCCCATATGATCTATCAAAATGTACCATTACAATAATCATATGAGATGAGTTTGGACTTACCCGAAACCATGTTTCTTGAAGTAAGGCACCGTAGACAAAAGAGTATCATCAACATCAAAAATCCATGCATCTTTACCATCACCATTCAAACTGCAACAACTGGTTAGGTAGAGTGTGACCTCTTCAATTGCCCTCTCAGAGTCAGCTTTATATTGTGAAGATGTCATATATTTCTGGATGTACTCCACACATTCTTGGGGTACAACTTCAAACCCCCTTATGTTATTTAGCTCAACATTGATCCTCCAACTCTCACAGTAATTCTTCAAGCTAGATCCAACCCCATTCTTTCTTTTTTGGTTCAAAATGTTCCAATCTGCAGCCACTAAGCCAATGAATAGGGTTGAGGAGAGTAGTAAGAATCCTAGGAGTTTTCCCATTTGCATTCTCACAAAACAAGGCAGAGGGAGAGGAGGAAATTGGTGCAACTGTTGGAGAGTGTATGAGGATTAATGATAAAAAGGGTCAGATCATGAGTGGGACATGGTGTCATGGCCTGTTTTCGAAAATCACGGGTAATTGATTGCATTGGAGTTGTAGTAAACTAATTTATTAAATGAAATACATAATGGACTAGTAGACAAAAGGAAAATTCATGCTTCACAACTCGGAATTGTTGTCTTGTTACCCATGTGCTTGTGTCTAATTTTTGTTTGGATCTATACTCTTTAGTTTTTATGTGCCATGACAAAAGGCAAACTCATATTGTCATCTTTTTACAGTCTCCACACTAGGGTTTACTCTTTTATTTTGTTTTTCAAATTTTTTCTGGTGGAAAGTGTAACTAACAGGCAAGAATGTCACTCAATTACACATTCAATTTCACAATATGTTAATGTGTGCAATTGTAAGTAGTAGATACTTTTTTCCTGCTCCTATTTTCTTAAATTCACTATTTTTTTTTTCGATCATTGAGAATTGCATATGTTAACAAGTCGGGAAATTGTGCGTAGATTCGGGTGTTCTTATCAAGTTATTAGCAATAGCATGCCTATTGACTTTGATGTTCGATCTAAAACTTAAGTTGTTCGGTTTAAGGAGTCATTGTGGGCTTCATGTGATGGACCCTCAACACTAAATGTTAATAACAAGCAAAGGTAGGGGCGGAGCCAGAAATTTTTGTTTGGAGGGGCCGATTTGTGTTGCTAATTTATTAGTCTATACAAACTTTCATACACATGCACAAACACATGCATCTATACACATACACAAAATTTAGTATCTTTCATAATGAATCCTTAAAATTAAATGTTTCATAAAATTAAATTAATCTTTCACCATTTTCCATAGTGAAATTCTTACAATTTTCATTTTCAATATAAGTTACTACATTGTCTACAAATGTGAGTAAAACAATTTCAATTGAATTAATAAAATGTTCAAAGACATAAATGATCCAAAACTTTAAGACTACGAGAACACATTTTACCATAAAAAATGAATTTGAGAAACAATACGTTCTCTATAACTACTAGACAAATTGGACAATTTTTTTAAGAACATTATTGGACCAACTCAAATAATTGGGAGCACTAAGTCCCATTTTTGAGGGCTAACTATTAAAATATTAAATATTTCTTTATAGTAAAAAAAAAAATTCAAAAATTTTGGCCCCCACCCTAACATGTAGCTCCGCCCGCTGCAAAGGGGTTTAAGGATTACAAGCAAAGGAGGGCCCTCAACGTTGATTTTGGCTCATAATGGAAACTGATACAAGCCACGCATCAATTACAAGCAACGGTTTAAGGGTTGGCGGATTGGCCCATAGAGAGGGGGACCAATGAAGAATCTTGCCATGGATGAGCAGTCACTCTAGCTGTTGAGAAGAGTCCAATATCAATATTTAAATGCCTAAATTATATGTTATAAAAAAACAAAAACAACACCAAGAGTTAGCTAAGTGGTTACTAATACCTTATTATATTCATGAGATCTTAAATTCATAATCTTTTGCCCCATCTCAAGGCCAACTCGGAATGATTTCTCCTTGTAACAGTTGAGAGAATAATCAAATATACGAAGAGGTCTGAATCATACAAACAAAAAAAATTAATTTTGGTTTTTCTTCTAAATTAAACTAAAGATAACGGTGGTATTTGGTATCAATGCATTAAAGCAAGTGAACAGTGTTTTTCTTATATGAACAGTAACTCATAAATTAATTTTTTATTATTTTTAGCAATAAATTTTTAACAAAATAAGTAGTATCTAAACACACATTAAATACTTTTTTTTTTCTTTTTTTGGGTTATACATAATTCTAGTAGTTAGGTCGATGCTTCTACATACACTGGTACAAGTTTTCCCACTGTCATTTATGACTAGAGGGATATTTTTGTCACATTTGGAGTCAGGTTTTTTTTTTTTTTTTTTTTTTTTGAGGAACAGGCATTAGGAGTCAGGTATGAATATGGTTTTGGGTCAATTTCAAATCCACAGTTGTTACTAGTGGGTTGCATTATTGCAGTCATCATTTGGTCGACAATAAAGATATGCCTATGACTCTCAAAAAAAAAGAAGATATGCCTATGGATCGTGGAGGACCCCAAAAGGAAAAAGACACTTGTAGGAGTAAAGATGCCAACCATGAAACTCATCTCGAATTGAATGACATTTGCTTTTTCTTTTATTTATTCTTCTCTTCTTTTGTAAAGAGAGAAGATTAACAACGGCACCAACCCAAAAAAATCATGACCGAAAATGTTAGCTTTAATCCTTGAGAAACATAATAATTCCTAGGAATAATCTAAAATCCCAAGAATCACTGTTCTTGTTAAACTATAGTTTTTGAGGGAAAAAAAAAGTATTATAACCAAAAAAAAAAAAGAATGTTCAAATTAATAAAATCTAGTTTATAAGAAAACCTAGATTTTTCAAGAAACACCGGACTTACCAAACAAAAAAAAAAAGCAGCTTCCATTCCAGCTTAATATGTGAATATTTAAATTTCTTACAAAAACAATCCAAAGTCTCTTATTAAAAGTCTCAATCAGATGAACTGAGAAATCTTGCTTCAAGAGTCCATTTGTCTATGCAATTTTCAACGATTTGTTTCATGATCCGTTTGGCCCATGTCGCATAAAAAGAATGAGACACTCTTTTTTTTTTTTAAGAGTGAGGCTGATGAAAGATTGTTCTTTCTCTTATGGATAATCTCTTTTTCCATCCCCTAAAAAAAGAAAAAAGGGGAAGGAAGATTGATCTCTTTTAATAAAAAGAACATGCATATGGATAACCCACCAGCCAACAAATAGGTAAGGTATCTTAATGGGAATATCAGAAACTTGACACTAAATTCAACCATCAAAGAGGTAACACTATGCTCTCTCTCTCTCTCTCTCTCTCTCTCTCTGTAGTAATAGAATTTGCAACTTCGAAATTTTATTCACAATTCAGCACTGACGAAATTGTCACTTGGGAAAGAATTTAGGATGTTTATTACAAAGCTGTGGCTTAGACGTGAAGAAGAGTTCTTTTAAAAGTAGGACAAAGACATTCTTGCCAGCGAAGTTGCAAATAATTTGTGATTGGAAAAATAAAATGACAATTGGAAATAAAATAAATTGAAAGCTTAAGAAAGAAAGAATGCACCCATTTCAAATGAGAACTACAACGGGAAAATTTTGAAGACTGTCAAAAAATCCTGTGTTTTTTTTTCTTTGCCTTCTTTAAAACTTAAAGAAGAAATAAAGAAAAATTCCATGAATAAATTAGAGTACTTCAAAATTTATGAAAGAATTTACCTGGTGCTATAAAAGATACAGGTTGGTGTTTAACAATCTGACATGGTAACAAACTTGCATAACTTCAAGAATTCATTTATTCACATATTATTCCAATATCTTCAATCAAACATTGCGTACAGTATATGCCTCAAATGGCCTCTGAAACAATTTAAAAAAAAAAGCTTGGAACAGTTTATTGCTTGTAATCTATTACTTAATGAAAAGGAAAAAAGAAGGGTCATCTGAAACCATGAGGCGAACCATCATCAAAGTTCAGAGAATAGCTGTGAAGATCATAGCTGTACTGTGCACTGCTCCTTTGCTGATTCAAAGCTTGCTTCCACTGTGACTTGAACTTCCAAACCAACTGCCTCAACACATATGATCCATGGCAACAATCCGATGGTGCTCTTCTTTTGCCACTCAAAAGTGTGAATCCAGACCCAGCACTGGCAATTCTCTTACTCAACTTCCAGAACTGCATCCTCCTGAAGCTACACATGGTGGATATTTTCATTTTAGCTCCAAATTCCCACCAATTTCAATGAGGGCTTGTATTGCTAGAACTAGAGGCAATGAAGAGTCTTATACTCCAGAGAAAACATAAAGATTACACTTCCAACTTGTAAGTGTCAACTTTTATTAGCACGTATTGCATCATACATGTCACCATTCCATTAGTGAAAGGAACCTTTATCATCATCTATCCATCCAACTTAGCTTTTGCCCAGTCAGAAACGGCCCTAGCTTAGAGAGAGAGTGTTGAAGACTTGGCTTTAGTGATGTAGCATCAGTGGTGGTGATTGAGCACTTTTTTGAATAGATAGCCTCTAAAAAAGTTGGCACTATTTGCTTTTGTGATCTTTTCTTCTATTTTACTCAAAGATACGGTAAACTTTCCCCAGAAGAGTCACTAAAGAAAGAAAAAGCAGTAGGATGAGGTCTTCCTTACGTAAATCATCACACCGTCCATATCTAAATTACCTGCGAAACAGCCTGCGCAAAAACATCAGTTTTTTTTTTTTTCTTTTTTTTAACTTTATGGCTTTTTGCATGGAAAGTTTGGTCATGCTTTTTTTATTAAGAAGGCCCACAAAATATGCAAAGTAAAAGGAAAAACGTGGGAAGAGAGTGATAACTGATGTATTAAAATGAATAAAAAAAAATTAATAAGAAATATATAAAGATCTTATCTAAGGATAGTAGATACAGAACAAGAAATGTTAGGCATAAAATAGAATTGATTTTTCACACATACGTGCACAACAGACAAACACGACCTTCCTCTAAATAGTAATTCAACACAAAATCCTTTCTACCTACCAAACACATAGAGACAAATCACTACAACACATGGAATGAATATGAGGGAAGTAACAAAATTAGAATCAGTAAAGCATATATTAAATTTAGCATACAGAATTCAAACCACTTAGGCAAATATTTATCAAAATGGTTTCAACATGAGTTTGAAATAAAACACAAATAAAAAGTTTAGTAAGCAATTCATATTAATGATATTTAAACAAGTTCAAGTTAGACATACCAGAAACACATCCCTTCCTACACATTGAATTTAGATTGCACGGGGGAGCTTTATTATGCAATTTTAAGGTTTTTTTTTTTTTTTTCCTTTTGTTGATCTGTATCCTCCAAAGGAAAGTCATCTCATCTCCATATGGACATTTTGAGCACTGCAAATAATTTGCATTAAAAAATACTAGCAAAAAGGCCCAAGAAAGAGTACTCAAAAAACAAAATACAGGTTCTTACAGTAATCTAGCCAACTATCAAGCACTACTGGCATCATGCTTTAGATGAGGGCCCAGTACATGAAAGATGTAGAGGCACCAAATTCTCTCAGCAACTTCACCTGAGAAGAAATGAAATTTAATTTCTTGTATATTTTTAGCAATAAATTACGCTTTTTGATCTGAAACTTGAACATGGAATATGGTCATTTATAAATTATACTACCAAAAATGTCTAGCCTTAGTGCGATGACAAGTGTCTTACACCAAAAGACACGGGTTGTGGATTTGAGTCTAGGTATCAGCCTCTCCAAAAACAATTGGGGGTAAAACTGCCTACCAATCACCTCTTTCAGACCCCGCAAAAATAGAAGTATTATACACTGGTTACAACCTTTGTATAAATTATACCACCAAAGCATATGGTGTAGTGAATAGAAAACTTATGGGAATAATAATGAGTAAGATGCATTATTTTCTCTGCATGTGCACATGAGCTAGCATACAGGGTCTATTCAGACAATTTTCACTAGTTCACTGTGCAGGCAAAGTAACTATCAAACAACAGAAGTTTCCATGTATCAATTGGAAAAAGTGTCCATGAGCACAAAGTGTCTCATCGAGTCCACTTGTTGTATTTATCACAATGTCAATGACCATATATATGTGTGTGTGTGTCCAAAAAATGTGCGTTTGTGTGAATACTGAATAGCCTACCAATATTAAGATAAATCTACTGATTATTTCACAATGTCCTTGCATTAAATCACACGCTGAGGTGTTCAATTTATAGATACTAATCACAGAATCCTAAACTAAGTGATCCATGAAGCACGATGACATATTTATTTATATTAAAATTGTTATATTTAATTTGGAAGTCAATTGGATTTTATGTTAGTTCATTTTAGTAAATTAGGTTATTAGTATTTTATTTTATTTCCTAAAGCAGAGGTTATATTCGTAATTCAGCAATTGGGATTTCCTAAGTCAGTTAGAATTAAAGTTGAGTCATAGTAGTCTACGTAAGCACACTATTGTACTCCAATGGAAAAAGTTTATAGTTTTCTTATTAAATAAAATTTCCATTGAAACTTTTCCAATAGTCTGATGCTGATTTCAGCCTACCCTAAATGTTGATTTCTATGTTTTATTTTCCCTTGCTTGGTGCCAATTCCAAGCAAGCCTAGGTGCTAATTATTCCTAGGTTATTTTTCCCTATTTATGTTATTCAATTCCTTTATTGCATCAGTTTTGGTTTTGTCCTGCATGAAATTTTGGTATCAAATCTCATTGTTGCACGTCACTAGATAAATCTACAGAGGATGCCCAGATTTCTCTGTATGTACCAAACAGAAGCGGTGGAAAAAAGAAAAGGTGGGTGTTATTGATTGAGTATACTCACAGTCCTTGTGTTCCTCCGCATCTTTAGAACAATTGCAGCATCTACATAACAGAATAAATGCAAATTTCTGGTTTGTAAACGGAAGTATTGTTTCTCAAGTATCAAGTATGTGGAAACACATTACGAGGGAAAAGAAGAAACAAATACAAAACCTTGTCATTGAAAAATTTCCTTTAAATTGAGTCTCAATTTCGCTCAAGTACAACCTTAACAATGGTGACCTGCAAAGTTTTACCATCATATGATGCAAAAAAAAAAAATTAAAAAATAAAAGTCAACTGAAAAAAAAAATGCTTTAACATAAGTTTCCAAAGCTGATTTTGAAAAAAGCATCTAAATCCCATGGAAACAGAACTAGTCAAATATGGAGACGCCACTACAATTACCCAACAATCAATTGCAACTATTTCCCCCAAACTTTTTTTTTATAACATAGAGAACTTTTCTAAAAAAGAGCCCTTTGGACTTGCCTCTAGCCAGTAAAACCTATGGGCATATGACCCCACCCGCCTATTTCCCCCAAAATATGAGGGCACTTACAATGTACACTTTAAACTGTTTTTGCAATCAACATCCTAATTTTCAATTAATTTCCAAGGTTCATCCGCCATCTAAATTAGTGTCTAATGTAACATATCAGTGACCAACATGTTGATTGTAGAATTTTTGTAGTTTAAGATGGATAACAACCCACTCATCTGTCAATTTAGACATTTATTTGGACAATGAGGTGAAAAATGCAAACTAATCTCACCTTTGGATGCTTCATGTAAAATTTTATAGTTTTGGGTGCACATTACAAATGCAACCAAAAATTTAGGATTGAAAGTGTGATTAACCATGCATTAAATCTTAGGTCCTTAGTAAAAATTATTGTAATTTACCTCCATACTTGTTTGAAATCTATCTCATTTCAATCCAATCCCGGTGAAAATAAAATGAACTGATACAAATTTCATCTTTCATGCATTTATTACAAAGAACAATCATTGGAATACCAGGATGGAATTGCAGCTGCTGTAAGGGCAGGGGATAATTTCCATAGTTGATGTAGTTGACCACCCAGCACTCCAGTCAGATACTCAAGAATGCTACTTTCCTGGTTTAAAACACCAAATCAACAATAAAGTGTAAACAGTCAAACAGCGGCCTCCTTTGGACTGCTAAAATAATAAGAGTAAACATAAGCAAAGAAAAAAGTTAACCTTGAAGCTGGATGATTACAGCATTGACTAGAAAGAAGAGAAGAACAAACTACAAATTGACTCAAATGATTTCATATTGAAATTAGTGCAGGATGCAAATCATGATGATCTGCATTTAGAAATGCCAACATTTCCCTCAAATAACTTTCAACTATTAAAGAGTTTAATTTTTATGACCCAAAAAATGTGTCAGCCACACCTATGCTATAGCCCAAAAAGGCCTAATCACAATCCAAAAAATCAACACAATTTGAGATATTACATTAATCTAGTAGGAAAGAAAGACGTGACTCGCAGGCTACTTGTTAAAATGGAACAATTTTCACGGTCAAATAAAATAGCCAAAATATAGCCAATAAATATCGTTTATATCCAAATGGCATGAGTGTACGCACACACAACACAAAAGAAAAAACAAGGGACATCCCTTGAAATGAGTATGCTACGTCAAAGAAAAAATCTTGATGGTTGTAATATTTGGTATGGTGGCATACATATTTCTTCAGGCATAGACTTTATTTTCTTTTTCATTTTTGGAATAAGTTGTTGCATAGTTAGGATCATATATAATCTTTGCAATTGCAGATGCAGCACAATATCCTCCTCAGGTGACTGACACCTGCCATGAGCAAGGATTCAGCCATGCATGCCTCCAACATTAGCCACCAAAACCTCAGGTAGGTTAAGGTTTAGGAATATTCATGGATCTAGGATTTAGGGCTTAAAATTGGCTAGTTTTGATGAGTTTTTTATGGCTATTTTATGGGGAAAGTACATGAGGTTTAAGGTTTCAATATGCAAGAGAAAATATTTTATTTGGAGTTGAAAAAAGCTACAAAGCAGAAATTCAATTTCTCTACCATCTGTGAACAGAGCCTATAAACAATACACGTGAACCATGCATGTGAATATAAAAATTTCTTCGAAACCACTCTGTCTCTAAGAACTAAGAAGCAACATGGACATGACATGACATGACATGGGATGGAACATACCAATTCTTGAAAAATTAAGCCATAACATAGTGGAGATATGACAATTAATATATAGGGTAAATTCCAATAACATGCCTTAAGGTTTGGGCTAATGCCAGCAAAGTCCAAGACATTTCAAAACTGACCAATTTGGTCCCCAAAACAAACTCAATCCCTAAACATTGTTAGGCCCGTTAGTCATTTGTCTCAACTGTCTTAGGGACCAAGTTGAGTTTAGGAATCAAATTGGTCAATTTTGAAATGTCTTGAACCTGATTGGCATTAGCCCAAACTTCAAGGTATGTTAATGGAATTTACCCTAATATCTTTTGGTATATTTTGTTTATTTTTAAGCATATTTTATGATTATTTTAAGTTTTCAAAATAAATAACAACTATCAAAATTTTTAAAATCATAGGAATTTCTTATAAATTATAAAATATATACATATTGAAAAACATATCTAAAATAATAGGAATTAAAAAAAAAAAAAACATTTATATATATGCTTTATGTATATCTATATATATATATATATATATGCTTTTTCCTCCCAACACATTGAAGACACACATGCAAGAGTGTCCCCAGCATGTCAGTGCTTCTTAGCTCTACCTAATACCTTATGGTGATAAATTTCTGCCGTAGGCAGAGAAGTGAAAAGTGTCAACAAAATCCAAACTAAAGTTCATCAATCTTAAAGTAACAAATAAGCTAATGAATCTGTAACATTGAATCCAAGAAATTCCTCTCATATTCTTGAACATCATAAGATTTAATAGCAGAAAAGGTATCTAATGATTGGAAAATTAGCAGAGAAATGAAAGGATTCATCAGTCTTGTTCAGCATATTTTCTCAGATCAATCTTAAAGTTGAGAGAAGTAGGAAGAATATGCCAAGTAAGGCCTATCCTTCATATAGAAGGCCTCTTATAAAGAAAATGAACTGAAGGTAGTAGTAAATGGAAAATGCCACAACAAGATTAGATTTATCAAAATATGCAAATACGTTCCCGGAAACACTTTCAATAAGAATCAGCAAACTACACAGGCATGTGCTTTATTATTGTGAATTTCAATTTTCAGACTTAAGATTTAAGTATAACAGTTACCTTTGATATCATTGTTTCATCTGTAGAATTAAGACTTTGAGATCTTCCAAAAACTAAATTGCACAACTCATGATATTGCTCTGAGATAGTAAGGGAATAATACGAAACATGCATGAAATGTTCAATTAGACAATTCCATCTGCTTGCAATGCATCCAAGTAACAAGAGCTCCTGGTTCAAAAAAAAAAGTATACATATAATAAGGAACTCACTTTTCTGAAAAATATACTCTTGAAGGTTCAATCCATTTAATAAGTCTTGAAAAAAAACCATTCATATAAAACCATATATGACCAAAATTAAGCTTGGCCAAGCAGAGTAGCAGTCCCAGAATGAACCAAAACAAATTTTAATTAATCAAACTCAGTTCATATCTAAGAGAAAGGTTTGATCTCTTAAGCAAGGGGTACATAGATGAAACCCCACAGATTGATTTTAGCTGCAGAATTAATTCTAAATTTTCAATTACAACAATGTTTACCCCATAGTTTCAAAAATATTACACTTTGAACCCTTAGTTGCAGTAACTAAAAGTAAAGGAAACCCAGAAAATACCTAGGGCCATATTTAGGACTAAAATTACTTCCATGTAGATCATAGGAGTCCTTTGACACCAAAAAAGATCATAAAACAATGTACTGCGTAAAAGATCCTAACAAATACACGTGGTATAATGGAGATCTATCAATTCGCAGTTTTTCTTATATCAAAACACTGCTTAACATTCACATGAAAAAATCTTATTGCCCAGATACATCTCAAGTATTACCTGGGTTCCCCCCCCCCCCCCCTTTTAGTTAACAAGGACAAAGACTTGCCAAGGGTCTAATTAAAATAATTTTAAAACTACAGGGTAAACATTGATGCAATTAAAATTTCAGGATTTTATTTGAAACTAATGTAAACTTTGGAGTTTATTATCTGATTATGTCAAACGAAAATGTTTTCCATTCCAATGCACTGAAATTGAAACATAAAACTTCAACATATGGCCTGATTCCCATAACTTAGGCCAGGAGCAACGCTTCAAAAATAGGGTTCATACTTTTCTAATAGTAAGGTAAGCATTAAAAGTTTAAACACTTTTGCTCTCTACTAGCTCATAGATCACAGAATCCATCACAGCATTATAGATTAGCATCAAATAAAGGTGAGAGCGAGACAGAGATAGAGACAGAATTTAATGTTCTCATTCCTAATAAACCTAAATGAAGATAGTTTGTACTGTAGCTGACTACTTTGATCACTAATACATAATGGATGAGAGCCTGTGGAATGGTAACTTTTTCATGTCTTATAGGAAGCTCAAAACGCATGCACCCTAAGGTACCTAATTGTGTAGCCTTGAAAGCCAACCTAGGGGCCAATTGTACCTAGATGCATCTGTGAGCAATTTTACATGACTGCAAGTAATAAATAGAAGTATGATTGTGCAAGCAAAAATGAGACTGATAGAGGTATAGGAACCTCAAAAGACAAGCACCACAATTACCCATACTTCAATTTTTTTCTTCTTTGTTTTATATTGGTAAGTCACAAACGTACCCAATGGGTATTGAACTCACAACCTCACCCTGCACCTTACTCTTACAAGGAGAGGAGATACCACTTGAGCTAGAGCTCATTGGTGTCGATGATTAGCAATTTTAGAATCATTTGTAAATTCTTTCTTTTCTACACCATGCAATATATTGAGAAGTCCATTGTGCTCTCTAGTGCATCTACATATCAAGCATATGTTCATGTGCTTGTTCATGTGCTTGGGCATTTTCACTCAATATGGATTCATACAGATGAGGAGGATAGAATGCTTTGGAGCCTAGGTAAGGAGTCAACAGATGCTTTAGTGTCCAGTCTTTTTACAAGGTGTTGAGAGACAGGCTGCTTGGATTTCATCTAGAAATCTATTTGGCAGGTTAAAATCCCGAGTATGGTTACTTTTTTTTTGTGTGGGCATGACATTGGAGAATAAATGAGTTGTCTGAAAATAGTGAAGAAACTGTAGATCATTTGTTGTGACATTGTCCTCTGGCAATGGGATTATGGAACTTCATCTTACAATCTTTTGGAGTAACTTGGATCGTGCCTATGACAGTGTAAGAAATGTTACAAGGATGGCAACGGCAACCAAAATCATTCAGACATAGGGTATGGACTATGGAATGCAGTTCTAAGAGGTTTAATGAGGTTCAATTTGAGGGAGCACAGTAGGAGGATTTTGTAACTTCACTTGTTCACTGGAAATCTGTAGAGCCAAATAGACCTTCTACCCTCCGTACTTGATAAAAGTTGTTTGCATAATTTTATTTGAACCAAGGGTATGTGACCTGTGTACCCCTTAGATTCTTTATTGAATTTTCATTTCTTTTTTAATAAGATACTTTTATTACCTAAAAAAAAAATTATGCAAATTTGCAAACAATATGAAGACAAAAAATAAACCTTTTAACAAATATTCATTAAACTATTGCAAATATGTTACTGTAATTTATTTCTTGAAATTAACCGACTTACAATTGTTTCACTAAAATCATTATCACTGCTTTTGGCTGAAATATTCAGTCCCTGAAAAACTTGTATCCACTGAACCTTAGGAGCAGAAAATATCAAGCTGGCACCTGAGACTAATCTAACAGTTCTCTTATCAAGAAAATATGAGAGATTTCTAGATTTCCAGTGATTCCATGTGATAAACTCCAGCAATGGTTCTACATTCCTGGGGGGAAAAGGCCAAATACATTCATTCAGACCAAGCAACAATTAATCCTAAACTTTATCCTCATTCGAGTTCAATTTTCATGAAAAAAATTCAACAAACTACATACCAGTAGACAAGTTGGTTAGCACACCAGGAAAATAAAATAAAACTCACATTAGTCTGAAATAGAATTGGCCGTTATACTAATCATAGGAACTGAAAGAGCCAATTTCTTTTATAGCAGTGATTCAGTCTCTAAACCATTGTCTAAAAGAATAATGCCATATTAAGGTTGCACTATATGTCATCATGTCTGGTTATATTCAGTAGTTATTGTTCTTTCTCAATAAATGAATATAAACACAACTCTGAGTCAAATTTGCTAAAATGGCAGGTCAATGAGCTCCCAAGTGAATCAAGGGTCTTAGCATTCTCAGAAAATGGAAAATATAATGGAAACAAACACATGACATCTCTGAGTTCAGTATCAACTATGCTATTAGTATCTATCATTGAGAAAAATTAGGTCTTATGATGCCAAAACCATGAAACAAGTAAACAATGAAATTTAATTTCTCAGGACAGATGATAATGGCAACAGTAGAAGCGTAGATTTTATCACCTTTTATGCCTAGAAAATAGTACCCATAGCCAACATTCAGTGATATTAATGAGAATAAGCATGATCTACATTCAATATGTCCATGAATAGAAAATGAAACATTAGCTATATCTGAAAATTTATTTTTTAATGACTCAGTCCAGAAAATTTCTGATTATGCATAGGGTACTGCCCTGCTAAACCAAGATCCAATACATAAGTAAACATTTGTTACAACCAGATCAACTGCCAACATATTAAACACCAATAAAAAATCCTCATCTATGAAAACCTCAAGAAGAAAAGGAGGGAGGGGGAAATGGGGGGCTGAAGATACAGCAAAGCAAAATCTTTCTTTAAGTGGTTATTTAAGAATTTATTTGATGCAGAACAGAAAACTGACTTTTTGTTTAATGAATTGACACTTGCAATAATCACATTGGTTAATAAGTAACTAGGCACCTGAACCATAGAAAATTTTATGACGTATTGTAGACTTCATAGCAGCAACAACAACAAAATGTTTACTATGTTAGAGCTTTTTCATTCCTTAGTTATAAACAGCAAAGATAAAACTTACATTGGAGCTTTTTCATGCTTTAGTTGTTCATTGAGTAACTTATTGTCAGACTCACTGTTATGTCTGATGGTGTTCAAAATAATATCTAAGCCTGTCTCAACTGCTGATATGCAAGACACTGCACACTTCCTCTTCAAAATCTCTTGCAGAGCATACTTTGTAAGATCATCAGCAATGCTTTTTTCATTCTTCTTAATTGGAGCCATTCCCTGAGATGAAATAACTGAATCCTTCAAAAAATCCTTCTTATCTGGAACTGAAATAAGTGACCTATTCTGCAGCGTCAATTTCTTCAGATATGCATTTAGGCAATCATGCTCCGTTTCTAATAGCTCATCAAGCTCCATCTCAATAACTGCAGTCAGAAACTCTCTGAGATGTGCAACCCTCAAAGGTAAAGAATGGATAAGATGTTCTAATACATATTCACGCGCCTTAGCAAGAGTAGCAGATGATAATTGTGCAAGACCCTTATATAACAAAGCAATCAAGTAGAATTTGTTAGAAGTAATAATTAATTTTAAAATCAAGGTACATAAACAAAACACTATCCACAACCTGAGGGAAAGACGCATCAGAAGTCATTTCAGATAGAGCTGCATCAAGTTCCTCCACCGAGTCTTGGTAAGCATCTGAGCCACTCAAACGGCTGAACACCTAGACATTTTTTTATTTTTTTGGATTGTTAAGAACACCTAGACATTATTTCTAGAAAAAAAAAAACATTAATTATGCAAAGCCAGATAAAACAAAGAACTGACTCATATCCTTGTATAAAAAACAAAACCAAATATAAAGTTCAAATGCGAAGTTATAACAAAAGTGAACACGTTTGTTTGTGAAAAACAGCATTCAACCCCATGACCAACACAACAAACAAAATGTACCCTAAAAAACAGCAATCAATTAAGGTATCCCATTAGTTTCAAAAATCAAAAGGGGCATGGTATACAGATGAGACTTCTGAATACTAAATCAATTATCATCAACTGATTGAAATCTTTGGTGCAAACTTTCTTGGAGAAAGTCACAAGTAAAAGGGTATCCTTTTTTTTATCTTCAAGGACTTGTGGAAAATCCATAGAACAGCACAAATACAAAATCTAAATAAAATAAGGAGTCAGTTAACATCTTGCCAAAAGTTAAATTTTGAAAATGGGACAACAATCATTATGTAGAACCATAGAAATTGGCTCAACAAAAGAACAAAAATGATACGGATTACATTTTCCTACGAAATCAATATGTGAAAGGAACAACATCATTTCAATACTTTAGAGAATCTTTATTATATCCCATGAAGCCAATAATCCAATAACATAAACCCCAACCACACATACCATTAGAGAGAGAGAGAGAGAGAGAGAGAGAGAGGTTACTGACATTTTCAAAGAAGAGGCCCCAGTGGAAGACTTTCTTGATGTTTTGGGCATCCCAGTGAGCAATACGACCAGAAGACTGATACCCAGATGCTAGAATCAGTATATCTACAAACCCTTTTGTCAGTTTCACCATTTCCTCCAAGCTTATATCAGGGTGCACCCACCCCATCTTTTTCTTTGCCGACCGGGAAATCACTTTCAACGTGAAAGAAAACTCCCTTGAAAAGTAAAGCAAAATAGTCGAGAAAGAGGATTTATTTTCAAGTAAAAGAGAGAATTCACAATAGACAGGAAATTCATTAGTTTCTTTGGTGGTGTTTCTGGTTTTCCCGCTCACCCAAAAAAAATTAATTAATTTATAATTTTCAGAAAAACATGGAGTATTTGGTACGTCAGCTTAAAATTGAAAAGATGTTTTTGAAAATATAAGTCAAAATATTTGTAATATTGTTTAAAAATTAAAAGCATATATTTAAGTAGATGTGCCAAATTGGGCCCAAATTTCATAGCAAATTTTACAACATTTTTTAAGGTAATGCGTCTAATGGTAATATTTTATTTGAAAAGTTGTGGACAAAAATTGCGAAATTTACCATGATTGTAGGCATTGTTACTTATTTTTATCTCAACTAAAAGTCTCATGAATATCAATAGTTTCTTCTTCTTTTTTCTTCTTTGTTTGCTAAAATTTAATTTAATCTCTTTATTCTTATTTCCATTGTCAAATTAGTAGACATTTAGATTTCATCAATTTCATCCGTAACTTTAACAAAAGGAATCGACTTACTCCTTCATTTAAGATTTGATTATAAATAACGTTAAACAGGAATAACAATACGATACGAGAATTGAATCATAAGTGTTCTATTCTTACTCCATCCCATTTTTGAGATAGAGAAAACCCAAGCAAAGCAAGTCAAGGTGAGGTACAGCACGAAGGTATTTTATCATTCTTATTAGGTGGTTTTGTCACTTAAGAGATAGATATAAGGGAGAGGTGGGATAAGAAAGTTTTTTTAAAAAAGTGTTTAGAATATGATAATATAATACATATTTTAAAAAATTAATTATAAACAGGATATATATATAATTCTTTTTTTTGATAAATATATATATATATATAATTCATTAAACTATGTGCAAATAACATTAAATATATATATATATATACACACACACACTCGTGGCAGGGCCACATGAGACGAGCTGGGATGCACAAATCTCGTCTCAACCTGTCTCCTCTTTAGGGCCAAAAAATAATTTGTTGAGTGGAGCAAGACGGAAAATTTTTGCCATCTCTAAACTCTTTAAAATTTAAACAAAACAACTTCTAACATCATTTTCCAACCCAAAAAGAAAAAAGGTATCTGATTTTTATTCTCCCAAATCACTTCTTCTCCTTCCTCAACCAAAACAATCCTCCTTCAATAGCCTAACGTGAAGCCACTAATCACTTATATATGGCCCTTGTTTACCTAGGAGATTACTTAGGTTTTTGAAAAGAGACAAATAGCTCTGGATTTGGCTATAATTATAAGCCCTTGTACATACAATGAGAATGCCCATGTTCGAATTTTATCTGAAAATTATACGAAAATATCCAAATTTTATGGTTCCAAATGTTTAATTTTGTTAATTAAAATTTCAAATGTATGAAAATTGTTTCAATTCAACTCCATGTCAGTTATTTAGGACAATAATGAACTTAAGAAAAACTAAGGGGCCTTTTGGTAAAAGAGTTTAAACACATGTTTTCAATTTTTAAATATTACACACATTTTTACACACATTTTCAACCACGCATATTTCTAAAAAATACAAATAACATTACTAGAACAACGTTACCAAATGCCATTCACATAAAAAATGCCAATAAATATAAATTTTTGCAACTTAAAACACTGCCTTATCTATTTTAATGGACGATCTCTCAATTCAAATGGGCATTCTCTCAATTCAAATCCAGTTTATCAGCAGTTCCACCATAAATGATTAACGAAAGATGGTTTTTGGAGATTCATGATTCATTACAATTTAACTGACAATTACAAACCATTTCCATCAACAATTTTTATGTAATTCCCCCTCCTTTGGACAAAGGAGGGAGGAGACATCGAATCTAGATTTGAATTGAGAGAACATCCATGCAACTCTTCCAAATTTTATGCGTTAATAGGATATAAAATAGGTCTGGATGCATTATGAGACTATAAAACAAATCTGCGCCACAATTGGCCATGTTGATGAGAATATAAATCGGGTCCTGAAGACACTCTGAAAGACCTTCCTTAACCACATTCAAACAACTGAAGCCATTCGCAGCTTACTTAGTCAAACCATAAGGCAAAAACAGCTGCTTCTGTCCGGCACAATCAAAAGAATATGGTATTCGCAACTTGCTTAACTAATGGCGAATAACATAATTAAATTAGCACCACCATGAAAATTTTGCATAAATAGAATAGCGCAATAACACTAACAGCTCTCTTTATGAGAAAAGACAAACTATCTCATCACATGTGTCCTAAAAACAAGGAAATGATTATATAAGCTAGGCAAAACTCCCAAATACCAAATTAGAATCCTACAACCACCAAGAGCACAGAATTCACTTTTAGACAATAGCATTGGCAGCACTGGCAATTCTTGGCCACAGATCAGCACATTCTTTCCCAATTGGACCAGTTATAGCAGAACCTACAATAACCACACCACCAATTCATATTATAACCAATTGCTTCATAACATGTTAACGAAAATTAGAACTACAAGAAGTGACAAAAAACTGTATGATTCTTATGTTTCTGAAATATTGAATGAATAATTTAATGGTTTGCATACAGCACTTCAGAATACAACATATTATATGATCACATATCAGAGATGGTAATACCTTTCATTTCTCCCTTGGGGTTCACAATGACACCAGCATTATCTGTAAGAACAGCAAACTAAAACTCAGTAACTGAAGGTTCATGTGTGTAAAAAGTACACAAACATGGATTGAGTATGTCCAAGCTGAAGTAAAAAAGAAATGTCCATAGCAAAGGCCTTTCTAACAGTAATCGACAATAGCAACCAACAAAACCTAGCCTAACATAGATCAATATTAGTAGATTATGAACCCATTATGATCCTAATCAAGTTTTCTAGGCAATAGTTTAAATTGCCCCGGCTTGGCAATACAGAAATGCAGGGCAACATTAAAAATGTAGCACTGAAACCTGAATCATACAATCGCTCACCATTGACTCCAGCATCAGGAATACGTGTTTCGAAACCAACTCAAGCCATACAGCTGTTGGAACATCCATGTTTTTGTATTTGATCTACTCATCAAGATTCCCAATCGACCGAATGGTCATTGGCCTAGCTCTATTTTATTTACCTTAACAACAATGATCCGGACACAATTTCAAACCCTGCTTCACAACTTGACACATAACACATAGTTGGGTGTGAAATTGGGAGAGTCCCTAGACTTATTGTTAAGCCTCCATTGGTAGATAATGGGCCAAATGAAGCTCTACAGAATTTAGAATTATTTTTTTCCCCTGATCGCAACAATATCTGAACACCCATTGTGGAATTTAAAAAGTCTAGATCTCACAAAGTGGATGAAGATAAAAAAAATAAACACTCTAAAATCAAGGCTGTAGAGGCCTTCAATTATCAGATTTACCAGAAGACAGGTAACACAATGCAAAGAGATAAACACCATGCTGTTAAATACTGGCACATAACAATCAATTTATGCTTCTAACAAACAACAAATGACCAACAATTTATTTGGCCACTCATTTTAACAAACCTAGAAGCAACAACAACAACAAAACCAATCATGCGTTCCAGTTAGTTCAACTCGTAAACTCCAACCCGGGTTTGAACCCGCCTACACCAAAAAAACGATTTGACCAATTGGGTATCTAAAAAAAAAAAAACTAACAACAAAAACCAAACATGATTTCATTAATACCTTCGAAGTACATGAAAACACCGTCCTTTCGGCGCCAAGGTTTGCGCTGGCGAACAATGACAGCAGGAAGAACCTTCTTACGCAAATCAGGCTTGCCTTTCTTGACAGTGGCCATGACCATGTCACCAACGCAAGCTGAAGGCAAGCGATTTAGCCTACCTTTGATCCCTTTGACGGATATGATGTAGAGATTTTTAGCACCCGTGTTGTCTGCGCAGTTCACAGTTGCTGCCACGGGAAGACCCAGTGACATCCTGAACTTGTTCCCAGCCGATCCTCCCCTACCTGCATTGATTTTTCATATGGGTTTTAGATAGGGAGAAAGGGAATGGTGTTTGGGTAGTGAGAAAGTGATGGAAAATCAGAAATGAGAAGAGTGAGATGATTGTTACCTCGCTTCGACATGGTTGATCGCCTGTGTCCCTTTCCGTGTGTGTGTTTTGGGAGAATAAGGTGGTTATATATGGGAGAGGGGTGTCTGACGGCTACTAGGGTTTGGGTTGGCTTGGCGGGGGTGTTTGGATACGTGTTCTAGCCTGTTCTGCTGAAAACCCACACTTGCTCAACTTGAAAAGGGGGAGAAATAAAATAATTAGGTCAAACTTCACCTCTATCCAAAGCCTAGATATCAAAAGAAAGCAATTTTTTCTTTTTTTTTTTAAAGATTCTTAACATATGGCATTCGCTTTTGATAATAGCTTTTTATCATCAAATCAAGATACTAATTAATTTTTGGTATAGATAGAGATTAAATCTCAAATCTCTTATTCAACCATCAGAGACTTTACAGTTGAGCTAACTGGAACACAAAAAATTAAAAAAATAAAAACAAATTGAAGAGCTACCCATTGGACCAAAAATTTGACAAAGACATTGCCCTCTCTATAAACAAAGGAAAATTTTACATTAGTAAAAGAATACACAAAATACAAAGTGTAATCAAATAAAGCTTTAATACTATTATTATAGGGATCAACGTTTGTGTTATGAAGTAGCTCATTGACATTCCAAGCATCTCCCTCAAGGATAATATTCTAGTAGCCTTCAATGACAACAAGTCTAATGGCACTTTATGCTGCTCTAGCTTCCACCCCACCCCCCGCCCGGCGTTCCCCAAAGGACTATTGGGTTCAAATTTGTTGGATCATGCCTATAAGGCATTGCCTATTGAATCTCTACTTACAACTACTATTGTGAAATATATTATTATTTTTGGGTAAAAGAAACTTATGTATGATTTTGTAAAAGCAGTAGCTTTGTTGAAGACTCTTTTTTTGCCCCACATAGCACTATTTTATTGACAACTCACGCCACATCAACATAGTATTGATTTTTTGGGTAAATCTCTTTAAAGCCCAAAATAAGCTAATATCTCATGAATTGAGCTCACATGGCCCATAAGATCTTTACTTCAAGAGGCAGATTCATGGTCCACATTTCTTCTTCATCAATTGGGATCAAAACCCCATGACATCATCAACATCAACATATGGATCGGGCTCAAGCAATGAATCAAAGCTCACGGCCCATATTACCTCTCTTACACTTATGGCAAGCGGCTTCTTCAACAAAAGCCCATATTTATGCAAAATGACAACAAAACTCAAGGTACGGCATCTCATCTTTGGCTTATGATCCAAGCTCATGAGTCTCTTTGGGAAAATTTTGGGAGTCGTGATTTGGAGAGCCAAGAGGTATGTTCAGTAAAACTCCAACGGTTTAAAGTTGATTAAAGAAACATGTTACTTGGTGTGTCTTCTTCAACTCCCTGAACTCTGACAAGTCTATGTGTAGCGAGTAACATATGGTAAGTACCTCTTTTCACATAGCACTTAAGATGATAAAACCCTCCATTGCTCTTTTCCTAAAAATTTAATATTCACCATATGAAAAATACTTAATATCTCCAGCCATCTAAATGCTAAACAAATAACTATTCATTCAATCTCTAGCTGTTCTTATACAAATTTAGAAACTTCATTATATTATTTTACATAATCTTATTACTATTTTCAGCTAAAATCCAACTTAAACACATGGCCTAATCTGATTGGACATCTTTAATTTCCAAATATATAGAATATTCATAATATATCTCATGCCCAATTGTTGTCTGCCACAATTAGACCAAATATTCATCTGCTAGCTGCTAGAGTAAAGCATTAAATGCTCTTCTTGCTCACCAAGATTAAGTTACAACACAATGAGACCTTAATTAAATCTCTAAAGTTTTATTAACTATCAGCCAATCATTCTATTACTTACTAAAAATGTGTTGTAATAGAACCTTGGACCAAAAATACAAACACCCAAAAAAGGAAACATTTCCAGCAGAACACTAGCAGTGTGTTCAACACTTGACACCTGACTGAAACTGATATCATCAGCCATTTAATGCTGAAATCCCAGCAGCTTGACGTCTGACCTCAGCTGGTTTTGCCCCAAGCAACAGCTATCTTATGATAACTGTGACAACTTTTCTTGACAGTTAGGACAGCTTTTTCAAAACAACTGTGACAGCTGACCCAACAGCCTTAACATTACTACTTTTTCTCATTTGGCTAAAAACTATCTTTTTCTTATTAAAATACTTTCATTTTCTGAGCTTCTGAGTTTTTAGTTTCCAAATTAGGAACTAAACTCTTCTGCCCTTAGCTCATAAATGCTCTTCATAAGCCTTCATACATCCTCTAGCTGAAAATCCTAGCAGCATTGCTAAACACACTACAACACCATTACTTTCTTATTCTCATTCTCCATATTCATAAAATACATCTATCTTACTGCTCCTATCTCCAAATACTTAAACACATCTCCATACTCTTCTCTTACAAAATCTTTCCTCTTGGAAATCAATCTCTACAACTTCTCCAGCAGTTATAATCTCATGTTTTTTCTATCTTTAACCTCCATATCTCTTATACTTTTCCAGCAGTTATACATCATACATATTACAAATACTACATCCCATAAAACATCTATATCTTTTACCATCTTCACACTTCTCAAGAGATATCAAACATTCATGCCAAAAGTCCTTCTCATGGAAGGCATAAATTTCTATTACTAAAGCTCTTCTCCAAGAAGGCACCAAGATCTCATATCAAAGCCCTTCTCATGAAAGGCACAAATCCATCTTACATAAACCCCTTCTCTTAGAAGACCCACTTACTCCATACAAAAGCCCTTCTCATGGAAGGTAACATTATTCATAACTTCACAACAACTAAAAGAGCATTGTCAAGGAGAAAACTCATTTAAGTGCATGATAAGAGGGGCAAGCTTTATTAGCCCCTACACACAGTTAGACATACTTTCTCTCCCTTCAGTTGCACTCATTTTTCCACTTCAATCTTGAAGTTATCATCGTAAATTGCCTCTCTACCACTAGAGTCATTCGGCTGGAATGATGTTAACTCACTGATTCTATACATCAGAGATAAGTGACCCTGCTTCCATGTCTTTAAATTTACATCACTGAGTATATGATTACTTCATCTTTAAATACATATTACTTTATTTCAACTATTATTACAACTATTAATCAAAGCTATTATATCAAACACATATTACATATTTATTCAACCATTATCGTGATTTTTAGACTTTGGCTTTAATGGTTTTGTAGGCTTAAAAGTACCCCAGTAGCCATTGGACCACGTGGCCCAATGTTGAGTTTCGAACGCAACTCTCCAAACACAACTTGGCCTAGCAAAGTCACCCCTCTAGTGGACAACATGTGGCCGAGCAACTGGGAAAAATCCCCTGAACATTTGGCGACTCCGCTAGGGAGTTGCATGTTTCGCCGTATCATGCCTCAAAAATTTAGAATCACATATCATAAAGGAGAACTTAACTCCAAATGCTCAAAATCTCTTGATCCAACAACTCACGATGTTGAGTCACAACAATATTACATCATATTTATTCACAAAAATGCTATTCCACTTGTCTCTCTACCATTTGAGCAGCTCCAAGGCTACAAAATTCTTATTATGAGCTTATTAACTCCATAAAAGAAGCTCCTTCATAATTCCAACCATAGTGGACCTCAGCAGCAGAAACCCCTCTTACCGCTAGAGCTCTTCCCTATTATCTGTAATTCCAACCATAGAGGGCCTCAACAATAGAAACCCCTTTTACGACTGAAAGTCTTCCCCATTGTCGATCATTCCAGCCACTAAGGGCCTTAACAGTAGAAACCCCTCTTGCAATTGGAGATCTTCCTTATTATCTGTCTTTCTAACCATAGAGGGTCTCAGTAGCAAAAACCCCTCTTACTGCTGGAGTTCTTTGCTATTATCTGTCATTCCAGCCACAAAGGACCTCAGCAACAAAAACCCCTCTTACTACTGGGGGTCTCCTTTATTATTTATCATTAAAGCGACAGATGGACTCAGTAGTAGAAACTCCTCTTACTGCTAGGCATATTCTTCTTTTCAGTAAGAGAGAGCCTTATTAGCAAAAAAACTCTCTTTCGCAAGAAATGTGTATCATTATTTCAAGCAAAAAAGTGTCTAATCAACAGCAATCCTTTTTACCGCTTGACATGTTCATCTCTTCAGCAGCAAAGGGTCTCAGCAACAAATAACCCTCTTTTGCTCTATCTATTACTATCCAGCAGTCTAAAAAGAAAAGGTCTAATCGACAGTAACCCCTTTCATCGCTGGACATGCTCAGCAACAGATTAACCTTCTTTGGCTGCACTATTATCCAACAGTTCAACATCAGAGGGCTTCATTAGCAATAAACCTTCATACCACTGGACAAATACATCATTCCAGCCATAAAGGGCCCTGGCAGCAGTAACCTCTTTTATTGCTGGACATATTTATCTCTCTAGCAACAAAGGGTCTCAACAATGGAAAACCCTTCTTTGGTTGGATTATTCAAGCAATTCAACAAGAGAAAGCCTTGTCAGCAAAAAAAAAAAAAAAAAACTCTCCTTTCACTAGAAATTGGTACCATTATTTCAAGTAAAAGAGGTCTAATCAACAACAACCCATTTTACAGCTGGACATGTTCATCTCTCTAGTAGCAAAGGGCCTCAGCAACTAATTACCCTCTTTGGCATTGTCTATTACTATCCAGTAGTCCAAAAAGAAAGGGGTCTAATCGACAGCAACCTCTTTTATCACTAGACATGCTCACCTCCCTAGTAACAAAGGGGCTCAGCAGCAAATTACTCTTCTTTGGCTGCATTATTATCTAGCAATTCAACATTAGAGGGCCTTATTAGCAAACTCTCATACAGATGGACAGATCTATTACTATCCAGCAGTCCAAAAAGAATGGATCTAATCGACAGCAACCCCTTTTACTGCTGGACATGCTCATCTCTCCAGCAACAAAGAGGCTCAACAACATATTACCCTTCTTTGGCTGCACTATTATCCAGTAGTTCAATATCAAAGGGCCTTATCAGCAAACTTTCATATAGCTGGACAGATCTATTACTATCCAGTAGTCCAAAAAGAATGAGTCTAATTGACAGCAACCACTTTTACTGCTGGACATGCTCGTCTCTCCAGCAACAAAAGAGCTTAGCAACAGATTACTCTTCTTTGGCTATACTATTATCCAGCAATTCAACATCTGAGGGCCTTATCAACAAACCCTCATGCAGCTGTTCAAATCTATTACTATCCAGCAATCTAAAAGGAAAAGGTCTAATAGACAGCAACCCAATTTATTGCTGGACATGCTCATCTCTCCAACAACAAAGGGGCTCAGCAATAGATTGCTCTTCTTTGGCTACACTATCCAGTAGTTCAACATCATAGGGACTTATCAACAGTAAATCCTCATACAGCTGGGTAGATCTATTATCCAGCAGTCCAATAACAAGAGTTTGATCAGCAGCAAACCCTCACATTGCTAGACATTTTCATTGTTATCCATCAATTCTGCAGCAGCAGTCCTCATTAGCAGAAAGCCCTCATTTTGCTGAACAATCTATTTTCTTCTCCTGTATTTCAATCAAAAAAGCCTCCAGTAGAAAACACTTCTTTAGCTGGACAAATTATTACATCTTAAATCCCTATTTACCCACTCACCAAATACAAAATATTAGGTTCTCAGACCTTAGGGACTAATGTATTAGAACTTCAATGTGTATTGTGTTGGCAAACCATGATCAAAACATAGAATCTAGGTTTAGGCTTGCTCAAAGTATGTTTTATTGTATAGTTGAAATCGAGTGATTGTAGAAATTAGTGGGCAAATTCTGCAAGGCTTGATCGATCAAAAATTAAATTCGATCGATCGAGAATCGTGCAGATTGTTTTTTTTATAGAATTTCCAACTCAACCCAAGCCTGTTTGATGTGTAGGGTTTTATGTTTTACTTCTTATATAAAAGAAAAACCCTAACTACGTTTTAGAAGCTTTTGATATGTTGTGTGTTTGAATCTCTTGTGAGATCTAGAGGTGTTTACCTTTATACACACTTAGGGTTATCAAGATCAAGATTGAAGTCAAGAGCTTGGTGATCGTCAGGAATTAGGGTATGCGTATTCATGAATAAAGTGTGCGTGCTCTTACTCAAAAGATGCATACACACACTTGTTTTTTTGGGAAGTGGAACTTCATTTTTAAGGGCCCAAAACATCATTCTTTGATGTGAGCCGTTCTCTAGACCCTTGGGAACATCCAAAGACATCTAAAAAGCCTCATAAACCATAGTTTTAACTTATAAATACTCACCTTATGTCTCCAATAAAAATCCTAGCTAGAAAGAGTGCCTCTTTGCTTTCTAAGCCCTATTTTCTCTCTTCAAAACCCTAGGGCAAAAACTAGGACGCTTTTTTCTAGATATTCAAAACGTTTTTCTAGCACAAAACTAAGTCTGAAAATTGTTCTTAATTACATTTTTCAAAATTTTTGTTCTTGAGTTGTGTTTACTAACTATTGTTGTGTTCTTTAATTATTCTTGTTCCCTCAATCTAATCTTTGTGTTGTAGGCATTGAGGGTTCATTTAAATAATCTCAAACTCATAATTGAAAGCAAGCTGAGTGTTCTTCCCATGAACTCTTTCTTTGCTTAATAGGATTCACAAGATTTTCTTAACATAGTTTTTTTTTTATTTGATTTGTTTGTTGATTTTAATTTGTTGGATATGTGTTAATCTGATTTTAAGATGCTCTTGTTTTATTATTTTAGTTTCATATAAAGTTTAACATGTTTATTTATTTGATATAGTTTACTATACTTATTGATTTGCTTATTGATTATTTGTTTATGTTGATGCTTTGTGTTATTTGTTTTATGTTAGTTTAGTTTTTAGGGTTTCTAACATGCTTTTTTGAATTCTATGTTTATATCTTTGTTTGATTTTACCAATAAAAAAGTGATCTTTTGGATCTGTGTTAAGGATGCGTATGCATCATTGAGTATGTGTGCGCATGGTTCGACCATGCGTGCGCATACTTGAGTATGCATACACACCCAAACCTAGATTAGGGCAAAATCTTGTTTTTATTATTTTAATCATTTTTCACATGTTCTTTTATTCTGTTTGACTCTGTTTAGGTTTATATATTGTGTTCAATTATTTGGCATTGGTGCAAGGATGTAATTTTGGGTGAATGTTATGAAATTAAACTTGGAATGCAAGTGAGTTACAAAGAAGAAGCATATAATCTCTATAATGAGTATGCTTAAACAAGGGATTCAGAATTTGAAAAGGGGTTACACAAAAGACTAACGGTGTTCTTAGGCAACGAGAATTTTTGTGTTCAAAAGAAGGTTATAAAGAGTTTGAAGGCCCTTGTGATTATGAAAAGTATAATAAATTAGATACAAGAACAGGTTGGCTGCTAGAATTCGTTTTGATGTTAAAAATGGTATTTGGAGTGTTTCACCCATCAATGATGAACACACAATCATAACTTTGCAAGTCCAAAAGAGAGGTGTTGAGATTAGGAAGGAAGGTGCTAAGTACTCATGGGACTCTAATTGAGACAATGGTTAGCTCGGGCATAAAATCAACAAAATCTTACTCATTTTTATCAAAGGAGCTTGGTGGTGCAAATAATGCTGGGTTCCTCAGAGAGAATGCCATAACTTCTTGCACACTAAAAGAAACAATTGATTGAAGATGAGGAGGGGCAACGTGTTATTAATCATTTTAAAAATAGACAAAGTGAAGATTCAATGTTTTTTTATTTAGTGCAAGTAGACCAAGAAAATAGAATGGCAAATTTCTTTTGGAGAGATGGTAGATCAAAATTAGATGATGACTATTTTGGGGATGCTGTTGTTTTTTTTTTTTTTTTTTACACCACTTATTGATCCAATAAGTATAACTTAATATGTGCACCATTTGTGGGAATCAACCATCATTGGAACAATATTTTATTTGGTTGTTTGAGACCTTTTAGACAGCAATAGGAGGTCAACAACCAAAATCTATTTTTACATATCAAGACCAAGCAATGACAAATGCTATTAAGGTGGTTTTCTCTGAATGTCGTCATAGACTTTCTTCATGGCATATTAGTAAAAATGCCCAACAAAACCTCCCATAACTATAGTAATCCAAATTCCCATCAAAGATTTAATAGGTGCTTAAATGGATGCTTAATTGAAATGTAGTTTGAGTCAACTTGGAATGATATGATTAAGAAGCATCATTAAAAGGATCATGCATGGCAATTAGCTAATTGTAGACACTCAATTTCGCATCCATAATTTAATCTTGGAATATGACTGAAACGATCATTCTAAGTACCCAAAAAATCTTAATTGTATTTCATGCATTAAATCATTCATTTAATATCATAAAAATGATCTTAAGATTCTAACGATCGCGACGATATGCCCGATTCCCAAATTGGACTGTCAAATTGAAAGAAATCACAAAATTAAGTTGTCATGGTCTGCATGCAATCATGTGTGATTAATTGGACCGATCACGTGTGATTAATTAAAATTAATTTTGATTGGTCAATAATTAAAATCAATTAAATAATTTATGTGATTGATTGTTGATTTTGATTAAAAATAATTTTGGTTGTATAGGAATAAAATGGATAATCTTTTTTTGATACAAGATAGAATTTCTACTCTAGCTTATTCTAAGTGTATATGTGTGCGAAGCTCCCTCTTGGAAACTTAAGCCCCAACCCTTGCCCCCCCCCCCCCACATCCCACAAGCACTTATACTTGTAAAGTAACTACCGTACCAAGGGTGCGTAGTGGTGATAATCTGATAATATGAGAATTGTTGATAATTAGGCCTTTAGAGTAATTATCTTTCAGATAATTATTTTCTAAAGATTTAATTATCAAGTTAAAATGGATTTTATTAGGAACACAAATTTAAAAAACGTCTAAATACAATTCCTGGCCCAAAAAAATGTCAAAAAAAGAGCCCAAAACTTACAAGAAGAGGAAACTGGGCTGAGCACTAAGGAATGCCAATCGGCACTTCCACAATGCCAATTGGCACAAGTTGTAAATTAGGCCTAGAAACAACTAGCTCAAGTCTAGGCCTATCATACTCTCTTTTTTAGGGATAAAACCTGACCTAATTCGTATCTATTGATTTTCTAAGCAACCCTAACTTATCTTTTAAGCAGAAACACCTCTATAAATAGAGGAAAAAATCTAAAATATAGCACCCCTAACGTTAAGGAAATTCTGGAAGCCCTACTTTAGGAATTTATTTTTTAGGAATTTATTTTCTAATAAAAACCAAATTTGTGTTTTTCATTAAAATTAGATCTCCATTTTTTTTCTAACAAATACCAGGCCTATATTTTTCATTAAAATTAGATATGTATTTTTTTAACAGAACCAAATATGTATTTTTCATTAAAATTATATCTGTATTTTTTTTAACAAAACCAGATCTGTATTGTAGACACCATATTTTATTCACCCTCAACTTGCGTGCTGGACCTCGAAGATTCTAAACACAACCTGTTTGGGCATCAAAACACTCAAAATGCTATTTCAGGTCAAATTAATCAAAATGCACCTAGTCAACCCTTGGTTGACTAAAAGACAAAGTTGGTCAAAATCATCCCAAAATTACTTTTTTTATGTTTCTACATCAAACCCGAACTACTAGGTGATTTTCGTCAACTTTGACAAAGTTTGACCCGAGGTTGACTCCTAAGAGCACTAGAAACCCTAATTTTGATCTGACATTTAGAATGGGTTGGGACTAATGCCACTGCTAAGATCATTAAATTCCCTATCTAACGACTATTCATGGGTCGAAATCGAAGTTAAAATGGTTGAGATATCCAAAAACTGTAAAAAGCGCATCGACGTGCTTCCTGAGGCCATAACTTTTGATCGGACTGTTAGATTTCAATTTCTTTATTGTTCTAGAAACTACGTTCAAAGCTTTCCATGGACACCAAGATCAGCTCAATCCAATTCTGGAAAGGCCTTCAATTATGCATCCAAAGTTTAATCGAGAAAAGGCTAGAATTGCTGACATCAGCAAGGTGGCCACGGCCTTGTGCAGTCTGTTGACGGGTCACTTTTTCACTATAAATGCTCCCAGAAAGAAAAGATTTTATGGGCAGTTTTGGGCAGATTCTCTCCCAAACACATCCAAACACATCAAAACACCTTCAAACACCTTAGATCCTCATCTTTTCTCTACAATCTTTATGGTATTGTTCTTGCACCCAATCTTCCTCTCCTTGGTTCCATACCCGTGGTGTTGGGGATTAGGGGTGTGGATGTAGCTTTTTAGCTACAATCCACACCCCTTTCTCTTTATTGCTTTTCTTAGCTTTTTATTACTTAATAATATGCTTTTATTGCTTTTCCTGGCATGTTCTTGCTTCCTAGCATGTCTTTATAGTTTTTATAGCATGTTTCCTTGCTTATGCCATGATTTATCGCTTTGATGTTGTTGTCCTAGCCTTGGGCTAGGTTATGTCTAAATTTAATGTTTGTGCTTAGGCTCCTTGCCATGTTTATGCTTAGATCTACATGCCTATATGTTCTTTGCCATGATTTTGTTTAGATCTACATGTTAGTGCCTAGATCTATGCCCCTATGCTTAGATCTATGTGCTTATTTGCTTCGTACCATGCTCGTGTGCTTATATCTATGTTGGTTGCTATGCCATGTGCTACTTTAGCCTTTTTTGTCCCTTGATACCTCTCTTTCTTACATTTTGGCTTTTCTAGTAGGATGTAGATCTAGAGCCCATGGTTTAGGCCTACATTCATACACCTAGGCCTATATCAAAGGGTTTGAATCATTTCCTTTATGCATGTCTATGTTTGCTTGCATGCCTCTATACTTTATCTCCATGTTAGCCTCTCTAGATCTAGGCTTTGCCATGTTCTGTGTCCCCCCCCATAGGCTTGTGCTTGTGTGGTCTCATCCACCCCTCTTAGGGTTTGTTTGGATGTGACCACTTACGAGATACATGCCCATGGTGTTGGTGTGCTTGATTTACACCTTTCTCCGCTCCGTGCAATGTTGTCATGCTTGCTTGCTTTGCACCACCCGTTTGGCTTTCTTTGCTCTTTTGCATCTTTGCACGCTTGCTTAAATGTTCATGCATGAGTTTGTGTGTTGTTCATACTCCAATCCAACAGAACTATGGACACTCGATCCAAAACTACATTTGTCCTCCTAGGACACCCTCTTTTGTTTGATAACATGTTTCTTTGCCTCTTTGTTTGCCTTACATGTTTGTTCGCCACTGTTTGGCGTCTTTTCCTAGCTTGCCTTTAGCATGCTTTTCCTTTCATTTGTTTCTTTGCTTGCCTACTGCTTTGTTTCTTTTGTCTTTGCATGTACATGCATGGAGCGAGGATGCTTGGAGTAAGGGTGCGACATCCTAGGTGCAAGCAAAAGGGGCAAGGATGCAAGCCCACAAAAGGCAATGTTTTGTAGATTAGGGGGCCTAGCCCCTCCAGAGCGGTCCTATCCTTCTCTTTAAGCCTCTTCTCTAGGGCATGTATTTGGGTCCCCCTCCATGTACCCATTTTTATTTTCCTATTCCTTGGTTGGGTCTCGTTCACAGGGTATGGCAATGTCTATTTTACATTTTCTGTACCTTGCTGGGCCATACCCTTGGAATGTTGGCATCTTTTGATTTACTTCCCCGCTTTGTGTGATAACATTGTGCATGATGCATGTATATATATATATATATATATGCCTGCGTGTGTGTGAGTGATTGTGCACTTTGTATGATGGACTCTCGTGCCTGCATGAGTGGCCCTCTTTAGTCATGAGAACTCTTGTCCTTGTAGTATAAGTATGCACTTAAGGCGATTGCCATAGGTGCATATTCATGCTATATTATGTGCACAATCATCATAGTGTGATTTTCTTGATCCACGTCACCAAGTGACATTGGTCTCCCCGTGTATGCGGCACGCATCAACACGCAACGTATACACTGATGCAAAAACCAACCAGTGCGCCATAACGCACCAAATGCGAAACTTTGCTAGATTTTGGCCGTGAAAATGGGGCATCCCCATTGCCGTATTCTCACGTTGAAAGCTTAGTGAAAATAGCGTTCGGTGTGCTATGACGCATTCGAGGCGAAGCGCTGCTGGATTTCCAGCACGGAAATAAGGCAAAATGCCGCCAGATTTTTGCCGTGGAAATTTGGCAATGACTTCAAACACACTTGAAAGCATCGATCATGACCACATCCACTCCTAAATCAAACCTCAAAACCCAACACATTTAAAGCCCCGAAAGCTAATGCCAATAGCTTATTTTCAATTGCCAATGTCTAAAAATTATGATTTTACCAAAACAAAGGGTTGTCTTAAGACAGACGTTGTGGGGTGTCTAACACCTTCCCACATGTAACTAGATTTCCGAACTCAAAAACTCAAGATTATTTATCCATCCACATTAGATTAGGAAAAACGACATTTTTCTTAACTTAGGATAGGTAATAAAATCAAATAGAGTCAGGTGGTCAATCACACCTTAGAAAAAACCCAATGAATGGAAGTGACCTCACTTGCCCTTGGTAATTTCCTTAAAAATCGACTCAAATTCCAGTCACACCCCTGAGGAATGACACACCTCCTTCCACAACACGTGTGTATAGGCACGCGAGCGTCGCCGCGATGGGTGGTCGAGCAGCCACAAGGTGTTGACATGTATTTTTCACTAAAATCATATTTGAATTTTTTTTCTAATCATAACCAAATCTGTATTTTTCATTAAAATCGGATCTGTATTTTTTTCTAATAAAAGCCAAATTTGTATTTTTCATTAAAACCAAATCTGTATTTTTTCTAACAAAAACTAGATTTGTATTTTTCATTAAAATTATATCAGTATTTTTTTTAACAAAACCAGATCTATATTTTTCATTAAAATCATGTCTGTATTTTTTTTCTAACAAAACTAGATCTGTACTTTTCATTAAAATCATATCTATATTTTTTTAACAAAAACTAGGTCTGTATTTTCATTAAAATCTTATCTGTGTTTTTTATTTATATGAACCCAATCTATATTTTTTTCCAAAATAAAACCATGTCTATATTTTTTATAAAAAAATTTTCATATTCATCAAAAAAATTGTTTTCTCTCACATTTATAAAAATAAAACTAGATCTGAATTTTTTTTTTAAAAAATTGTTCTTTTTCACCATAGAAGCTCAGATCTAAAATTTTCATCGAGCAATCTCATTCGATCTCTTTCATACAAAATTAAATTGCAAATCTAGGATTCTTAAATAGGATTTAAACCCTAGATCTAGAATTTGACTTGACATTTATTACATTTCAATAACATCATGTAAGGGTACTAAAATGATCATTTTGGTCTAGAAGACCGGGTTTTGTCTGGGTAAAATAGGTGCCTAACACCTTCTCATTATGTAACTTAGCCCCTAAACCATAGGTCTTTGTTTGTAGAATAGTACTTTTTTTTTTTTTGGTAGATTGTATCTAGGACCAAAGCTTTGTTTTATTTTTACATAGATTGTATTTAGGACCAAAGCCTTGTAATGATATTCTACCATATTGTATATGCACATTCAATCAATGAAACTTGAGGTACTTCAGATATGTAAATTTTATATTGTAGTTTTTTTTTTTTGGTAATAAAAAATAAGTGGTGACTCCACATTACCCCAAAAGAGAGGTGCCGATACCTTTCTCTTTTGATTTAGAGCACCTAAAAGTTCTAGTCTCTCATAGTGGCGAATCCACTTGGGATGTCAAGGGTAAGCTTTATATTAGACTTAGGATGATCAATTAAGTACCCTTGTGTTTGTATGATATTTTTTGCCTGCATAGTATTGCATATGTTTGTATGATATTGTATGGAATGTTGTTTGAAATGCCATGTTGTTTGTTTATAGCTTTTCCTAATTGCCATTCTGCATGTCATGAAACAACAAATTATGCATGAACCCATCTCAAAATCCATAGAAACCATGGATCACTGGTCTTCCTTAGATTCAGGTACCCAGTGGTGAACCTACCAACACATAGCCTAGAGTCACTTAATCATTTCTTGTTGACTGTAAAGGACAACCCATGCCATTTGGACCAACACAACATTCATTACGTTACAAGTTGGGAGGTGTAATGTCCTAGCTGTGGGAAATAATAAAACAACAAGCCCACCCTACAAAATTAATGGCCCATAGAACCTATCCCTAGGACGATCCATGTTAAAATTGCATTGCATATTGTGTGTATGACTATTGTTTGAACTGTGGTGAGCCCAAGTTCAACACTTAGACCCATCATAATTGTTTGAATGTTGTGTGTTGTATAAACCTGATTTTGTTTTCCTAGAAAGAAAGTATGTCATGTGCATATGTAGTTCAAGCCTAATCTAGCTAAGTCCAAAGTCCATTAAGCTCATCAAAACTCAAGCTCATCAAGCTCAATGAGGATTCAAGCCCAACGGAGTCAAATTCAAGTTATCTTCATCAAGGTTTAGGCCTACTAAGGTCCAATTTTCAAGATTTCAGCTGAAGCATCCATAATGAACTAAGAAGAAACAAGTAAAGACTTTGAAAGCATAAAAACATGGAAAAAGAAGCTAGACAGAACAAATTTATGATGGCAGAAGCAAAACAAATAAATAAAAATTAGGGTTTTGGAGCAAATTCATGTGCACGCATGAACAAGCTTGCATGCGCAAGCAAGATTATACGTGAACAGGTTTCTACCTAGAAACCCTAGAAACACAATAGAACTTAAAGCACTAAATCTAACATCCTAACATGTATTTTAAACATACAAAAACATAAACCTAGACTAAACAAACATATTAAAACATATCACAAAAAGAAACTAAGGCAAACAGAAAGATTAAAGAGCAAAAAAAGGAAAAAGAAGGGTTTACAACAAATACTTCAAAGAAAAGCTCTTCAAGCTTGGTTTTTGACCGTTTGTTTCAATAAAATCTATTCACAATTCAATAAAACAGTGATTAGCAATCTTATACTTAAAGATCAAGGCTAGAAAACACCCTAATCAAAAGAAAATTGACTTGACGATGTTTTGTGAAAAACTCCCTTTTTGATTCACTATTTCTAGTGAATCTTAGTGTTTTCTCGTGAGATTTCTGTGTGTTTTGAAAATTTACCATGTAAGACTACTTTTGGTATGAAAAAATGGGTTTGGAATGACTCCCAGACAATGTGGGATTTGTTCCAAACCTCAACATTACTACAGAAAACTTGCCTTGTATAGTTTCCTGAAATCAATTTTCGTGCACAAAATCAGGCCTGCGTACGCATGCAGAAAGTTGTGTGCATAGGCTGATTCTAGTGTGTGTATAGTGGGGGTTTCCTTTGGCCTTATTTTTCAAAAATAGATTTATTTTCTCATTAAAGTTGATAGGCCAAATATGTATTGACCCCTTGTGATGAATTAACCAATTAATTAGCTAAGTGAATTAACCAATTAATTAGCCAAGTGAATTAATTATGTTCAATTACATGCAATGAGCGTGGCAGCACAAACAAAGCACCAAGTAACTAAATATGCAGCGGAAATTAAATGACACGGTGATTTGTTTACGAATGGAGAAAACTTACACGGTAAAAACCCCACCGGGCCATTTTAAGGTCATCATTCCCAAGAATTTACTATTATCAAAACAAGTGGTTACAAGTAAAGGAATCCCAGCACCTTATATCAACCTACAGTTGAACTCTTACCCTAATACCCAATTAGACTTGTTCTTAGTGACAATCTCTCCTTGTATTGCACGGCTCCCAATACGTGACTAACCAAAAGATGCACGGATCCCAGTACGCGACTTTATCACCAACTTGAGAAAGATGTTAGCTGCAAAGTTCTTCAGTTCTTCAACGCATGAAGATCACGAAGTTGTTTGGTCATAAAATCCTATGGTGTACAAACACAACAGCTTCTTCAAGAACTAAGGCAAAACTAGGTTTCCGGTCACACTTGAGGATTTATGCTCTTGTGCAATTGTGCTTTTGACTGTGCAACTTGATACGACCCTTAAAATAATCATTATATATGTTTAGGGTTGTAAGAAAGAAAAGCCCAAACACATACTCACGGATTGGATGAAAATCAGAACTAAGAATCTGTTTTTCATAAATCTCGACAAATACCCTTTTTGTCGAGCAGCTGTCGACCCTCGGGCTGAAACAGCTTTTTTAAAACTCGATAGATACTAGCTACCGAGCTTTAAAGTCTAGCACTTTTTCACTTAATTCTTGGACAGATTTGCATGGCTTTAACACTTGAACTTGAAACCTTGCTTCTTGAAGTATTAAACATATCCTAGATCTACCCAATTACAAGTAAGGTGTATTTTGTCAAAGGATTAGACAATACATAAAATTTCAACATATGTTCCTAACATCCAATCACATATGTCCTAACAATCTTCCCCTTTGGCAATCCGTGACAAAACCACAATAAACAAATGAACATATGAGAGAAGTCATAAATCACTCAACTCATATTCACTTGTTGAATACAATAAAATCAATCCTAGCACAAACTCTTGAAAAACTTTGCAAAAAGAGACTTTATGGCAAGAAGACTTTGATAACCTGTATTTCTGATACATTTAAACAAAACTTATCAAGGCATCTTTGTGTGAAATAGAAATAAAAGATTATATACAATAAATTAGAAACATGTGTATAAGAGAGAAAAGAAACAATACATAGAAAGATAGATGAAAGAACTGCAATAACAACCTCAAATGTATATATATCAATAAGTACAAGGTTTGCTATCACAATATGATCATAAGATCCAAGGTACATGAATAGTGTATGTAAAATAGAAAGAAAAAAATAGACACATCAAAATCCTCACTACATCCCTAAAAAATATGAACACTTCCCCTAACAAATACCTCATATACTAACTCTCCCCCTATAAGTATGACTACTCTCATCCCAAAACTACTCCACCTTTTTGTCATGAGTGACAAAGGGTAAAAGTATCAAGTAGATATTTCGTCATCACTGGAAGAGCTAGCATCTCCATCCCCATCATCATTATCGTCGTCAGAGTCATTGTCATCCTTAGATGCCTCGGGAGGAGGAGAGGGAGACTCTACAAAGCCACCATGGCGAGCCTGCCATCTGCCAATACAGTCGATACAGATGTTCACTTGACACAACTTATCACTAAGAGTGTCAAGGTGAACATCTATGCGCTGAAGCTGCGCCATGATTGTATTAAGAGTCACACCACCTGCAGAAGAAGAGGGAACGGAGGGGGATGAAGCTGAAGATATGGGAGGAGCTGTCGACCTGGACCGCCTCGAACGTAGTTGTGCTTCGCTTTGTTTAATGGTAGTGGCATCCATGGCACATATAACATGGAAGTGTTCGGAAATGGGAAAGGGAACAGAAAAATGGTGTAAAATTCTCGTGATAGCCGAAGGAAGGCTTATTACGGGTCGTTGTATCCCTGTACACGTCAATCAGAGAGAGAATAGAATGAGAGGAAAAGTAGATGGTAAGATGCTCAATGAGGGATAAAAAAACCGAGCACATGGTTTTGTAATGGAGTAATAATTAGAGAGAGAATACAAAACAAAGGTCATAACCATGTTAATCAAAAAGGACCTTTGTCAAAGGTCAAACAAGAAATGAACTGACGATCATCTTAATTAGAAGGACGCTTACAAAAAGAGAACATAAGCTCGTCTTTAGACACGGTCTTAAGACGATCATAACCAAGGTAGTCAAGATGCGCTACCTTAATGATGTGAAGCATGTCGGATACAATATCCGGTGTGACCACGATGCGCGTACCTTGAACGTGAATGACAAAGAAAGGTACTGAATAATCAAATTCATGCATGTTGAAGTAGAACTCCTAAATAGCACAGATGGACAAGTGATCGAGACGTTACATAGTGACTCCCAACCCCGACTGTGAATGATAGTGGGTAGGTTAGTGTCAAAGAAGTCTGACAAAATGAATTAGCATTCCGAATGAATGCCTCTTATAGAAAAGTTCTCTGAAAAGTCTTTGCAGGATTTATCATCATGGAACCGAGTATAAGAAGGGTTAGGATCAAAAGAGGTAGATGCCCTAGAATAAAGAGGGTTCTGGGACAGAGTAGACTTATGTTAGGTGCCATGACACAACTAACGTAAATAAGAGAGAGAGAATGAGAGAGAGAAACACGCAGAAAAGCACCAAATACAATCAATATATAAGAATATAGAGAATGTAAGGTACGTATGCATGAAAATGCATGAGCATATGATATGCAATAGTAAAAACATCATCAGCTTAGCCCAATCCAAACTTACCAGCACACAATTAGTTCCATAATGTAAACACACATCTAAAACGCATGAAATATAGTTATAATGCACATGTGATGCAATGCATGATGATTTAAAAACATTTAAACAAGACCCATCCCAAAATTTCTACATAAAATCATCAATTTTGAAAAACCCATAAATGTTTTTCAAAACTCAAAACTTAGGTCAGAAAAGTGTGTAATGCATGATTAATGAGTGAGAAAGGATCATACCTGAAGAAGAACACTTGATTTAGCCCAAAGACTAAGTGAGGAATGTGAGGGGTTTGAGTTTGAAGAGTTTTAGAGTAAGAAAAGAGAGAACCTGTCGAGAGAGGTCGAGGGAATGAGATCAAAAATTGTGAAGCGCCTATATATAGAAGTCTCATAATTCTCGATGGATCAAGAGGTGTCGAGCTTTAAAGGCATGTAGAGATATAGCTATCGAGAAGCTATCCACAGATGTCCATCATCAAAAAATTTGTATTCTCTCACATTTGTAAACATAAAACTAGATCTGAATTTTTATATTAAAAAAAAAAAAATCATTCTTTTTCACCATGGAAACTCAAACCTAAACTTTTCATCATGCAATCTCATCAAATCTCTTTCATGCAAGATTAAATTACAGATCTAGGATTCTTAAATAGCATTTTTACCCTAGATCTAGAATTTGACATGGCATTTGTTACATTTCAATAACATCATGTAAGGGTACTAAAATGATCATTCAAAGTCTAGAAAACCAGATTTTGTTTGAGCAAAATGGGTGCCTAACACCTTCCCATCCTGTAACCTAGACCTCGAAACATAGGTTTTGGTTCGTAGAATAGTGCTTTATTTTTTTATTTTGGTAAATTGTATCTAGGACCAAAGCTTTATATTTTTTTACATAGATTGTATTTAGGACCAAAGCCTTGTAATGATATTCTACCAAATTGTATTTGCACATTCAATCAATGAACTTGAGGTATTTCAAATATGTAAATTGTATATTTTAATTTTTTTCATTTTTTTTTTGTAATAAAATATAAATGACGCCTTCACATAACCTCAAAAGAGAGTGCTAATACCTTTTTCTTTGGATTGAGAGCACCCAAAAGTTCCGGTCTCTCACACTAATGAAAGAATTTTTTTTTTTGAAGAAACAAATTCTCACAAAAAATTTACAAAATATTTTTATTCATTTTTTTATAAATGTATTTCATGTGAGAAAAATATTTTTTAGATGGCAAATTTTCAAAAGAATTTGATCTGTGATTGGGAAAAAGGTAGATGAAAATATGATTTAGGTCCTTATATTTTGGGTTCAATCAAATTGACTGTTACTGAAGATGATAAAATAGGTGATGGGCTCACAATGAATGACAGGTGTAGTTCATGACGCGCACTGGGCCCCCACGGCCTTTTATGCGAGCATGATTATGGCCCGTTTGCGGCCCATTTGGACTACTGTGGCTTTTTGGTGGACCTACACGCTTAGGCCCAAAAGAAGAATACACTACGCGACTATAAATATTCCAGAACCCTCACAAACCAAGGGATGCATATTTAATTCCACTCTAGCATTCTAGTTTGGGAAAGAGTTCTCTGACTTGACCTTCGGAGGGTTTTTGGCCGGCACCACACCGGTGTCCCCTGCAAGGTCTTTTCTTGGTGTTTGTAGGTTCTTGTCCCGTTCACGTGAGGACCGTGCAGCTCACTGGTGGAAATTAGACTCATCAGTTGGCGCCGTCTGTGGGAATCGAAACGAACAAGGGTGATCAAAGCGTCACCTTGCTCCCGGGATAAAGAGTTGCATGGCTCACACCAGATCGATGGCAACAACCAACAACCAGGGTGACGAGCCGCGTGCTACGGCGTTGGAAAGACAGGTCCAAACACTGGCATCAGCGGTCGAACGACTAACCAAGCGGAATCAGGACTTGGAAGAACAGATCCGACAAAGGAATGATCCGGGAATACAAGAGGACCAGGAAGGAACGAGTGCTGAAGGGCGGAACCCAGACGGACCTGAAGGAAGCAACGCCCCAAGCAAGAACGAAAGGACGGACGCCAAGCAGCCGTCTATTTCGGAGGCTTTACCAAACCACATCGCCGCGGAGATGCAGGAGATGCGGGAGCGGATGGACGTGATGATGAACGCCCTCAGAGGGCGTGTATCGAGCGACCTGGACGACCTGGTCCACCGAACCAATTCGCCCTTCACGGCGCACGTTACTTCGTGCCCTCTGCCTTCGAAGTTCCGTATGCCCCAGTTGGAAAGCTACGACGGAACTAAGGACCCCTTAGACCATTTGGAATCATTCAAGACCCTAATGCACCTTCAAGGGGTGCCGGATGAGATTCTGTGTAGGGCATTCCCAACTACACTGAAGGGACCCGCGAGGGTCTGGTATAGTAGATTGACGCCTAACTCAATAAGCACCTTTAAAGAATTAGGCGCCCAATTTGTGTCACACTTTATAAGGGGCCACCGCTATAAGAAGTCCACGGCATGTTTAATGAGCATCAGGCAGAGGGAAGACGAGACCCTGAGATCTTACATAACCCGGTTCAATAGAGAAGCTCTCTCGATAGATGAAGCAGACGATAAGATACAAGTGGCGGCCTTTACAAACGGGCTACGAAAAGGCAAGTTCCTTTTCTCTGTACAAGAATGATCCGAAAACTATGTCCGATGTACTCTATCGGGCGACGAAGTACATGAACGCAGAAGACGCATTGATAGCGAGAGAGGATAGGCCGACAAAAAGGGAGAGGCAGAATGAAGTAAGGGAAGCACGTACAGAGGGGGTACGGAAGAAGGCTAGGACGGAGGAAAGAAGAGAGGACAGACGACCGAAGCCGCCTACGGGGAAATTCGCTAGCTTCACACCCCTAACGGCCCCAATCGAACAGGTGCTAATGCAGATTAAGGATGAGGAGGCCCTGACGTACCCCGGAAAGCTGAAGGGAGACCCGAATAAGAGGTCAAGAAACAAGTACTGCCGGTTTCATCGTGACCACGGCCACGACACCTCTGAATGCTACGACCTAAAGCAGCAGATCGAGGCACTAATAAGGCAGGGGAAGTTGCAGAGATTTGTGAGTAAGGACGGGGCGAATCCGCAACCAAACCAACACCCACGACGGGAGAACGAGCGCCCAAGGCCACCGATTGTAGATATAAGAATGATCGTCGGAGGAACAATAGAGCCGTCCAAAAGAGGCCGTAAAACATACTTACGGACGGTGCAGAACGTACAGACGACGGGCCTGACACTGAAGTTTGCACGAATGGGGGTACCAGTAATCGGCTTTTCAGAAGAGGATGCCCGTCGCCTACACCATCCGCATGACGACGCCCTCGTGGTCAGCGTACAGGTGGGAGAGTACAACATACATCGGGTACTGGTTGATAACGGAAGCTCAGCGGACATCCTCTACTATCCTGCGTTCCAGCAGATGGGGCTGACTAGGGAACACCTAGCCCCAGCAAATTGCCCCCTTGTCGGGTTCGGGGGCACGAGAGTCTATCCCCTTGGGATTGTCACATTGTCTGTGACGGTAGGAGATTACCCGCAACAAGTCACCAAGGATGTGGTCTTCTTGGTGGTAGATTGTCCATCCGCCTACAACGCGATCCTTGGACGACCTACCCTTAACGCGTGGAAGGCCATCACGTCAACGTACCACTTGATGATCAAATTCCCGACTGAACATGGAGTCGGGGAGCTCTGCGGGAATCAGGCCGCAGCACGGGAGTGCTACGTTGCCATGACGGAAACAGAGATTCAACGTCAAGCGCTGAATGTAGAGGGACCGCGGATCACGGCTGAGGCCGTGGAAGAACTGGAAGAAGTAGAACTTGACGACCCAAGAACTGGACGGACTGTGAGGATTGGCACGTTGGCCAGCCCCTCAGTGCGGCAGAGCTTAACCACTTTCTTGATAGAAAATCAAGACGTATTCGCATGGACTCATGAGGACATGCCGGGGATCGATCTGGCAGTAATAGTACATAAGCTGAATGTATCCCAATCGTTCTGCCCCATCCGACAGAAGAAGCGAGTGTTTGCTCCAGAAAGAGACAGAGCCATCGCCGAAGAAGTCCTGAAATTGCTGGAGGCAGGTTTCATACGGGAAGTGCACTATCCCGACTGGCTTGCAAATGTGGTGATGGTCAAGAAGGCGAATGGGAAGTGGCGAATGTGCGTCGACTTCACTGATCTAAACAAGGCCTGCCCGAAGGATAGTTACCCCCTGCCGCGCATTGATATGCTAGTGGATTCGACCGCAAGACACGAACTCTTAAGTTTTATGGACGCATTCTCCGGTTACAACCAGATCAAGCTCGACGAGACGGATCAGGAAAAAACGTCGTTCGTCACAAGCCAGGGCCTCTTTTGCTACAAGGTAATGCCGTTCGGACTCAAGAACGCGGGGGCAACATACCAAAGGCTGATGAATAAGATGTTTGCACATCAGATTGGAAGGAATGTGCAGGTCTATGTGGACGACATGCTGGTGAAGAGTGCTAGGGAGGGCAACCATCTGACCGACCTCAAAGAAACTTTCGACACCCTTCGATCCTACAACATGAAGCTAAACCCCAGCAAGTGCGCGTTTGGGGTGACGGCGGGGAAATTCTTGGGTTTCATGGTATCCCAGCGGGGCATTGAGGTCAACCCGGAAAAGGTTAAGGCGATAGTTGATTTGGTTCCCCCGAAGACGCTGAAAGAGATCCAAAGCTTAAACGGCAAGATAGCAGCCCTGAACAGATTCGTGTCAAGGGCAACAGACAAGTGCCTACCGTTCTTTCGCACGTTGAGAAAGTCGTTTGAATGGACCGACGACTGCCAGAAAGCTTTCGAGGACCTGAAGGCATATCTCTCCTCCCCACCATTGCTTAGCCCATCCGAGCCAGGTGAGGAGCTGTTCCTATATATTGCCGTCTCTCCAGCGGCTGTCAGTGCAGCTCTTATTAGAGAGGAAGATAGGGTTCAGAAGCCCGTTTACTTTACAAGTAAAGCACTCAGGGGGGCAGAGGAGAGATATCCACCGATGGAAAAATTGGCGTTCGCATTGGTTATTGCGGCTCGAAAGTTAAAACCGTACTTCCAAGAACACGTAATAAACGTGATGACCGACCAGCCCCTACGAAGAGCTATGAAGAGTCCCGAATCCGCAGGACGGATGGCGTTGTGGGCAATCGAGTTGAGTGAATACGACATTCGGTACCAACCTCGAACGTTAGTAAAGGGACAAATCCTGGCGGATTTCATTACAGAGTTTACTGACACGGAAGACCCGGGTACGAGCGAGCCACCCGTCTGGAAAGTGCATACAGACGGATCCTCTAACAAGCGAGCGGGAGGAGTCGGTGTTGTGATCCACACGCCGGAAGGGGATCAGATAAAGTGCATGATCCGCCTATGCTTTTCAGCAACGAACAACGAAGCAGAGTACGAAGCCGTTATAGCGGGATTGGACATCGCTATTGCAGCTGGGGCGGAAAGGTTGGATGTTTACTCCGACTCCCAGGTCATCACGAGCCAAGTCAATGGGAGCTACGAATGTAGGGGTGAGAAAATGAAGAAGTACCTTGATGAGGTGAAGAGCCGGATGAGCAACCACCAGGTCAAATTAATTCGAGTGCCAAGGCTGGAGATCCAAGAAGCCGACCAGCTGGCCAAGGCGGCGTCCGCGGAGCCAATGCTTGTGCTCAGCAACGTGCTATCTTTCGTCCAAACGTCACCATTAATAGACGGAACAGGGTTGCAGGAGGTAAGCAAAGAGCGATGTTGGATTACTCCAATAGTCACATACCTGAAGGACGGCCTGTTACCGAACGATAAGATAGCCGCAAGGAAACTGAGGGTCACAGCGTCTCGGTTCGTCATGATGAAAAATGTGCTATACAAAAGAGGTTTCTCCCGACCCTATTTGAGATGCCTCGCTCCCGAGGAAGCAGACTATGTCATGAGGGAGGTCCACGAGGGAATTTGCGGAAATCACTCAGGATCAAGGTCTTTAGTACACAAGCTCCTCAGGGCAGGATACTACTGGCCGACAATGCAGAACGACGCCAACATGTATGTCAGATCTTGTGATAAATGCCAACGTTTTGGAAACCTCATCAGGCAGCCTGCAGAGGAACTCACGCCCATCACGGCTCCATGGCCGTTCGCACAATGGGGACTTGACATCATGGGCCCCTTCCCGTTAGCGGCCAAGCAGTTAAAGTTCCTAGTAGTCGGCATCGACTACTTCACTAAGTGGGTGGAGGCTGAGGCTTTGGCAACCATCACAGAGAAAAATGTCCGGAACTTCGTTTGGAGAAATATCATATGCAGGTATGGCATACCACGGGTACTTGTATCGAACAATGGCAAGCAATTTGACAACAAAGCTTTCAGGGGTTTCTGCTCCCAGCTGGGGATAAAGAACCACTACTCATCACCGGCACATCCGTAAGCCAACGGACAGGTTGAGGTCACAAACCGATCCTTGCTCAAAATAATCAAGACTCGGCTTGAGGGGGCAAAGGGTATATGGCCGGACGAGCTACCAAGCGTCTTATGGGCGTACAGGACAACCGTAAGAACACCGACGGGCGAAACGCCATTCCAATTGGCATATGGATCTGAAGCGGTCATACCAGCTGAAATAGGTCTTGCTAGCTATCGTATTGTAAATCACGACGAGCATAAAAACGATGAAGCAATGCGCATACAGCTTGACCTAGCGGACGAAGTAAGGGCGGTGGCAGAACAAAGAATAGCACGATACCAAGACCTAATGGCGAAGCATTACAACTCTAGAGTTCGGCAAAGAGAATTCAAGGTCGGAGACCTTGTCCTGAAGAAAGTGCTCGCCGCTACTAAGGATGCCGCCCAAGGAAAGCTTGGACCGAACTGGGAAGGGCCATACAGGGTCACAGCGTGGCACAGGAAGGGAACGTACTACCTAGAGACCATGAACGGAAAGATGCTAAGTCACCCATGGAATGCACAGCACCTAAAGAAGTATTATCAGTAGACGACACAATAGACAGTCTGTTTATCTTGTCTTGAGCATTGTAATTTTACTTTTCCTACAGTACTTAGACTCAAAGCTACTTTTTCATATTTTTTAAACGAAGTGTTTGCACATCCAATGGGAGGAATTTTCGGAAAATCCGTCTCTCTTACGATTCTTTGTCAGCAAAGTGGACGGACCATCTCAAAATATGAAATTTATTACCAAGTCCACATAGTGGACGGACCATCTAAATACGAAATTATGGTCCACAGAGTGGACGGACCGTCTAATAGCCAAAGCTACCACTGTCCACGAAGTGGACGGGCCATCCAAAAAGATGAAAATAAGTCCACATGGTGGACGGACCATCTAAATACGAAATTATGGTCCACAGAGTGGACGGACCGTCTAATAGCCAAAGCTACCCCTGTCCACAAAGTGGACGGGCCATCCAAAAAGATGAAAATAAGTCCACATGGTGGACGGACCATCTAATAGCCAAAGCTACCACTGTCCACAAAGTGGACGGGCCATCCAAAAAGATGAAAATAAGTCCACATGGTGGACGGACCATCTAAATATGAAATTATGTCCACAAGATTGGACGTACCGTCTAATACACAAAACTACTACTGCCCACAAAGTGGACGGACCATCTCAAAAGATGAAATTTATTACCAAGTCCACATAGTGGACGGACCATCTAGATACGAAATTATGATCCACAGAGTGGACGGACCTTCTAATAGCCAAAGCTACTACTATGTCCACAAAGTGGACGGACCATACAAAAAGATGAAATTATTAAGTCCACATAGTGGACGGACCACCTAAACATGAAATTATGTCCACAAGAGTGGACGGACCGTCTAATAGACAGTACTACCACTACAAACAAAGTGGACGGACCACCTAAAAAGATGAAAATTATTACCAAGTCCACAAAGCGGACGGAGAATTCAAAAGATGAAAAATTGCACTAAGTGGACGGACCAATTAAAACGAGAAATTACGTAACGTCGACAAGGTGGACGGATTTCAAATAGTGATGGACCAAACGGTCATAAAGTGAACGGTTATTTGCTTACAGTATATGGTAGACGGAAGGTTAATAAGAACATGCACCGTACGAGCATCAAGCATACATAATTTATAAAAAACACATATGACGGTTATAAAGTTACATAGCCAATTGTTCTTTGAATTACAACGTTTTCAAAAAAAAAAAAAGAGCAGAAACAGCACAACGGTTACAAAAAACCATATCACACTTCAGCTTGGGGGGCATTGGCTTGCGCTTCGGCACCGTCTGGCTCTGGAGGACGGACGTCGTCATTGCCGGCACGAGGGGCTTCGTCCTCATTGGGGACCTCGCCGAACAGTTCAGCTGTACCCTCCGATTCGACGGTGTGAGCAGGAGTCTGTCCTCCGGCGTCGATGTTGATATGGCTGACGTCAAGATCCGGGAAGGATGATTTCACCTGACGGAGGCAATCATCGAACCCGTCAGCAAACGACGTCCCAAGCTCCGTCAACAACGCGTCGGAGTCTCTGTATTGCTGCACGGCCTCGTCTTTAGCTCGACGGATGTTCCCGTCATGAGCTTGAACCGCCTCCTTCAAAAGTTCTACTTCCTTTTCCAAAGCCTCACGAGCCTGCTCGGACGTTTTTAGTTTTTGCTCTTGACAGACCTTCCAGAGCTTCAACTCGTCCAACTCCTCAGCCAAAGCCCTTGCCTTGGAACGCACACGATCCAAGGACTTTTCACGGGCCAGGCAACGGTCCATAAGCCTCTTCGCCATCAACACCGTCTGCATCAGACAAGGAGAAGGTTAGCAAGCATCACAAATCCATTCAAGAGAGCAAGTAGACGGATGCATTACCTGGGTCAGGCTGAACAAGGCCGTCTCCCCCATGGCCTCCGTCGCATGGTTGCCAATGTCATCGTAATCCTCTTCCTTTATTATGGAAGTTATTTGGGCAAGTGCATACTGGGAGTCTTCACGTAGTAGGACGGGAGCTGTCTCTTGGACGGGGTTGGGGTTGGTCATTAGACCTTTTCCTTTACCCACTCCCAGCTTGGACGGAGGCCTGGCAGAGTCATGGAAGGCCGGCAAACCCGTCACTAGCCTCGCTTTCTTGCTAGGACGGTCGGTCCTCTCTGGCCCCCTTTTGCTGACGGAGGAGGTGCTTTAGGTGTACCGTCACCCCCAGACTTCTTTTTGTTGGCTGCTTGCTGCTTGATCAGTGCTCGTCTCTTAGCCTCGTCCATTTCTGCAATGGTAGACGGTTAGAACATATGACGGACAAGAAACCATAACAATTCAAAGTTAGACTTACGTTTGCGTATTCCCTCGTCGTACTTTATAGCCGCCTCTGAAGGTTCGGGACCGTCGCAGTACCAATGGATAGTGTTGAGGGTGACGAGCTTCGCCCAAGTCCTCTCCGACAACTTAGTCTTCTGGAATATTGTTTCAAGAAAGCCAAATTGCTCGACGGAGATTTCCGGACGGCTACGGGCTGCAACAGAGACGGAGTTAGTTAAACAAATAGTAGGAGGGAGTAGGACGGACTCAAAAAAAAAAAAAAAAAAAAAAAAAAAAAGCATACCAGACGGAGGTACAATGCCCCATGTCCTATCGACGGGCGTTAAATCTGGGTCGTCCCGACGACCCATCCATTCGTCTCCTTGTAGGAAGAAATACCTACTCTTCCAGTTGCGGTTGGAGTCTGGGGTCTCGGACACTAACCTAAGCAAAGGGCTTCTTGCCACAAAGCTATACATCCCCTTGGACTTATTAATTTCGACCGGACGGTAACAATTAAAAAACTCTTCCAAGGTTAACCGTCTCGTCCCATCGGACATGACGCCATACAATACCTCAACACTTAAGAAAACCCTCCAGGCGTTTGGGGAAATTTGTGTGACGGACACTCTCAGATACCGAAGTAGACGACGGTGTAGGGCACTCAATGGGAAACGAAGGCCGGCTTTGAGCATTTGCTCGTAGACCCCGACATCCTCTAGTCCCTTGTAGTAGCACCTCTCGGACTTAAAGGGCAGACGGATGGCAATTGAATTTGGAATTTGGTATTTCTCCCTAAGGGTGTTAAAATGTGGCAAACTGATGGATGAGGTGAAATGGTTCACCGTCCACTCCGGAAGCAGAATAAACTTCCTCAAGCCGTCTTTGCCGACCACCGACTGAACGGAAGGATCTACTTCCTCATTCGAGTCGTACTCCGACCCGTCTCCTCCTCGCCCTTCTTCTTCCGTGAAGGAAGGAGAGCTGGATGACGGTTCACTCTCCTCGACGGAGGTACCCCGGTCTCCTTGACCTGACGGGTTTACCTCCTCGTAGCCCGCTCCCTCACGGACAAAAGATTGACCGCTGGAAGCCTCACTAGACATCGACACCTACAAATGACGGATAGGGAAACCTAAGACTCTAGATCTTCACTGACAACGGACCAACTTTTAAATGAAAAAGCGGTGGAAGAAGTTGAAAATAAACTTACAAGTATGGAGACGACGGGAGAAAGTTGTAGTGGTGACCGGACGGTCGACTTATGTGTGGATGATCGCAGTGAGGACGGATGTGCTCTGATCAGCGAAAATTTCTCCAAAATGTGAGAATGACAGGAACGAATGATATATATATATAGGGTAAACGGTGCGACCCACGAAGAGACGCCTCGGTTCTGGCAAGCCTTCAACCAATGCTCACCACGTGTCCCCTAGAGCATTTATGACTCTACTCCAATCTGGCGATTCGCCCCCAACGAGTTCATGACGGATCATGGAGAACACAACGGCCCGTCATATGTATCCGTCGTCCATGGTAACGAGTTGATTGTAATCACGCCATGTGCCCGTCATATGCTTTGCCGTGATGGTTATTCAATACACCCGTCATGTGAGTAACCAACCGACCTTTTACCATGGCCCGTCATGACCATGCATTACCTTTTCCACTTATTCCATGGGCCCGTCGTTGTTGGTGACGGACCCACGGAATGGGGGGCAGCTGAAGATGATAAAATAGGTGATGGGCTCACAATGAATGACAGGTGTAGTTCATGACGCGCACTGGGCCCCCACGGCCTTTTATGCGAGCATGATTATGGCCCGTTTGCGGCCCATTTGGACTACTGTGGCTTTTTGGTGGACCTACACGCTTAGGCCCAAAAGAAGAATACACTACGCGACTATAAATATTCCAGAACCCTCACAAACCAAGGGATGCATATTTAATTCCACTCTAGCATTCTAGTTTGGGAAAGAGTTCTCTGACTTGACCTTCGGAGGGTTTTTGGCCGGCACCACACCGGTGTCCCCTGCAAGGTCTTTTCTTGGTGTTTGTAGGTTCTTGTCCCGTTCACGTGAGGACCGTGCAGCTCACTGGTGGAAATTAGACTCATCAGTTACTAAAATATAAAAACTAATAATTAACAATGATCCTAAAATGTAAAAACTAAAATAGTATTTTCAAGGAAAAAATCTTAAATCAAGTATTATACTCGTAATTGCCAAAGACAAGTCATCTACCCAAACTTGAAATTGTCTGACCCGTGTTGACCACGTTGCACCCCTCCCACACGTTGTGGAAAAAAGTTTTTTATTTTTATTTTTTTTTTTTTAAGAGTGCGTCACGGAAAGAAGTGATCAGCATTGAGTCAATTGCTTGTATAAATGAAAGTCTAGTGTGTCGCATTGACCGGGGTAATGGGCTGGTCAAATTAAAAACCAGAATATTGATGATTTTTTTTTTTTTTTTTTTTTCTGAGAAACACGTACGCGCGTGCACACACACACATATATATAGGGGAAGGGGGATGAGATAAGAGAATACACTCACACGCCAACACCAAAACTGCATGCTGGCAGTTAGTGTCGCGGAGCAAGTGATAAACCCTTTCTCAATATCATATCTAACCGATGTGGGACAACTCAACAATACTGAGTATTTTTTTTTTTAGAAACACATACACACGCGCATACACACACATATATATATGTAGATAAGAAAATAATTCCTCTTTTTTTTTCGCAATACTTTTTATAATAAATTTATAATAATATATTGTTATTAGTTTTATTTTGAACTCATTATTAAAATTATATTATTACTTTCTGATAAGAGTAAATAACAAACTGACACTTAAGATTTGTTATTATTTTTTTAAATAGTTTTAATTTATGACATTCATTCCTAATAATAGTTCTTTATCGTACGCTGACAACAACTAACCTAGCGGTCTAAGACTCAAGAGACCCGGGTTTTAATGTTACTGATCCAAAGTTCCAAACTACCCTTTAATGTGGTCCAATTTCACACAATCGGCGCCTTTCATTTCTCAATTCAAACTTCAAACCCATGTGCTCTGCAGTCTGCACCAATCAAACGGTATTAGTGTTGACTCCGGCGTCTTTGTTGACGGTAGTGGGTCTTCCTTGGAAGAACGGTAGTTATCAGTACGTTATTAGTGTTGAACCCGGTGTCTTTGTTGAAGGTAGCGGGTCTTCCTGTCCATTGACTTATAAAATGTTTTTATAAATTTTTTATGAAAAACAAAAAAATGTAATTAATTATTTTTAGTACTTTTTATATTTTTTATAAAAATAGTTGAATAAAATTTAAATTTAATCATCGTCCACACCAAAAATTGATTGGTATCTTAATCTGACGATAAAAGGTTATTATTAGAAATTGAAATCATAAATTGAAACTCTCTAAAAAAATAATTAGATCTTTCATTTGATTCTCCAAAAAAAAAAAAAAAACATTTTGGATGGAGTTAATAACACATATTTTACATTTTTGGAGGTATTTGACAAATAGCTTTAATTAAGGTATTACGTATAAGAATTTAGATTGTAGTACGCCTAAACTTTCTTTGGTTTGACCATTGTGGTCAGAGCCATTCATATAGAATTAAGAGTGCAATTTACGATCACCTCATAAGTCATTACTGAAAGAGTTCATATATGATGCAAACTTCTGTATCTAACTCTGCCTCGCACTAATACTTCACCAGCTTTCTGCTTGTCCAAAACAATGAAGCTTCATAACCCCAATTTTCGTTCAATAAGGTCTACATACCTTCACATGATTCTACTCTTTACTATAAGCCTACTATGCTTGCAATCCTTCACTTCTTCTGCCACTCCAACAAATGAGACTGATCGTTTGGCGTTGCTCAAATTTAAAGATTCCATTGATGACCCACATGGAATTTTGAACTCTTGGAATGATTCGATCCAGTTCTGCAGCTGGCATGGAATTACATGCGGCCGTCGCCATCAAAGAGTCAGAGCCTTGGAGCCACAAGACCCTAAATTGAGTGGAACCATTACACCTTACATTGGCAACCTCACTTTTCTTAGGGCCATCATCCTTGAAAACAACAGTTTCTATGGTGTAATTCCCAAGGAAGTTGGTCATTTGTTCCAATTACGACATCTCTATCTTTCAAATAACACGTTGGGAGGAGAAATTCCAGTCAGCTTGACAAACTGTTCTGAACTTAGGGTGATGCGCATCTCAGGGAACAAACTTGTTGGGAAAATCCCCACGGAACTCGGCTCTCTGACAAAGCTTTCTTATCTTAGGGTTCTCAAAAACAATTTGACTGGAGCAATCCCACCTTCTGTGGGAAATCTTTCGTCGCTCTTACATTTTTCAGTAACCTATAATAATTTAGAGGGAAATATTCCAGAAAGCATAGGCCATTTGAAGAGCTTATCATATTTGGCTGTTGGATGCAATAAACTGAATGGTATGATTCCTTCCTCTCTCTACAATATATCATCTATCAACATTATAGGACTTGAAGTAAACCAATTTAATGGTACTCTTCCAGCAAACCTAGGTCTCACTCTACCTAATCTCCGATTTTTTGGAATCGGTGACAATAAATTCTTTGGGTCAATCCCTAGTTCTTTATGCAATGCATCTCAGCTTCAACTAATTGAACTTTTGATTAACAACTTTGAGGGATCAGTCCCAACTTGTCTGGGAAATCTACTAGATCTTGCATGCCTAAGTCTTAAGTATGAATAATCTAGGAAGGGAGTTGGAATTCTTAACATCTCTAAGAAACTGTAGCAAATTGAAAATTTTGAACTTTGATAGAAACCAATTTGAAGGTGTTTTGCCCAATTCCATAGGCAACTTGACAAACCAACTCACTCAATTACGTTTAGAAGACAATCAAATATCTGGAACTATTCCTGCGTCATTGGAGAATCTTATCAACTTGACATTCTTGAGTATGTCTAGGAATCTTTTTACAGGCGTGATACCTACTTTTTTTGGAAAGTTTCAAAAAATGCAAAGATTATATTTATTGGGAAATAAATTGTCAGGGCAGATCCCAAACTCCTTAGGCAACCTCACTCAATTGGGTGATCTCTTTTTGACTCAAAACAATTTAAAAGGAAGCATACCTCCAAGTATTGGTAATTGCCAAAGTTTGCAACAATTGGATGTTTCACAAAATTACCTTAGTGGAGTCATACCTCGACAAGTTTTTGATCTTTATTCCTTGTCACTATTACTCAATTTATCATACAACTCATTTAGTGGCAAATTACCTGTTGAAGTAGGCAATTTGAAAAATATATATTCACTAGATGTCTCTGAAAACCATCTGTCAAGTGAAATTCCAACAACAATTGGAAAATGCTTGAGCTTAAATAAGCTATACCTACAAGGGAATTCCTTTAAAGGGATCATACCTTCATCCATAGCCTCCTTAAAATGCCTTGAATATTTAGATCTTTCACAAAACAACTTATCAGGATTGATTCCAAAGGGTTTAGAGAAACTTCCATTTTTAAAATATTTGAACCTTTCATTCAATGGTATTGAGGGTGAGCTACCAATAGAAGGAGTTTTCATAAATGTAAGTGCAATATCAGTGATTGGAAACAATAAGCTTTGTGGGGGTATTCCACAGTTGCAACTGAAAACATGCCTCAAAGTTACAAAATCGAGAGAGCCCCTTGCTTTTAGATTAACAATCACAACTGTTTGTGTACTTACATGTATCCTTCTAGCTTCATCCTTTTTTGTTCTTTATCAAAGGAAAAAATCAAAAAAGAAGCCTTCTTCTATTGTCTCAAATATCGATCTCCTTCCAACAACTTCATACAAAATACTTCATCAAGCAACTAATGGATTTTCTCTCAATAATTTGATTGGATCTGGTAGTTTTGGATCAGTTTACAAAGGAATTATCGATCAAGAAGGAGTAGTTGCTGTGAAGGTCCTAAACCTTCAAACAAAAGGAGCTCCCAAGAGTTTTATGGCGGAATGCAATGTGTTAAGAAATGTTCGGCACCGAAATCTTGTAAAGATCTTAACATGTTGCTCAAGTATAAATTATAATGGTGATGAATTCAAAGCTCTAGTATTTGAATTCATGACAAATGGAAGCTTAGATATGTGGTTGCATCCAACGATAGATAGCAAAAATCAATCAAAAAATTTGAGCTTTCTTCAAAGACTTACTATTGCAATTGATGTAGCTTTTGCATTAAATTATCTTCACAATCATTGTGAGCAACAAATCATTCATTGCGATTTAAAGCCAAGTAATATTCTTCTCGATAATGAGATGACTGCTCATGTAATTGATTTCGGTTTAGCAAGGCTCCTCACAACTACCAATGATTCTTCCCAAAATCATACAAGCACAATCGAATTAAAGGGATCTATCGGCTATATTGCTCCAGGTATTATCTTTCCTATTCAGTTTTAAATCCTTAGCTATGTGAACATGTTGCTTTTTGTTTGTCACTTTATCAAAATATAGGATTTAACTCCTTGATTTTTCAAGCATATATGCTTTTAGCATTCATACCATTAAAATAAATATATTAAATAGTCTCTTGCTTAGTATATTTATGTCTCTAAGAACACATATTCACAAAGAAAGTATTTGATATCAGAGACATGTATTGGTGGGACATGTGTTAATGAGTATTTATTTTTGCACATATGTCTCTTATTTATTTGATTTTGATACGAATGACGTGGTATTATTTAATACAAAATACTTTTTCATATTCACGTGGGTATACACACAAGCACAAAATCCATTTTATATTTTTCACAAAATTGAAAACTTTAAAGCAAAAATAAGATTTAAATAGGCTAAAATTCATAACACACCATTGGAGTTTGGGGATTTTTGAATTTTGCAACCTAAATTTTCAAATTTTAGACTTTGTCCCTTAATGTTTTAGGTTGTTAGCCCCTCCATTAGTTTTATATTTTATATTTTTCATTTTTATGATGTGTCTGTTTAGTTACAAATCAACTTATGACATGTACTAGTCAGCCCAATCAAATTGTGATACATGAATAATTTATTACATGTAATAAAAAAAATCTTCTAAATACTTAATAAATCCTAAAATCTAATTAAATTAAATGATAATAAAAAAATTCAATATTTTTTGGAAGAACAATATGAACGTGTTCTTCCCTTAAGAATCAAAGGTCCTTGTTACAAACCTATGAGTAGAACTCACCCTTAAAAATCAAATTGTAAGAGGAGAGTGCTCAAGAGCTTATAAACACATGGTTAAACTTATACTTAATCCATGTGGAACACTAGGATCATAACATACTACCATGCTCTACAGCCGACATCCACGACAGCTTACTCTAGCAACAGTGACCCCTTTCTCTTTTGGTGGCTCCATTCACCTATCAGTTATTTAAATCTAGCCTCTAGGTCGCTTTCTTCGGGATCCGACCACAAAGCTGTAACTCATTTGATCCCATACTCAATGAGCTACAGCCAAGTTACTCGGGGTGGTAGTTAGCTTTTATACCAAATGTTACAAAATCATGAGCATAACTCACCCTTGAAAACTGACTTGCAAGGGGACGGTGCCCAAGAGCTTACACATGGTTAAGCTTATACTTAATCCATGTGGAACACTAGGATCATAACATTGATACTAAATGTTAGAAACTCATGGGTAGAACTAACCATTGAAAATCGACTTGCAAGGAGAGAGTATCCAAGAGCTTTTAAATACATGGTTAAGTTTATACTTAATCCATGTGGGACACTAGAATCATAACAGTCCTCAAGAGTGTAGCACTGAATCTGACAATGACAAATGATCAGGTTTTGCATCGGAACAAATTTGGCCCTTGCGATCAATATGAACAACGGCAGCAATGATAAAACCAAAAAATGAAAGGCCTCTTAGACCCACTCTACTTTGTTGGCTCTTTCTTTTCCTATTATAACACTACTCCACATAAGGTCCACCACCATCAAAGAATTAGAATTTGGGATGATCACGATTTTCATTTTTTTAGTTTAGGAAAGTTTTTAATTGTTATTTGGTATTATTATTATATACGTATTTGGGTTTGGGCATTGTAGAAAACAAACACAAACCCAAAAAAAATGAAGAAAATGATCTCAGCAATCCACCAAGAAGCCTAGAAAATCAACATCAAGAAACAAAGCTCATCCAGCTGTAAGAATTTTTCTTAGGGAGTAATTCAAGAGAAAAAAAAAATAATACATCTATAATTAAAAATTATATCATGTGCATATTTAATAAAAATCAACAATAAGATGTGAGAAAATTCTTCCAAAATTATATTATTCAAGAACCTCACAAGCAATCATAATGCTCTCCCCAACTGGTTAGGATTAACAAGAGCTTTATTTTCTCTTCTCACACCCCTTGTAAGTGTGGCCATAACAATATTTATAATATTCAAAAAGAACATGACCAACCATAAAATCTTTTCTATCATAATAACAATTCATGTAACAAATATGTTACATCCATTAATAAATAACTTCATTAATTAGATTCATTAATGAAGAAGTTCATTAACGTGTCATTACTTTTATAACTCCATACTAATGCATGAATTCATCCATTGTTCATATCTAGAATCACTATAATGACAATAAACCTTATAGGAGACCAAGTTATTGGCAACGACACAGTAGATTTATTAAGACCAATGCTCAACATGCATGAATCTCATTATGGAAGGACTGCCGAGAATATTATGCACTAACTATTGAGAGACTAGCCCTTATTGTCTTCCATAGTTTGAGTAATTTTAACTTGCACCTCCTTTCTATCATGGTCCAACAAAGTACCTATAAGAATAGGCTACATCACGATGGATATGATCAAGTCATGGACTACAATGAATGCATTCATAATCTTAGTCTACTAAATCAAGTAGACATATTTCAATATACCAATATTTTACATCATAGAAATATTGCATAATTTCACAAGAAATTTTGAATAATTATTTATTGATAATAGAGACATCATAAAATATCATGCTAGGCCACATTATTCTAACAAAAATTACTCATTATCACACCACCACCGCACAACGGCATCACCATCAATGAACTCAATGAAACCCCACAGAGCACGAAGCACAGCCACCACAGGCGGTGGCTAAGCAGCAAGTCCAAACCCAAAACATATACCATACCATCACTCACTACTCGTGCTCATTAGGCTTAATTGCTTGACATGGTAAAATAGAGAATATCCATTTATTAGAGGAATTGGAGGGGGAAAGAAAAAAGAAGAAGATCGAGCAACCCACAAATAAGATTACAACTTCATTGTTTAGATGGTGAAGAATTCGTGTATATATTCAGCTTTCAACAAAAACCCATTTGGCCAAAAGACCCACCTCCCATTTGCTCTTTAGGCTTAACCCTGTTGAGTGTGGTGGTCTGACACCAGAGATGGATACTGGAAGGGGGGTGAAGTGGCTAACAGAAAAACTTCTCCTTTTGTTCATGAGATAAAAGTTTAAAAATTTTAATTTAATTAATTTAATAGATTTTAAAGATTAGAAAATGCGAAGATTTATTTTTAAAAAATTTAATTTAAATTAATGACATGAAATAATTGATAAAATGTGTCACCATTTAATTCGTCCAATTAGCAAATATGATGTTTAATGTGGCACTTAAAAAATACATTAACAAAAAAGCTAACAGAGAATTAACAATTAAGAATTGACAATCCAAAAAACTTTTAACGGTTGGGGAAAAATTTTAATTCTAAAATTTCATGATGAAAAATTTAAAGACTACAAACTTAAGGGGTGTGTTTTGCCAAATTTTATCTATTTAAATATGACTCAAAATGTCAGAGTTGATTTGTTGATGGACTTTTCAATTTGCAATCTGTCACAGCTGTTCTAAAAAGCTGTCACAGCTGTTCTAAAAAGCTGTCTCAACTGTCAGGAAAAGCTTTCATAGCTTTCATAAGATAGCTGTCATAAGATAGCTATCACAGTTGTCATAAGTCAGCTGTTGCTTTGGGCAGAAGCAGATCAGGTCAAATGTCAGGCTGCTGGGATGGATATTTCATGGATTTGGCTGAAGATGGTAAGTTCTCTTTTAAGGGTATCTTGCTATCTTGGGTATAGCAGCTAGCTATTGGGATTTCAGCATTAAATGGCTGATGATATCACTTCTAGCTAGGTTTCAAATGCTGAATACACTGCTGGGGTTCTGCTGGAAATGTTTCCTTTATTGGGTGTTTGTATTTTTGGTCCAAGGTTCTATTACAACACATAGAATGATTGGTTGATAGTTAATGAAGCTTTAAAGATTTAGTTAAGATCTCATTGTGTTGTGACTTAATCTTGGTGAGTAAGAAGAGCATTTAGTGCTCTGCTCTAGCAACTAGCAAAGGGATATCTGGTTTGATTGTGGCAGGCAGTAGCCGGGTATTAGAGATATCATGAATACTTTATATATTTGGAGATTAAAGATAGCCAATCAGATTAGGCCATGTGTTTTAGTTGGATTTTAGCTTAAAGTAGTAATGTAGTTTATGTAGAATAATATAATTAAATTTCTAAATTTGTATAGGAACAACTGGGGATTGAATGAATAGCTATTTGTTCAGCATTTAGATGGCTGGGGATATTGAGTGTTTGTCATATGATGAATATTAAGTTTTAGGAAAAGAGCAATAGGGAGTTTTATCACTTTAAGTGCTATGTGATAAGAGATGCTTATCATATGTTACCCGCTACACACAGACTCGTTAGAGTTCAGGAAGTTGAAGAAAACACGCCAAACAACATGTTTTTTTTATCAACTTTAAATTGTTGGAGCTTTACTAAACATACCTCTTGGCCCTCCAAACCACGACTCCTAAAGTTTCCTCAAAGAGACTCATGAGCTTGGATCATAAGCCGAAGATAAGATGACGTACCTTGAGTTTTGTTGTAGTTTTGTGTGAATATGGGCTTTTGTTGCAGAAACTGCTTTCCATGAATATGAGAGAGGTAATATGGGCCATGGGCTTTGATTCATTGTGTGAGCCCGATCTATATGTTGATGTTGATGATATCATGGGTTATGATCCCAATTGATGAAAAGGAAACGTGAACCATGTATCCACCTCTTGAAGTAAGGATCTCACGAGCCATGTGAGCCCAATCCATGTAGTTAAATGAAATATGAGCTTATTTTGGGCTTTAAATAGGTTTACCCAAAAAATCAATAATATGTTGATGTGGCATGGGTTGCCAATGACGTAGTGCCACGTGGGGTGAAAAAAGAGTCTTCAACACTTATCATTAAAAAAAATGTACATAATGAGCTCTATTCCCTTATCATTATCTAAAAATAATAATTTACAGATTTTACACATTACTTGTAAATATTTTTTTAAAAAAATCTCAAAAATAGAAATGGTCTCCCATACAATTATTTTTTGTTTTTTGTATTTTGAAAATTGTTTTTAAAAGTGGGATCCAAACACGTATAATATAAAAATTATTATCTGAAATCTAGTTTCATGTTGAATTTTTTGAAAATTGTTTTTATACAGTTTTGAAAACAAAAACAAAAATCTTCCTACGAATCTGACCCTAATATAGATTCATTTCATTTTCTTGACTTTGCATTTTGTAGCTTAAATCTATATTTTCATTATATATAGAGAATTGCTAAATTTCCTTCCATTTTATGAGTTGTAGAGTATGGCATTGGTGGGGAGGCATCAGCTAAAGGAGATGTATATAGCTATGGAGTCCTTGTATTGGAAATGTTCACAGGAAGGAGGCCTACAAATGATATTTTTCGAGATGGTCTCAATCTCCATAACTTTGTTAAGATGGCACTACCAAAAAAACTTGTTCAGATTGTTGACCCACTGTTTTTACCAAGAGAAGCTATAGAAATGGGAGCAGCAATTGCAACCACTATGGCAAAGGAAGAAGACAATAACAATGACAATGAAATTGAAGTAGAAGAAGTGCATACCATTAAGGAGTCTAGTCAAATTGAAGCTGACATGCAAACGTGCTTATTGTCAGTTCTCAATATCGGAATTTTATGTTCAATGGAATCCCCACAAGAGAGAATGAGTATGGAGGAAGCCATTAAGGAACTACTATTGATAAAAGATACCTTTTTAGTTGGGGGAGCTGCAAAGGTGGACCGAGTAGAGCCCAAGTCAAAGGTATCTAGTTTTGATTTTAAGGCTGTCCTCGTTTATTTATATTTTTTCATTCGCTTCCCATATACTTTTTTAAAACATATAATGATGCAGGTTGCACAATTAGATTTTCATTTCTCATTCGTAATAATAAAAAAATATATATAGACAAATTGTCACCTAATTAGAACCCACCAACTTCCTTTAAAATTCTTATCCCTTTTCTTTTTCCAATGATCCACGCAGTAGTTATTGATTTTTATGGTAACATGCTACAAAGGGGTGAGCTAACGAACTTTTTTGTGAATTGCAGGAGCATGAAACTACGGAGAGAGAATTTCTTTGATTGTGCAAGAATTAATCATGAGATTTGGCATTTTTACTAAGTGTTATAATCTCATGATAGTACAGTACCTCTTGTTGAAATTATCGAGGGATAGTTTTCTTTCTCTTTTCTTCTTTCTTTCCGCTTCAGGATTGGAGAGTTTATCTGTTACTATTCTGTATACTAGAGGTTTGAATACTTAAATAGATTAGAGTTCAATAGTGCATGTGTCTTCCTACCTCCAGTAATATACAAATATGCAGCAGCTAGCAAAATATAGGGGTATGTGAGTACGTCTCATTCTTATCTTTACTATATCTCAGCTCAAAGATTAAAGGTATATTTGGTAACTATTTTTTCCCTTTATTTTCTGTTTCCAAGAATAATTTTCTATTTTTGAAACTAAAAAACTTATTTGGCAACCCAAAATGGATAGAAAACAAAAACTGTTCTCAAAACTCAATTTGTGAAGGAAACTGAAAACATGCAAAATGCTGTTTTCAGTTTTTAATTTTCAAAAGTCAATGAAAATATACATTTAATTTAATAAATCTGTCTCATTTAATGGGTTAGCATTAGAGTTCAAATCCTAGTAATAATATATTTTAGTATATTCTATTTTTTTCTTCAAAAAACTATTTTTTTAATTTCAACTAACCAAACATGTTTTTAATTTCAAAAATACAAGAAAATTGTTTTTTCTTTATATTCCTAAAAACAAGTTTTTGAAAATAGAAAACAAAAATTGTTACCAAACATAACCTAAGTGGTTCTTTTTCTTATGGCAGAATTATCATAATTATTTTCCTCTCTCTTCCTTTTACATATATATATATATATATATTTAATTCTCTAGGTTATTTTTGATAGGTTGCAATGGATGAAGACTGTAGATTGTGTCTGTGTGAGCAGTCAGATTTCTACTTTTGTATCCATTATTCCTTAATTTCAGGTGAGTGATTCTTGGAATTTTTAAAAACTCTTCAGACTAAAATACTAGTAGTTTTTTGGTGCAGGCGAATATTGAACTTCAGATCTCTTATTTAATTATCATAGATTTTACTAATTGAGCTAACTGGACCCACTAAGAAGCATTAATTTTAGGTGTAATAAATTATTAATTGTCCCAAAAACTTAAGTGGTTAGAAAAGAGAAAAATGAACTATCTATATCATCAATTGTTTAAAAAACTTAAGCTGAAAAGAAAGATGAATTTAGTTGCTAATCATTATGCTATTAGGATGAATATTAGTTTTGACTCTTTTAAAATTTTAAAATTTTCACAACCCCTAGGCCCTAGGGGTTGGCTTAAGTGGTCAAGGCCTTGGGCTTGGTGGTAGGCTCCCTCCATTTCTAACAATTCCTAGAGGTGACATCCCATTCGCAAAGCCGATGAATTAAATGACCCATGTGATGTGGGCTTGGTATTTAATTGGGTAAAAAGACTTGATGCTCTACACAGTCTCTGACTACTCATCATCAAAAGGAATTTAACTTTTTCACTTGTTCCATACCAATATTCAAAAAGCCTTTGAAATTACTTTTTCTTTTCTTTTCTTTTTTTCTTTTTTAGCAAAGGTCTACATAGATGCACCATGAGCGAGAGTGCAACTAGGTCAAGAGAGGAGGATGCACAATTGCAACAGAGCACAAAGAAAGTTAAGTTAAACTATTTTTTGGGTGATTCTCACTCAGACCAAAGCCCCATAAGTCTGGATGGAAGGAGGTCATATAGGGACAAGCTGCTAGGAGAAATCCATGGAGCTTTTGACCAAGCCTTTAACGTCATATACAACATGGAGATGGAGGCGAACTCGGATGATGAGTTCTCTGATCTCCCACTAGGTGAGAAGGCTGTTAAGCTCACTTGTATTACAAAAACTAGAACAAGGTCACTATGGACAGACGTCTTAATAGTCAAGGTCATGGGGAAGACTGTTGGGTATAACTCCTTGCATTTGTGTATAATGAGTATGTGGAAACCAACGGGGAAGATGGATTGTATCAATCTAGGTCAGGATTTATTCCTTATTATATTTTCATTGAAAAAGGACTATGACAGGGTTCTTAAGGATGGTTCGTGGTTCATTAGAGGACATTATTTGTCCATCAGACATTGGGATCCTAATTTTAAGGCGTCCTTGGCCAATCTATCCTCTGTAGCTATTTGGGTCCGGCTTCCTGAGTTATCAATTGAGTATTATGAACCCTCGGTTCTTTGGGAGATTAGGGAACCCATTGGACCGGTTCTTAGGATCGATGCCCACACGGCGGCGAAGTCTAGAGGGTGGTTCGCTAGATTATGTGTACAGATTAATCTAGACAAGCCAATAACCAAACTCCTCAAGCTGGGTGGCATTGACCATCCGGTGCAATACGAAGGTATCAGTTCATTGTGCTTTGCTTGTGGTAGGGTAGGACACAAGGCGAAAAACTGCCACTACAAGGTCCAAGCTCCAGTAGCAAGGGGGGGGGGGGAAGAAGCTAGAAACATGGTTGGTGTGCATGACTAGACTTCAAAAGAAGAGGAGGCCTTGGGCCTTCGGTCCTTGGGTCTTAGTTACACAAAAAAAGCCTACCTACAGGAAAGTGACGAAAGAGAATGTCCAAGTTTCCCCTTTTGGCTATCCAGCCCAAAGCCCAAGGAATCAACAGGCCTGTAACTCGTTTAGCCATGTCTCAGGCTTATCCAAAGTAAGCGAACACAGCATGGATGGTAAGCGAAAGCGTAGGACAGCTCAGACAATAGTGCGTTTTCTACAAATCGCACTGCTAAAGGTCAGAGTAAGGTCACTTTTAGCCCCGTGATTGGAACATTGAGCGTCAAGAGTGCTGATTCAGGCCAAAAGACAAAAAAGATGACTTGAGACACATTGAGTAAAAAGGGCAGTAACAAAAAATCTTCCCAATCTTGGAAAGTGGTGGACACAATCCCTTTTGGTCCCACATTGGGGAAAGGCACCAATCTCAGTTCAGTCAAACCACCCATAACCACACCTTCTGAGTTTCAAGAGTTCAGAGTAGGAGGGTCTGCTTCTCCCATGGCGATACTCAATCAGCAATCCCCTGAGGAGTAATCAAGTGAGATGAATAACAATAATGGGGTTTTGCTGCAAATAGAGGGACACCCAGTTAGTGTTAATGCCAATGAGGTTATGAGAACCGAGCCCTCTGGATCGATAGCAACAAGATCGCTTTTATTGGAGATGTCAAATCAACCAATGTTGGATTGGAAGCAAGATATGAGCATCAAAATTGTTTTGGCTAGCATCTCCAATCTCCCATTGAAGAGAATTGATCCAACTCTTCGTACTAAGGGGACGGGACAAGGAGAAGATGGAGTTCAGATGGTGCCGAACAACCCTAATGATGAGCAGATAAGGTGTGTGGATTCCCCAATAGCAAAAAGGTTCCTCAAGGAAGGAGGTAAAAGCCCTAATCTTTCTTGACAGGTCTGTCTCCCTCCTTGTCTATTTAATTATGAATCTGTTAATATCTAACTGTCAGGGTGCCCTTTAACCCAATTTTCATAACATTATTAATGATATGGTTCGTGCTCATTCCCCTGCTATTATGATGCTAACGGAGACAAAGGTCGGCGACAAGAAAGCCAAGGGCATTGTAGACAAGCTCCCATTTGAGAGGGCTATTTATGCTAATACTATTGGTTTATTGGGTGGTCTTTGGGTCCTCTGGGACACGGCCCAAGTGGAAGTGTCTAAGCTTTCTCCAATCGAGCAGGAGATCCATGATGCAGTTACCCCAAGCTACTTTAATAATTTGTGGCTCTTATCGGTGGTCTATGCTAGCCCGAGATATGCAGAGCAGCATTTGTTATGGGAAAATTTGGAACCTGTGGCCAACCTCCATTCTTTGCCTTGGATGATTGCTGGCGATTTTAATGAAGTGCTTATAGGAGAGGATAAATTTAGAGGAAGGCCCGTGAATGTTAGTAGAGCTTTGCATTTCCAGGAGTGCTTAGACGCATGTAGAATGATAAACATTGGTTTTTCAGGCACCCGGTTCACCTGGTCTAATCATAGACCTCTAGCTCACCTGATTCAAGAAAGGATTAACAGGGTGTTTGTCAATGCGGCTTAGTATGGGCTCTATCCTGAGGCTTGTGTTAGCCATCTCGAATGGTCTTATTCCAATCACTGCCCAATCCTGATGAGCCTTGATAGCAGCCATGGCCTTATGCTTCCACGGCCTTTCAGGTTCCAGCCAATGTCGCTATGGCACCTTTCCTTCCCTAAAGTGGATAAAGAAGCTTAGGCAAGGCCAACTAACCTCTCTCGGGCTGTCTCTAAGTTTACTAAAAAAGCTAAGATCTGGAACAAGAATGTCTTTGGGTCTTTAGGAATCTCTTCACGGGTAAAGGGAGAGTGACGGCTCGACTGAAAGGAATATAAGTTACTCTCTTATCCAATCCAAACAGGTTTTTGGTGTACTTAGAAAAAGAATTAAAGGCTGAATTTGTGGAAATTTCTAAACTTGAGGAGGAGTTTTGGGCCATTAAGTCGCGGATTACTTGGTTAGTTGAAGGGAATAAGAACATTGGGTTTTATCATACTTCAGCTCTTGTCAGCAGAAGAAGGAATTGCATTTCCTGTATTAAGGACCGAGTAGGGAACTAGATTCATGAGGAGTGAAAGATAGTCGGATACATTAGACAGTGTTATGCCGAGTTATATTCCTCTAGTCATAGCCACTCTGTCCTTTCTTCTTGGGACCCCCCTTCTGGCAAGCTCAACTAAATGAAGAGGAGAGTAGGAAGTTGGTGGAGATTATTCTGATGAGGAAATCACAATAGGTTTTTGGTCTCTCAAAGCGTTTAAAGCCCTGGGACCAGATGGGGCCAGCTTCTTCCAACGGTTCTGGTTGTTGATTGGTGATTTGGTTAGAGATGAGGCAAAACAAATATTCGTGTCTAGTAGAATGTCAGAGTATCTAAATCAAATCTTCATGACCTTGGTTCCCAAATGCAAGAATATGGAGTCTGTCAATAACTATTGACCTATAAGTCTTTGCAACACTGTATACAAGATAATGTAAAAGATCTTGATTGCAAGGCTCAGGCCTCTCTTGGCCAACCTGGTCTCTCCACTCCAAACTTCTTTTTTCCTTGGAAGAAAGGGAATTGATAATGTCATCATTGTCCAAGAGCTGATCCATACCATGTCTAGGAAAAGAGGGAGGTGTGGGTTTATGGCGGTTAAAATTGACCTTGAAAATGCATACGATCGGCTCGAATAGAGTTTTATTTAGGACATTCTTGGTTTATTCAAATTCTCAAAGCAGCTAATATCTCTAATTATGAATTGTGTTTCGACTTCTTCTATCTCCATTCTCTATAATGGAGGTGCATTAGATCCCTTCCCCCCTCTAGAGGTATCAGATAAAGGGATCCTCTCTCCCCTTATCTTTTTACTCTTTGCATAGAGGTCTTGGGTGCTCTTATTATGGATAAGTGCAATACCAATCTTTGGAACCCTATCAAAGTGACTCAAGGTGGTTTGGCCTTTTCCCACATCTTTTTTGCAGATGACCTTGTGCTATTTGCAAAGGCAGATCGTAAAAACTACATGGCGGTAAAGGATGTGCTGGACTCTTTTTGTAGCTATCTGGTCAAAAGGTGAGCCAAGACAAGTCTAGAGTGTATTTTTCTCCCAATGTGGTAGTAGACAAAAGGTCTGAGCTGTATGAGATCTAGGCTTCCGATCTACCCCTTCTCTTGGAAAATATTTGGGATTTCCCTTCAAACATGATGCCACACCCCAGGATTTTGGTTTCATCATAGACCAAGTGCAAAGCCATCTCTCCGGATGGAAAGCTAATCTCCTGTCTTTTGTCGATCGCCTGGTTCTTACCCTAGTAGTAACCACCACCATTCCCAATTATGTCATGCAATGTGTGGCTCTCTCTCCCAAAATTCTCAATAGTGTTGATACAGTTAGTCGAAACTTCCTATGGGTTTCCTCAGAAAGGAAGAAGAAAATTACAAAACCTAAGAGGGAAGGTAGCTTGGGCATTTAAGCAACTAAAGCAAAAAACTTAGCCTTACTAGCCAAACTGAACTGGAGGCTTCACTCAAAGGCATCTTTGCTATGGGCAAGAGTTTTAACTTAGAAGTATAAAACCCCAAAAAGGAGCGCTTATCCCCACACCAAATTTCGGAACTGTTTAGCCACTTGGTTTGCAATTCGAAAAGGTGAGACTATATTTAAGAAAGGCTTCAAATGGATTGTGGGCAATAACAGCCACCTCTCTTTCTGGTACGATAAATGGATGGACAAGGGACCCCTTAGAAGTCTGATTGCTAGACCACTTAATCGTGGAGAGGAAGGTATCCTCTTGAAGGATGTGGACAACTTTTCGGGTTGGGATTGGCAGAATTTTTCTCTCTCATTCCCCAAGCAGCTATTCTTGGAAAGTAAAGCCACCCTAATCCCCTTCTCTGCCACAAATTCTGATTGCATTTCTTGGTCCTCATCCCCAAATGGGCTTTTTGACCTTAAGAATGCCTATAAGTTGGCTTCCTTAGAGGAGGGAGATTACAATTCAGGGATGTTTGATGGGGAGTAGGTTTGGAATGTAGTAACTTTTCCTAAAATTCTATGTTTTCTCTGGCAATGCCTTCACCGAAGCATCCTTGTTCGTGCAGTTCTGTCTAATAGTGGGATAGACGTCCCACACAAACTTGCCCCATTTGCAATGAAGGCCCAGAAACCATTCTTCACTGCCTTAGGGATTGCCGCGAAGCCCAAGCACTGTGGAAGGCTTTTCCTCCACCTCTAACAGAAAACCTTTTCGTTGGGACCAACCTCTTGGACTGGCTCAGGTTAAATTGCCGAAGCACCAAGATTCTATCTTATTCGGGCATCAGCTGGGCAATCATATTCCCATTTGGAATCTGGTCATTATGACTTCACAGGAACAATTCTCTCTTTCGTAATACTGGTCATCTAAGGAATTTAAGAGCTAAGGTTCTCTCTAGAGCCACCGAATTTGCGCATCTCGGCATTAGCGGGAAGCAGGCTCGCTCTCAGACCAAAATCCAAGTGAGATGGAGCTGCCCTCCTCTGAACTGGTATAAACATAACTCCGATGGGTCTTCTCTTGGCAATCTTGGGTTGGCTGGAGGAGGGGGCCTAATTCGAAACGAAAAGGGAGAATGTGTTAAAGGTTGTGCTAGAGCTGTGGGATTTACCACCAGTGTAGTTGCAGAGTTGTGGGCTCTAAGAGACGAAATCAAACTCTGTATTGCTCTAAAAATCCTTGTTGTGATCTTTGAGTTAGATGCGCAATTAGTTTTAGACCTCATGAAGAAGTATAACAGCCTTCCAAATGGTATTGGTGCACTGGGTCAGTAATTGCAAGGCGGGATTGCGGGAGATTTCTATGGTGCAATTTCAACATTGTTACCGGAAAGCCAATAAATATGCTGTCTCCCTCGCTAGGTGGGGAGTACTTCTTCCCCAGGATTTTGTTATTTTTTTAGATCCCCCAACAGAGGTTTTGTTTTTACTTAACCTGGATGCTGCTGGGGTGTATTCGGATCGTTTTTTTATCTATTGTTTAGTTTGAATTGAAATCCATTTTCTACCAAAAAAAAACATTTTTTATACTCACAACAACAAAGGGGAGGGGGAAAATTACTTAGTCACATGAACTATCATGAGAAATATTTTACCTGCATAAAACTTGTCAATTACAACGAAGTTTTGAGTCATAATATCTATTTATTTAATTAACTTTTTTATCGGTAATGATGAGTCACAATATTTATAGATTTCTCTTCTTTTAAGAGCATTGAGGACAGTATTAGGGTGTAAAAATTCCTCAGTTGTTATTTTAGCAACCAACAAGAGACAAAACAGCCTCGTCTGGGGGGTGGATATGTATTTCTTTTTAGAAATGATATGTCCACAACATTTTTATAATATTTTCACAACAAATCATAGGTAGCAAGTTGTTATTAGTTATTATTGTTAGGGCAAAAAAGTAATCTTAGTGTTAAGTTCAAATTTGAACCAACAACAATTAACCACCTATGATTTGTTGTGAAAATGTTGTAAAAATGTTGTGGACATAGCACCCCTCTTTTTTTTTTTTACATCATGTGAACAGTTAGTTCTCATATATGAGATGAGAACCAACTGTAACTTAGAGTACCAACATCTGGGGATGCAAAAAAAAAACTTATTTTGCATCCTCAAATTCTACTTTATCAATTTTACCACTCACCTTATATCCCAATATTTATTTTTACATACAACCCAATAAAATAATACTAGCCTCTGAGCATGCGCTCACGCGCGTGCTCAAAGACTTTTCTATTTTTTGAGTAAAGATTAATAATTTGCATTTGTTATAATTTGGGATTTTTACTTTTTCCAATTACAAAAAAACAAAAACAAAAAAAAACAAAATCTAATAGTGCGATGAATACGTGGGTTGAGTTTTGTAGATTAAAGAAGTTTTAAAACTAATAAAAGAGCGATCCTATTTTGTAGGGAGTTAGTGAGTAGATGTAGGAATTTAAATCAATGTAGGAGTTTATTAGAAGCTAGAATTAAGAATTTATTATCAATTTACTATTTTAACTCCATTTTTAAGTTTTAGGTAGGGGTATTTTTTACAGTAAAAAAAAACAATAACTAACTTTCTTTTGTCAATTTACTATTTTAACCCCATTTTTAAACTGTTGGTTAATTAATTTAAGGGTATTTTTGACCAGAAAAAAGCAATTACTAACTTACTGAATCCTTTTAATATATACAGATAAACTACCTAATCAAAAAATAAAAGGTATTCCTCTCTCTCTCTTCTCACACTCTCTTTTTCTCTTCACACACGACCACAAGATTAATTTTTTTTTTCCTTTACAACCTATAAACAATAATGCAACCTTATTGTTCATAGGTTGCAATTTTTTGTAAGTATACAAACTTGGATGAATTGGGTTTTGGGTGTCTTTTTGGGTTGTAAAAAATCAACTGGGGGTGTTTACACCCCTAATGCTAGTGCTCTTAGGACATAAAAAATTATATATATTATTTTATCGGCTCTTTCTTTCTCTTCAAGCACAACTCCCATTGCTCTCTCCCATCTCAACTCTATCTCTTTTGGTGGTAAAGCTTAAAGGCTGCAGTGATGGCAATAGTAGGAGATGATGACGACAAGGTCAAGAAGGTGGTGGCAGCGACTTGAAGATTGAATATTTCTGGGTTTCGCTTGTCGTAGGTGCTATTTGCTCACCATGGGTGGTGGGATTTGCTCGTTGTGGGTGGTAGGCTTTGCTTGCTGGTGGTTGCTAGGTGTTTGGGTGGCTTTGAATGTTGGTTTGATGGATCTTTGGGTGTTGTTTTGGTGGCTATTTTGGTGTTGGTTTGGATTGGTGGATGTTTGGAGCAATAGGTCTTTGGATGTTGGTTTGGATCAATGTTTGGCAAGAACGGTGGGTGTGGCGACGATGGGTCTTTGTTCCTAGGTCTTTGGGTATTTGGGTATTTGGGGCGGTGGGTCTTTGGGTCTTTGTTGTTGGGTTTTCTTGAGAGAGAGAGAGAGAGAGAGAGAGAGAGAGAGAGAGAGAGAGAGGAAATTGGCTATGTGGGTTTGATGGAGGAAGAGAGAGATAGGGGAGAAGAATGGCTATGTGGGTTTAATGGAGGTAGAGAAGAAGAGAGAGATGAAGGAGAAGAGATGCTTCATTGTTGGAGGAAGAGATGGAAGAGAGAGATGGGGGAGAAGAGAGAGAATTGAATTGATTTTATTATTTGATATTATAGTTTATATTATTTTAATAAGTAGTATGTAAAAATAGAAACTGGAATGTTGGATGAATTATAAAATGGGATAGTAAAGTAGATAAAGTAGTTGTTTTAGAATAAAAAAAGCAACATTTGAGTAGCTATATTAAAAAAAAAAAAAAAAATTAAACACTACTGCATTAAACTCTTACATATAGAACAACCTGTAGCAAAATCTATTTTTATTTATTCCTTTAGCCTTTCTCTCTCTCTCTCTCAGATGGACCACTCACTCTCTCTCGCCTCTCTTCTTCCCTTGAATCAAACCTCCATGGCTGAGCTCCTCCTTAAACAAATCTCCGCCTTTCACCACTACCATCGTCGATGTTTGTGCAATGGTGCCATCCCCAACTCTCTCCACTAATCACTTAGGTGGCCATGTGATGGCTCCATTTTCAAATCCAGATCCAATGGTTGGGTTGTGTTTGATCTAGGTTTGTGTTGGTTTATGGTTTGATTTGTGTTTATGACTTTGGTTTAATCTGGTTTCTATTTATGGTTTATGGCTTGATATCGGTGTTCTATTTTATGAGGCAACAATATGGGTTTTGGGCTTTGTTTATGGTGGCGGTAGAGGATTTTGTTCACAGTGGTCGTGATGGGTTTTGTGGATTTTATTCAAGCTGTTGTGGGTGCTAGTAGTCGCTATTTTTGGTTTGAATTAGAGTTTTAGGTTTGAATAGGCAATTATGGTGGTGGGTGGTGCGATTAGATTGCTTGGCGGTTGTGGGCTTTAGGAATGGCAACGGGTCGAGTTCGGGCCGGGTTTCTTAATGACCGAACCCAACCTGCGAATCTGCCCCAAAAACCCGAACCCGCCGCGTTTAATAAACAGATTTTTTTCTGCACCCCAGACCCACCCCATCGAGCCCCACGAGCCCCGCCTAGCCCATGCCACCTTCAGGGTCTAATTCGTGGCCCAATAAAAAAAAAATTTAATAAAAAAAGTTGGCTGAAGCCCTAAACCTCCACAAACCTAGATCAAAAATCCCAAAAAAAACCCCCAAGACGCCAAGATCTTCTTCATTAACCTAGATCAGAAACCCAAAAACAAAAACCCTAGATCATATTCTTCAATTGGAACAGAGAAGCAACTAAAAACCCAAAAACAAACACAAAAATTTCAGATTTTTTATTTTCCCTTTCGAAATCACAAACACATACACAAATCCTAACACAAAAATCACAAACCCAAACCAGATTCTCAAAAAAAAAAAAAAAAAAGGTACCCAAACTCCTTGACAATCCCAAACCGTAATGAACCCAACCAGAACAAACCGAGACCGACGGTGAACGGTGACACTGACAGAGCTTGGGACGGCGACGAAAGCTTGGGACAACGGCGAGAGTTGGACCAGCGGTGAGAGGTTGGGTAGTTTGCCGAAGGTGAGATTAAGAGCAAGTGAGATTGTGATTTGTGAGTGAGTGAGATTGTGATTTGTGAGTGAGTGAGTGAGATTGTGTGAGTGAGAGTGGTACAGATGAGAGGCGGGCTACAAGTGAGCTGAAATGAAATGAAGAAGAGAAATGTTAGGGTTTATAACAATATATATATAAGGGTATATTAGTAATATATATAACCGGGTCGGGGTCGGGTTCGGATCCGGGTTCAGGCCGGGTTTTTGTAAAAACTCGGACCCGACCCAGACCCGGTATAGGTTTTTTTTCTAAGACCCAAACCTAACCCTATTTCTTATTAGACTAGGTAAAATTCGGCCCATTAAGGTTGGGCCGGGCTGGGCTGGGCCGAGTACCCCCGGGTCGGGGAAAAATTGCCATCCCTAGTGGCCTTGCTAGGTTTGGGTGTGGGTTTGCTAGGTGTTGTTTGGTTTGTTTCAAAGGAAGAGAGAGTAAGGGAGAGAAATGAATAGTATTTAAAAATAAGAAATAAGATGCAGGGTGAGTTGTGAAATGGTTTGGTAAAATAAGCAAAATAATTTTTTAAAGTATAAAATGAGTTTTTTTTTTAGATACCCAAAACCTAATGCTCTAAAGTCCTCATATAAATGCGCTTCCAATTCTAAATGCTAATGCTCTAAGGTCCCGATATAAATGTGCTTGTCTTTGTGATAAAGCTATCCATTCATGCACTAACAGCCTAAGTGGTTGGTACAATTTACTGAGCAACTTTCAATTTCACAATTCGTATTAGACTAACTAGTCATTCTAGTCTCAATTTTTTTTATATAATTTTCTCAAAACCCTAATGTACCAGATTCCATCAGAACTCCACAGTTAAGAATTTTTGTAATTCTTTCAACTACTTCATTTCTTATTTCACGAATTAGTCTCTTTTCAATAAAGTTATTTATATCGTTAAAAAAAAAAAGTGATTTGTGGAATGAGATGGGTCTAGTTTGTTTCTTAAATGCTTTTACTTTGTGAGCAAGAATTGTTTCATCTTTGAAGTAGCCTAACATTCTTGGAATTGCTTAGCATTTCGTAAAGTTATAATCTAGCCATGAACAATTTTTTTTTTTTTTAATAAAAGATAGAAATTTTACTCTATCATAATCTAAGTGTATATGTATGCAAAACTCCCTCTTGAAAACTTGAATCCCGGCTCTTACTCCCTACACCTTACAAGTACTTATACTTGTGGAGTGACCACCACACCGACGATATGCGGTGGTAGCCATGGACAAGTTAACAATGTGAAATCTATGAAATGTCATATGAATCCCAAATCATTCTATTGCCAATCATAGTGTTTGGTGAGTTGTCAAAAATCATTCTAACAAATATTTTTGGCAAAAATACTATTTTGGTCCCTACATTTTGTGATCACATTCAATTTGATCCCCACATTTTGGTACTAGTCAATTTGGTCGTTATTATTTTCAACTTGAGGTAATTTGGTTCCTACTGGCAACTCTCCAACGAAAAATATATATGTGGTAAACTGTTTGCTTTGCTGACACACGCGGCTAACATAATAATATAAAATCCAATAATTAAACATTAAAAAAAGCCACATAAGCATTACAAAAAAAAAAAGATCTAAAAAATCTTTAAAAAATTAATAGAAAATGAATAAAATGAATTTTTAAATTTAAAAATAGAAATCATCAGTTTCTTTTACTTTCTTTTGTATTCTTGTACTTTCTTGGCTACCAAACACAAGTTTCATCTATTTTCCCAAAAACCAAATAGATTGGTGTGTGATTGGAAAAATGTGAATTCAAAGTAACAAGCCCACAAACACACTACCACCACTTCCACCAACACTCTCCTCCACCAACACCAACACCAACCCCAACACCAACGCAGACCACAAACCACCACAAACAGAAATAAATAAAAAATCCATCCTACAAACCCAAAGGAATACACATACTGTACCTAGACATGGCAAAATGAGCGGTTCGGGTCGGGTCAAGTTCGGGTTGCGTGTTAAGTCTGGTCGGGTTAACCCATATTTTTCACATGAATTTTTTTTAATAAAGAAAACATGTATTTGCCATTTGGAAAGTCATGCAACAAATTACTTGATATAAAATGCATTACTTTGAATTCACTACTTATATCAAGAATGAACTTAGTAAAACTTATTAATACTTATTCAATAATTTTAAATTATACAAATCCTAACATTGTTATCTAAAACAAAATAACACAAAGATAAGTAAAATAAATACACAAGTTTTATTTCTACACAAAATCAACATCCCAAAATATAAAACAAAATTCCAAATGACTTATTGGATAACTCATTTGACAAAGAATAAAAACATATAAGAAATTTACAATCTTGAAAATTAATTTTATAATTTGTTGTCAATTGTGGTTGGCACTCTATTTCAATTTGAGATATGCATTAAATTTTGATTGTTTACTTATTTATACATGGTCTCTTTTATGAACATCATATCATTGTTAAGCATCACACACTTTACGAAATATCATAATTTATTTTGATAAGCCGTTTATTTTGGACATAAATTGTTAAAAATAGGTCTAAGCATTCATAATTTATGCTAATTTGATATTTTGGCTTCACTATTATCACACTTGTGAATGTTTCTCACACATGTCTACAATTTTAAATCTATGTTTTTAACTCTACTGTAACCAGATTATCTTGGCATATACTTTACTATTTGATATCTAAAAATCTTTACTCATTACTGAATACTCTATCATTCATCTTTCAATTAATTTGCATGCAGTTATATAAATGTCTCAGTTGTTTCCTTAAAGCTCACAACAAACCATTAAACCAATATTGTCTTAATTTTTTTTTTTACCAAAAAAAAAAAGTTTTAAAAAATGGTTCTGGTTCAGGTCAGGTTGACTCGCAAAAAACACTAGTTGGGTCTTGGGTCAACTCGTTTTTGTTTTAGGTCAAAAAACGAGTTCGGGTTAGGTCGAATTAGAAAATTTTGACCCATTTTGCCATGTCTAACTATACCGAGGTGATATTTTCTGTACCGAGGTGAAATTACTCCTAAATATCTATTATTTAGGAGTAATTTCTTGTACCATCTGTCATCTTTGTACATACCAACTTTTGACTCCTTAAGTTTAAGTTTTACTATTCTACCATGCTTTTGTAATCACAAAACCAAAGTAAGTAAGACAAATGTGAATTTTTTAGATTACCCGTAGAAATTAAGAAATCTAACAATAAATTTGAACATAAATAAATATTAAAAAAAAAACAAACAAAAAAGATTACAACCATAAATAAAAGTGAAAATAAAAAAATAACTAAAATAAAATGAACTAGGGTGTGTAAAAAAAAGGCTAAAGTGCAAGCTACACTCCTAAATTTTGGAGGTCTTAGAATTTTAAACTCTTAAGTTTCAGTATATGGATTCTGCCCCTTGGAATTATATTTCAATTGCATCAGCAGCCATCTGTCCATATTTTCTACTAAATGCTACATAAATTTGTTATGCATGTTTAGTTCGTCCAATAAGAAAGTTAAACCACACATACTTCTTCTTTTTTAATGAAAAGAACTAAAGAACCACGCTAACTTTTAGTGCATTTGGGTCTTGATTATAATTCAATTTATTGCATCTTCTTTTTTCCTAGTATTTGTGGTCTTGTGTAAGTCTCCTACTTTTCTTTTCTTTTTTTACTTTTTATCCTCTATTTACTATACTTTTAGTAAAAAGTTTAGATAAGTCGTTCCCACATGGATACTTAAACTATGCGGTAGTGAAACCAATTATTTATTTATTTTTGGAAATTGGCAAAACGTAGCTTTCTTTGGGAGTTCATAAAGAAATTGAACGAGTAAATCATAAAGGATGGAAATGAACGGAATGAAATAAAATTTATTTGAATAACGGAAAGGAATGAAATTGAATTAAGTAACCTTGATTGGATGTTTTAAAATAAAGATATTAAATTTAAATAACCTTATTTGGGAGTTAAATAGAAGGAATAGAACTGGATTGTTTTATAACAACATTACTACTTATACCCTTATTTTAAAATAAGGAGGTGAATGTATAGGAGAATTTTGGAAATTTTAATGAAAATTTCATTAAACTTAATTTCACTCCATTTGATTCATCCCAACTTTAAAAGGAACAAAAATTTGAGGTTTTGAGAAAAAAAGAAAAACGAGTGTTCTCTTCTACCCATTTCATTCCATCTTAAACTCCTAAACAATGGAATGATTTTTTTACTTCTTCCATTAAAACTCTCAAACAAATAAATGAAATGAATATTCTAAAATTATTTTTTTATTCCATTCATTTTCATTTTATTCTCTTCTTCTCCTAAATAGAGCGTTAAGGTACAAACCCTTCAACCCTAGAAAGTTAGGTGCCCATTTGGCATATTCTTTCAGTTTTGTATTTTGGTCTTTAGGTATTTTGAGAAATCCTGATCAAAAACAGTCTTTTTAGTGTTTTCCAACCTTGAAAACTTGTTTGACAATATTTTTTAAATTTTTTTCTATTTATCCCAACCCACAATCATTTATTTAAAATAAAATAAAATAAAAAACTATTACCAAATAAAAACAAGGGAGTCAATTTTGTACTATACCGTAACGGCTAGAATTTACCGTACTAGCCGGTTAACCAATACTAAATTACCTTTTTTTCATACTGCTCAAAATGCTGGATTATACCAAAAATTTTGGCAAATATCAGACATATCCACTGGAAAATAAAAATCGGCTAGTACAAAAAATTGGAAAAAGAAAAAAGAAAAATATAAAAAAGAATTTAATTGCTAATAGCTCAAGACCTCGGCCGTCTTCACTACATTTCTGGTCATCACTCCTACAACGCCGAACATCCGCCCCACTTGTTTTGTTCACCTACTCCTTATTCTTCTTCTCTTTCATCTTCTTCAACTTTGAGATTTAATCGTCTGCCCTCCGGGGCTATTATTTTGGGGTTCGGCTCCCCTCCCGTTTAAAATACTCATGTTTTCTCCCGTTTTTGTCTAGATAACCGACACGTGGCAAATGACACATCCAAAGGTTAAAAAAGACACCACGTCAACTATGAATTTTCTCTCAATTTTTGGGTCTTTCTCTTTCATTCTTTCTTTCTTTCCTTTTCTCTCTCTTTGCCCCTCTCTCCAACATCGTCAATGTCGCCTGAGAATCAAAGGCTCCAAGACCATAACTCTCTAGAGAAAAGGGGTAAGAGAGGGACAATAGATGAGGAAATCAAAGAAGAATAAAAGATCTTTCAGCCAAAAGCCAAGGAAGCTCTATTGTGCAAGGTGGGTGTGCAGAACCTACAGGTTATTGTCCTCCTTTTGTAAAGCCATATTCATTTTACTTGTTCAACCATCATCTGTTCTATCTCGATCTTGTTTTTAATTTCTTTTATTTTGTTTTATGTTTTTTTTTTCCATCATTTTGAGCAGTTGTTTAAGTGTAGAAGTTTTTTCAATTTTACAAGACCCAATGTTGCTCACTTTTAATGCCTTAATACTAAAATATGCTTACATATGGCATATACAAGCCCAGCTGTGAATGTTGTAATAGGGTAGGATAAAATCTCGTACTAAAAACCTTGGACTCAAAAACTCAATTACATATAAAAAATGTGTTAAGCATTTGACAATGTCTATCCAAAGAATAGTGCATCATTTTGATTAAGAGAAATGCTAACAGATGTCTTAGGGTAATGGTTAACAATTCATTTAAAGAAAATTTTTATAGAAAAAAAAAACAATTAATATTTTGACAGCTTTTTTTCATTTTCCATACAAGTTATGTCAAATTTTTTTTTAAAATAGATCGTTAACCATTACCTTAAAGGTACTCGTTAGCATGACTCTTAATTTAATATTAACATTTCACAATTTTATAATAAAATATATTATTCAACTATTGTAAAAATGGTTGAAATCTTAACAATTCACAATTTTGATTCAACTATGGTAAAAATTGTCACCTCTAAGAATTTTTTTTTTTTTTTACATTAAGAAAATAAAATATATAACGTGCTGTCTTTAAATAAGAAAGACCAAAGATTCTCACTCACTAGGCAAAATTTGCTCAAAAGTAGCTTTTTAGAAAAAAATTTGGTGAATAGTATGCATTTGAAACTATTTTATAAGTTAAACTAGTTTGGAACTTGAGTTTGGGACTCGAGTTCCCGGCAGTATACAGCAATATTGAATATAATTCAAGTTTGTCAAATTCGAGTCCGGAGACACGGTCTAAGTTACCAAATAGTTCCATCAGTGTGCTGCTTTCCTAAAAATTTTCTAAAATCATGCTATCCGGCAAATTTTGCCCTCACTAGCCCCTGCCATTTGTTTTCCAAATGTTGCAGCAAGCCAGCAACCAAACAAACACTAGTCCACTGCAACTAAGGTGACAAAGCAGCAAAAGTGAAGAAGAACTGAAGAACCCCCAACAAGTCCCATATCAAATTTCAAAACATGTCCAACTCTTTCCTCCTCATCTCCCACCTCCCCATTATTCCACCAACACACACAACCCCACGCTACGTCAGCCCTAGAATGTCCCTCAACAACAACAACAACCAAACCCCAAAATCCCCAAACCCTTCTTCCCTTCTCACCTCCCTCACAAAACTCCTCTGGGGCCCATCCCCATCCCTCCCTCCTGGCCTCTTAATCTCCACTGTCCGTACAGCCTGGCACTCCACGTGGCAGCTCATGATGTCCCAGCTCGCCCCCTCCGATTCCTCCGGCAGTTACTCTAGACCCACCTCCAAATTTCGCCACGTGGCAGCTACCCAGTTTTCCCGCCAAAACCTTCACCTCTACGTGGGCCTACCTTGCCCATGGGCCCACAGGACCCTCATAGTCCGAAACCTTAAAGGCCTCGAAGAAACAATTCCTGTCTCAATAGCCTCTCCAGGCCAAGACGGCTCCTGGGAATTTAAGTCTAGTTCGATCCCTGGCCTGGACAAGGATACCCTTATCCCGGGCAAGGATAATGCAAATGGGTGCAAAAATTTGAAAGAGGTTTATGGGCTTAGGAGAGGAGGGTACAATGGAAGGTCCACAGTGCCAATGCTTTGGGATGTGCAGAACAAGGAAGTTGTGTGCAATGAGAGTTATGATATTATTGAATTGTTCAATTCTGGATTAAATGGGTTGGCAAGTAATCCGGGTTTGGACCTCTCACCATTGGAATTGAAGGGAAGGATCGAGGAGTGGAATCGTGTAATTTATCCCAACGTTAACAATGGAGTTTATAGGTAATTTTTATTTTATTCATCTTAGATTATTTGGGTCATGTTGGCTTTATTTGTAATTTAATATTGCCTTGTATATGGACCCGTCACTTTTTTTCCACTAATCACAGTCGACCACTTCAATAACTAAATTGTGTAAGAATATTGTGTTCTGATTATTCTTTGAACTTCTTGCATGCCACTGACACATAATGTGTACTAGGAATATGTGCAGTGAGCTCAACTAGTACTTTTGTTTTGTAAACATTATGGAACAACCCCATATGTTGAATTCCTAATTTCCTATCCTATTGAGCAAAAAAGTGGTAGGAATAGAATGAATTTTATGAGATGTTTAAGCGCTGTTGTAGATGAATGCTATGATATTGGTATTGCATTTGGCAGATGTGGATTTGCTCAAAGCCAAGAGGCATATGATACAGCAGTGAGTGAACTGTTCAGTACATTGGACATTTTAGATGATCACTTGGGTAGGTCTCGCTACTTATGTGGAGGTACACTCACCCTTGCAGATATATGTCTGTTTACCACTTTGATTCGGTTCGATCTTGTGTATAACGTTCTGTTCAAGTGCACCAAGAAGAAGCTACTTGAGTATTCCAATCTTCATGCCTATATGCGTGACCTTTACCAGGTACTCTTCACTTTTCTCAGTGCCTGCTTGCTTGTTAGTTGATATTGCTAATGAGAGCTATTGTAGTCTGTTGTGGTTCGATGGTATGGAATCCTTGGACTAATTGGGTACTGTGATGGGTAAAAAATGTGAATCTTTCTTTAAAAACTTTTATGTGTGTGCGCGCTTAGAAGTTGGTGACAAATGAGGATTCCTAGTGCTACGGAAACTGGAATAACAACTACTGGAAACTATGAGGTGGAGAGGTGATATGGTGAAAGAATAAATGTTAGGAACACAATTTCTTAAACCAGCAAGTTGTGATTAGCACAAATACAGTATCACTTTTGCATGTACTCATTATTGACATCATTTTTGCTATGCACTGAACATAACATGCCACCTCAATAGTTGTGAAACATTTCGTGTCAATATAGTTATAGACTATGGTACATATCATCTAAAAATGGCAATCTACTTTCAGTATCAATGTGTTGTGTCCCTAGGCCAAATGGCAAATAATTCTGAAGTAGTTGAAGAAGTTTGAATTTGAATAGAATTCTAATAAAATTATGCAGTAGATTAGGATGAGGATTAAGATTTAATTTCAATTTGTATTTAAATTTAAGTAGGAGTTGGATCCTATGTTTTAGGACTTGGTTGTGACGAAGCTTATCTCCTCGCTAGTTTTTATGTACGTAGGAATTATGATTGAAGCAAGCAGAAAATTAATAAAAAAATGTCTATTTCCTTTCTCAAGACCAAGAGATTAGTCATCTCAAATTGACTACACTATCTTTTATTTCTCAGTTCACAACACAATGATGGACAAAGCAAGTAGAAATTTACACACTAGGGGCATTCATGCTTTAACAAATCACGCATTATTTATCCCTTTTGTAGCAGACATAAGTTGTCATTTGCATGTAAACAGCATTCTTTTTACATATATATCTGCTAATATATATCAATTGTATTGCTTTGATTGCTCACTAAGCCTGGCACATCTACCGTATTTGCAAACACTAGTTTTTGCATAGTCATGTGAGAGCGTTTGTTTTATTAAAACAGAGAGTTCATTGTATATACAGGCTACCAAAAATTTGTTGAAAGTTATCTCTTAGAATTTAATGACTTATTTCTGCCGTATGCTAAGTGGTGCCTGTCTGTTTCCTGTCAGATTCCTAAGGTTGCAGCAACTTGCAACTTTACAGCAATTATGGATGGTTACTACAAAACACTTTTTCCTCTGAATCCAGGCAGCATTCAACCTGTCATGCCTTCAGGTTGTGAGCATGAGGCCCTCTCCAGGCCTCATAACAGAGAATCGTTGTCATCAACAGAGAGTAAATATGTCCAGGTTCAGTAAATATAAATAGGTTCAAGTTTCGTAGAAGCTAGTTCTGAGTTCGGACAGAGTTCATTACAATGTTGTTGGTATTCAGTAAGTTATACGCAGGGGCGGTAATTTCTGTATCACCTTCATTTTAGGTGCAAAATTACTACTAATTAAATTAACATGAACTATCCAGAAATTTTATAGGCAAAAAAAATTTCAAAATTTTCATACTACAAAAGCCATGTAGTAGATTTAGATGAGAACAGTAAAAGTTTGCTAACTAAACTCATATTATTATTCTTATTTTTTTTTAAAAGTGCAACATTCACAATATTTTTTACAACAAATCCTAGGTTTTAAGTAACTTTTTGTTTTCTATTTGAAAATATCATTATAATTATATTTTTTTGCTATCAATAAAAGGCTATAACAACCTGTAACTTAGCATTAGTTGTAAAAGTGTTGTAAAAATATTGTGAATGTTGCATTTTTCTCTATTTTTTATTTGTTTTTCATTTGGTAAAAAAAAATTATTTTATTTATTTATTATAAATAACTCTATTGGTTAAAATTTGGGGGCCTTTTTTTTTACTTGGGGCCTTAGGCGACCGCATCTTTTGCTCCACCATTCAGCCGGCCCTAGTTATACGTAATTTCTTGTATCACCTTCATTCTTTCCATCGTCAAATCATACTACAACAGCCATGTAGCCTTCATTTTTCAAACCCCCATTTTTGTACATGTCAAAAAACTCAAAACCATAAAATTTTTAATAAAGCATATCCTCTTTTGGGAAAATTATTGTGTACTCTCAAAGTACCATAAATGCGTACTTCCTCCTCTCATATGAATGATGAGTCCTACTAATTTATTCATGGTGGGTCTTACTAATTAATTCATAGTGGGACTCACTATTCATGTGAGAGGAGGGAGTACGCATTTATGGTATTCCGGAAGTACCTAATAATTTTTCGATAATAAATATGATAGGTGGACTTAAATAACGTAATAAATGAAGATTGTTTTTATATGATTAATAAAGCATCAGTTTTTAAGGCCTATGTAATGAAATTTATAATATTCCTAAAATTACTCTATAATTAAAAGTAGAAAAGAATAGCATTTTTTTTGCATGTCGCCAATGTTTGTAATTCTAAGCAAGTAGACAAAGTTGCTCCAAACCAATCTACGATGGATAAGGCACGTCAAAGTAACAACATAACAGTAATGGCACCTTTTGTGTGGTTTCCCAAGAATCCATGATTATAGGAATTTGTACATTTTCCATAGCAATAGCCAATAGGTTCTCTTGTAGAACCTACTACTTTCAGCTTCATCTTCTTGTTTAATGATATTTCTTGAGATTAAAAACTCAATCTTACAAATTTTTTCCATCCGTTTTATTGATGAGAAAAACCGTTTATACATTTATGAACCCTATTATCCAAAAAGTACAGATTTTTTTTTCTTTTTTTTTTTTTTTTCTTTTTTTACTGGAGATTGAAGGGCTATATGGCTTGGATCTCTACTTCGATCTTATGTTAGATCATTTACGAGCCATTTGTTTTGAGACCCTTCCAATCAATTAATCTAGGACCTTTTTTGTATCAAAAGGTTTATATACTTAGTAGCTTTGTTTAAGAAAAACCGCAAACTTTTAATAGAAGGGAATCAGCCAAAATCAGCTAAAAGTATATTAACAAGATGTGGAAGAATATATTCCATTCACACTGAAAAATCACTAACATGCCTTGAATGTTTTGTTAGGTTACGAGCTATAAAATTGTCTAAAATTGTCTAATCTGCGAGTATGAGAAAGAGATCGAACAAAAGGCATCCATGAACAATTTGCAGTAGAAATTAAGTGTCCAAAGGTAGTAAATGATTCATCTTCACTCCTCAAAGCTCTGATGGTAATTTCATAATCTCCCTCAATGATAACTGATGACAGTCCTAACTGAAAGGCGAAAGATACAGCTTTGGCAGCAGCCATTGCTTTGACATCATCTGAGGATGGGGCAAGGCGAACATTTTCTGCCATCAAGGCCAGAACCAGCACCAATGATCACGAACAACCAGCCCCAGACCTGCTGCATTAATGTCCTTGGACAGAGCTCCATCAAAATTTATTTTTAAGGAGGAAGCTGGTGGAGGGATCCATCTGACCCTAGGAGGAGAAGTTCCTGATGGCTGAGCAGAAGGAGGGAGAGCATGAAGAAAGTCTTGGAGAGCTTGCAGTAGCATTTGAGAAATCGGATAAACCGAATGCTTGACCCTAATTTGGTTCCTTCTATACCAGATAGTCCAGCACATCGATTCAAAGAGATCCAAATTATGCTCCTCATCTATCACGTGTTGCACCACCTCATTGAATTTAGAGAACACTTTGGTTCTTCGGGACAGCCATTGAAGTTAAAGAACACTTTGGCTCTTCAGAACAGCCAATTAAGATAGCTATATCCAGGTAAATGTACAATAAAAAATTTAAATAAGTCTTTTTGTAATATAGACATTTGTTTATAAGTGGATGCCCATTTTGTAATATAGGACACGTATAGTCCTTTTGTAATAAGGAAAAAGGTAAATCATAAATAAAATATCAGCCACCGAAATCAGCTTTAGAGATTGGCATAAATCAAACATCATGTCAAAGGCTAGAGCATAACGAAACGAACGCAGGCAACAATGCAACATTTCCACCCCCCCCCCCCCCCCCCCCCCTTTTTTCCATATTTTGTATCACATTATAGAAGGATCATGGAACAAATCCTAAATATTTCTAACCCATCCAAAGCAGCAACCAGACAAAAATTATAAAGCCCTATCGTTTCAGCAGTGCAATAGCCTGAGAGTTAGCACTAGCAGCAAGATTGTTTGCCTAGATGGCTGTGGACCACCTCTATCTACAAAACAGTAAGGGTTAAATGTAAGGCTTTACAACCCCTGTGTTCGACAAAACGAGGTAACCAGCACCCTGAGCCACTAGACAGCATAGTCAGCGGGGAGCAATTCAGTTCACTAAAATCTGCTTCATCATTATGTCTTCTACAGGGCAGAAGGCAATTACAACAACAAAAAAGATAGCAGATAGAGCATCCCCACTGTTTATCTTGCGATTGATGTAGATCTAGTTCCTGTGTGAAGATGTGAACATGATCATTAGCAACAGCAGGAGCAACGGTAACAAGGATAATCATGAGTCAAAGCAAATATTGGCCATATTTGATAAAACCATTTAAGAAATTTTGATAGCTTTCCTTATTGCACTTATTATAACTCTATATAGTGTTTCGTACTCTATTTTTCATTATTAAATAATATCACATTCTTAAAAAATACACAAATAATGATCATATGGATCCCCACTAATCATCCACCTTGTCAAGAATGCCCAAAACCCTATTTGGTGCCCATCCTTGAAAGCACATTATATACTCTCAATATAAGAACTTTTTTATAAGATAGTAACGACATTTATTTCAATTTTGCAATTCAATGAGCACTAACTAAATGCCACTTCCTCTTTCCATAATAACATAATGGAGAGATGTCATGGACTCAAAAACAGATTGGGCGTGCGTGCAATTTCCTAATTAAAAAATTACCTGCTAATTATACTTGCATTATAACATGATAAGCAGGTCCATGCGTTAATGTTTAGTATGAAAAAGGGTTGCCTAATTTTTGGGAGAGCACTAAGGATACCAAATTTAAATAATGAGCTATGATACCCTATAGCACTCCTGGTTCTCCCCATGTAATAAGAGCATACTGCAAAAGGGAGAATTTTTGGAGAATGAAACCTTTGACACTGGAGACAATATACACCAATCCATACACTAACCTGCATAGAGCTTGGCAGATTAACAAAACTAAAATCCATTTAAAATCTGGCTAAAGGGCAGAGGAAAAGAAAGTTTTGAGTAATAAGTGATTGTCTCAAATCTATTCTGCAACATTAATTTTTTCTTGGTCAATGACTACCAACCAAAGGCAACTTTGGAATTAATCTCCCTGCTATGTTGCTCCCACTATCAACAATGACATGTGGAACACTTATAACTAACTTAGTTTTATCTGACATCTATTTGGCAGTGTCTCCTTATAATATATAAGCATGTAATATATAAGTCCTAACTTCCAAAATCTCCTGGAAGAGAGACCATTTGAGGAAATTGAGATTTTTGAAGTCATCAAGGAGTTTAACAGGGATAAATCTCCTGGGCCTAACGGTTTTTCGATGGCGTTCTTCCAAGCTTGCTGGGGGATTCTCAAACCTGACATCATGGCTGTGATCCACCATTTTCATGTTACTGGTCAGTTTGAAAAAAGCTTGAATGCCACTTTCATTGCTCTCATTCCTAAAAAAGCTATAGCAATGGAAGTAAAGGACTTTCGGCCTATCAGCCTTGTTGGGAGGGTTTATAAAATTCTTGCTAAAGTTTTGGCTATTCATCTTCGCACGGTTCTAGGAGAGATCATTTCCCTCCTCAGAATGCCTTTGTTCTAAATAGGCAGATTCTTGATTCCGTTCTCATTGCAAGTGAATGTCTTGATAGTAGATTGAAGTTTGGTCAATCAAGGTTATTGGGTAAATTGGACATAGAGAAAGCCTTTGATCATGTGAACTAGGGATTTCTTACTGACTTGAGCGTTGTGGATTTTCTGAAAAGTGGAGGCGATGGATTTCCTTTTGTTTATCTTCGGTTTGTTTCTCTATCCTTATTAATGGTTCTCCCCATGGGTTTTTTGAAAGTTCAAGCGGGTTGCGACACGGTGACTCTTTGTCCCCTTTGTTATTTGTGTTGGTTATGGGAGCTGTCGGTAGAATGTTGGATAAGGCTGTCTATGAAGGTCGTTTGTCAGGTTTTAGTGTAGGTAACTCTGCTGGAAGATCTTTGGTGGTTTCTTTTGTGATGCTAATATTGATCCTCCGTATGGTGCTCATTTGGTTTGAAGCTGTGTCTGGTTTGAAGGTAAATTTGGGTAAGTCTGAATTGGTGGCTGTGGGGGCAGTTCATAACATCGATCTGGTGTTAGCTGTCTTAGGCTGCAAGCAAGGGTCTCTTCCAATGAAATATTTGGGTCTTCCTTTGGGAGCAAAATTTAAGGACAAGTCAATTTGGAATCCAATACTAGAGAAGATGGAAAGAAAATTAGCAGGTTGGAAAAAGGGAGGTAGAGTCACTTTAATTAAAAGCACTCTCTCAAATCTCCCTACTTATTTTCTTTCTTTATTCCCTATTCCTGCTTCAGTGGCCAACAGTATTGCTAGACTTCAGCAGGACTTTCTCTGGGGTGGCCTAGAGGATGAGCCCAAATTTCATCTGGTTGGTTGGTCTACAGTGTGTACCCCGCTTTCTTCAGGTTGGTTGGAGATTAGGAACATGAGAAATTTCAATGTAGCTTTATTAGGGAAGTGGTTATGGAGATTTGGGCAAGACAAGGATGCTCTATGGCGTCAAGTGATAGAGGTGAAGTATGGTTGTAATTTGGGTGGTTGGTGTTCTAACTCTTTCTTTGGTCCTTATGGAGTCCGTTTGTGGAAATATATTAGAAGGGGGTGGCCCTCTTTATCTTGGTTTATTTTGTATGAAATCGGAGATGGATCAAAAGTGCAGTTTTGGCTTGATCGTTGGTGTGGTTCTGAGGCAAGTGTGGCGGATCTAATGAGGTTCACTAATGGAGTCCTCCATTGGGAGATCCATTTATGTAGGGATGTGCATAATCGGAAATTGGAAGCTTTCAAGAGCTTTATAAATACCATTTATAGCACTCCTGTAAGGGGGATTAGGGAGGATAAGAGATGTTGGCTACCTAGAAAGAGTAAGGGGTTCACGGTCAGTGCATACTACCATCTTCTAGTTGGCCATAGTAAACAGTTTTACTCTTGGAAAAACATTTGGAAGTAGAAGATTCCCTCTAGGGTGGCTTTCTTTGTACGGACCGCTGCCTTGGGGAAATGTCTAACAGCTGACAATTTAAGGAAAAGAAAGGTTTGCCTTGGAGAAATGTCTAACAGTTGACAATTTAAGGAAAAGAAAGGTTTGCATTTTGGGTTGGTGTTATATGTGCAAGCGTAATAGTGAAATTGTTTACCATCTATTCCTTCATTGCCCAGTTGCTTTGGAGTTTGTGGGATATGGTTTTTGGTTTATTTGGAGTTTGTTGGGTTATGCCAATATCTGTTGTTGGGCTATTTGCTTGCTAGCGAGGTCGATTTGGTTACCATCGTAATGGAGATATTTGGATGGTTGTTCCTCATTGTTTGATGTGTTGTATTTGGAAGGAGAAGAATAGTAGGTGTTTTGAAGACATTAAGCGTTTCATGCCTTATCTGAAATTTCTATTTTTCAGAACCTTATTGGACTAGTTCTCCGTGTGGAGAAACCATCATTTTTCTTCCATTTTGGATTTGCTTGATGTTTGTAATGTTCGTTTTTGAATTGTTTCCCCCCTGTATACTCCCTGTGTACTTGGGTGACTCTTTTTGATTTCAATAAAGCTTTATTACTTATCAAAAAAAGTCCTAACTTCCAAAATCTGAAGTCTAGTCAATGTCTTACTGGTAACTGCCAACCAAAGGCAACTTTGGAATCAATCTCCCAGCTACAATGCACCCATTATCAACAATGACATGTGAAACAGTTATGAATAACCTAATTTCTGATGTCTATTTGGTAGTCTCTCCTCTACAAAATATATAAGGGTGTAATATATAAGTGATAACTTCCAATTCTGAAGTTTCTCTCCTTCCAAAATGACCAAACTGCAAAAATTGAGAATTTTTTTAAACATGATGAAGCCTTTAGAATTGCTTTGGATTGACACCAAACAAGAGAAAACAATACCTAGTAATCAGTACCAAGCTATCAAAGAACTACAATAAATTTTATCACTCAAGCAAACTGTGTGCTTCCAGCATCATTCTCTTCTAGTTTTCTCAAAATTTGTTCTCGAGTGTTAAAGTGCTGAAGGATAACTCCTCTTGAAACACTTTTGGCAGCATTAAGAACAAAGAAGCTTTCTGTTCCACCATATCATTAAATTCATCCAAAATAATAAAATCAATTAGTGAGGATCTTATCTTGATTCACAAAAAACATGATTGTATCAAGTTTTTCCACTTTATGCCCCAAGGAGGGTCGATCAAACTCATTTTTCACAATATGTGCACCTCCTATCACTATCTTTTGGTGGCTCACCATTATTGTCTCTCATGTGGGAAGCTTTGCCTTCGTTTCTATTGGTCATTCTCAGCAATTCCAATGACGTGAGTTGGGTATTAATTTGTTAAAACCATGCAGACAAGTCTTGAAAGGCTTTTTGCTATATTTTCTAAGGTTTGCTTCATGGCAGTCTAAGAATTGGAACTACAATCTACACAAGGTCTTCTTCAAATTGTGCTACTAACTGTTCGTTCTCGCTTGCCATAGATTGTTTATTCAATCTAGAAATTCGTCCGAATGAGATTATGGAAGATATTTCTCTTGATAGTATTGGGATAGAGATATATCTCTTTTAAGTTTCCCTTTCATTTTTTACCAATCTTTTTTGGTAGACTGGTCCAGTTGTAGAAGGTTCTTAATTCCGTACGTGTATTTTTAGCTGTACCTATGAGCTTCATTGTGGCAAACCCAACCTCCTTCTTATTATCTGATAAACCTATTTGTTCAAAGAATTAGTCCGTTGCATGTAACCAATTAGAGAAAATATATGGGTCTAAAAGACCATCAAATGTGGGTTGTCTCTAATATTACCATGGTTCACTAAAATAAAGTTTCAGCAAATAATTGAATCAAGGACCTGGGCTGTCTTACGCTAATTTGGGCCAACCAGGACCTGCTTGGATGTGGCTTTGGCTGTTTGGACATGCAGACTAGGAATACAACTCCTCCACTACACACAAGCCTAGATGTATGGGCTTTGATACCAAATGACCTTTCAAAGTTCCCAATCACTTTGAGCATGCCAAAAAATACTCCCATGAGATCAAAGAACTGTTGCCCACAATCTCCAAGCTCAATCAAACAGTATCGTGTGGTTGCCAATGGACTACTAATGATGTCAAATTCAGGGTTGTTTTATGAACCCATGCATCGCATGGGCATAGTAAAGGGAAATTTAAAAGGAAAGGGACGAAAGGAGCTGAAAAAGTATAGGGAAAAACAACACTTTTTTTTTTGGTGATAGGTGAAAAAAACAACACTGAACATTGAAGCCAAAAGACCACCAAGCACATTTTCCAGAGGAGTAAGCTACTTATAAGAATACTCTATAAGGGCCAAAACCATAATGTGCCACCAATATCTATGGTAGAATTTATATTCACAATATGCACATGCATTTCACAAGAAAATACTAGCCCTCTTCACCCTTTGCAATCCAAAAATAAAATGGTTAGTTATATTTTCTTAAAAAGAAACAAACTTAAAACCCATCATGAGAGAGAGAGAGAGAGAGAGAGAGTGAGTTAAAATAAAGAAAAAAAAAAAAGCACTGCACAAGAGCAAACAAGGTTCACCATTCTCTCTCTGATTAAAACCATAGCTTCCACATTTCCCATCCAATAGTAAAGGCATATATATGTTGATGAGTACTGGCTCTCAACCAAGATGCTTTTTTATTTTTTAATCAGTGATTCTCAACCAAGATCCTAATCAACACAAATGCTATTTAGTGAATCACCAAAACTAACTTTATTTTTTTTGGCTAGGTTATTTCTGAGGTTTAACATCCAATACTTCATTGTAAATCCTAGCAAACGCTTAAGAAAAATAAAAGGCAACATTGCATATAATAACATTGCAGAAACATACAGTGTATCTTAGAATCACAAGCAATGAACTAAAGCTACTACAAGTGTGTGAAATTATTAAGAAGAAAAAAACAACTGTCAATAAATAGATGTTTCCAAAAAGAAGGATAAACAAACAGCTTGTATCAGAAAATTGATGAAATATGCTTACTAATTGAACGCTTCATGTTAATGCAGTGCTTGCTACCACATAGGCATTGGAATGCTTTGACAGGTTGACCATCGTCGTCAAGGTAAATGCTATAATCCTGCAGACACATCATGTATAGCAACTTAACAGAGGGCAAATAAAGATTACCCATGGATTTATTGCACACATAAGATAAGCTCAAGGTTGGTTTATTATTTATACTAGAATGAAATTAGTTCAAATCACCAGATAGAACAATACCACCAAAGCTACATATCCAAAGGGAAAACCAGGACCATGTTGCATGACTGAATGTCAAACTAATGTATGCAATCACATGCACCAAAACATAAAAAGTCAAAGGCTTGTAGACATTGTTAGGTTGCTTTTCTAACCTAAACCCAAACAGTAAGAGGAACATGAAAAAACACATCTCATACCATACATAAAACATAATTTTGTTTCAATCGTGAGCTCTTAAAACCAAGATACTATGTCAATGTCCATTTGGTGGCAATGTAAGTGCTATGACACATCTCGTACATGCATGAAACATAATTTTGTTTCAACCATGAGCTCTTAAAACTGAAATACTATGCTGATGTCCTTCATTTAGTGGCAATATATAAGAGTGTGTGCTATAAAAATCCAAACCAAGTCGTGTTATATTTTTTAATAAGTAAAAGCATATCATGTAGACCATGAGCAATATTGTATTGATCAAAAACCTACTCACCCAAGTGAGCTCTTCCAACGCAGCAACCATTCTTGTTGTGAAGAAAGCAAGCTACACAAGAAAAAAATACTCCATTAGACTTGCTACAATACAAAATTGAGTCTCCTATCACCAAGCAAGGGCTTCACATTAGATGCAAATAAAAGTTTCAGAGATTCCATACATGGTAGTAGGTAAGATCTGGGGTCTCCACTTTAACAGGGATCTCAATCAAGTTTGCATCCCAACACCTAGTGAAATGGAGAACAAAATGATCAGATATTCTGAAAATGAATTTTATAACCTGGTAAAACATTTGTCTAGCTAGTAAAGGAACAAGCCACAATTTGCCACCATCAATTTCAAAAAGATAGCATGAATTCTTTTTTTTGGATAAATAAGAATATTTTCTGACAAGTAACAGTATTTATTTATTTTTGATAAGTAACAATGTTTATTAAATAAAAACTCATAGCCAAATACATGGAGTATACTATTTGTAAATTAAAATAAAGTTCTTAAAGTACAATGATCAAGAAAATTTAAGAGCGGAAAAGGAAGATTCGCCTATAGCTAGCATCCACTCATACGAAGATTTGGAAAACAGTTTCAGATCCAGAATAGTCCTCTCATATCCCCCCCCCCCTCCCCCTCAAAGCAGCGAGCATTCCTTTACGTCCAAAGACACCTCTATATGCTGAATTAGTAACCAAACTTGCCAACAAGTTAACAGCTCTAGAAAGGATAACTATTAATTTATTTTAATAAAGTAGACAAGATAGTTGACTCACACACACACACACACACACAAAAAGTGGACAGGATAGCATGCAGTCTTCTCATATGCTGTCTTATATCGGGTCGTACATCATTCAATCAAAAAAAAATTCTGCTATCCATTGATCATTAATGTGTCTACTGCACAAGATTTCACTATGCTCTCCCAAGGGAGGAAGGAAGGAGCATTTTAATTAGTCCCTTCAGCTACTATGCTTCCTGTGATGGTTCAAACAGAGCCATTTTCAGATGGAAATCTTCAACTGTCAGCTCTATGTCATGGTCAAATAGACTTCTTAATGTAAGAATCCTAGAACTCGGGAGACACCCTCAAAAACTCTCAGGTCCACTCACTTTTCCGGGGGACAGCCAGCTCCTCTTCTGTGTTACCAGTGCAGCAGCACAGACTGCTTTTATTATGCCATACTATGATATCTGTTATATTAATATAAATTATCATTGGGTGCTGACCACTATAAATATATATATATATATATATACACACATATACACACACATATTGCATTTTATCTACAGAAAGTTCTGACAATATCTTGGTGTAAGGAAATAAGTATTTGAGGAATACTAATTCGTTATTAAAAAAAATTCAATATTCATGCTCTTCTGATGGGAGAAGGGAGCTTGTCTGCTGCATCTTTTCTGATTGTGAATAATAAAGTACCACAAAAATAATAAATAAGGATTCTCATTTAATATTTCAAAACAAGCAGAGACAAGCCAGGTACCAAATTCATGGCAGCACCTTCACTGAACTAAATAAATGAAGTATGTAAAGTTTAGTATTAACGAAAAAATAAACAGAAATAGATAAATAGATAGAGGCCACAGTGTGGTTGAGGTTTAAGCATATACCTATGGTTAATGAATCTAGCAACATTGCCAAAATATGTTGCATCCAAACAGAGAGCTTCTTCATTCTTTAGAACCCCTGAACCCCAGTCTGCATCTAATAGTACTGAGTAGGTATGTTTCCCACTTTTCTTACTCTCAGTGTTCCTCTCAAACAACTCAGTGTTGGTTAGTATTTCTCCGACATACTCACACACAAATGCACCTTTTGGAAGGTCCTCTAGTGTTCGGAGACCCCACCCTTTACCTTCAAAAGTGCAAAACACCTGAAATACAGAAAGAAATAATCATGGAAGCTGCATATTAAAGAATTAGGTGGTATTCCATGAGCAATTATGGGGCATTCCAAGAGCAAAGATTAAGAATAATGAGATACAAATATCTACACAAAGATCATACAAATACAAATGATGATTACATTAGCATAGAAAAATAACAGTGTAACTTCAAATTCTAGTGGAAAAACTAAGCCACAATTCCCCACCTGCAACTTGCATGTAATGCCACGCTGAACCACTCGATTTCCACAGTTTCTACTGCAGCCACATTTGCTCCAGCATTCATTGATAAATTTCCTCCTTAAGTGACCTTTGCATGGTTCTAAACAGTCATCATTCCTCAGTCTTCGAATTGGGCATTCTCTACAATACAAGTGCTGTTGTCTTGGAGGGTCACGAGTCATGGAGATGCACTCTTCCAAGAATTCTTCCCTAAGAAGGCCTTCTTTTGTGTACGCAAACTGGCCTCCAGTTTCATTTGCACAGGGACAAGGTGTGGATAAGGAAAGGCAATCACCCAAACAAGCCATACAACAATCCTCATCTCTGATATGAGAGAGTGTGAAGTTGACATGAGCATTCTCGAAAACAAGGTTTTGAGGTATATACATAAAGGTTGGTAGACAGTCATTGTTGATTTCATTGACCCATGAAATTTTGACCCTTTCTTCTCCTTTTGTTAGGTCATTAGCATCATAGATAGACCTTACATCACTAGGAGTTATTTGAAATTGTGGGACAACCACCAAACTACATGAATTTGTTAATTCATGGTTTTCAGATTCCTTTTCACTTTCACTTTCAGCACCACCATTCACATTAATCTTCTTACTGGCTTGTATGTCGCTACCAGGTCCATTCAAAGATGATGGAACTCTTGGGGGAGACACTGCAGCAGAGCATTGAACATTGGCTGATCCATTTGGAGTACAGGATGGAGTGCACAAACTTTGTTCATTTCCTCCAATTCCCAAAGAATCCCGCACAGAAGATTTCTTCAATACATCCAGAGTTGGAATTATATTTAGTGATCCTTCCTGCGATTCATCAGTGGAATCAGTTGCCAATTGCAAGAAGCACGCACACATATCGTTCAACAGATTCACGACAGAAAAATTTGGGTCAATGATTTTATATGTCCGCAAACATTTATCCTCCATCAGTTTTATAACCTCATCTCGACTAGGCAAATGGAAATCTGGTCTTCCAAGAGTGGAGTTGCAGCTCAGAGAAATTTTTACCTCTCCTGTGGGCGAGGAGCCAATCTCCAAATTAGCAGGAGATTCCTCCGGGACGGTTGAAAGCTTGCAGTTGGCTTCCCTCTCACTGGATGAAGCTAGAATACCATCAACTGAAGAACCCACCTTACCTGGGACGCTTGAATTTCCTTCATTTAAGCAGTGGGATGCTGGAATTTCTGGACCACCATGTTTTTCAACTGTATCATTTCCAACTGAAGCACCTACCTTGCTCGATGGATCTGTAAAAACAACCTGTTAGTAGAGTATGAATTGCACTTTTAATATCCAACAGAGTTCATCGAACAGCACCAAGCCTTTTATTTCAATGCTTAGCAGTCATTTACATGTCTCATACATGGTTCATATTACCCAGATTATTATTGATCCAACCATTAGAAGCAAACCAAAGCATGATAAATCTAATAAGACTTTGTATAGTATGCTCGTGGTGGGTTAAGGTTAAACAGGATTTATGGATCTAGGGTTAATTACTTAAAAGAAGGATTTCATAGGGAAAAACATAAATGTAATTTGGGGTTAAACAAAAGTAAGAAGAAACTGAAAAATTGAATTCCTACATGGTCTGTAAACAGTATGTGTGCACAGAGAACATGAACAGTACATGTGAATAGTGCACATGAACAGTACACCAGAAGAGAAGAAAAAGGGGGAAAAAATAAAATAAGTCCTACTTGTCTTAATACTCAAAAAACCATACTTTATTGATTAACTTCTTATTCGAATAAAATAAGACACTCATATAGCCCCCTAAATCTTAACTTCTCCTAATAGCAATCAAGACTTCTACTTCAACCGGTAAACTAAAGCCCACACATAAAGACCCAAAAACTTTATTAATAAATAAAATTTAAGGCCCACAACCATGGCCCATAGCTAATAATTTCAAAAGTCCTAAAGTATCCTTGACTCTAGAATAACCAAAAAAACGTAAAATAAAATACTCATAACCCATTTAGTTACATAGGCACTTATTTTTAGGTTTCACTTTATCATAACCTTCCAAATGGGATATTTATTATCTAACCATGCATGCTATGGTTGCAGTGTCACTTTGATTAACTAACTAGACCAATATTGTCACTTTTTATACATAGAATGAAAGCATGCATGCATTTTTGTCCAAAAATCATTATGTCACCACCATATGTAAAGCCCATTAAATCAAATCAGATTAACTTAGTTGTAGAAGCTCAAGTGGCCCAGACCTACAGGGTAATAAACTATCCAAATAGAGAAGGTTGACCAATAATAATTGAGAAAAATAAGTTTGTATACTGAATAAAAAATGACAAAAAGCTTTCAATCAAATTTTTTTTTAAAAATGTAACAATAAAATAGCAAAAGTTGCCACAAAACATAAAATTTTAATAAGAAATGATGAACAGCTTAACGTCAGATCCCATAAACTTAATTTCCTTTTTCAGTAATGAGATGTCACCAATTTAGATCACTCGTAAGGGGTTTTTAATGAAGGCCTTAGGAACAAAAAGAGAAAAATAGATCACGTAGAAACATGAGAAGGGGGAGGGTGGATTTTGCTATCACCATCTTCTTAGGCTGAAATCATGTGTTTGATTCTGTATCAAACTTCATGCCTAATTCATGATACGTCAAACAAATTCACACATACGGACCAAAAAACACTTAAAACCAAACTTTGGTAGAAGTGGCTGAGTATTGTCACATATCGATAATGGCAGGCTTCTCTAATTCTAGTTGTAGAAGCTTGTGTAGCCCAAATCTACAGGGTAGAAAACTATCTTAATGGAGGAGTGACCAATAATAATGGAAAAAATAAGGTAGCAGTATTGAATCAAAAATAACATAATGCTTCTCGAATTTAATTTTTGAAATGTAACAACAAAATAGCGAAGGTTGCAACAAAACATAAAGGATAATAAGGAATTATGAACAGCTTAAAGTAAGATCCCATCAACTTAAGTATCTTTTTCAGAAATGAGATGTCACCAATATAGACCACTCATGAGGGGTTTAATGAAGATCAAGGACAAAAGGAAAAAAATAAATCATGCAGAATGTGGGAAAGGGGCAGAGGGGGTGAAGTTTTCTGTCACTATCTTCTTAGGTAAAGTTGTGTTTTATTCTGTAACAAACTTCATGCCTAATTCATGTCATGTCAATCAAATTCGCACATAAACAGACCCAAAAAAACTATAAGCCAAACTTCGGAAGAAGTTGCCCAGAGTTGTCACAAATCAATATCGGCAGGCTAAGCCCTCTGATTTTGTAAAACATAATTTTCAGGAAGTGTGGATGATGGAAGTGGAACCTACTAAACAATTCAAAACTGTGGATGATGAAAGCGGAGCCTACTATCAATTAAATACACAAACAGATACATATAATCATAAAAACTATCTATATAAACCAAGTAGAAACTCATTATGGGAAGATCAATACCTTGCTGAGAACCTCAAGTTGAGATATGAGTGCAACTCAACCAAGGTATTAAGTAAATATTAATTAAACCCCGTGGCTTTGTATCCATAAATCTTATCTCACACTCCACCTTGCTCTTATAAGAGGAGGAGGTGCCATTTGAGCTAAACAATTTTTTTATGAGTCTTGAACCCACAATCTCACCCTCCATACCACTATTATACATGAAAGAAGTGCCAGTTGAGCCATAGCTTATTGCAATACTAATATCTAATCTCCTTATGTTCAAAGAACATTTGAACATATAGACACTAGAAAGAAAACATAATACAAATAATGGATACATTCAAGTTTAAAATAGTCCAAACACTAAAATGTATCATAAGATTCAATACACAAAAGCTACGTTAGCCTAAGGGGGAGGGAACAACAACAACAACAACAACCAAACAAAGAGAAAAGAACATGCAAATATGCATCAAAATTAACAAACACAAATGACATATGCAGCTGCCTCTGTTAAGTCTTAATTATGGTAATTTGAAAATATATATATATATATATATATATAAAGAACTATCCCATTTTCCCCACTTTTTTAATAACTTTGGCAAGTCCGTTTGGCATAGCTAAATTGTTCATTGGCTTATTTGACTTAAAAAATAAACAGTGTAAAAGTGAAGTTGTAGCTAGGCAAAATATCGAGGCTTTAAGAAAGCTTATAAACTTATATAAATGCACACTCCAGATATGGCTAGAAAGTTTGCATATATAGCTCATACAAATTCACTGCATTAATGAATCGATGCGTCTAATCACATTAGCCACACATCTATGGAACAAATTGCTGCAGTGGAATCAAAGCATTCAATTTGAGGCTACTCATTGTAGGCTCGCTGTAATGCAACTAAGCCATTAAATATATAACACCAATCTATAATGTCATCAAATTTACAGCTCCAATTTCCAACTATCTAAAGGGATGCATAAGATAAGACACAATGTCATTATATATGCCCACAGTTAAAAACATTGCCACTGAGATGTCATACTCATTCTAGCAAAATGGCAAGAAAAAAACAAGAAATATTCATCCAGGGGAATGGAGATGCACCTGGATGGATCACTGCAATAGGAACCTCATAGCGTGACACATCATTATATGTTTCATCAGTAAAGGGCTCATCTTTTGGTGTTATCAATGCATGAATATCAGGAACCTTCTGCTTGGGCAAAAGAACAATGCCTGGCTCGACAGTTGGCTCTTTAATGCGCACAGCATGAGATGCTCTCTCAGACATAGGTCTTTTCCCTAGAGAAGCAACTTGAGGTATGAGAGGTTGCTTGCCCTTGTTAATAATACCACGTTGGGGTGAGATTGGTTGATGATGAGGTGAGATTGGTTGATGGGGTGAGATTGGTTGATGGGGCGAGATTGGTTGACGGGGTGAGATTGGTTGAGGCTGCTGCTGCAAACAAGTTTTGGGTAGTTCATCCTCCTCTACTTTAGGCCTTTTTAACGAACTTGTACCCGCACTATGGTTGCTGGCATTCACTGGAGGTGAAACCTGACTTTGGCTTCTTAAGCGCAACCTCTTTAGAGGACGTTCAGGTTCATCATGCACATGAGTTTCTTCCTCCAAATCATCCTCCTGTTAAAGGGAAGTAGGCAGGTTAGCAGATATGAGCAAAAAAATGAGTAGACAACCCAAAATAAACAACATCATTGCAAGGAATAAAAATAAGTTACATACATCAGCATCATTACATATCTTCCTCTTCTCCACAGCCTGATTGATAGGATCAATGTTAGATAAGCATACTTGTGAGAGAAAGAAAAATAAGGTTAAAACAGATCCAACTAAATTCTAAGTGAGAATTGTACCTCATTTTCATCCTCTTCAAATACAGCATCTGCAAGAACTCTATAATTTTCTTCTTCAATAAGTTGCCAGTTTTTATCATACAATTTTAGAAGTTTTTTTAATACTGGTTTAACTTTATCTTCTTTAACTCCAATATCCTTCATAGCACGAAAGGCTGCTGCAACTTTTGGATTTGGTGCCATTGATGATCATCCACCAGCTATTATACCAGAGATAGACAAATGCCAAATACACCTAAATTTTCCAAAGTATATGAGCATGGGGGGAAAAAGCATCCTAAAAACAAGTCCAAAAAATTATTCAAAAGTTTTTTTTTTTTTTTTTGGATTATTGGTAAAAGTTAAATTAAATTGCTATAGTGGAGAAGAAAACAGAAACTCTGTTTTAAACACTTTTCAAGATACTGAAAGTGAAACAAGGAAATAACCATAGAGAAAACAGAATACAACACACACAAAAAAGGAAAGAGTACCAACTGAAAGAAAATATGGTATATTTTTTCCCTTTAGAGAAGTAGATTTAATATTGACCCTAAAATATGTCATCCTTGAGACATGTCAAGACCCAAAAATGGTATTTATTAAAAATCATCTTATTTTCCCATTCTACATGTTCCAGTCAAAGATAATATTCTTACTTATCAAAAAAGCGTCAAGATAACATTCTTAAAATGGGATCAATCACCAGATATCAACTCAGGAAAAATATCTTTTCAAGTTGGAAAACACCAAATATCAATTTATAGTTGATTGGGGTCTGTCTTAACGAAATATCAAGTTATATTTCTTAGTTTGTTTTGCAATGGCTTTCCAAGGTAACAAAAACCGAACATCAATATGTATTTCTCAATTTGTTCTCAGCAAATAAATGCTGCACGTGCACGGTGCACTTGTCATTTCCCAATGCTTTTAAGGAAACCACCACACAACATAGAGATTTGACCATTCCAAACTTGATAAATATGAATTTCATATCACTTCAAAGTCTTTCTGCGTTCATGACCTTTCATCACTTTCATACTCCACAGCAACTAAAAAATTCCCACTTAATTCACTAGAAATTAGTTGCATAGCTAACTAAAGAAAGGAAGAAAACACTAGTAATTTCACATTTAAAATTAGAAATAAATACTTGAAACACAATCCATAACTTACAATACTTCTTTATCTCAGACCTTCAACTGACAACACAACTCTCTCCCATTCAGCTTCTCTTTAAGTTGAAATAGCACACCCAATCTCCAAAACTAAATCAAAATTGACCTACTTGACCTACTCTTTTTTAATAGATACAATACATCTGAAACCTACAGCATTTGATCCATGATGATTGCTCTTATCAGCCAAGAGCCTTGTACCTCTGTGGCATTACTTGGTCTCCTGTATGGGAAGAACCAAGGCTCGATTCCCTCCCCAACTTTTAAAACAATTGAATTATAAAACTTATGAATAAATAAAAGGCAAAAATATTTTTTTTGTCCCTAAAGTTGGCATAAAGTTTTCTTTTTCCATCCCTAAACTTTGTAAAGAGCCTTTTTCAATAATTTAGGGGCGAAAATAGCAACACCAGCAATATGCTTTTTAAAGTTTTAAGACAGAAAGTGAACCATTTTCAATAGTTTAAGAACGAGAAACAGACCTTTTAAAGTTTAGGACAAAAAACAAAATTCATTCAAACTTCAGGAACAAAAACAATATTTTAGCCAAAAAAAAAAAGAGATGATGGTTGATCATTATCAGAGCTTCTAAACCTCACCACAAAATAAATTAACTAAAAAGTTAGCTTAATGTGGGTACGTAATTCATAAAAATCACAATTACAAAGGTGCAAAGAGCACTGAATTTGGGGTAATAAATTAATCAACATCGCTTTTGGAAAATTATTCACACAAACACACGCTCAAAAAAAGTAACATGCAAAAAGAACTATATCAAATTAAGAATATTCTTACCAAACCCAAATCCTCTCCAAGTTTGATCTCAAGCCATCACCACCTGAAAATTACCCCAAAACCCACAAAGAGAAAAATATTAATTAAGTTTAAAAACAAGTGTAATACATTCTTGTGAAAAAATAACGAAAACTAGAGTAACAATTTTGTTTTCATTTGGAACATTTTCTCAGCACCCAAACAACATGATCGTGCGGAAATAAACACAAACGTTTTCACCACACAAAAAAAAAAAAAAAACCCTAAAACCCACAGAGGGAGAGAGAGAGAGAAACAACAAGTGTAACAAATTTGTGTTCTTTGGGTACATTTTCTCAGCAACCGAACAGAGACAGAAATGCAGTCAGCAAGAAAACATGGAAAAGGACCAAACAAGACCGATTGTATGGAAACAAACACAAACGTTTTCAAACAAAAAAAGCAAAAACAGATAAAGATGCAAGGAAAACCTAGAAATAACCAAATTTTATGGAAACAAACAACACACATTTTCAAAATTAAAAAATTTGGAAGCTTTTTTTTTTTGAAAAAAAAAATAGAAAACCTTAAATTTCTTGTGTGAAAGAAAATGAAAAAAAATGTGAAATATTTTGGAAGCAAAAAAGTTTACCAGCATTTTAGGGAGAGAGTGAGAGTTTCTGAAAAGGGTTTTTGTTGTGCAGTGATATTAGGGCACCAGAAAAGAGGAAATTTTTTATTTTTGGAGAGAGCGAGCGAGCGAGCGAAAGTGAGAAAATAGAGAGACTACAGAGTCACACACACACACTCGAGGACTCGAGCTGAGGAGCCCCATTGAGAGATTATTCTATTTTAATTGAGTCCAGGGGAGAATCAGAATATCTGTCACGCGCCTACGAAGCGAGTGTTGAGCACTGATAGGAGATGTTGGAGGAAGAGCGGGTTAATGATGGTTTATTTTTTTGAAATTTTCGAATTGTCCGTGTTGCAGGGAGGCGCGTTATTGGCATGCTCGTTGTGCGAGAGTGGTGCATCGGTATTAGAGGCAACGGGCTTCGAGTGAGTGCGTGGGAACAGTCCCTTCGGGAATCCTGTTGAGAACCGTTACATGTCCTTATGTCCTTCTTTAACGGGTATATTATTACTTTTCTTTTCTTTTTTTTTATTTATGAAAATTAGAGCATTCGCATTTATGTTCGGTTTCTTCCACATATTTCATTTTACCGCCTCAAAAGTTATTTTATTTATTATATTATACTATTTTACAACACATCTAGCATTTCAACTCTCATTTTTTACACAACACATTAAAATAATATATATCTATACAATAAAATATACAACACAAAACCATCTCTCTTCCTTTTACCATTCTTTACTTTTACAATTCCGAATGTGAGAAGTTTTTGAGAGACAAGTGCTAAATAAAGGCAACATATGGAATTTAGCATTCCGGATGCGAATGCTATTACTTTCGTAGTTTGTACTCCATAATTCAATTTTTATTTTGGATCTATTGCAATTAATTATGTCAATAATTAAGAAAAAAAAACTACTATTGTTTTACAGTAAAATTATAAGCCTTTGAAACTTTTGATAATGCAATAAGTAAGAACATTTGCATTAGTTTGTGCAAACAAAAAAAAAAATTGTCTATTTTAACATAAAAACTCATTTTTTTTCTATTGTACGTAATTACTTTTCAAAATCGCTCATATTAGATTAACTATTATATACTAAATTTTATTCTGTGCGCACCCAAATACAGTAACTAGGCTTGAAAGATGTATGGGCTCACAATCTATTTTTATTGTGGGTTTTTGTGTTTCCTACAATGGGGTGACTCTGTGCTCAGCAGCCCAAATGCCCTAATTCCCTTTCTTCCTCCTCCTTTTCTCCCCAATTTTTCTAGCCCTTTTCCATTGATCCCCCCTTCCCTATTTATAGTTACAGCTTGTGGGTTTGCTACAACCATTATCTAGTTCAGTGGATGGGGAGGTCCAATTGTTAGGATATATGCACTTAAATCCTATTGTATGATGCTATGCATGACATTATGTATGACTTAATGTTGTGTTTAATAAAGTTGTTTATTTTTATCTAAAATAATGGTAACATGAATATTTGGACATTATCATATAGTCCATGAGATGCATAGTATGTGATTTATGTGAAAAGTCACAGAAGATATAAATCACAAGTTCTTTGTAAACTCAGAATTTATAGTTCGTAGTCGGTGATGAAATTGGACATTTCATCTACGAAGACTATAACGTATCAACTAAGATGATTTGTCTTGATCATGGAAGTGGTGACTTCTAGTTGATATGTTGATATGTTTTAAGAGTTAAGACATATTGAACTGGACCGCTGTGAGATTTATTATTCTCCTAACGACTGTCAAATGAATAATAAATCTCACGAATTCTATTTGCATGAACTCTTAATCCTGAGAGAATAATGGACTTGATCATGAGGTGTAGGTTGCTTTGATATATCAGGAGTGAGATCTAATGTAACGGTCAAAACCTCAGTATGTTGGGCAGCCACATTTAGTGTTGATGGAACATATATTCTCAAGATGGAATTCATAGTCTCTTCACGGAGATATAAAATATTCCCTTGAGATAAGTTTAATGGGTTTGGTTATTCAGAGAGTTAGGCCTAACCACTTTGGTAAGAAATTACTAAAGTATATATTTATGAAATTGGATTTTATAAATATATGATGAATAACTTTAAAGGATTAAACCGGGTACTCAAGGATAAGATGTAATAATTTACAAAGTGGCAGTCTATATTTATGACTTTGTATTACTACGAATATTTTATGAAGGGGTTGCGTGTAAAATAAAGTCTTGGGATATAATTTATTAATAAGGCCTAGAGTGCAATTATATTTATATAGTGGTATTAAATATAATTAATGGTAACTTTGGACTTGTCAAGAGTTGACGGAAAAGCCCAAGGCCCATTGGAGCTAGTGTCTTATTGGTCCCTTTTGGTCCTATTCCAAGCCACACACTAAAGCCCAATTGGAAAGGTCCAATAGGCCGGCCCAATTAGATAATCAGTTAGTTATAAAGGGAGAAACATACAGAATTTTTTAAGGGATTTTTTTTTAAGAAAAGATTCGTAGAGAAAAGGAAAGAGTGTGAGACACACTTTTATTCTCCCTTTGGAAACTGATTGAGAGACTACACATCTTGGGCGTAAAGTGAAATTGGAGTGAAGATTAAAAGTTTTCCCAAGCGCTTCTAATCTTTGTTTTGAGTTTCTCCACACCAAGGTACGCTATCTTGTTCTTAAATTCTGAAATTTATAGAGTGCATGTTGTCAATCATGAATGAAATAGATCCTTATTTGTTGCTTTCGCTGTGTGTTTTGTATGAGATACAAAACCAGATTTTATCCAACACCAATACCATTACATTTAAGTGGATGTTTAATTATGAGTGAAAGGAAATGATGATGGCATTGGAACTTGGTTCCATCACTAGGTTTGTTTCCCGGTAGAAGCATTCCCAAAGTGATGGATGGGCGGTCCACTGCTGATAATCGTAGTTGGAGGTTAGGTGGTAGGAAGAGGATGATAGTAGCCTTGGAACCTGCACAGTCTACAGGCCTGACGCCCAGTGATACCCAGATAATGCCGTGCATATAAACATGGATCAAGACCTGGAGACGATCACCCGGAGTGACGAGGTTTATCACTGCCGAGCATACCACGGGAGGTTTCGCTCCTGAATTACGGATGTTCGGTGTGTGTTGGGCTGGTCCAGGATGAGCCCGTTGGCCTGATCAGTGCTAGTTACCTAGGCGAGCAATCATTCTTGTGGGCCTTTGGGCAAATGGGCCTGGGAAAGGTAGTGCCCGTACATATTCTTTTTTATTATTATTTTCATTTAGTCTCTCGCTCCTCTCATCCCAAACCTCTCTTGCCTCTCACATCTGTCTCAGTCATAAACGTTGCTCTACTTCTTCTTTTTCGTTGTTGCTGTGCTTCTTCTTCTTCGCAATCTGGATTTGATGATTCGTATGGACTTATATATGTGTTTAATGAGTTTGGGGCCTAAATTAAGGATGGATTTGATGAATTTGCTGAGCATGTTGCTATTAATCCAGAGGAGATATAGAAGGAGTAGATTCAAAGAAGAGAGAGAGAATCTAATGGGAGAGGTGAGAGAAAATATATAAAGAAATTAAAATACAAAGGTATAGTAGTTGTGTATACACAGTTGCTGTAACAAAAATGTAAATATATAGTGTTGTAGACGAACTAATGTGGATAGTTTTTGAGCAAAATTTTTCTATTATACATTCATTGATGCGCATGCTCTAATAGTGAAAAGATTTAAACATAAGATATACCAATTGAAATATAAGACTTTTGACTATTGGCCCCAAAACTTATAATAACTTTCTTTAGACATAGTTTAAGTAAGGGCCGTTTGGTTAGAGATGGAAAAGTAAGAGAATAAAAAAAAATTTAGTTTTTCCTCATTTTATTTGGTTAGAAGGGTGCAAAAGTAGATTGTAAAAAAACTCTTTTATTTTGTTGAAAATAAAAATGAGATGACAGAAAATGTGAATTGTATACATTTTCTCTCATATCTCTAGTAGATAATTCCTTTTCTTTTAAATATCTTATAAGAAAAATAAAAACGAAAATTGAGGTAAAAATAATAAAGCCAAAAGTGTAACTTAAAATGAAACGTGAGGAGAATTGAAGATAGATTGGTAATTCCATCATCCCCTTCTCCCCCCCCCCCCCCTCCCCCCCACTCCCCCCTTTTCTAATTTTGTCACCATTTTGGAAGATTGAATTTTAGTGAGCCTGAAGATAAAATTGTCGAGTTTCACTTTAATAAAATAATTTTTCTCTCTCTTTTATTTTAGTTTAAATATGAAACTTAATAATTATAATTTTTAAAGAATTAATTATGGCAATTATAATAACCATTTATATTGAGACAAAGTTTAGTTACAAATTTTGTTGTAGCCAATATCTTTTATTAGATATGTGTTTTAAGTCTTCTTAAATAAATAAATAAAAAAAGATGTGAGTTTTAAGAAATTCACCATTGGATTATATTTTCTTCTTATTATCCCATGCTTGCAAAATTTTTAGAAGATTAAAGATTAATAGCTAAGTCATTAACCAAATGTTTAAATTTCAAGTTTTAGTTTAAAACTATGTATAACCAATAATTTTATTGATTGAATAGTAAATAAAATTTAATTGGAACGAAATTTGACATGTGTGTTAAGAACATAAAAAAAACACGCAATTCAACAATTATATTTTTAAAATATATAACAATGTTAATATTTTTAATGGAAATTAACCAAATTTGTAACTAAAGTCTGTCCTTTATATTGTATTTGTACATAAAAGTATGGAATTATCTATTCTACCATTTAAAAGAAATATGATATTACAAGTTCTAATAGAGGTTTTAAATATAGAGAATAGAGTTTAAAAGCCTCCAAAATTTAAATAACCCAATATTAAGAGGTCAAAAGTCAAGTTATTTCATTATATATATATATATAATCAACAGTGCTATTTATTCGGCATTATCGCTAGAATTGATGAGTATTGTGTGTATAGGTCTAATTTATACTAATAACTCTTACGCTTTGTCTATTTCGATAAAAATATTTCTATAAAAATAGTTTTTCGTATTTTTTAGTGTTTAGTAGTATAATAAAATATAAGTCAAAGGAAAAATATTTTTTGTCAATAGAAAAAGTATGGCTTATTTTTAGAGATTGTTTTTTATTAAATTATTTTGAAAAACAACTTTATCTCATAGCAAGCTAAATAAGGAAAATTAGAAAATTAATTTTCAACTTTCTAAAGGTAATTACCATATATAAGAAAATGAGATAATTTTACAGAAAACACTTTTAGAAAACTACTCATTTTCTAGGCAATATTTTTACTTAACCAAACAGAGCGTTACTACCACAGCAATAGAATATTCAAAGGTTTATCTAAGTGCCACAACTTGGCCTCCTTTTGGTCCATTTGTGCCCTCAAATTTCTTGTTCACTCTATGAACTTTTAACCTTCAACATCTGCACATAAAAAAAAAAACGGTAATCTATATATTAAAAAAAAAAAACGGTAATAATAATAATAATAATAATAATAATAATAATATGTGAAATTGAGAGAAACTCAAATTAAAATTCCAAATTAGAGTTCCAATTTTGTGTCATGTATCCTAAATAATTTAATCTCAAAGAGTTTCCTAAATTATTTATTCTTAAAGAGTTTTATTTTTTAATTTTAGAATCAAATGTGGAATCACATTATAAATATTAATCCAAGTGAGTTATTAAGTACAAAAACCAAAGAGTGTAGAATAAATGATTTATAATAAATAAAAAAAGTATTTCATAATAATAATGATACAACATGGACAATTTACATTTTATAACTAATAATATACTTACAAATTTTTTTAAAGAGTTAACAAAATATAAAAATGACTATCAATAGTATTTAAAATATATATTGAAGAATTATATTATGCATTTTATTATATATTTTTAAGTATATTCATATATATACATGAGGTTACAAGCTAGTATTATAAGTGAATAGTAATGCAGTAAGACTACATTAACTTTTATGTTTTTATTACAGTAAGACTTTAGGCCGCCATGTCACTTTTTTATTAATGGTTTGGCCAAATTTTAATAGAAAGATTTCATTTGATACGATATTAAAATTTATGTACTAAATTGAGGGGAAAAAAAAAAAAGTTAAGAGGGTCTTATTGTAACAATAGAGAACATAAGAGTCAACGATATTGGAATTCGCATAAGTTGTACTTGAACTTTGTTAAGTTAGAAAAACTTCTTTCCTGTGAATTGTAAAGGGAATTTTGGCTTAAAAAAAATCACAAAGCATTCATTTGAAAAAAAATCTCTAACAAAAATAATTAGCTACTATATTAAGCAATACATGTGTGCATGTTTCAGCAAGGATGGATGCCAACTTTATCACAAAAATAAAGCAATAATCACATCACATGTAATTAAAAGTAATAAATGAAATCAAAGAAAAGAAAAGAAGGTTCAGTTTAGGCAAAATCTCACTGAGCATCCCCAGTAAGATTGCAACCAATACTCTTAAAATGCATTGCATAGCAAATGAGCCAGATTCAAAAAAATTTGCAGCCAACACATGTTTAGCATTGTTCCTTAGCATGTTTCAGACCATACTTTAGGATGTTTCAGACCATCAACTGGAAGTTAGACGGATCAATGATTTCTCATCCATCAACAGGTTATGTTTTGTTTCTCTATATATGTAGTAGTCCGTCAGCAGGTTATATTTATATAACTTTGCAGCAAAGACAGCAACCAACATAGACATATAGGACAGCATAATGTTTATACAAATAACATCCACCAGTTAAAACAGCATATCATGTCTTTGCAACAAAGACAACATAATTTGCAGTAAAGATAGTTGGAATAATCAGCACAACAGTAGTTATTAACAACATCAGAATGGTTATTAACAACATGGGTAGTTATTAATAACGTGGCTTGCAGCAAACAATATCACACAATAGTACTTATTAACAACAAAATAATGGTTCCTTAACAAACTAGAATGTTGGAATAATTATTAACAAAAAGTATATACAATAAACTCAACACCAAAGCTAGTTTTTAACAAGCGGGAATTATATTTTACCCACCTGTGATTTGCCCCAAATTTAACTTACCTACCCATGGTTTCATTTTTGACAGTACCTATGGTTTACTCTGTTACCATTCCGTTATCCACCTCATATCTGTCATTACTCTAACAAGTTTCTTATCAAAAACACAACCCACGAAAGATCAAACACGCCTCTCTCAAAAAAACACACTCCCACGCCTACAGTGCTCACCAGACGATGATCTAGAGGCTACAATGTGTCTTTCTTGAAAGATTGGACCGAGACCCAGGTGGGGTTTGATCGTGCAACCACGCCGAGGAAGAACAAGGTAGAGTCTAGGTTCATCTCCATCAAATAGTTTAATTTTTTTTTACTTCATTCTGGGATTTGGATATATCATGTGGTCCACATAAACCACAACAAAGAAAAAGTCAATATTCTTAAAAGTTTTTGCTCTGTTTTTGGGAGATAAAACCATGGAAAAGAAATGTAGAAAAAGGCACAAAACAAAAAATATTAGACAAACTTAGGTGCAGCCCTTTTGAACAATGTAAAGAAAAAAACACAAAACTCGGCATTGCAGCAAAAAAAAAAAAAAAAGTTTGTGCACTGCAAAAACCCAGATTCGAACAATTTTTTTTTTTTTAAATCTATGTTTCAAAAATCTACCTAGAATCAGATAAAAAGAAAACCAAACTCGAAGCTCTCAAATTTCAGGAACTTACTAGAAATAAGGAGATGGATTGATACCCATAAATCAAAAATACCATTTGATGGAAATGAACTCAGACTCTGTCTTATTCTTCCTCGATGTAGTTGAACGATCAAATCCCAACTAGGTCTCGGTCCAATTTCTCAGGAAAGACGCATTGTAGCCTCTAGATCATCGTTTGGTGAGCACTGTAAGCATGAGAATGTGTTTTTTTAAGAGATGCGTGTTTGATCTTTCGTGGGTTGTGCTTTTATAAGAAACTTGTTAGAGTAACAGCTAAATATGAGGCGGGTAATAGAATGGTAAAGGAGTGAAGCACAAGTGGGTAAAGTGTCAAAAAGGAAACCACGGATGGGTGAGTTAAATTTGGGGCAAACTACAGGTGATGAAAAGTGTAATTCCCCCTTTTAACAATAATAAGTAAATGGTTACTTAAAAAACTAGAAAATATTACCATCATTAACAATAAGTTCACATATAGTAAGATCATTGTTTCTTAGAACAGTAGAATATGACTCTACTAATCCATACAACCAATGTAACAAAAAATGGTTCTAGTGGTAATTAGCATAATACACATAAAAACAGAAACAGTAGCTACAACCCCACAAAAAGCAGCCCAAACTTGCCCCCTTTCCTTAACCAACTCCCCTACATTAAACTACTAACTAAATTCATCCATCCGCTTCTGCTATTTGACCTCAGCATGATGACAGCAACCCTACTATTGAGCTTATGGAGTTCATTAAAGACCTTGAACATGGTGTAATCATCAACATTTTCAATATTGTTAAGAATTGCGACGACCTTGTCCATTGAGAACATATCACCCATCAGCATAGATTCAACAGTTTCCTTTCGACTATCGTTATCCTTATTACTACGCATTTTCCTTGACATGTTCGTGAACTCCATGATAACATCGGTCATATATTCAATGGGCCTTCCTTTCCTTTTCTTCCTTGTCGAGGTCTCAGAGTGAGAGAGTTGCTTTCTAGCACGCTTGCTGCCTTGCCCTGCAATTGGCGTCAGCAGCTCCTCCACATCGTCTGGACTATTGGGTTCGACATAGACGTGTACTCAATACATTTGGAAAGTAGCATCCAATTCTTGCTCTTCATCACTATTAGGGGCCGTTTGGGTGGAGGAAATTTGTAGAAATCCAGTTTCAATGCCCATGTTGAAGAGCCGTCCTAGCAGGTTATAGTGGTCTAACTCATTTTTACGAAACTCTTTGCACTTAGGGTTGGCCTATCAAGATGTGATATATATGGGATTATTCACATATGGTATAATGAGATTATTTATATGAAAATTTTAGTGAATCAATGGCATGGAAATTATAAAGGAAACTTATAACACTCATCGCCACTACTTGTGCCCAATCCGCGTCACTACCTGTGACTGTGTTGGTAACAAAATCGCATCCTATTCTGGTTCGACCGATTAGATAGGAAAAAACACGGTGCCTTTGCTTTAACCTTTGATATTTCTAACGTAATTGATCTTTGCAATAGGCTTTTCCGGCTTGTTGATTGAACTCATTTCGGATAACTGTCCGAAGCCCTTTTTTGAATTGCCCCCTAGGCATGTTCCCTTTGGCTTCTTCTTCAACCAAAACATCAATAAAGTGCTTCTCAACAGGTGGAGGCCATAACTTCCAATCCTTAGCGTTGGATGATGCGGCCATCTAATAAGAGATACACACTTAAGCTAAAAATATCCACTACCATGGGTAATAGGCAAGACAAAGTGTACAAGGTTGCCTAATAAATTTAAGGTTTTTGTTTTCCTAAATTACTTTTATGATTTCACAGACTTGAACCTAATCCTCACCAATATGTAATTGATGAATAGTAAAATGGTCTTTTGCACAAAAAACTCTAGCAAACATGTTGTAGCTAGGAATGGCAACAAGTCAGGTTTGGGTCGGGCTTCTTTATGCCCAAACCCGACCTGGCGGGCCTAACCCCAAAACCCGAACCTACCCCGTTTAATAAACGGGTTTTTTTTTTTTAACATCCAAACCCGCCCCGCCGAGTCCCATCAGTCCCCACCAGCCTCTACAGGCCTTAATCCATAACCATACAATCTTTAAAAAAAAAAAAAAAAAGTTTCCCTTTCAAACAAAGAATCACATACACAAGTTCATCGAATCACAACAAAAACTCACAGATTTGAGAAAGAACATAAACACAAAAAATAAAATGAACCCAAAAAATAAAATCGGAGAACTTGGTCCACCACCGCCAAGGCTTTATCTTCGAATCTCTGATTCTCCGATCTCAAACTCTTACTCGGCCTCTCTTAATCTCAGACCACCAAGATCTTCGATGATTGGCGGTGGTTTCAGCCACGAACAAGAGCCCAGGCCTGACCTCAACTCGATTTAACCTTCGTGCTTCTCCTTGGCAAATACCAACCACCACATGATGAGAGTAAAGGTAAGGGTGGGTCGGTGAGGGGGGGTCGGCGATGAGTGAGTGAGGGTGAAGGAGATTGGATGAGACTGTGTGGACTGGCTTGAGAGAATGAGACTGAGAGTTATTGAGGGTGAGAGCACTGAGAGTGGGAGGCGGCTTGAGCTAAAGAGAGACCAGAGAAATGAAATAGGGTTAGGGTCTTAGGGTTTGATATAATTTATATATATAGGTAGGTATTTTAGTTATTTTACTTAAGTTTAAACGAGTCGGGTCTGGTCCGGGTTTTTTTTTTTTTAAATCCAAATCAAACCCTATTCTTTATCGGGCCAGATAAACCTGACCCATTAGGTCGGCCAGACCGGGTATCTGCGGGTCGAACATAAATTGCCATCCCTAGTTGTAGCATTATATTTTCAGTTCAGATACAGCCAGAGCAACACATTTACGAATTAACTCAAACAAGTTATTACAGGTATGTATAAAAGAGATTGCAGTGAAGACAAGTTACATACAGCATGAGGAAACAAACCAAAATTAACATCACAATTATAAATGATTTATATGAAATCAAATATACACTTTAGATCTTTATTAATGATTTTTGAAAAGCCATTTTCCTAAACCCTATTGCGCTTGAAAAAGCCCATTTAAGAAATCCATACTTAGTTTTAGTTAGATAGGCATGGAGGAAGATCGTGTCCAAAATCAAGTGTAACAATCAACAATTGTGAAGAAATATAAACACCGTGGGTGAGGAATTGTTCAACAGCAACTAAGAACAAATGCAACAACAAAATTGAATACTGAATTGAACAACAAAATTAAACACTTACCGTAGGTGAAGGAACTACATTGGAGGAAGATGAATATGGCGGAATGATTGAGGAGGAAGACGCTGTGTTTGCAAACTCCATAATATGCTCAGTTAATGGTAGATGCGTTGTGCAAGAGCACTTAAATTGATTTAAGATAAAGCTTGATGGTTGTTTGAAAAAATCTTGCCCAAAACATTGATTAAAGGTGTGGCTGGACTGTTCGAGTAAATATGGTGGTTGGGAGATGAATCAGGCCGTACAGATTCGGGTTTAATTTTTGTGAATTTAGGGTTTCGTAATTTGGTTCTCTGTGTGTTTATGAACACTCTCAGATGGCCGTTAGGATGAATAATGAGGGATTCGGGTGGGTGTATGGGATTAATTTGCTTAATGACAGGTGCTACCTGCCAAGTGATGGGACTGCCGTTGTGCAAGAGGGAGAGGAGAAGTGAGCTTCAGGAAGGATGAGAGGGTAGAGACTTAAAATAGACAGATGGCATGGGAGAGAAGAGAGTTGAGGTGTCACTTCAAATGGGCCCAATGTATTTCGACCAAACGATAACATAACTCAAACATCATTTGAATAACACACCTTACCAAACACAAAACTTAGTGTGGGGCCCACATGTTTGGGCATTTAAACATCAAACAACACTGCTAAAACATGCATACCAAATGATACCTGTATCATTAGGTGTTTGTTGCACAAAAGCCAATTGATCGGTGACCAATGTAGTCGCTTTCTCTTGGCCTACTACTATTTTTTAATTCAGGATGGTACTTATGTTAGTGCTATCAATTTCGTTATTGCATGTGGCAAGATTTGTGATGGCAATACTTAACCAAGTTTGAAGATTAAATTTTGATTATTGGTGCCAAAATATGAGAGAGAGAGAGAGAGTAGAAAAATAACAAAACAACAAAGAAAGAAAAAGGTAGAAGAGAAGGAAAAAACAAGAAAAAAAAATCAAAGAGAGATGCATGTTTTACATTACAATAGAGGGGCAAAAAGTAACTAATTTTTTTGCAATAAAATCACCTATGTTTTCTCTTCAAAACATATTGGTGGGCTTGGAGAGAAAATACTTGAGCCCAACCAAAATCTCTCTAATTTTCCACCCCAACCAAACAACCCCAAAAACCCTCTCTCTTATATATTCTCTCCCCCATTTTCTATCATCCCTATTTTTACCACAACCAAACGAACCCTCAGGCCAAGTTGGCAATCTCATCTTATTGACTAATGCTTTTACCACATGAAGTAGAAGTCATAAAGAACATCCCTTTGAGCAAAAGATGACTTAGGGATTGTTTATATGTAGTGCAACGAGAAAATGATGTTTTTATTGTGAAAAGTGCTTATCAACTAATAATGGCGACCAAACAAGCTAGGCTAGTGGCTCCTTGTTGTTCCCAAAGAAACATATGGGTAAATTACACATACCACTTCTATGGTATACCTATAAAACATGGAACTACCATGTAGTTTATTTTGTGATACTTACCTATCTTGTAGTTTAATTTATGAGAGATTTACCTTCATTGTGGTTTGCTTTATTAGCAATTTTTGCTAACTTTAATAAGTTTTGGTGACGTGACAAGTGCTGGCATCACATATAAAAAAAGACTTCAAGGAAAAAAAATTTCTTCCCTCACATTTTTTATTCTCTCTCTAACTTTCTCCTCCAATCTTCATTTGGGTTTGCGTATGTTCATTGTTCACAAGGACTACGCTCTAATGCAGAATAATCTTTTTCTTTATTTCTTTTTCGATGCGTGTTGTTTTTTTGGTAATCTTTCAATGGGTGTTGTTGACACTTGTCTACATCATCAAAATCTATTAAGGCATGTTTGGTAGGCTATGGTAGGCTTTGTAATGTAATAGTTATTCCTATGGTTTATTTATTCTTTAATTTGGTTGTGTTTCTATTACTAGGAATAGTAATTCCTTATGAATAACTATTCTTCAAAATAAGGAATGATTATTCATCTTTAAAAGATTGTATTAGCTATCTCTTAGTAAGTGTAATAATTTCAAAACTTAATATATTTCCAAATAAACAAACTTTCCATATACATCTAACAATTATAAAAACTAGCTTTTAACCCGCGCAATGCGCGGGATCATTTTATGTATTAATAAACTTTATATTCAATACAATCTTAGTTCTCATGCTTTCACTGCATGCATCCAAGTATAAATGTTGCATTTATAATTTGTTCTGATATTAAATTTCTGTGGCCAACAATGCTTAGCTTCATTTAAAGTCACACATAACCAAGGATATATGTTGAAGGAATATCTTTTAAAGACCTTTCCCAACAAATAGATTGAGCATATCTTCCGCAAAACCAATTGTTTTGTGGACATTTTCAAGATTTCGATAGTTTAAAACTTATTACTTTATTAACCCTTGATAAGGAGGGTATAATGCTGTCATAATCTATCAACCCTTGGAATTTTTTTTTTTTTTTTTTTTGAGAAGTTTGGATGACATTTAAAGAATAAAAATTACAAAAATTACACCATAGTGTTCCATTAAGCAACTAAACATGCATTCAACTACTCAAAAGATTTTCTCAAAAAAAAAAAAAAAAAAACTCAATAGATGATGAGAAGAAAGCAATAGCCTATATAATATGACATGCAATACCAAAACAACTTGTATAAGATTATCAAACTTCTATATCAAGATTGTGCTTTATTGCTTTAAAAATTTACCTTGAAAATATGAAAAAAATGGTGAACCATATTTGACATCACTACATTATAGTCATGATACAAATTCTTATGCAAAATTCAATAGATAGTATAAGGAAAATTTTGATGCATTCAAGCAGATATATAACTGATCCAAATAGCCACAATACAATTAAATACACTATATTTACTTAGTCGAAAATTAAAATAACTAAAAACATAGTAATCAAAGATGAAATAAATCCATCCACTTTCAAGCTACAAATTTCCTCTCAAACTTTGATTTTGATAGTAAATACTGAGTTTGGCATCAGGATGAAGCTGCAAACAAAGAAAAGAAGAAGTTCAATGTTGTTTACTCAAGGAAGAAGAAAAAAAAAGAAGCCTAAAATTGGGAAAACAATTCCAAAGGATAGATTAAACAGTCTACATAATTCTTTGAAGTAATCCAATATTAAATCCTAATTTATGGTCAAGTGCAAATTTCTTCTTGGCATTTTCTATTCTTTAAAAATACTTTTGCGAGAGGGCTTGGTTTTTTGTTCTTTTGAGTCAAAGTAGTGTAAATATCATTCACAACTCTAATTTGAGTCTAATTGACAACAATAATCAAACACATTCAAGGCAATTCATCAAATGACAAAACACCCAACTCACATTTGCACCAAATCTAAGCAGCCTAACTCACTGGCTTGAAGAAAGAAAAATCCAAAACCTCAGTTGATATTTTTTTACTACAAAGAGGCAAGTACTTTTAGTTGAAAATAAAAATGCAAGTCTAAAACTCCTCCTCAACCTATATAAAAAAGAGAAATAAAAAAAATGAAAGAAATGATCATCAAAGTATCCTTGACTGTAAGTCCAAAACCTCCGTTAGAATCATAAACTCAAATAAACTTTTAAGAAACAGAAAAACCAATTTGTGTTCCTAAATTTTAAGCTGCAGATGTTTTGAAAATTAAATAAAAAGCTCAACAAAAGTAATTCAAAACCTTTTTTCAAGTTACCAAAAAAAATATAAATAAAAGGCCAATCAAAATTAGTTTTCCCAGCAAAAAATATTGCTTTCTTGATTCCATAAGACCAAAAAAATAAAACATAAAAACTTTTAAAACCTCAGTTCTATTTTGCTCCAACATTTTCCTAGTAACCAAATACAGCTTAAATGAAAACCATGTTAAATTTTTTTTAAAGAAAACTTAAATGCAAGGAGTTCAAAAGAAAAGATGAAGTATATTACTTGTCCAATGCCTCCAGAAAGCTCCCTTAATTCTTTAGTTGTCACTTCTGGGGCCTCGGCAGAATCACCACCATAACACTACGCCCACCATTATATCCACTTGATGGGTTAGATAATGATAAGGTGCAACCACAAATGGAGTCAGCCTACTCAAATTCAAAGACTACATGATCACAATCATTTTCAAATAGAAGGGATAAGATAGAAAGTAACTGAAGCTATATTCTAGGAGTTTTGTTTATGTTGATCTTGTAGTTTAAATTTAAACATCCATATTGTAGTTATCCAAATCTGTAAATCGAATATAGCGTATAATATCTATATAGAAACCTTAACTATTATTTTGGTAAGGCAGAACATTACCTCATATTTGTTCAATTGCAATGGCCTAATGCTTGTCGTGCTGCTTTATCTCTTAAGCTTTATCTTACGCCTGACTTCTTGGACAGCTTCTACATCTGCTTGCCTTCATGCTTCCACTCACCTTAAACTAAAATAAGAATTAAGAAGAAATTGACCAAAAATTCAGTTCAAGCCTTTCAGTAACAAAATTAATGGCAATGCAGGCAATCCATAGGAGAATCAAATATGGCGTGCTGAGAGCTGATCTCTTTGGAAAATAAAATCCAGCTTTACTTGTCACCAAGTACCTAAATCATATACGGATCTAAGAAAATTCTAGAAATATATAGGAGAATCAAATATGGCATGCTGAGAGCTGGAAAAAAAATCTGGCATCTACAATCTTAAGTTACAGGAGGGACAGCTTAATCCCTTTGAGAGATCAGCCTTTTCCCTCATTCCAAATGCTCCACATCAAACACATTATGACTGTAGCCCATCAATAGTACTCTTTCCTTTCCCAACAACCCTTTTTCACATTCCTAAAGGTCCAATATGGTTTTGAATGTGCAGAACAAAGCAAAAATCATAATCTATACTATTTCCATAGAAAAATAATAGTAAATTGTTGATTTTAAAAACAAAGAGAAATAAGGTGTAATTTATAAAAAACCTATGCTTGCTTGGTAAAGTTTCTACATGCCACACATAATTAATAGAGCTTCAAACACACAAAGTCAGAAATATCAAATTGATGTGTCCCCTCCTCCATATAAATAAGTGTTAAATTATAAATAACTTACACCCACATCAATCTCTATTGTCCCCTGCTCCATATCATCATTGTTTTTGCATTGGTTTAGAGCTTCAAACAGACAAAGTCACAAATATCAATCCTCACCAGCCAAATTAAATTGCATTGGTTTGGATTGTAGATAATATATAGAAGGGAGAATGAGAGGTGAGAAAAGCAAGTTGGCATTATGAAGATTGAAGAGATCAAAGGAATTGCCATCCTAAAAAATAAAACGATTCAGTAGAAAACATTGCTCAGTTCTAATTTTTTTGTGATGAAGTCATGAAATAACTTCTGTCAAAAGTTACAACTAACATTTTGTCATTTCTAAAGAAGGATAAACCTCTGTAATAATCATGCAGCACACGGACAGGAAAAAAATGAAATAAAAAAGCTTGAGCAACAATTAGAAACCCCACAATTTCAATCCCGCTTACCCATAACAGAATCAAACACAGAAGAAAAAGGCGTAATTTCAAAACCTAGCAACTTAAGAAAAAAAAAAAAGGGAAAGGAAATTATAAAATAAGCAGAGTAATTGATAATTCTTAAATAGCATTAATTCAAAAGGGCGAGACAAAACATTGGCAACCATGCAGTTGGAATGTGACACACCTTCATAATTCTCTTCTACCTTCCCCAATTTCGTCCAGCCATCTTTATTGAATAATATTGATAATACTCTCTGTTGTGGAAAACCAACTCTCTCTCTCTGCCCTGGATTTACAGTTTCAACTCCAAACAATCAGACACAGTAATCAAATCCAACCAAAAAAAAAAAAAGAACCAAACAATTTTAGAGGAAAGACCCGTAAAGTTGCATCAAACGGTGGTTGACGCAATCAAAACCAAGATGAAAAGCCAAAACTAAAATCAATTTTTTTTTTTTTGGTAATGTCTGTAAGTTATAAAAAAGAAAAAGAAAAAGAAAAAGAAAATCCTATCAAAGAATTAAAAAAAAAAAAATCAAATTTCATACCTAAATGTTAAGAAAATATTTCATACCTAAATCAAAAAAGGGAGAAAGAATGTACCGGCGTTAGTTCTGATAATCTGATGGTGGTAGCGACATTCACGAACACTATCTCTGTATCCCTCTCAAATCTCAATCATTCTGTGTTTCAAAAACCTGAAACAAAAACAAATCAAATCTAAACCTATCCAACAGAAAACTCAAATAAAAGTAACGTTTCATAGCCAAATCTAAAAAAAATTTACCGGTGTTGATGGGCCATAGATTTTTCTTTCTATGTGCTTGTGGTTCCGGTCTGATTTTGCCTCTTTCCCTCTATTTCTATCTGTGTAAATCGCATCTCTCTTGGCGCCGTACGAACTCTGCCTCTGTTTCTTTCTCCATGTCCCAGGATCGCCTCTCTCTTTCTCTGCTTCTTTCCCCGTTTCCTCGTCGCCTCTCTCTCTCTCGTCGCCTCTTTCTCTATTTCTCTCCGTGTCTCAGGCTTGTCTTAGGGCTTGCGGTTTTTTTTTTTTTATTTATAAATAAACGTTTAACGAAAGTGAATAAAAAACGTTTGATGAAAGTGAGTTTGTCGGGCGCACCATACGGCTTTTTCTGGCGTACGTGTCAACACCTCCGTAGTTATAGCAAAAGGCCTCCCAAACAGTATTTTAACGTATAGTGAAACATTACACCGTACGGTTCTTTTTTTGATTACGTGTCAACACCTCCTTAATTGTAGCAAAAGGCTTCTGCTATTATATATAGTATTAGATTAGATTAGATAAAAAATTATAAAAAAATAACACATATCTCTTTTAAATTTAAAATTCACAATTTTTAAAAAGATATAATTGTATGAGTAAGATATTTCCTAAAATAAATGTTAAGTTTCATTTTAATGTTATAACTCACAACCAAATTAATGAATAAGTTTAATTATTATATTACAAAAAATTTTATTCCTAGTAATAAAGATTACAATTCCTATCGTAATTTTCATTCAGTGTACCAAACATATCCTTAAAGTTAGAGGAATGACTCATAAAGCAAATCACAAGGGATGTAAGTGCCTTATTATAAAACAAATCACAAAAGAGGTAAGTGTTACAAAATAAAACACGCGGTAGCTCCATATTTGAAGTATATACAACTAGGGTGATATTTATAGTTTTCCTAAATAAATTGTATACAATTTATTTATTTATTTATTTAAGAATCAAGACAAAAACTTCATTCAAACTTAACGGACACTATTGTCCACCAGTACAAGTTGTTGCACATCATAAGGTATGGCCTCATACCAAACCTGACTGTGGGAGTACTTGGCTAGCTTTGCCAATTTGTTAGCTACAGCGTTCCCACTTCTCTTAACATGCATAAAAGAAAAGGTGTCCAAAAACATAGCCAAAGTTCTGGCATCATCAACAATATGACCAAAAGAAGTAAGACACGTAGAGTCAGAGTTGAGAGCTTTGATGATTGTTTCTGAGTCGCCTTCAAAGATCATGTTCTCCAGACCGAGATTTATTGCAAAAGAGACTGTCTTTCTGCATGCAATTGCCTCCACCTCTTCCACTGTTGCTAGTAGGGAGTAGCTCTCAGAGAGTACATCGATTATCTCACTGTTTGAGTTCTTGATGACCACACCGATGCCTGCCTTTGTATACAAAATTATTTGATACATAATTTGTGAAGAAAACTTATTATTTTCTTAAATCCTAATGAGTATATAAAGCTATTCGATTTGCTATAGACATGTAACTTCTTTTTATTTATTTTTGGTTAAAACCCTTATATTCTTTCTTCGAAAACTATCATCCATAAAAGTATTGATATAGTATACTAAACTTAATTTTTTGAGTCTCAATTAAATATTGACAAGCAAATGACAACTTACAATCCTTTTGGTTGGATGAGTGGAAAAATGGAATTATAGAAAATGGTGGGAGGATGGAAAAGTGAGAGGATAAAAAAGATCTTATTTTCTCTTTTTTGGTTTAGTTGGAAGTGGAAAAGTGGAGGGATGGAAAAGTGGAGAGATGAAAAAAATGAGTTTGAATAAATTTACTCTTATACCCTTGTTAAATAACAATGCTCAATTAAAACAAAAAAGTGACAAATAACCGCACAAAAAAAAAAATCTCTCAAATTTATTAAAAAAAATCATATACAAAAAAAAAATCACGTCTAGTTAAAAAAAAAAAAAAATATCACTCCCAAATCCTAGAAAATCAAAAGAAAAGAAAAAAAAAAAAAAAAAAAGAGAGAGGCAACGTTACTGCTCAGAAAAAAAAAAAGAAAAAAAGAGGCAACGTTGCCCAGAGAAAAAATAATAATAAAATAAAAAAGTGGCAACGTGTTACTAACCAGGGGAGAAGATTTATATAAAAAAATAATAATAATAATAATAAAAAAAAAAAAAAAGCCAACTTGATGAAGCCCATGTGCAAGCACACGGGAAAAAACATTTTGGTGAGCCTAGGGAGAAAATACTTAGACCCCGCAATTTATTTTCCATCATTCCTACCTAACTAGACACCATCCAAAAAAGTTTTTCTTATCATTTTTTATTCAAAGTTTTCCATTCACCCTATTTTACCTCCAAACAAACACACTCTTAGATAAATAAAAATTATATATACAGTTCTGCTCAAAAATCAAACATATTACTACTCCTAAATCTTTTTTTTTTTTTTGAAGAATACTACTCCTAAATCATAAGTGAATAGAAAGGGAGATAAAATCCAATGGAACTAATTACTTGAGAGAATGCTTTTGCTAAAACTTTTTTTTAGGGTGTCATTAGTACAACTTTTATAATGTGCCAGACAATTGACCAATTCTTTTTTCTTTTTTTGGTTCTTTTTAGGGGATTTGTTTCAAGACATAATAATGGAAAATCTTATCACACATTACATACACATTCATTTTTGAAATCACGTTTTTAAAACACGATTTTAATCATTGGGCAATGTGTGTATTGTAAGTATATAATAAAAAATGCGTGACTATCATTGTTCTGAAAAAATTGCATAACATATAAAAAAAGTGCGGGGCTGTGTTACTGTCTTAATTAACCTGAAAAAATTTTCCTAGTTGAGTTATGTAGTAAACTAAAATCGGCAAATGTGTATAAAAATGTTTGTGAGGCGTGAATGGCAAGGGGTCTCGGCAACAAAAACATTCTTGTTTGACCACCGAAAAAAAAAGAGATTTCCTTTTTACACGCGCGACTATGGAGAAAGTAGTGTGTACTGTGTAGTTGCCCTTCTGGTCGTGAAGTATGGGATGCCAGTTCTGTTGGGTCCGATCTGTTAAAGGTCACTGAATCTGAATCTCTTATTCTCGGAGTTGGTTGAAGAAAATATAGTGTAAAGCTTCAACTCCTCTCCCTAAGGAGGCTAAGATATTCTTCAGGATCTGTTGCTAATAATTAAGGGGGTCCGTGACTGAAAGGCAGAGCAGCCTGAGCAGGTGGTGTTAATTTGTGGCTCTAAGGATGATGTGGTGGCAGTGGCAGCACTAGTTTAGTTTGTGAGAAGATTATATTTATGGGGTTTGAGATGCTATACAAGTGTGGCTATGGTGAGAGAGCCTTACAATTAATACGCTAAAGAACTTGGTCTTCGCCAGCCAGATTATGCTCGAGGTTGATTCCCCTGTCGTAATCTTTTAAGTTCTGCATTGGGAGTCTACTATGGACGATGTGAAATGGTGCTAGCTGAGTGACACACCCTTGACTATGAGTTCTCTCCAACATGGGTTAGATCAAATTGTAATTTTTAGGTGCTCATATAAGTTAGCTTCTGTTGCGCAGCCAAGAAGGGACGAGTGTACGACTTAAGGAGTATCCATAGTATTTACCCACAATGTAAACCATATTGTTTGAACCTCTAAATGCAGCTTTCGTTTATTCTCATACAAAAAATAAAAATTAAACAAGAAGAAGAAGAAAGAAGATGCAAACAAAGCATTCACTCATGCCAAAACTGCCAATCCTTCTCTTAGATGCAAACCATTCACTATTGTCAGTACTCATTACAACGTTACTCCATTTTAAGTTATGGGCCTTATGGCACTCGCTATGAAAGTATGAATTGGACATTATGCAAATCACAATTTGACGTTGTTTTCAACCTGGGGCTTGGGCAGACCTCGCTAATTATAATAGGTTACCATCCCAAAGGGCAAACAATGACCTGCAACCGCTCTTCATTCTCATGACTATTTGGTTTAAAATTTAGAATACATTCTTCTTTGTAAAGGAAGGCAGCCAAAGTAAGCGACAGTCACCAAGATAAATGGCTGCAAAATATTTAACTACAAGAATAGTTCTTTTTCTTCTCTCTTTTTCAAAGGTCCCATGCAAGCTGCTGCATTTTGTACCTTACATAACCTCTACGAAGTACAATAGTCATTGAATTTGCCCCATAATTCAATAAAACTAAAGTTTTCAGAAGTTACTCCCCTACTAGAGAGGCAGCTAAAGGCCACAGGTAACTCTCAAATGTACTGAACCGTTTGATTTAGATGGTACTTTTCCCCCTTTCCCCAATGGGAAGAATGCGGGATCGACTCCATGGAGGCGTGACTATCTAAAAACTAACAGTAGCCAATTAAAAATAAAATAAAAAACCTATTAGATGTCAATTCCTGTTTAATCTTCTTAATCGAGAACTCAGGTACATGGATAACTGGGAACTAAATTTCGATCCTCTATAAGATTCATAGTAACATGTCAATCATGTCAAAACTGAATAACCAGTATCATACAAACTTCATGTCTCTATGCTGAACAAATGAGGTTTTGGAAGCGTGCACAGAACAAATAGTAGACTATACAAGAACCATTATGGCTTCCAAGATTAGTCAATTTCAAAGTCTAACTTGATGCTTCTCCCCCTTGATCACAATATGAGTACTCCTATATTTTCACAAGAAAATGACTACGTAATAGCAAGACCGTCAATAATTGAGACCCTGCAATTTGATGGTACATGTGAATTGCAAGATGGTAAAAAAGATTCAGTCGAGTCATGACCAAAGTAATTTTGATTTCAACTAATCTCTTACGTACTGTATCTGAAGCATTAAGTGATTTTACTCGTTATCAGTCTAGTAGGCATTGCTTCATAAATCTCTTCAACGATGTCATTGATGATAAAGTTCATGGATTGAATGGCTTGACCAGATTCCAGGACAGCAAGCTCTTGTTGCATGGCAATGGTTACTAAGCACGAATCAGATTGTAGGCCCGCAGATCCATCAGGCAATATGGCAAACCCTGAAGGCTTTAAGTGATCATATATACATCCTCCAACAAAAAGTGCATCAGTAGCTGCTTGGGTCATTGGTGATGATATGATGAAGTAACAAAATTCATCCCATGAAGCCTCTTGTAACAAATAGTCATGATTCTGTCACATCAAAACAACATTTCATATTAGCAAAAGATCATGCACCCACAGACAAGTAAATCAGTGAAATCACATGAACAATTATCACCTTTGTGAAATCATTCTGTAAATCTACATTCTTATGTAACGTGATGCAGTTATTATAATCTTCTGAGGCAAGCTTAATCACTTCTTCAGGCTCTTCCAGAAGGCTTGGCCACTGCAACAAACCAATATGTAAGCACTAAGCAGTCTATATTGATAAATTAGCACATTGACACACTAACAGAGTAACTTGGCAGGGTTGTTTTGACAGCAGTCAACCTGTAATTTGATATTATTTTTGAGAAGAAATTGAACAACTGAGAATGGTTTTGCTTGAATACGGAAGCTAGTCAAGGCGATGTAATTACTTGAGCCCTGTGTTTCAACATGATTCATGGTCACATCCTTCAAAACCCTTACTTCTCCATCAGATAGAATATCCCATTTCCTTCTGTTAGGAGCCTCATTAATGCATTCCAAAAAATTCTTCTCCATATACTCGGATAAATTCAGCAGATATGCACGAGCTGCAAAACTCACAACAATATTATAAGTTCTTCATGTTCTCGTTAAATCATAAAATTTGTGGAACATAAAAAAGCAGCCAACCCTGTTATATAGTATCTCAACATGCATTAGATATATTGACCTTTGAACATTTATCAACCTCACAAAAATTGAGAATCATTTATGATACTAACTTTTATAATGATGATTCCAAGCTCTAGCTTTTATGTTGTAAATGAAGACGACATAGGGAAAAAAAAAAGTAAACATCACAGCCATGGTATGGGAATTCCATAACTTTCATCACATAATCACCTCTGTAGTTAATTAACTTTTAAACCAAAACTGCCAGTAAAAAATGAACAGTGAGTTAAAAGGCTCAAGGTTTTGATAAAAATGACAATGAACATTACATTAACAGCAAGAGGAAACATATGACCAGATGTGCATATAATTAGATTTAATCATTTCACTCACATAAAACTAAAACTTGTGGGAAAGTTAGGTTTCTCATGCATAATGAGAATTGTCACAGCAAAGGACACCATCCCATTGAATGGATTGGGTGGATTTGGCCTGTAGAAAGGCATTAATCTCCAAATGTATCTGGAGTAATGAGTGGATAAGTTTTAAAAAATCAGCACACAAGTTATATTGGTGACGCCATTATTGGATAGCATAACCAATTTTACTACTTACGCTATCCTTGCGTAGTTATTAAATATGGCACTAACATGTAAAGGTTATGGATGGATAAATAATAAATGCAATACCTTGCTGGTCCACTGGCATCCTAAGATTGAGAAATCTACTATTATTTCGCTTTAACTTCTGCAACAATGTCCTAACACAGCGCTTTGCACAGAATGCAAGGTTCGAGTTAACTATTGATGAGTATATATTTTCTTGGACTTGGTGCTCATTCACTTCCACATTCTCAAGCCATATAACCTGCACTAGGATAGAGACCCAGAATTTGAGAAAACAAATCATTTAGAATATTAAAAATAATCAATGCAGTAATAAGAATCCTTCTATATCCTCTTAAATGAAGTTTTTAATAAACATAATTTTTTGTGGATCGTTTGCCATTACGCTAACCTCAGAGTACTCGTCATGCCTCCTGATTATCACCCCAGATGGCCTTCGCTGACACTTTACTTCCAATTTAGAATCTGAAGGTCCATGGTGGAAATAATCATTTGATACATCAACAATGGCCCATATATCTTCCACGATCTTTCTTAGGCATCTCAGGAAACAGAATTTCCTTGTTGGCACGAGTGGTGTGGGCAATTGAAATTCAGCATTCACCTACAAAAAGGATAATAAGTATCAGTAGGGTATAATTGACCTACAACCGGTAAGGAAACGAAAAGTTGAACAAGCATGGTAATCTCCCAATGAGAACCCCCAAAATCTTACCATTACTATCTTCGTGATTGTTTCATCAGCACGACTCAACTGCTGCAAAATGCCAGTTGGCAAATGGCTAGATCCAAAATGGGCAATGCGGGACAAAGTTGAACCCCATCTATCCTTAAAATAGGGAAAAAAAAAAGGCAGCAAAAATGAAACATATATAGGGGGAAAAGAAGAAAGATGATCAAATTCAATCCTTTAGCGCGTGTTCATTTTCCCTAACCAAATATAAAGTAACATGGCAGTACATGCTCAGATATGCTTTCATGTAGCATATTGAGAATTTCACAGATCATTTCATTGGGATAATCTATTCAGTCTATTAGGAGTTAAACTTCATAGGAACTTTGAAAACATTGAGTAGACTCTTCCTTGGATAAATCATAAACAGTTAGAATAATAGGTTATCCCATTCTGCCATGCTATAGGCAGTAATAATTCAGGTCATATATGAATGGTGCAAGATACAAGCTAGACCTCACCATAGCAGTACAAAACTCAGTTATGGTTTTTCTATTTTACTCAATTATGTAAGATTTGACTGACATACTGCATCTGAATTAAGAGGCCACTTATTAGAGTATCTTATACTGCAGATAATACAGACCCTCTTTAATTTCCCTTTCTGATTGCCTGATCACCTTTACCAGCATAATTCATGCAGTTCCTTAAATGCAGATGGCCATATCCATCATTCACACAAAAACAAAGATATAACAGTTCATTATTTGCTTTCCATCTGCAGTACCTCTCATCAACAAGCTGTCAAGTGTCTAGAAACCATGCATTACAGACAAGAAATATAAGTGATCCTTAACCCTTTCTTTCTTCAGTAAAACTATCTCTTTAAAACATAAAGATGGTGCATTGGATAAACCAACACAGTATTTTCTAGTTCAGATTTCTAAGGATGTCTCTAGCATGGTTAAGAGGCCTAAAAAAAAGTATGCAAGTCAGAAAAAAATAACAAGAACATTCATGACAAAAGTAGATCCCACTAGTCACCATTCATTTTTGGCAGACAGGTTATGCACAGCTCCAAGTATTTCAATGCTAGTGTTAGGAAATCTCACCACATCCATCAAGACAGAAATCAAGTTCTCAGGGGCAATTGGAACAATTGCAGTCTCAACCGAACATTCGACTCTCATTCCGGGTGGAGGCAAAGTCTTAAACATCTGTTGAAATTCCTCAATTGTACCTAATGCTGGAGTACCAACAACCCAAGTGTTTGCTTCTAAAGCCATAGCCATGATTTCCTTGTAAGCAGCCTTGGAGATGTTATTTGCCTCTTGCAGTTTTAGGAACTTACTCTCCACAGAATTACCGTCCGTATGATTAGCCATGGGTGCTTGAACTGGATGCAGAAGCTTAGATGTAGGAAGTTTAGCAGGCTCTGAAGAAATGTCAAGGGAAGATAGTCCAAGATCCTGGCACATAAGTAGACCTTACATGTTACTATTACTATGGCATACCAATCACAGTAAGCTAGACAAATGGGCTGTAAATAAAAAGAAAAGTTAAATGTGGTTTGCTCAGACTAGTTCTCTGGTGTTGTCTGCAGCCTTAGTTCCGGAGCATTGGTCAGAATCTTCCATTCTAGTATGTAGTTTCCCGTAATTATGACTTTGACTATTAAATTTTTCATGCTCTGAAAAATTTGTCTAGTGTAACCAGTTTTTTTACTCAACCTTCTCCCCCAAACTTTGATCCCCCTGCAGCTCTTTGTCAACAATGAACTGTAAACAATTAATATAATAATTAGCTATAATACCACATTAATCATAAAAGATACTTTTTTTATAACTATTAATAATAAAACTACGAAAGTAAAAGTTCCTAAATTGGCGATTGAGGTCTGCATAGACCCTAACTTTTGGTCCATCTATCTTGGAATTAATTCTTTGTTTAATGATAGAGTACATGCAACTCCACAGCAAGAGCTACCAAAACAAATAAATTAAGGTAATTCATCTTTCTTGGTCAAAAAAAAGAAAAGTAATTCATCTTTCAGAACACCTAATTCAACAACCAAGTAATATGTAAGTGAAGGTACTACCTCAAGCCCAATCAAAGACCAATTTCTTAGAGATCAGATCTGTAGCAGTTGTAATGTTGATTCTTATAATAGAAGAATCAACACAAGCATTGCATTTATAGTCCTCTAATATGTAAACCATACAAGGATTTGGTTACTTTTTGAGGAACATCAAACTGAAATTTGGTTGGATTAACCAGGTGATTAAAGTCTAGGCTTTGGAAAACTCAAACACAATGCCGCAAATTACTTATAGGAGCAACTGTTGTTTGATACAGGACATGTGAAGCATTGAGATTTTTCTTTATGGAACTCAATTTGAAGCATTGAGAAAATTAAGCTTAACGGAAGAAAATCACGATTCACTATCTTATATTGCAACAACAGTAACTTTATGGTTAATGCATTGAAATTAAGCCGAACCATTCATGTGATGGAAAAAGAATATACAGATACAATGATAGGAGAGAAAAATAAAATTGTTATCCTTCCTATCATAGCTAAGAATGGTAGATCTCACCAGATTTTTGTCAATCTTGAGCAAGTTTAACTAATACTTTCTCAAATTAACACAAAATGAACAGAAGATACTAATCAATTTCAACAAGTTAAAACTTTTCCTGTAACAAAAATAATGATAAGGGAAAGTTACACTGATACACCTGAGGGTGCAGTGAAATTAAACTTGATATACCCAACTTTCAAGTAATAACACTCCACGCCCAAATGATAAAAATAATTGACACCCCACCCACTTTTTTGAATTATTTCGGGGGTAGCGTTAATTATTTTTGATCATTTGGGGGTACATGTCATTGAAGAAGAAGAAGAAGAATTGCTATACTCAACTTTCAATAATTGACACTCTCACCCTCTTTTTTGAACTACTTTGGGGGCAGTGTTAATTATTTTGATCATTTGGGGAAAGAAAAAATTCCTGTAAATAGTATTCAAATGATTGGAGAGAGTTTGGATCTCAATACAATCTACCTAAAACTTATCCTGACTTCTAGGGACTGGAGATGCATGTATTCTCCATTTAGCTTACGCATATTATAAGTTCCTTCTGCTTCCATCATAGATTATTAGATCTCCACCACCAAATGTTGCATTTAACTACTTCCTTGAAGTAAGCTTTTATGAATTGAAAACTTGGGGGGCACAGATAGGCCAAAATTTTCTGGTAGAGCAGTACGAAAAAAGAACAGGGTCATTTTAAAACTACAAGGTACAGACTTGATACATGGATGGAAAACAATTTTTGCACTAAACTGTGATCTCGTTCCAAATTGAGAAAGATCTAAATAGAATAACCTTATAAATATTCAATGATTCTTTATGAAATGATATCAATGTAATTTGCACTAAAAATCATGACAATAATGATATGTAATTTTGTGGTTTATGACACTTGCAATGTGGGCTATGGGAAGTAAATAACGGAAGCCCATATGATACTTTTTGAAATATGTAAAAGGAAACATTGGTATGAGCTTTGGTCAAGATAAAAATATATTTTTCATTGGTAGGGAGTCTAAATTACCTCAAACCATTCAATTTCTTCTTAGGGTATAAAGAAAAATAATTTGTAAATATAGGCAGCAACACCAAACAGATACATTTACTTATTATGCCAATTAGTATAGCACTTCAAACTAAATGTCCGTGCAGGTTTCTTCAATATTATGGGATAACAACGCAAAAAGAGAAAAAGTGGAAATTTTAAATTGAGAGATGTTGAATCCAAGAACAGAACATCAAAGTAAGCTTAATTGCAAACCGGAAAGCAGAGAAAGATCTTCACTTCTAAGGAGGGTTGTCCTTAATTGTGTTGCATCCTAGGAAGCATAGACACTTCATTTGGGGTGTCCTACCTGTGTCGTGCTAGTGTCATACCTACCGTGTCATGTCACAATTTTTTAGAAATTGCTTGTTTCGTTGTGTCTGAGTCCATAATTCCAAGGTTGCATCCCATGGTTAGGGTATTCAAATATTTCCTAACTACAAAGCATTTGCTTCAAAGTAAATCAGCAACAATTGAAACTAATTCACAACAATTAAAATCAATTTGTGCAAAGAGACATAAACATGCGTGCAAACATTCAAACACGCGCGCACATTTAGGAAACACAAATCTTCAAGAATCTTTTCTTAGAATTAAAACCCATGTTTACACCCTAAGTCCCTAACCTATTAATCAGGAGAAGTTGTTTTCATGACAAGTAATTTATTAACATCTATTGCCCCAATTCCTTGAGAGCAAAATAAACCAACAAAGTTTAATCATAGAGAAACAAATTAACAAAATAAAAAAATCTAACCCAATACTCAAAGCAAGGCATAGTAGCAGTTTTGATAAACATTGGGATTTTTTTTATTAAAAAAAATTAAAATTAAAATTAAAATCAAACCTAGCACTGATACTTAAAGCAAGGAGTAGAACCAGAATTCTTGACAGAAGAAAATGAATTAAAGCATAAAATGAGAACAAGAAGGCCCAGTATGAAAACCCTAACCTAAAAATCAAACTAAAGCATTGACTAGAGTCTATCTTGAATACAAACAAAAATTCAGAGATGCAAGAACTCGATCAGAAACTTCAAGAATCATCAACTACTGCAAAGAAGTGGGTACAAAATATTTTCAAAGAAAAAAAATGAAAAATATAGAAATACACAGAGATATATGGAGACTAAAAAGAAAGATATTGAAGAGGTATAAAAGAATATTGCGTACTCACTTAACTGCTCAATCTGAATTTCCCTGAGATTTTCTGACAAAACAAACAGTCTCTAAAGTGAGAGTGAAATGGGTTTTTGGAGAGAAATGGGGTTTGGTCTCTTTGATCTTCTTCTGTTTGTAGTAAAGACTAGAGAGTAGAGGGTGGGTTTTACTTCCCGCCGAGTGCCCTTTCAGTTTTCTGCTTCTTACTTACGCTTCTCCTTCTCCACTCCTCGCCTATATATATAGTTTTGGGACTACTGGGTTTCACGTGAAACTCACGTGATGTGTTCCCTAATATATAGCCTAGGAGGAGGGGATTTTTATTTTTATTTTTATTTTTGGCTGAATGCCTAGGGAAAGGGAAAATTGAAATTCTGATTTTATATTGGGTAAACAAGGTAGAATAGCATTAACTTGAAATTAACAAGTCTATTACAATACAGAAGTTCTGTAAAATGTTAAAAGGCTTTTTCCATCGCAAACGGCGGTTCCATAATACAACAAAAGAAGTACTAGAGTTTGACCCTATTCTGGCTAACTCATTAACACCCTGGTTGGCTTTACGGTATATGTGTTCTATCTACTTGTTGGGATGTACAACACTCAATACATCCAACTCAATTGTGCCGAAGATTAGCCAACAAGCATGAGGCCCCTTGGGCAAAATACTTGCTCGGATTAGCCAAAGACTTTTTCAATTCGAACGCTTGGGTTCAATTACTGTCAATACCAAAAAGAAAATCATCGTTAAAAATACAAGAAAACAATTGCATGGTAATAGAGTAATGTTAGGGACACACCCTTTCTCACACCTAAATCCACGCCATATTTATATGTCAACTCTTAATTGGATTTTAGTATTTTTAAATAAATGCGGTAGACTCATATAAAAGTGTTGAAAACTAATCCAAAGTTAACACGTTACTAGAGTGTGAATTTGGGGTATGAGTAGGGTTGGGTCCTGCTCCCTAGCATTACTCTTGCATATATTAGCCTATCTTGCGTGCCCATTAGGCCATTACCATGGCATCCTGATTTAAACGACAAAACGTCAATAGGACGAAAATGAAAAAGAACAAAATCTTCTAGTAACTTCGCTGCCCTCCTTGCCAATGCAATGCTTCACCCTTGTTTGAGGAATCCTATTTGAGGAGAACCCTGCAAACACCAATAAATGTTGAAAAGTGGTATTCCCATTGGGAAATCTGGGTTTGGAACTATGAATCCCTCTCTATAAGCATTTCCTTTTATATACACCTTTTAATAAGTGGGAGAAAAGCAGCAAGAAATGTTATTAACAAGTCACTGACAAAAACAAAAATCTCTTTAAAATGGGGTAAAGCATAAAAAGTGACATGGTGGTGATCTTCAGTCTTGACTGTCAATTATTTTGTGGTTGCCATGTAGAATTGGGTGATAAAGGGAATAATAATGCTACCAATAATGCGACTCATATCACAGATTCAACTTGTCCTAAAACAAAAATCTCTTAAAAGATGTTTTTTTTTTTTTTTTTTTTTTTTTTTTTTTTTTTTTACTTTTGGTGGGAGGGGTGGAGGGTCATTTGCATAAGAGTTATAATTCAATGGTTTTATATGTAAATTAGTTGTACATTTGGCATTAATAAAATTTTGAGCAGTTTAGGAAATGTTTTCATCCTAATCTCTTACACTCTTTCAAACCAAGAATCACAATGTGAAATTATTACATTTTACAATGTAGTCTATATTTGTCTAATTGAAAACAATTTATCTAGCTTTTTACTGAAAACTTTTTACTGAAAATATATTAAAGTATACTTGTACCTTGATAAAATTTGAAAAATTAAGAAAATGCCAAAAAAAGTGAAGTTTTAAAAAGTTGTACATAAAAGTTAAGAGTTAATAGCTAAGTTTATAAGTTGATGCCAAACAACTAGCTCATAGAGGCATTCAGGTTTGCTGAACTTGTAGCATATGTTCAGAGATTTCCCTGGTGCAACAAAATTTCTAGTTAAATTGTGGCTTCCCTGGTCCACTTATTGATTTCTCTAAACCAAATCTGACAGATTGGTTATATAGAAGCTCGTGTTGTAACTCCACACGCCCAAAACCCTCTTTCTCAGTTTGTACCTTGTTCACTTTTGTCATTTGAATCTTTGGTTAAAAAATATAATAATTTTGATTTCCAGCAGCTTAATCCCAATCCTCCGCTTCAATTATTAGAGGTTAAGAATGGAGCACTTGAATACTGCCTTATCATTTCACCAAAGCGCTTGGACCTACTAGGGGTATAACAAGAGTCAACTGGGTCAAGTAAGTTTTGATTGGTTTAATGTTCAAACTCGACACTGATACAGGGGCAAAGTTAGGATTTTTTGTTTGGGGTCTAAATTGGGTTACTAATATATTAGATTAGAATTAAAACAAACTGTCGCACTCGTGTAAACACACATATAAATTTTAATATTAGAGTATGTCATCATTTATAAGTATATTGTATACAAAAATATGAACTTTAACATATGTATATTCAAGAGATAATTTTGTAGGAGAATTTATCATCTTTTAAGCTTCAATGAATATATAAAAGTTATCTAGTTTGATATTAGACATGTATAGAAAATGTACTTGAGAAAACAAAAACTACCTTGTCCCTATAACCACTAGACTGTTGACGAATTCTATTTTTTTGAGAGCATTATTGACTAACTCAAATATTTGGGGGGTTAACTCTTATTTTTGTAGTTAAATCTTTAATAACTATACATAAAAAATATATATATAAAAAAAAAATTGCTATAGCCCCGCCACTGCACAATGAATCCTCCATGAGCAACCCGGGCAGACGGCTAAGGGAGCATGATCAAAAACCATTGTGGCAAATTGATGAGCCATTGGTGCCAGTATCCTAGCTAAACTATGGGCATTAGGGATGGGATCTCACTTTGTTTACAATTACTAGTACAACTTTGTTACCCAGAAGTAGAATTGTATGCTAAATTAGTTATGGGATTTCTTACTCAAAATCTTAGCCACTCAGGTTGCTTAGGGGCTGTTTGGATCAATTTTTTTGATCACTCAATTTCCATCACTCAATTTTCGTCACTTATCACTCATCACTTTAAAATACCACACCTGTTTGGCACCATCACTCACTTTCCATCGCTCAATATTTTCACGCTATTTATGGGTCTCATACCTGTCAATCGGTGCATTTTTTTCCCCCAGTACCTAGATCACCCGAACCCAATGAAGAAAGAAAAAAAAAAGCCCAGAACTAAAGACCGAACCCAGTGGAAAAAAAAAAAAAAAAAAACCCCAGAACTGAAGACTGAACCCAATGAAGAAGAAGAAGAAAAAAAAAAAAAAAAAACCAGAACTGAAGACCGAACCTAGTGAAGAAAAAAAAAGTCAATTGGTCAAAAGTTGCGACTGTAAGTCCCCATGTGTGTTTAATTACAAAAATGTCATTAAGTTATGAGTTATGAAAATTAAAAACAGCCAAAACGTGTTTTTAGTTTTCATAACTCATAACTCAAAAATTAGAGAATTAAGTGATGGAAACAGAGTTATGGAAACAGAGTTATGGTGCTCCCAAACGGACTTCGCGCTATGAGTCCCACCATTTTTGAGTTATGAGTTATGAAAATTGACGATCCAAACAACCCCTTAATGACTACCTATCTTAAGAAATACTAATTTGTTTTCATTGCTGGCATTTGTGTGATTGGTCGCTATAATAAAACAAAGCTAGGGGGTTGGAAAGTTACTTTAAAAAAATTGTTTATGTTTTTAATGATTAACAAGTTCTCTTTTTTTCAATCCGTTCAGACTTGCCATGCATGGATGGCTATCATTTTTCAGGATTTTACCTGGGGGAGGAGAAGATTTCAAAAAGCTTTCATTTCAATGTCCCAAAAAAAAAATTTTGAATTATTTTGAGCTTACTTTTACTTTTATATTGACTGTTTTCTGCCCCCTCAGCTTCTCAAAAAAGTTGTGAAAACAAATAAAAAAATAAAATTTGTGAAAAGAGGTTACTTGGACAGCAAGACAGTACCCAACCCTTAAAACCATTCAGACCCACCTTCGAATTCTTGGTCAAAACACTCCCTGTACTTCTTGGTCTAACTCTGCAACAGAATAAAATCAGATCACACGTCCTTTATTATCAGACACACACACACAATCATAATCTTAGAATAGAGTATAGTTTAACATTTTAAACTCTAAATTTTCTTATTTTCAATATATTGACAATAAAATAATTATTTCTTTAACTACTCATCAAATATCATCAATGACCTTCTCCCAATTAATATTAATGCAACCGCTAAGTTGGAGCTAGCAAACAAAACATTTAAAGGCACTGAAAAGAGAAAAACCCCAAACAAAACCTCCTCAAAAAGTTTCCAAACCCCACCAAGGAAGGACACCCAAATCCCCACACTCTCTCTATATTGCAAAAACTTTGAATTACTCTTTCCTTGATTTCAACCAAAACCCATCTCTGGAAGCTCCTATTCCAAACCCTTCACAAATTATAAGCACCCATGGTTTAGAAACAAGTTTCAAACTTTTCCAAATGGGTTTGCACAAAAAATCTCTCTCTCTCTTTTATCTTTCTCTGCTTTCATTCATGATATTTTTTGTGTTCTTCTTCTTCCCCTATGTCATAATTGCTGCAGATAACACAAACTTGGTGTACAAGGGCTGTGCTAAACAAAATTTCCCAGACCCAATTTACTCACAAAACCTCAAAACCCTATTGTCTTCTTTAGTTTCACAAGCGTCACAGAAAACTTTCTACACAACCACCAGTGGTGACGGCCAAAATGCCATGATGGGTCTGTATCAATGCAGAGGGGACCTCACTCTCCCTGACTGCTACAGCTGTGTGAGCACGATCATAAGTAGGGCTGACAAGCTCTGTGGCAAAGCTGTAGCAGCTAGAATCCAACTCAGTGCATGTTACTTGCGTTATGAGGTTGTTGGGTTCAAACAAGTGCCTAATACTGAGTTGTTGTACAAGACGTGTGGATCAACTCAAGCAAGTGAATCAGGGTTTGAGCAGAAGAGGGACACAGCTTTTGGCATGGTGGAGAGTGGGGTTAAGAGTGGTGGTAGTGGTGATGGGGGTTTGTTTTACACAGGGAGCTATGAGTCAGTATTTGTATTGGGGCAGTGTGAGGGTGATTTGGGCAGTGATGATTGTGGGGATTGTGTGAAGACAGCTTTGGAGAGAGTCAAAGCTGATTGTGGTGACTCTATCTCTGGACAAGAGTATCTCCACAAGTGCTATATTAGCTATAGCTATTATCCATATGGTGTCCCCCGCGTAGATTCATCATCAGGTAAAGTTAGAGATACACATATTTGATATATTCATGTTTTATGCCCAGTTTGGAATCCAGAAAAGTCACCTCAGAGAGAGAGAGAGACTGAACAAAATAAAACCCACCTGTTTTTTTTTTTTAAAGAATTGATTCAATTGCATAAATACTAATACAATAGGTCCAATTACACAACACTTTTATTAGTGATGGACCATTGTCACAAGTTATTTAATAATGGCTTCATGCTAGCTATTGTAATTGGGGAAGGGTAAAAATTAAATGTGAATAATAAAAATAATAATGTAATTGTTGAATGATAAAAATAATATTAGCAATGGAACTAGTGAAATTGATGGAGGTCATATTAGTGTGAAAATAAATTATGAACAACATTGTGTACGCCATTGCTCATACTCTTTTTAAGTCTTTAACAATCATCCAATGAGTGACAAGGGGTCCTCCCCATATCCCAAGGGGTGCAGGGTGCATAAGATATGGGCTGACATGAGTTAAGGGAGGGCCTGGGTGATTTCTCTTTTTATTATTGTAAAAATTAAAAACCAATTGATTATATGTGGAAAGAGAGAGAAATTGGTCTTTATGAGTGATTGGGATAGGTGGGTCCTTTGTAGTTCTATATATACTCTTATGGTTGTTGCATATAGGGCCAAGCGTATTGTACATGTGACATGTTTGGTTCGTGTAGGAACTGGAAAACAACACACGCAGAAGACAATAGCCATTGCAGTTGGAGGTTTGGCGGCCTTTGGCTTTGTTATTGTTTGTTTGATGTGTCTAAAGTCGGTGTTGAAGAGAAAAGGTGGTAAGCATGGAGGCTGAGAGTTTGATTGCTAGTATGTATGTTAGCATTCCCGAATCTTTTAGGCTTTATATCTAATCACAGTATGCATATTACCAAATAATTGAGAATTATGCCCTTTTGTGCAGATCGTTGAGAAGATGAGAGGGTTGTTGAAGTTTGCAATGCTTTATAAGAAGGGTGGACCAGGTGGCGGGTCTAATTTTTTTGACATTAGCTTTAGTTTTGACATGATATGATATGAGAGGAGAGAGAAAGTAAAGTTGGGAGAATTTTGGGGAATGTGAAGTGAAGAAAAAAGATATCTGTCCCCCACATTGCATATACATACTACTAACTTTAGTTTCGGACTTGCATTTTCTTTAGGATGTACAAAGATTTATAGCCATTGTAAAGGTGAATAACAATATTTACTGCCCTGCTTGCAGTTTTAGTTACCTCTCAACTAGTCAATTATGCATGTATAACCTCGTAATGAAACTTCAAACTTTTGAATCAGAGTATTTTGCTTAACTAGCGTCTTCTAATATTGTTTCAAAATGAGACGTTTAGGATTTAAATTCTCTCTCTCATAATTATCAAATTTATCACAAAAAAAAAAAAAACTAAAGAATTACTTCTTATGCATGTATTTTGGCTGCAGGCTTCTGGTAAGCGGAGCCACTGTTTTGGAAGTTCCAATATTGGATACTTGTTTAATTCTTCTTGTTTCTGTTAAATTGTTTCTATTATTGTTTAATTCTAGCCAAGGATAGAAAAATGTTGGACCGACTTTTAAACATAAAACAACTAATTAATGTATATTTATACATATAATTTACTAAGGTGTTGATTTGATACAATGTCAATCAAAAAGTAATTGAAATATATATCCATTACCATTATGTTATTGATGATATGATTGATAGTAATCATATTTATTGTTAGGCCACTTTATTATTATTTATTATTAAATAAAATAAATAGTAATTTTAATAATTTCTGAGTGGCATATTTGTTCCTTTGGGCGCCACGCATTCCAATTTCCAGCACACGTTGCTTGGTGATAACCATAGAATGGAGCAGCTTTCACTAAGAAAAGTCATGAATTTTTTAGTGACAAACCACACATCGCATGCTCCTTTATTTCCGATTTTATTTTTACTTCTTTCAGGATTGTGTGTCCAAGTACTGGTTGCCTGTCATGTAGATTTGGGGTCCATGGTTTCATGTGTGACCTTATCCATTAAGATCAATATAGTCAATTTTGAGCCCAAAGCCGAAGTTCCGCAATATATTTCAAGAAATTTCTAGTGTGTTCAACTAAAATAATGGCCAGATATATAAAAACATTAAATATTCATGTCTTTCCCATTCTTGGTTGGCATTTTTTGATTGGATAGTCAGACATGTTTTCATCAAGATTGTTACCTCATTCATTTCTTCACAATTAAGCAATGAGAAATGGGCCATATGATAAATCTCTTTATGTTTTTTTTTTTCTCTTTTTCTTGTGTGTTATCAGGGTAACATTTTGATAAGTAGAAAATAGACAGTTTCGTGATGAAACGGTCATCTTCTCCCATTAAAGAACAACTTTGTAATTTTGTATCAATCATTGAGATATTTTGCATTTTTTTAAAAACAAAAACAAGAAAACATCGTAATCACTACTACTTTAGAACCACTTTGTTTGCACTTTGGCTACAATAAGTACTTACAATTTTTTTTTTTATTACTTTATGATTAAATTATATTACGTACTTGATGTTTTAAGGTGTCTTTTTTTTTTTACCCCTTTCTCTTTCAAGGCCAGAGCCTTGGGCTCTTGGTTCTTTACCCGTGGTCATGCAGACGTGGTTTGATGTAATGGGTAGCTTATATGAATATGATGTGCATGGATTGCATTCTAGAAAGTCATAATCAAGAAAAAATATGTTCACATGGAGGCTAAAGTCAGGAAGTAAGAGTTATTCTAAGACCACAAACAATTTCACACTCATTGTCACAACTATTTTACTTGTTAGATTATTGTTACTTATCACTTTTACATAGATCACCCTTTTTCTTTTTTCATCACTCACAATTAATCACATTGGATAGTTGTGAAAATAGATGTGCAATTGGTTGTGGTTCTATAATTTTTTATGAAGGAAGAAGCAAATCTTTCAGACAAACCTAATCTCGCATCTAATTTCATAACATTTTTGGGTGTCAACTTGTGATTGAATTTCAGCATTTACACATGGGAGCACTATGGGTACTTGCTGGAAAAAAAAAAAAATTTAAGTGCACCAATCATAAAGCGACACTTAAACGTGTTATAAAATCAAGTGTGTAGTTAGATGCGTCCTAACATTGTTGAATAGTTCTAAGCATCGAATATGTTAGGTCATAGTGGGCCACCACCATTCACAACTCACAAGCCATAAAGCCTTGCATAATGCACTGGTGCCTTCTCTTTTTATGCTAACATAGTAATATAAAGCACTAGTGTCAATATTGTTTTTGTCCCTAGTTTCCTTCACCCACTCAATTTTCCAAATCTTTTTTCCCTTTCCCTCGAAGGAACAATTAACAATAACTAAATTGACATCGGTAGAAAAATAGTGTGGACAAATCACACCCTTTGCATCAACCTCAAGTGGATTTAAAACAATGTTAGAGGGCTCAAAAAAAAAGACTGTCTAAACGTCAACCTTCTTTTATAAGAAGATACGTGTTTATGAGTGGTGCAGCTGAAAGGAGTTCTATTGGCTAAACAACTACCATGAGCGTGAAGAAGAACAATGATTTTTAATTACACTTACATTACAAATTTGCTAATTATATTGACATCTCAATTTTGCCCATCCTCATCCTTAGGTGTTTTTGTTTTTTGAGAAATCTCATCCTTAATTACATTTGAATCTTGTTGAATTGAGTCTCCTCCATAAATATGCTAATTAAAAATTAAGAAGTTGGTTATAGTATGACGAGAGTCAGAGCGAGATGGTGGTTTGTGGCGACCACTTGGGGTCGAGGTTTGATATGAGATGGGTTGATGGTTTGTTGCTATGTGTGTAGAAAATAGTATTAAGCAAGAAACAAAAATAGTACCATTCGATGACTTAATTGGCTTGGGACCCGAATAAAAAGGCAAAAAAGAAAAAAGAAGAGCTAAGAGCATCTTCAATAAAAGAGCTAAAACCAAAACCATAGGCAAATTAGAGAGTGAAACCTTAAAAACCAGATCCAGCAGTATTTGCAAATTAAGAAAATTGTTTTTGCTCATCTACAGTCACTCTCTTTATCTGGAGGTTACTGTAGATGAGCAGAACAATTTGTTGGCTTAAAAAATTTGTAAAGATGAATTAAAAAACTAATATTTTCTTTTTCCTCTCTCCACTTCGTAGTATCTTTTATCAATATAGTTGATGGGAATGAATAAAAAATATTTAAAAAGAAATGAAGAAATAATATTTAAATGCGATAGAAAAATGATAGATATTAGAGAGTCTATAGAAAATTGCATTTAAAAAAGTATGTAGACAAGGCGAAAGTAATTGTTTACTCTCCAACCAGTACTAAAATACGGCTAAGCTGTTGGAGTTACTCTAAAAATGAATTGGCTTAAATCAAAGAAAAAAAAAAACAAATAGTGATGTGGCAGGCAACGCAAACATTACACAAAATAAATAAAAAATTCTTAGATACTCTCTTAGTTAGTATGGAGAAATTGTGTTTCTTCTTCTTACATTCTTGATAAACTCCACTATATATGTGAGAAAAAGAAACATCATTTTCAGCACTCAAAAAATACGTAAGAATTCCTCCACAAAATAAGCCAAATACTGGCCAGAGGAGTGGAATCCAAATGCACGCCAAAGTGTAAAAAGTGACTTGATAGAGAAATTATTCCCTACCAGATATGAATGCTATTATAATAGCTCTTTTTCGTTAACCTTGGAATCTCATCCCTTCATCATGCATTCAACAATTAAATGGTAACCATCCCACTTCATTAAAAGTATCATGCCAATGCAACCAATTTTAAATACCAAATGCATAAAAAAAAAAAACATAATATAGATTGTGGGGGCAGAAGTCCCAAATGGCGTACTTGGGCCTGAGCCGAGAAGCATCAGCTTATCCGGGGATCGCAGGACAATGATTAGGGCCCCAAAACTTAAGGGCCCATAAGCCCATTGTCGGATTATGGGCTAATGGGAGTGGTCCGAGGAGGGGGTCTCCTCGGACAACTGAAGCAAGGGCCATAAGGTGCCCCACGATGCCTAGGGAGGAACCTGTGAAGTTCAACAAGCACTGTTACACTCCAATGGAACGCAAAGGGGAAGAACAAGTGGGAAGTACTCTGCATAAAGCTGCTACCACTGCATTAAAGGCTTCACACCTATCCATCTAACCGTATTAATGGGGAAGTAACCCCTGAGGGGACGGTAGACAACCTTATAGCTATTAGGGGAAGGCTCTAAGAAAACGGTGAATTGGAAAGAGATATGCATTTATGGCTTCATGAATAGGAACATGCGGAGAAGGAATATAAATAGAAAGGAGGAGGGCAATGAAGGGGGGATCTAGCTCCTTGAAGATAAAGGCTTTTTCTCTAAAGCAGAACAAGGGAAACGAATACAGGGGCTCCTCGACTCACGTCCGAGGAAGGTTAGAATCGCATCACAAGCTCACTGCAAGTAACTGTGGACTTAGCCCAGACGCTATTGCTCTCCATTGTCTTAAGAACTCTAGGCTTCAGGCCTACTCTCTACAAATTTTATTGTTTAGGCCACTTGGGTCTGCCCTGTCACGCACTTGGGTCCAGGCCTGATTCGTGTCCTTACATAGATAAATAAAAGACAATGGACTAACAATAAACAATCCTTGTTTCCCTGAATTTAAATTTTCAAGCATCACATAAGTAAAATAGACTTAAAGTTTTATTTATTTATTTATTATATTAAAACTAAGCAAGCATTGTTTCTTTTAAAAAACAATTATAATATCACACATAATTTACACAGCTAGAAGGGCATACTAGCACAGTCCCAATGTCCTTAAAGTCATATATATATTAAGCCAAGGTTTTTGTCCCTGGCTCCCTGCCCTTCTTTGCTAGCCTCACCATCCACTGGAGAACCCTACAATCATAAACTAGAGTACAGAGACCTAGCAGGATCCTCCCTTTTAGTTTGTAAATTTATTGCTAATTCAGTGTCTGATTCTAAGATGATATTCATATGGCCCAATTTCGATACCATGGTTAGCCCACGTGGAATAGCCCATAATCCTGTTGATTTTTTTTTTTTTTTTTTTTTTTGAGGAACCCTAAAATTCAATTCCCTTATGGCGTAAACTTTGATGTAATTTCCTCCAAAAAAAAAAAAAAAAAACTTATATGTAAACCTATATATTGTGATTGGAAAAAGTTTGGAAACCATGGTGCAAGGAGGAGGATCTACCGATCTATCATCAAAGTATATATGTATCTAGTAGACTCATACTCATATTAACAAGTCCTTCACCATTGAGGCCATCAGAATCGTGTAACACAACCACAACCAATTCTTCAAATTTCCTAAATAAGAAGATCACAATCAAATTTAGAGAAGCTAACAAAACAAAGAAAAGTTTGAACTGCTCAAAAAAAAAAAAAAAAAATTAAAACAATGCTTAGCTACTCCAGCAAATTCATCCTTACATTTTAAGAGCCGTTTGGTAAAAAATTTCTAATAATGTTATTTTTATTTTGTATAAATATATATACTTAAAAAAGTACATAAAAATTCATATAATATTATTTATATACTTAAAATTGTTATTTAAACAATAATACCTTTATAACTAGGCAAAACACATGGTCATGCAGTAAGATAGCATGATTATAAGTTTAACGAGAGGCTAACTAATGAAATTATTGTAAAATCCGAAATCCTAGAAACTACAGAATCCTTGAAGAATAAGAGCTCTCAGCTCTCTCTCATGGGTGTGGGCGTGGGACGCCGAGGATGCTAGCTTCCTGGAGTTCGAGTTCGTTGAGCCGTTGTTCGCGGTCTGTCACGATCAAGAGAGGCACGACGAGGATGAGGATGGTGGTTCCGGCTATCCACGCCGCCTTGCCAGTGCTTTTCATGAGCTTCTTCGTTACGAGCACGGCGTCGGTGGCGACCTCTCTGCCTCGCGACGACACCATGGAGACGATGGTGGACTCCCTCAGCTTCGAGATTATGCTGCTGTCGACGTTGGGTTTGTTCTTCATGGGGGCTCGACTCTCTGGCAAGGAGACTCCGCCTTTTCGTGGTTGGGAAGCCATGGAAACTTGAAAAAGATCGAGTTGATGGATGAAGAAGGCACGGAATATAGGACTCAGCAACTCAATACTCGGGAGGGTTTTGGGTTTATAAGGGGAAGAGGCGTGGAGCCCTTCTCCGAGTCCAACACGCTTTGGGAAAAACTTAAAACTCACACTAGTTTTTTTTTGGGTTGCATTAGGAAAATTCACTTAGTTAAACAATAAATGCACTTAAATTATATTATAAAAAACTAAAAATTTATATGATAAATAAAAATTAAATTTAGACAAATATAGTCTAATTTTTTTTGAATTATCAATTTAGTGCACTAAGTTTAAACTTCATCGCTTTTTTAACGGATATAACTATGAAATTATTTTAGATCTAGTTAATGGATACTTTTAGGATATTTATTAATGAACTATTTTAAGAAAGTTTTAATATAATTTCTATGAGATTATAAAAAATTGTTAAAAAAAACAATTATTTTTCTCTTTTTCATATAAATTTTTGAATTTTTTTTTTTTGTCATCCCGCTCTTTGATCGCATCACTCTTTAACTCATTAGACAAGTATATTGTTTTTTCTTCTTTATGAATCTTCCAATGATCCAAATAATCCTCCAAATCAAAAATCCAATCAATGACATCATACTAATGCATTATTTGATAAATAGTGAGACAAAATTAAAAAAGAAGGAGATTTTTCTTTGGTACAGTTCCTTTTTTTGGGGCCAAAAAGGGTTATTTTTAATAATTAAATATTATGTAAGTGGTGATGGTCATGAGCCTTACAACTGAATTAATTGGTGCCTCTTGATATTTTCGTTGAAAATTGTGCGCCAAGGTGAATTAAAGGAGGTTGGGCTTAGGCAGGAGTCTCTGAAGGTCCAACTAAATATTCATATTAAGTACCTAGGCTCAAATAGTCCAAAGAAGGAATTGGTCTAAGAAAGAAAACAAGGAAAGAATGAACCATGGAGGACAAAGAACTCTTGAACTATGCCAAGGATATTGGCCGAGAAAAGTAACAGTAACTAATGTAAACAAGAGTTGGAAGAAGCTTCTTGAAGAAGTCGTCATCCCCTCCACATTAAATATTTTGCACGAACCAAGTATGCCGCATTAATGGTTAAATGACACATAAACAATGTCTCAATAGCTTGTTACCAGCTCAGCATAACCTTAAGAGGAGAGGAGAAGAAAGATGAGACAAGTATCCCCTATGTGCAAGGATTTGATGAGAGAGAGAGAGAGAGAGAGAGAGACCCTTGGTATTATTGAGTAGAGTTTTTTGTCTTGTATTCTCATCTTAGAACAAAAGTTCCTCTCAAACATTCTTAGGAAGGCGTAATAAATAAGAAATTATCACATCTTATATAAATTTGGCTTATGTTGTTGCTTTTTCAGTTCTCTACAATGAAACTTTGTTCAAAATCAACTGTTAGTTCAAAAATCCATCTCTTACAAATTGATTGTTTCGGATAAAAGCCCAACCCATTAACCCGAGTCCTCAGTTTTTGACCCATACAGAAACATTCATAGTTCATATTCTTCATAATTCGTTATAACTTTTGAGTTAAAGAAAAAAAAATTTCAAAAGAAAAAAGAAAGAAGGGGGGGCTAACTAAAGTGTTTGGCTGTTCATAAATAAAATAAGGCGAAAACCACATTTTAGTCCCTACATTTTCATACAATTCCCATTTTGGTCCCTATATTTTTTTTTCACCACTTTTAGTCTCTGTCCTAAAAAACGCCTTTTGTTTTTGTCCCTACCGTTACTTCTTTGATAGAAATTGTACAGGTGGCAAGCGGCTTAAGCTAAAAATAATAAAATAATGTACTAAAATAATAAAATAATCCATGTGGCTTTCCCGCCCCTTCAGTTAGTCACGTGGCACTCACTTAGTTAGTCAACCAACCCTAACCTCTCATCTCGTCACACAAATCACCATAGGCCACAAAAAAGAACCCAAATCAGCATGCACAAAAAACCCCAAATCAGCTCAAATTCCTAACCTCTTACCATTCAGCAAAAAATATCCCTAACGTTTCTTACCCAGATAGTAGCAGCTCCGTTTTTGAAAGCCACATTGCGCGAAGGTACTCTCTCTCTCTCTCTCTCTCTCTCGTTATGTGTCACTCTCTTATGAATGGTATTTTTAAGTGCTGGGTAATCGATTTGGGTCTCAATCTCAGCTTTTGGGTTTTGAGAATTTGGAAATTTTGAGTTGTGTTTTGCTCTTGCTTTTGGGTTCTATCTCTATCTCGCTTTCTCGCTTTCTCTCTCTTCCTCTGTCCTTTTATAGCTTTTGTAGTGACTGTGATAGTCGAATATTTTTGGGATTTGCATTATTTGGCTGTTCGGTTGTTGTTGTTTATAGCTTTTAGTATTTACAGCCGTGTTTGTTTTACTTTTGCATTGTTTGTCTATATTGTGTCACTATTGTTTATCAGGGACCATTATATTGACTTTGATAAACCATGGAATCTTTGTGTTGGTATTTGCATTGATTGTCTATATTGTGTCTTGCTTTTCAAGAAGTGGTTGGGTCCATGTGTTCCTTTGTCTGTATTATGTGTTTTTTAATTTGTTTATTAGTTTATTAGCCTAACAAAGTATTATTCTGTTTTCATTCTGTTTTCTTTCCGTGACTTGCATGCAGGATGGATGAGTGTTTTACTCTGCATGTCCACCATGGTAGGCATTTTACGTGGGACCCTCAAGCTTATGTGGGAGGGACAGTTGATATAGTGGATAACTGTGACCCAGGTAAGTGGTCAAAAGTAGAGATCGAGAGTATTTGTAGGGATTTTGAGTACATTGCAGTGGATAAATTATGGTTTAAAATGCCTGGTGTGAACCTAGAGCAGGCACATTTCCATGAGGTGGTTGATGATGATGATGCTATGTTCATGACTGACTTAGTGAAGGGATATGGGGACATTCATGTCTTTGTCGAGCATCCAGTGAATGAACCAACTGAGTTAGTAGTGGAGGATTTAGAGCTCTTAGCTGTTAGACCACCTAGTAGTGAACCAGAAGGGGTAAATGCCTTAGAGGTTTTTGGTGGTGATTAAAAAAATGAAGATGTGGTTTATTGTGTTAGCAGTAACAGTGAGCTTCAAAGTGATCACTTTTATGAGTATGCTGAGCATGAAAAGGATAATTATAATGAGGATGTTGATGGAGATTACAGACCTGATTTTTCACAATTTAGAGGCCATGATAATACTGAAACTACTAATGTTGACCATGGTGAGCCACATGAGGTAGTGTTGAGTAGGTTTGGGCTAGGAGGGTTGGTAAAGCACCAGTTGTTGATAATCAAGTTGAGGAGAGTAGTGAGGCTGAGGGGAGTGACTTAGAAGAAGAGTCACAAATGCAACCAATGGACATTGGTGAAGATAGTGCTGATAGTTGGGATAATCAAGCTGAAGATGATGAGCGTGAACTAGGACAAATGGGTGGTGGAGTCATGAATTTTGACTTTGAGAGTGAAGAGCTGGTTAGCCTTGATGAGAGTTCATCAAGCAATGAGCATTGTAATGATTCAAGTGATGGTGAGACCCCTACTGCTGAGGTTGACAATTCTATTAGGAAGAGCAAATTCCCAATCTTTAGGCCTGTAACCAAAGCTGAGAACCTTAGGTTTGAAAAGGACATGTTGTTCCTCTCACCTACAATTTAAAGATGCTATTACTAATTATGCAGTCCATGGTGGGTGGGCTATAAAATTTGTGAAAAATGACTTGGTGAGAATGAGAGCCCAATGCCAGTCAGGGTGCAAGTCTGTTGCCTACCTTGCAAAGGTGCCAAGGGAGAAGAGTTTTAGATTGAAAACACTAAACTTGGAACACACATGCAGTAGAAGTTTTAGAAATCCAAGGTGCACATCATCATATATTGGGAAGAAGTTAATGAAGAGGGTTAGGAGACAACTTGACATAAGGCTTAAGGACATTCAGGATGCTGTGCATGAGAAGTATGTGCTTGACATAAGTGCAGGCAAGGCAAGTAGGGCTAGAGAGAAAGCTCAAAAGGCTGTTGATGGGGTCCACACTGCACAATTCAACCAGCTGTGGGAATACTATGATGAGTTGAGAAGGTATAGTCTTGGGAGCACAGTATTGATGAAGGTGCATACTTATAATGATGGTGATTTGGCAACTGAGCATGACTTGGCAACTGGGTTACCATATTTTGAAAGAATTTACATCTGCCTGGAGGGTTGCAAGAAGGGCGTCTTGGCAGGGTGCAGGCCAATCATTAGTCTAGATGCATGCCATCTGAAGACCAAGTCAGGTGGTCAGCTGATGCAATGCAATGCAATGTAGGTGCAATGCAGTGCAGTGTAGTGCAGTGCAGTGCAGGTGCTGGCGTGTGTGAGGTGCAATGTAGGTGCGTGTGAGGTGCAATGTAGGTGCAGGTGTGTGTGCTGGTGTGTGTGAGGTTTTGGTGTGTGTGAGGTGCATGTGTGTGTGAGGTGCTGGTGTGTGTGTGCTGGTATGTGTGCTAGTGTAGTGCAGGTGCAGGTGCAGGTGCAGTGCAGTGCACGTGTTGGTGTGTGTGAGGTGCTGGTGTGTGTGCTAGTGCAGTGCAGTGCAGGTGCAGGTGTGTGTGCAAGTGTAGTGCAGTGCAGGTGCTGGTGCTGGGAAATGGATTGAAACAAATGATGTAGTATTGACTGATATTTAATCATGTGAAACACAGAATTAAGATAGCAAGTTGCTTGTTTTGGTTTACTATAAATTTTAATTTTAATTTTTTATGAGTAATAGAAATTCATTTAACAAATGCATAAATAAGGAAAAGCAACAAGGAACAGAGGCAAAAACTTAACAACTGAGTAAACTAGGAATTGGAAGTCTACTTGTATAACTGTATAAGGCCTTGGAATGTTTTGTTTTTTCCTGCCAAGGGATAAATTGATTCAAAAGCCAAAAATGTTGTGTTCTGTGACTAGTGACTGCAAGAAATGCTTACAGAAATGCTTATAAACTGACCATTTCCTTTATTATATGCCAAATCATATATAAAAGTTCTTAGAGATTGAAATCATGAAGCCTGCACTGTTTATTTGGTCTATCCGATATGCCTCTGTTTTTTTGGTTTTCAGCTTAGTGCACATAAGTCACAAACAGTTCACAACAATGCAATAAACAAGTCATACATTAATAAAAAAAGTAATGTTCCATTGCTAAAGCCTCGGATTACAAAAAGAGTTACACCAAAATACACCAAAATTATGGCTAACACATACAGTTCAGGCCAACACATACCAACTCAAAAAATTTGCCAAAATCTACCAAAATACACCAAAATTATAGCCTTTTTAGACTAATACCTATCCACCTAATGACCCATTTTCCCCCCACCTATTTGGCCAACCAAAAGAAGCATCAAGCACAGTAGCATCCCACTTATCACCATAGACAACCCCAGGCAGATGAGCAGCCTCTTCTCTCTCTTCCTGTAGTCTGCAATGTCAGCTTCAAGGGTTAAAATCTGTTGCCTTTGCTTCGGAATCAGCACCTTGCCACGCTCGCAGATTTCATCATCACGCCATTGAAAAAATTTACATTTGCGTCCAACCTGACACAAATAGTATTAGAAAAATCTGGTCACAACCAATCTAAAAAAGACCCACAGAAGAAAATAATAGCTATAAATATAGGAACCCAATAACAGAATCCAATAAATGGATATAAAAAACAACATCATCACAGTCAACGAAGCCCACAAATAGTTCCTCTTTCTCACTCTGGTTTTTTTCCCCACCCACAAAATCAATAGAAATTTTAAAAAGTGTACAAACAGATACTAACTTACCTAGTAATTTGCATAAAAAAAAAAAAAAACTTACCCAGTAATTTGGACACCCGTAGAACCTTCTTCCAAGGTTCTCAAGTGTCCACGAAACAACTAAAACGGATTTCTCAGAGCAAAAGCATTGGGTTGGGCCCCTTTTCCTCAAGCTTCCACTCGATGACATCGAGCTTGATTCCATGAGAGCAATTGTCAGCGACGAGCTCAGTTCATGGCGAGGAGATGAGTTTGAGTTTGTGGCGAGGAGATGACTTTGTGGCGAGGAGGTGGGTTTGGGGGTTAGGGATTTTTGAATCAAGCTATCAGTGGAGGAGAAGTTTATTATAAAGAGTCACGTGATCTCCTATAGGCGGGAATTAGACTGACTGAAGGGGTGGGAAAGCCACATGGATTATTTTATTATTTTAGTACATTATTTATTATCTTTAGCTTAAGCCGTCTGCCACCTGTACAATTTCTGTCAAAGAAGTAACGGCAGAGACAAAAGCGAAATGCGTTTTCCAGGACAGGGACTAAAAGTGATGAAAAAAAATATAGGGACCAAAATAGGAATTGCGTGAAAATGTAGGGACTAAAATATGGTTTTCGTCATAAAATAAAATAATAAATGAAAAATATTATATATACAACATTTTCACAATAAATCTAAAGTGACAAGCAAAAAAATAATTTTGATGATGGGCTCAAATTAGAACTAGTAACACTAAAAAAAATGGTATTTTTTGGTTAAATTCAATTATTGGAATACAATATTTTTACAATAAATCTGAAATGACAAGCAAAAAAATGATTTCGATGAGTTCCAATTAGAAATAGTAACACTTTAAAAAAAAGGTAAATTTTTTATTAAATTCAACCACCGAAAAACATTACAGTCAGATTTACTGCATAAGTTTCATGAAAATTAATCTAAACAAAGAGGTTTAAATTTTAAAATCCTTTCCTGGTCTTTTAAATCAAACCATCTTTTATCATATCATTCATCAACGGTAGAGATCAAACATCCAAAGGGGCCCTCACTGACGAGTTTCAGCTTGAGAATCCTGTCTTCTTGGTTTTCAAGTCAAGAAATGGATAATGCCAAAGTATGGCACTTTTCCGTCCCACGTGGTTTTTGCTTCGGTTCAACTCTTTAACTCTGTTCCTCAACTATACATACATATATACATGCATCTATTTCGTTGTTCATTTGTATTTTGTTTCAAGAAGAAACCATACAAACACAAGTGAGCTTCATCTTATACCTATCTATGCTTCTTCCATTATTAGCGTTTGTTCTATACTTATATCTATCTTATTCTCTCTAATAATTAATAATATGTTTATTTAATTACTAGTTGATTTTAGAATTTGAATACAAAAGTCTCATTCTGTCTTACTCAAATTATTCTTTCCATTACCTATCGTTGTCTTTTGATTTTGAAGTGTAATAAGACCCCGAAGTGAATATTTAAGTTTGCATGTGGGTTTCTGATCTTTGCATTTTCGGGATTTATTTTTTGTCTATAGCTTTTTGTCTTTTGCGGTGATTTCTAACCTTCATAAGTAATTTGCTTTTGGATTTTGAAGTGTATCCAACTATGAAGGTGAGGATAAATGAACAAGATGATCAGTTTCCTCCCAGAAATCATGATAATGGATCAATGCTGTTTTTAAGTCTTATGGATTCCCTGTCCATGCAAGGTATATATTATATATATTGACAGTTCTAATACTGAAGATGGGGTTTAATCTCTTTTTATAAAGAAGAGCTAGTGATGTGACATAATAACAAGACTTTTAATATTATGTTCATGTACTTATTATTTATGTTAATATTGTAAGTATTGATACGAATGTCATGGATTCATTTTTTATTGGACATACAATTGAGCTTTTTGTCTGCCTATCTATTTCCAGAGAATTTATATTTATTGTGTGAAGGAAAATCTAGACATATTCATTTTGAATAGGATTACAGGATATACCTGTAATTTATATGAATAAAATATTTATTGGAAGGATATGCAATATATATATATATATATATCTTTGATTAGCCAAACTTTTCCACTAATCCAAAAAGAAAAAAGAAGTAATACTTTTTGTTTGGTTTAAAAGGTTTGATGATACAAATTGTTCTTGAAAAAACACTTTATAATATTGAAATTGATAATTTCATTTTAATGTAATATGATAAATTATTATCAATTAATCATCTCAAAAATTTAAACGAATAGGAAATAGTAAATTTTATCACTTAATTATTATTCTCAATTGGTTTGGCACATTCTAATGTTTTTAAATGAGATATTCCCAATTTAAATCCCTCATCCCTCAAAATTATATTGAATTTAAAAATAAAACACACTCACAATAGAATGCTTATAAGAATATTGTCATAGCTACTGGCAATGAAGCTTAAATTGGTCACATAATAATTTAATCCTTGATCAAATTGTATTTTCGCAGCAAAGGAGAATCGAATTGATACCCCTTCATCTATTGCTGGAGTCACAAAGGCTCGTGTCCCAAACTTCCCAACACAATTGATTTCTTTGTCCAAAGGTAAAGTTTTCAGTCTGTAAATTTTTTTTTCACAATTGATTGTTGTTTTCAGTTTCTTTTCTAGATAACTTAACAAATAGAGAGGAGTAGGTACTGTGTGTTTCATGTAGATATATAGATATAGATAAAGTTTAACTATAAAATTGATTGTAACCTAAGGTTACAACATTACTCAATATTTTTTTATTGGATGTGAATTTTCACAAATTCACCATTAGATCTTCTTCTTATATTTTTTATATTTGCAAAATTTCTAGAAAATTAAAGATCAATAACTATGTTATCAATAAATTGTATAAATTGTAAGTTTTTATAGTTTAAAATTATGTATAAGATATAAGTTTATAGATCATATAGTATATAGTATCCAATTGATACAAAATTTAACATGTGAATTAACTAATTACGAGTGAAAAAAATATGCAATTCAACGGTTAGATTATCAAAATATAGAGTAATGTTTATTTTATTGAGTAAGGTTATAGACTCGTAGTTTTAGGCTGCAATTAATTTTGTAATTAAACTTTGTCCTATAAATATTACCCTATTTAATTTGTCACAAAGTAAATTACTTCTCAGGAACAGTGAAGAAGAACGACAAACAAGTTGATAAGAGTGGTGAACAGAATAGAGCTAATTCAGCTCCACGTCCACGAGCTATCCTTTCCAGTCCGGGTAATCAGATTTGTTTTATTGCATTTGCATGAGTATGGGTTATGCATGGATTCTAAAATGTTGGTGTCATGTTTTGAATTATCAAAATAATCTTATAAGAGATTGTCTATCCAATAGAAAAAATATATACAACTAAGGCTAAAATAGTAATTCAGCAAAAAAAAGGGGCTAAAGTGATAAAACAGTAACCTTATAGAATTATAAAATTTTGTACATAAGAGATCTAGTATAAAATTAAAGCTAATCCAAACCTTTACCATTTTCTTTGTTAGTTAAATTTTGTTTCCTATATCTTATTTCCTCCCTTTTATCTGATTGCTTTCAATGTCAACTTCATCATCGTGTTTTTAACAAAGTTAATAATGCATAATGCAAATTTGAGTTTTCTACCCCAAAAAAAAAAGAACCAAAATTGAGCTTTTTTTTTTTGGGGGGGGGGGGGGGAGCTTTTGAACGTGCATATAAATGTCTAATATAAGAAAGGTAATGCCATATATATAACACTTTCACAAAGTTTTCTAAACAGTTGATATGGCAATATCGGTTTCACCTTGGTCCATGACTCTATCGTGCACTAATCACAATAGACCCTATCACTTTTATTTATAGCTTTTTTCATGCCAAATTTGATAGTATTTTTTTTTCTTTCCTTTTTTAAAGATAATGATGGGATGATTGGAAGTCGGAACAAATTAATGGAAAAAAGATCTTCGGATTATAGTATAAAAAAGAAGATGCAAGCCCAAACTAAGGTTGTGCATAATCAGGTTAAGGCAGCAAGGCCTCTAAACACCAAAAAAGTCTCCCATGGAGTATCAGATGACAAAAGTGGTCCTAAGCAAAGGAATCTTCATGAACCTGTAATCCAAAAACAGAAGCCCCGTTATAGAGAAGGAAAATCAAGCCTCAATGCAAAATAAATTTCTACCAAATGCATTGCATTATGCTTGTACTTTGCTTTTAGTATTATGTATTTTAAAGTTCATGTTTTGAATAGGCCAAATGGCTTGTTAGTTGTTCCCTTCATGATGTTGGGTCTTCAACTTTTCATGTGTATGTATAAGTAACCCTATAAGGCTTTTGAGAACATAAGTATTGAGAAACTTCTTTTTGAATTGTACTCGCACCTTGAATCTTATTTTTCTCGATTGCTTATAATTTATTTTCCAAGATACATATGGTCATAAACGACAGAGCAATATACCTTAAAAAAAAGGCCAAATCTCTCTCTCTCTCCCTCTCTGTCTCTCAAACTCGAAGTACTCAGTACTCACCATGCATATTGTTGTAATTATAAATTAACTATCATTTTTTTTTTATATATATAATGAATTGTCTGTCTTTGATAGTTGTTAATTCCTCTGAGCAAGGATGGTACCACAACATTGGGAATCTCCAAATTTATACATTTATAAACGAGTTTTAGCAAAATATAAAAGTGGCATCCAAAGTTTTCCTAATTTTGAAATAGCCCCAAATTCTTATATATTTGGCAGTCATTCCTAACATGATCCCTCTATGCTAAAATCTTAATCGATACTTTAAAGACCATACCAATTAAAAAAAAAAAAAAAAAAAACTAGAAAATGAAATTGTTCAAGGTTTTGAGGTTAGACTCGAAATTTATTGGAGATCAAACCATAATGATATAATTAATTAAAATAAAAATAACTGAATTAAGGCAAATAGAAAATAGTAATATATAATAAATTACAAATTTTTTAAAATAAAAAACATTAGTAAAAAGCAAAAACTTTACCATCCCTTTTTAAGGCTAGGGTTGTTTCACATCCGTCATTGGAATGGATTATTTTAATTCTAATGTGTTTGTATATTTATTTTTTTGATCGAAAGGTAGAAATGTGTTTGTATATTTATAAATACATATAATATGATTCCTTGAGTTATACTGATTAGATTGGATAGGTATGTTGTATGTCCATGTGCCAAATCTCATATTAGGTGTTTATTAGGTCAAACTATACTATGTAGTTGATTATGAGGATTCCTAATGGTAACTTGACTAGTTCTTTTTGAGGTATAACATAAACATGACTAGCGTTTACCCATGTGGCTCAAGGGCACTATTGCATAACGTAAGCCCTAGCAAAATAGTCGGAAACTTAAATGAAGGGGATTGTGATGCCCTAGATTATGTTGATTGGATTAGCAATGCCGGCTGAATGCTAAATGCAGCTGATGCGGTTGCTTAAGGCTCAGAGTAAAAAAAAGGCCCCCAATTTTTAATCAATATGGTTATTTATTACCAATAAATAAAATAATTTTTTTTTATCAAATGAAAAACAAACAAAAAAGATAGAGAAATGTTATGTCCACAATATTTTTCACAATACTTTTACAATAAATCCTAAATAGCTAATTGTTATAACTTGTTAATGATGGCAAAAAAATAATTATAGTGGTGGGTTCAAATAGAAAACAAGAAGCAACTTAATACCTAGCATTTGTTGTGGAAAATATTTTGCATTTTGCACTTTTCAAAAAAAAAAAAGAAAAAAAAGAGCAATATACAAAAAAATCATAACATTTTTCACAATTGTTGAGTTAGCAAACTTTTACTAATTCTTATCTAGGTTCACTATTAACATCACTTTTTTACTTACCACTATCAATTTGCCACATCAACAAGTATGAAAAGTATTGCCAAATTTTTTGTGTCTATAAAATTTCTAAAATAAAATAAAAAAATTCTATGTGATTCATGTTAATTAGTAGTAATTTTACATCTAAAACAAAGATACTCAATTTTCTCTTTAGGCTCCCAAATGCATCAAGCTGCCCCTATGAATTGGATAACTTTGTTGTGCAGGAGTGTGTTTAGTCTCACATCATATTGTTTACTAGGTTGAACTAGATTATATAATTAATTATGGAAGCCCTAATTGTAACACGACTAATTCTTTTGAGGTATTGGTGCAAATGTGACAAGCACTTTCTTAGGTCGTGACAAATACTCTTCATAAAATAAATATAAGAACTATGTAATTCGTGTCACCTCAATACCCAATAAAAAAGGTTTATAGAAAGAAAAAAAAACACAAAAAACAATAATAAAATTATTTCATATGCCAATCTCATGATTATTCTCAATTTAAAAATAATTTTTTTAGAAATCATCCAATAAATTTTGGAATGTACATGATTAGCTTTCATTTTAGGGAGGAAAGAAAAACCAAAACGTGTTTACAACTCAACTTAAATTCATTTTCGTGCTGAAACATAGTTTTTGCTCATAATGCCTTAACACGACCCCAATATTTGAGCTGGTACAAAACAAATGTTGCTTTGTATAAGTCTATAAATAGATTTGGAATAAAATTCAAAACATAGGGAGTAATGTGACAACAACATTACATAAATGTGAGAGAGAGAGAGAGAGAGAGAGAGAAATTTGAAGGCGTGCATTGGTGCTCAACAACGCATTTGTCGCCACTATCCCCTTCATGACATATTCAAATGTTGCTAGTGAAAGATTTGGGTAGAGGTGTGCGTGGGTCGAGTTAGATTGGGTTAAGAGAATTTTTTGACCCAACCCACCATGGTAGGTTAAAAAAAAATCCAACCTAACCAACCCAACCCACATGGATCGGATTGAGTTGGGTTGAACCCATGGGTTGGATAATTTTTATTATTATTACTATTATTATTGAATTGAGAAAAAAAATACATCTCACTTGCCACCTGAGTTGATAAACAAAATATACATAAACTAGTATTATAACTCAGTTATAAACAAAATATATCCAACTGAGTTGATAAACAAAATATACATGAATTAATATCCCAACTTAGTTATAAACAAATAAGAGTGGAATGAGAGAGTGGAAATGGGAGGCGGCAGAGAGAGAAATAAGATTGTTAGAGTATGCAAAGTAATTGAGTTTTATATAGGAAGAGCTAAATAGGGTAAAAAATTAAATAAAAAATTATTAATCATATAATATAGTTATATATATATATATATTAAGTATATATTATTTAACATTTAAATATATAGGTGGGTTGGGTTAGGTTAGGCAGGTTGTGATTGTCATGACCCAAATCCAACCCAATTCACTATTAAAAAAATTTCCATAACCCAACCCAATCCATTCACCCCTAAAAACTGACCCAACCTGGCGGGTTGGGTTGGATCGGGTCAGTTTTGGCGGATTTATAGATTAGATGCACACCCCTAGATTTGGGGGTTGGTCATTCCACTAGACCAATTAGACCATTGCCTAAGGTCTCAAGCGGAAGGGGGCGCCAAAATTTTGGAAAAGATGGGGCTAGCAGGAAAAAAAAATTTGGTTTCCAATGAAACCCCAAAAATACTGCTACATCCTTTTGACCAAAGAACAAAGAAGAAAATTATATGCTTTAAACAAAATCAATTATCCCCAAAAATAATATCTTTAGGCTCCGCTTGGGAGGAGGGAATAGAATGGAATGGAATGGAATGAAATGGAATGCAATGAAATGAATATTTTTAGAATATTCTTCCCTCCCTCTTGTTTGGGAGTTTTAACGAAAGGAATGGAAAGTCCATTCCCTTGTTTGCGAGTTTAGGTGGGAGGGAATGAAATGATTAAGAGGGAATATTCATTCCCTCCTAAGCTCTCAAAATCTTAAATTTTTGTTCCCCCCAAATTGGTAGGAATAGGAGGGAATGAATTTAGGTTTAATGAAAATTTTATTAAAATTCCTAAATTACCCCTTGAATCTTAGCCCTTTTTACTCTCAACCAGCCGGACCAATATATATATTTTTTTGATAGTGTACCAATATTTGTGCTCTCTTTTTGCCGCTTCTTTCTCACGTTGCTGCAGCCATACCCAACTGTGCGTTTTTCAATTGTTTTACCTCTAAGGCATATGATGACATAGTGAAAGAGTTGGTTGAAAATTTTCACATGGAGATTAACAAGGATAAGGTGAAAAATCGACAAAAGACACTGAAGAAGAATTTTCATGAATGCTATGACATATTTAAAGATGGATTGAGTGGTTTTGGATGGAATGATTCTTTAAATATGTGGACAGCTGAACCAGAAGTTTGGGAGCCACTCATAGCGGTAAATTACCATTTTTTGTGAGTTTAATTTTGTATTACATAATTATATCTGTTGTTTAATCATTTGTCTTGGTTTGTAACAGTCTAAACCTGCAGCCAAGAAGTGGATGACAACATCTATACCCAACTACTCTAAGATGGCACAACTTTGGGCTAAAGATAGAGCAAAAGGTGACCGTGCTAAAACTGCAAAGGAGAAACGTGCTAGGTATGCTGCATCGACCACTATTGATGAGATTGATAATTTGATATCTCAAAATGAAGGTTCTTTGGAGAACTTTGAAGTGGAAGATGATCAGAGGTCACCAGAAATTAATCTTGCACGTTCTCAAGTGTCATCACAAGATGCAATGTCTTTTAAGACGACTAGTAGAAGATGATGAACTCGAGAATGTAATTTCCCAGTCATTTGATAATGTATCAAAGGCAATTGATAGGGCAACTGAGGTTATGGCAAAGTGCTTTTTAAAGTCATATAGAGCAGAAGTTCACGCAGCTTTGGGTGTATTGGACTTAGATCCAATATTAAAGACTGAGGCCTACATATTTTTGATGGAAAATCCAACATATAAGGAGATGTTCTTTGGTTGCCCAGATCATGAGCGCAAATGTGTCTTATTGACACTGATGTCTAGGCCTAAAAATTAAAAAAGTATGGGATTTTTTGGCCAACCTTAGTTTTGGAATGGATTATGTTATTTTGTTTTGTTTTGGCAAGACTCATTATCGGAGTTTTTTTTTTTTTTTTAAAAGATATTTGTTTGCATTTTTAGACAATTTTTATTTTGTTGAGAATTAATATGTGATGCGCGAATTGCTTTACAATATAGAAATATACATAACTTGTTTTTTAGCTACAATAAAATTTTCTTTTTTCCTTAAACAAGAATTATTTTAGTTTTATATCAGAAAATTGATATGTTAATAGTTCTATCACCTCTAGTCTTAGCGTGATGCAATCTATTCACCTTGAAAAACTATACTGTAATTCAATAATCTAACACAGACCCAATTGTGGCTAACTAGTTTCACATCATCCACTAAATACTAAACATTTCAAAGCAATTATAAGTTCTCATTGATTATTTTTTATGCTCTTTAAAATGAGGGGTATAATAGAAATGTTATTATAAAATGATTCCATTCCATTCATTCGAATGTCACTTCCAAGCGGTGTTACATACTTTCCATTCCATTCCATTCCATTCCTTTATTTTATAACATCCAAACAAGATTTTTAAATTCCATTCCATTCCATTCCTTTCCCTACTAAATCCATTCTATTCCATTCAATTCCATTCCATTCCTTTAATGATCATTCCATTCCATTCCTTTATAAACTCCCAAGCGGAGCCTTAATCTCTTGACAAACCAAAATTCAACTAGATAAAATACAAATCCAGTCTAAAAATATTACACACAAAACAATCAAAAATAAAAAATCTCAAATCCCTAAAATTTACCCACCATTGCTCTCTCTCTCTTAGCTCTTTTTCTCCCTTGATCTCATCAAGGACCTGACCTGAGGTATAATTTGTTTCACTCTTTCCCTCTTTAAAATCTGACTATTCAGTTTTCCTCAGTGCATTGTGAATCTTCATGCGTGCTTTTTATTTTTGTTTCATCGGGGTGGACTTTTGTGGGTTGTGGTTGTGCTGTGAGCTTACTTTACTTATGGGCTTGTGAAGTTTTGGTGTTTTTTAATTTAATTTTTAGATCTTGTGGTTTTAGCTTTTTTATATTGGATCCGTTTAACTTTTACTATGTATTAGTAGAATAGTAGTAGTATACTATATATACTATTGTCACACAAAACAAGCAAAAAAATAAAATAAAATAAAAAGAAATTCAATCCAAAAAACAAAAACTTGTAAGTTGTAACCATGGTTTTAAAAACCGAACCAGAGGCAAAACCGGATTTGCCTCTGGTTCTTGATTTTTACCAATTTTTGACTGGTTTTGGGCATTTTCCAAATCGGACTGGCCTCTAGTTCCTGGTTCAACAGGTCAGACTGATCGGTTCGGTCCAGTTTTTAAAACATAGGTTGTAAATTAGAATAAATATATATAATTAGTGTTAATTCGATGAATAATATAATAAATATGTCTTTATTTATACAGGTTGAGATTGCTAGATACTTATTATTATTCGGTGAAGCTACATTAGTACTTTTTATATATCAGGCTCTAAAGCTCTACACTGTAAAATTATTTTTTATTCCAGTTATTATAAATATATTATAGATAGTGTTTAATTTATTTCTAAATATAGTTAAATTAGAAATGTCTACTAGAAATATGCACCTGGATATGAAAAAAATTTAAAGAAAAAAAGAAGAAAAATTAATTGAGTGTCAAATGAACAATTTCACCCATAATGCTCATTATGAGACAACACGATTTGTTGAAGAATCTTTTTAGAATTGATTATTTCTTATATATAGTAGATAAAACAATTAGTTCAATGGAGATAACATTTGAACAGTTGACATACTAATTTGTATAAAAGGTTAGATTCATTTCCAAATACATGCATTGCTTATAGAATTTTACTAACAATACCTATTACAGTTGCTTCTGCAAAAATAAGTTTTTCAAAATCAAAATTAATAAAATCATATCTATAATCGACAATGTCCCAAAAAAGATTAAGTGAATTAGTTATATTATAGATTGAAAATGAGATGTTAAAACTTAGAAGTACTTGAATACAAAAATTTAATTAGTCAATCTGCATTTCAAAATGCAAGAAAAATAGGTTATAATTTAAAAATATTAATTTAATTAATACATAAATATAAAAGACCGGATTTTAATTGTCACCTTAGGCCCTAAAATGTTTAGGGCTGGCCCTGGATTTGGTAGGTCATATCAATCAAGGATTAGTGAAATCAACAATGAGATGGATAGTTGGAATAATTTTTCATGCGAGTGTTGGACTGATTAGTCTCACCGTAGTTTAAACATTTTTTAAGCCCATTTTTTGTTTTTAGTTTTATGGGGTTTAATAGCCTGTTTGGATTGAGGGAGAAGGAGGCAGGGAGAGTAGAGTATAGTAGGATTTGCCTAAAATTAGCCTATTTTCAGCTAAGTTTATACTGCTCCCCTCCACTCCTCCTCCCTCTTCAATCCAAACAGGCCCTAAATCCAAATTGGTGGTGGATTCATGGTTGACCTAGTATGACCGGTTAATCTAGTCTAACTTCTATATCATAATCTTAAATGCCATTGTTTTTTAAAAGAAAATTGGAAAATGAAACGTGTTTTTGTTTTATTGGAAAAAACTTCAGGATATATATTATCCACAATATAAGCTGACCCCAGCGTGCGAAATAAAATATAATGCATGTCCCTTTAATGCTTCTAATTAACCATTATCGTATTTTTCTATTGGGTACTCCTAAACAAATTCTCATACTCTCTATGCGTCAATAATTGAGTTTACCAATGTTCGAAAACATAGTATGACATGATGATTTGTATACTTCTAATGAAAAAAAGAGAGGAAAATACCATGACAGATATTTTCTTTTTTTGTGTTTGTGTGTGTGTGCACACGTGTTTAGTACTCATTATCATAATTATTATACCCGAACTAAATGTTGACACGGTCTTGAGCTGGGTCACTGGTTTAACCAATGGATTATTGGTCGAACCGTAGGATTAAACAAAATTTTTTTTTTAAAATTAAATATATATAAAATTAAGTTTGAAAAATCATAATCTGAATATATAAAAAAAAAAGGCATATGTCTAAATTAAACTCTCTATAATAATTCAAAATCAATGTTGTGCGCACCCAAATATAGCAACTGGCCTTGGAGGGTATATTGGGCTCACAATCTATTTGTATTGTGGACTTTTGTTTTTCCTACAATGGGGTGATTCTGTGCTCGGCAGCCCAAATATCCTATTTCTCCTTCTTCCTCCTCCTTTTCTCTCTAGTTTCTCCAGCCCCCTTCCATTGATCTCCCCTTCCCTATTTATAGTTACAGCTTGTGGGACTGTTACGATCATTTTCTAGTTCAGTGGATGGTGAGGTCCAATACCATTCCGTCTAAGTAGATGGTTAATTATGAGTGAAAGGAGAACGATGGTGGCATTGGAATTTGATTCTACCACCATGTCTGTTTCCCGGCAGAAGCGTTCCCAAAGCGACAAAGGCATGGTCCAATACTGACAATCTTGGTTGGAGGTTAAGTAGAAGAAAAAAGACGATAGTGGCCTCGGAACTTGCACAGTCGGTAGGCTTTATGCCCGGCGGCACCAGATATGCCGTGTATATAAACGCGGATTAGGTCTTGGAGAAGTGTTCACCCGGAGCGACGAGGTTTACCACTGCCGAGCATATCATGGGTGGTTTCGCTTTTGCCTTTAGAACGCCCGGTGCGCGTTAGGCCGGTCCAAGGTAAGCCCGTTGGCCTGATTAGTGTTAGGACCCTAAGCGGACAATCATTCTTGTGGGCCTATGGGCAAATGGGCCTGGAAGGGCGATGCCTGTACAAATGTTTTATAAGCAATAGCATTAGAAATTCTATAAAATTCACAAGGAAGATAAACAAATGTCATAAGATTGTAACAAAGTATTTGCTAAATAAAATCTTGTTACATGTTTTAAAATTATGTATATTAAATAAATAAAAAAGAAAATCTCAAACTCTTGTTTAAATTACTATGTTATCACACATTATGATAATAAAAGAGTCAATAAAGTGGACCTATTAAGGTAATTTTACACAATTCACAAATTCAGTAGGGTTAATAAAATCCACCCGGGTCACACGAGTTGCTTAAAACCCTCTGGGTTACACTGGTTTTGACCAAGTCATGCACTGTTCTGACTTCTGATCCAATAGATCACTTGACTCAGTCTATGCATCGGGTCATTGGGTTATCGGTCCAACCTGTCGGGCTGGACCGTGTTTAATAACAATGCTCACTATAATCAAAATGATGTATTCTTAAGTGTTGTAAACTCTATCATTTTTTTTTATAATAAATATAAATAAAAGTCTAGTGTTTGGTACTCATGAAATGAATGTTCGTTGCTTGTTGTTTAAAATGATAAGAGTAGGAAAGATTAAAAGCCCATCACCCTCGATACTTTTCCTTGGAAGCAAGTCTAGGTTTGTTAAATCTACTAGAATAAAATATACAATCATAGTGTTAATGCTAGACTTCACCAAAATTCACCCAACTCGGAAAGCGACATAAGTAAAAAGAGTAATATTATAGAAATAACAATTTCACAATAATACAACAAATTATTACTATAAATCGTGCGTTATAGCCTATGATTAATTCAACTGGTAAAATTATTTGTCATGAAATAAAATGCATGAATTTGAATCTTGTATGCTTTAAAAAAAAGCTTTTGGTTCATCACATAGGGAACATCATAAATTTCAAATCCCGCCAAATGTTAAAAAGAAAAATTTGTATTTTATATGGACAAGGTTTGACTATAACTCAGCTTATTAATATATTTTTATTAGATATAAATTTGGAAAAATTCATCTTTAGATAATATTTTTTTCTTATATTCTTTATCCTTGTAAAATTTTTTAGAAGATCAAAAATTAATAACTATGTAATCAATCAAATATTTAAATTTAATTTTTTTATGATCTACAATTATACAAAAAAAATAAATTTACAAATTAAATAATAAATAATATTCGAGTAATACAAAATTTCACTTACGCGTTTAGGTCCTTAGGACATTAAAAACGTGCGATGCAAAAGCTAAATTTCGAAAATATATTACAAGGCTAATTTTTTTTTTTTTTTAAGCCAAAATTTATCATATTGAGTCATGTCAAGTGCTGTAGCAACAGCCACAAGCCACGAATGCAGTCGCATACAAGGCCACGAGTCAAGTGAACAGTGAAACGAACGGCCCAGATCAAACAATCACCCATATCCGACGGCCCAGATCCAACAACCAAACCAAACACCCCCACGGATATAAAAATATTCCATCCACATCCTTTACTACTGCAAATACACACACACTATTTACAAAACCTCCTCCAAACCCAAATCCCACCCACGAACTCTCCGAAATACGACGCCGTTTTTCTGTTTCCTCAGGTACGTACTTTCGTTTCAGTTTCTCGCATTTTCGAAACCCTAGATAGCTTCATGGTTTTTCGTTTCGATTATCTCTGTGAAAGCTGAAAACCTAGTTCTCTGATTCTGTGTGTGGATCTGAGCCACTTGTTCTTATTGGTTTTCCTGTTGGTGCTAGCTTTGTGTTGCTTTGGTTTTTGTTTGGTACAATTTGTTGTTGGGGTTTTAGTTCACAGTATTCACGCTTTTGAGTAATTTTTCAGTTGTAATTTGAGGTTGTAATCATTGCTTTGGCTTTGTTATTAGACTGATTCTGAACTTGGGAGAGTTTTAGCAGTTTCTGTGCGTGAAATGCTGAAGAACAAGCAAGCACATGACTTTTCGATGGTTGGGTTATTTATTTGGGCAAGACTTTCGTTAGGGTAGATTAGAAAGCAGATTTCACTGTTAAATGGGTCTTGTTTAGTACACCATAATTGCAAAAGAATTGAATTTTAGGAAGCAAGGACATGGATACGGAAACGTGTGTCATGTTGGATGACGTGAGAAATTTTTGAAAAATTATAACATGACACGCGGGTTACAACAAGATTATATGATTACGACATGGGTATGGAACCCCGAATGAAGTGTCTGTGCTTCCTAGATTGAATTGGAATAAATTGTAACTATAATTTAAAATTTCTGAGAACTTAAAAGTAGACTGTGTGATGCCAATGAGCTCTTGCTCAACTGGCACCTCCTCTCCTTTTAAGTGCAAGGTGGAGGGTGAGGTCATGAGTTCAAAACTCATTGGGTACGTGTGTATTTTACAACAACAACGAAGCCTTAGTTCAAAAATTTTTGGGGTCGGCCACATGTGGATGTATTTTATTAATTAAAAAGAAAAAAAAACTTTATGAACTGTCTGAAGCGATAACACCATCCCTACCACTGCTCCTATACCTCTGCCTGGTTGTTGCTGCTGCCACTAACACTGCTTTGCTTCTCTTTAATGCGAACAAATGCCACTACGATTAGTCAATTTCACTATGAGTGATTCTCACCACACCCATGGCAACCAGTGGATTACTAGTTTTTTGTTTTAAATGTGTTACCACTGCCACCTCCTTTGGTCCCTTTGATGCTACCACACCATTGTTACTTAGATTTAATGGGTCATTGTCCTCATATATGCCTTATATGTTGACAGAGTTGTCCTAGTGTGAAGAAAATTATAGAACACTCAATACTGTCAAGCTAAGTTGCTTGGCTTCCCACTTTACAATAATACTTGAGCTTTTAATCAGACAGTGAAAAATGGCAATAATAAACATGGTCATGTTCATTTTCTACCAACAACCATTGCTTTCATTCACTGTTTTATACTTGGACGCCTTTCCTTTGATATTAAGAATAACATTGGTCAAGAATATTAGTGGGTGATAGTTTGGGCAGTTTAATACTTTTCATTCACCACCCTATATAATGATGTGTTCAATTGTTTTTCACCTAAGTCACTTGTTTTATAATAGTCTATTGTACCTGCATGCTCTTCAAAATGTGCAAAACATTTCTTGGGCTCTGCTTGTTTTTGGAACAAGCCTATAATTCTAGCTCAAGCTTGGTTCTCTTGGCTTAGCAAACAGGGTTGAAAAAGTGACTTGAGAAATCTACCTTGAGCTACTTTGTTTGGTTTGCCACTTTACATATTACATAAACCAAACATGTTTGCCCCTGCCCGCCTCCCCCAACATCCTTCTTATACTTTGCTAAATCAATCTTTTTGAATTTGTTTAATGGTTGGTAAATATTTTTTGGATTGTCACAGAAATTGTTTTGTTTGTAAAGAATTGAAGCAAAAACATGCATTAGGGGTGCATTTGAATGCGTATTGCTCTGATGTCATGCATAATTTTCTTGATTTTTTCAAAAATTTATTATTGTATTGTTTCTTTTTTCTGAAGTCTTGAAGCTTGTACCACCGAATAATAATCTGTTCATCAAGTATGGGAGACAGTGAAACAGCACTATCTGAAACATCTGCCGTGATGGGTTATACATCTGGGAGCCACACTTCCACTGGCTATGTTGAGGCCAGCTCAAATGTTGCTCCTGACACTGGTGCTCCCCCCTCTGAGGCTACTGGAGGTTTTGCTGCTTCTGCTGCCCCAGCTAATGCAAATTCTACTGTTCCTGGTGGATCTGATTCAGGAGATGGGAATATAAGTAGTACGGAACCTAATCTGGTCATGCAAGAAGCTCAAGTTGATACAACATTTGAGACTAAACCAGACGTTGGAGTTGCTAATACTAGTGAGAAAGCTACTGGTCTGGAAAATGCAGCAACAGAGCTTTCACCATCAGCTGGTAATATTTCTTCAGTGAATGGAAGTGTTGTTGAAGCTGGATATCTGGCAGTGGAGAATGGAACTGCTTCAGAGAATGTGGGGAGAGTTGCTGATGAGCAACAGTTTGATGGTTTTGGTATGTTTTTTTCTCTGCAATTTTTGTTATATTAGTATGATATGGGCAAGGAGGTTGTGATTTTTTGTTATTTGGGTGTTTTAAGATTGTATATTGCATAGCATTATCTTCAAGTTAACTCATGAGCACATAATACTTGGTACTTAATTTGAGAATCAGTAAAGGGTTGTTGATTTGCTAGAGGAAACTGATTCCTGCAATTTCATAGAAACTATTTATTAAATCTTATTTAAGTGAAATAGCATTTTCTTTTTCAATGGACAGAGGCACTTTAATTAATTTAATCTTTTCCTTGTTAGTTCTAAATTAGCTAATGCAGGCGGGTCTACATAGAGTTGAAACCTTTATTCAGTAACCGCCTAAAATATTTATACATTCGTACATAGACATACATTCATAATTGGGAACAGCTCAGGTTAGTTTAGTTCTTTGTTTAAAAAAAAAAAAATAAAAACAATAAACCCTCTAAAAAGAATTTGGGGTGAGGCTTACTATCATTTGCCTCTCCAAGCCTTGTAAAAGTGGGAGCTTTGTGCACCAGCTATGTTTATCTTGAAAAAGTCCACAAGAATTCCATCTGATATCCTCTCAATGATCTTTTTCATCTTTAATTGCACGTCAATCTGGATTACATAAAAGTGGAAAGTATCCTCTTACTTGATAGGGTTTTTTTCAGCCTGTTTTTGTGCATGTGCCAATGTGAAGCATTTTGATTGTTTGACTCTTTTGTCCAAGCTTTTATTCATATTTAATATTATTAGTCGGTAATATATATATATATATATATATCCAAGTGTTGGTTGTAGTGGACCATAGGTTTAAATTCAGTATAATCCAAGTGTTGGTTGTAATGGACCATAGGTTTAAATTCAGTATAATCCAAGTGTTGGTTGTATAGCATCATAGGCGTTGATTTGCATTTTTATATGGCATTCTTAATTTGGTATCTATGTATATATTTCATACTTGAAAAGCTGGTACATGACATTCTTAATTGTTAATTCACTGTTCATAGATACTTAAGAAGCACAAATAAAGAGATATTATAGATTCTTTTTTGGACAAGTTTGGCCCTAATGTGGGGAGTAATGAGAGATTCAAACTAGTCACCTCCTCTTCATGAAGCAGTCTTTATCCTATTGTGCTATCTTTTGGGGTTAGATATATTAGGGGAAGTATTTTAAGTGCTTGAATTGTAAGGAACATGAAATTTTTTGGAGATAATAAAGTCCATGTTTGGGACTTACTATGTAATTTTGTACACCACTCCCATATGTAATTTTTGATGTGTCCCTTCCCTTTGCTCTAATTTACTATGTACTGAAGATTTCCTAGATATTAAGGCCATGTTTGGTTTGCTCATAACCCATATCTCAAAACTTGTAACTCAAACTCATATCCCATAACTCATATCTCTTTTTTTTTTTTGATAAGTAAGAATGATATATATAAGAAAGGCTACTCTATGCATGAAAAACATAGAGCAAACCAAAGACAACAGGAAGAGATCACAACAGAAAACAGAGAAAAAACCGAACAAAGGAAAAAGTACAGAAGAGAAAGAGAGCTAAGAAAAGAGGGGAGGGAATCACTAGACGTGAGTCCCCAAGCCCGAGACCAATCAAAAAGAAACCCACTACAAGAAGCAACCAACTGAACATTGGAACTCATAACTCAAAATCTCTAAAATTTGTTCCTTCCAAGTACACCAAAGAATGCGCAATGGAACTAAGTTCCAGACCTGAGACGAGTGCTTTCCCAACCAATTCCACCAACCAACAACTCATATCTCTATTTCCACTCTAACTCAAATATCTCTAAAATTTGTGTTTGGTTCCAAATCTAAGTTATATCTCTGACTCTTTGACTTTAATTCTTGGCAAAATGATGGAGTACACCCGCTGTCACTACACAGAATGGTCACGTGTACCCACGTGTGACATTCTCTCTCTTCTGCTTTCATTTTTATTTCTCTGCCTTGACCATCACAAAACCCAGCAAGAAACAGATTTTACGCCTATGCACACCACAAAACCATTTCACAAAACCGAGCAAGAGACTGATTTCCCTCCCACTTCCAGCACCACTCCAAGTTTCAGATTTTTTTTTTCTTTTACCCACAGCCCAAAAACCACATATACAAACCCTCTTAAACATACAAACATAAACCCATAGACACCCAAATCAAAACAGAGATGAGTGATGAGAGGGTTTGTATATGTGGTTGTCAAGCATCAGCTCGATTGTTGAGACGAATCGGGTTTCAAAGGGAACCAAAGATTTGGAGCCATGGTTGTGGGTTTGTGCTTGTGGGTTTGATCGGTGAATATGGTGGAGTGGGTCTGAAGAAGAAAGAAAGAAAGAAAAAGAAAAGGAAAGGAAAGAAGAAGAAGAGAAAGAAATAAAAAACCAGGAAAGGAGGAGAAAAAAAAAAACTGTTGGTGACTTGGTGGTGGAGTGGGTCTGAAGAAGAAAAAAAGAAGAAAAAAAAAGGGTCGTTGGGTGGAGTTGTCTGAAGAAGAAAGAAAGAAAAAGAAAGGAAGAAGAAAGAAGAAAAAAAGAAAGGAAGAAGAAAGAAGAAAAAAAGCAAACTGGCATTAATGACTTGATAGTGACAAGTCAGAAAAATGGGTCTCACAAATTTGATTTTTTTACAACTTTGCCACTATAACTCATATTCCATAATTTGAAAACACAATAAATTTGTTTTCAGTTTTCATCACTCAAACTCAATTTTTTGAGTTTTGAGTGATGGAAACAACACTCAAAAATTTTCCCAAACAAACTTTTTTTTGTGGTTCTCTCGTTTTTTGGATTATGGGTGATGGAAACTGAGTTATATAACTCAGTTTCCACCCAATCCAAACAAACCCTAAATACTTACTATTTACCTCAAATACACAAATGGGACTAATATATAAACATGTTGAAAATTTTGTACTCCACTCCCATCTGTCAATGTTTCTACATCTGACGCTCTTTTTGATGTGTCCCTTCCCTTTGCTATTTTATTCTTCTTATTGTTGCACACTTCTATAAGCAGATCCAGGTGAATAACATCTTGATTGTTTCAAATCCTTTTCCTCTTTATTTGTAGTACCGGCTATGTCTGCTGAAGAAGATAGACTGTGGAACATTGTGAGGGCTAATTCATTAGATTTTAATGCTTGGACTTCCCTGATTGAAGAGACTGAGAAGGTGGCTCAGGTATTTCAGCATTAATTTCAAATGTATGATGAATTATTCAGTTAATTTTGGCATCCTCCATGTGGTTTTTTATATTTTTTATTTTACTGTGAGGAAGCTTATCAACAAATCAGCATGTTCTTGTCAAATTTACATGTTAGTTTTGCAAGATGTTGTGCAATTTGAAAGGCACGTGTTGAATCTGTCTGACATGATACATGGACTTCTTGTTGGATTAATCTACGTATCTAATAACATGTCACCTGAGATACACATTATGTCGTGTATATGCATCTTTGTGTGTCTATATATATATATGCAACTAGTTATGTAAATTATTGCTTTCTGAAACACCCTTGTATATTAATGTACTTATATGTTATTCCGTTTTGTACCCCCTCTGTTTTTATTTTTATTTTTTATTTTGTTTTGATAAATAATAGAACTCAATTATTATACAAAGAAAACGCCCAACAAAAAAAAAAAGACATTGTACAGACAAATACGAAGATGACTAATGAAAGTTCAATGAATCCAAGAACCCTAGAAAGTCCATAGTTAAAAATGTGGTGGAGGTTGAAGCCTAGTCCTTAAGGGTCTTCAAAAATAAGAACTTCAAATTAATCAAGTTTTATTTTTTCCCTTCAAAGCAACGATCACTTCTTTCCCTCTAAAGATACCACATCAAGCATACAGGAGCTTTTTTCCAAATCCTCCCATTACTTCTCTTAGCAAAGTGTCCTTTCAAACATGAGAGAAGCTCCATCACGAAGTAAGGCATTATCCAAGAAACACCGAACAAGCAAAAACCCAATGACCTTAGTTCTTGAGCCACTACATCACTGAAGGAAGAGATGAACTGCACTCTCTCCTTGTCATTTACTCATAAAGCACCAGTCCATTATAATTATCCCTTGTTTCAAAGTTGATAAAAGCCATACATCTGCCAATGAGTGCTAGCTCAACTGACACCTCCTCCCCTGCTTATAAGTTCTAGGTGGAGGGTGATGTTATAGGTTCAACATCCATTAGGTGCATGTGTAACTTACCAATAAAAAATAACCCTATGCCATCTATGCCTCTATATAGGACTCAAAAACCTTAATCCACAAGGAACTAAAATTACTCCTGGAGTATTATAGACCGTTGACCCAAACCAAATTGGCAAAGTACAACTAAGAAAATAAAAAATAATGCCAAGAGCCTTGTAGCTCAATGGCATTGCCTAGTCTCCTTGATGAGGAGAACTGAGGCTTGAATCCCCCCTCGCCTCACTTGTTGTAACAAGTGAATTATAAAAAAGAAAACAACTGAAAATAAATAAAAATGAGGAATATAGTGGTGGCAATAATTATGGAACTGTATCAGTGCCTTGTGGATGGTTTAGAGACATGGCTTCTCATATGTTTGCTTTCTACATTCCTACCCTTTGATTAACTGGTGTTAATATCTATTTTTTTTTTTTTTTGGTCACTACACTTTGAAAAGCTGTCCCTGGTGAAACTAATGATTCATCTATGCCCCTCATGCAGGAGAACATATTGAAAATCCGAAAAGTTTATGATGCTTTTTTGGCAGAATTTCCTTTGTGTTACGGTTATTGGAAAAAGTATGCTGACCATGAGGCTCATCTAGGCTCTATTGATAAAGTTGTGGAAGTTTATGAACGGGCGGTTCAAGGAGTGACCTATTCGGTGGACATTTGGTTGCATTATTGCATATTTGCCATTGGCGCATATCAAGATCCGGATACCATCCGAAGGTAATAGACGTTGATTTAGCTCCTTTTTGTTAGACATTGTTGGGAGATCATGATTGCATGGTTCCCTCAGTCACAAGGCTATAGTGATTTCTTGTTGCTAACGTTATTTCCATATGCCTGCTACAGTGGTTCTTCACATTTATGGCGAAAGGTTTGATGGGATGCACTTCAGAAAAATTATTATTTCTTTTTTCTGATGTGCAAACCCTTGATTTGATGCTACTATATGGGGTAGTTGTTTGAAATTTGTTAGGATCTTGTTCAATTTCTTTGCCTCTTTATACCCCTTTTTTTCCCAAAGCCTGTGTCATAGTCATGTAGTTATCTTTGAATTTTAGCTATCTTTAACTTTGACACTCTGAGGTGCATCAATATGCAAATTGCTGCTGGGAAGATCTCGTCAGTTTAAGGGCTAAGATGGCCTCTATCACTGCTCCATTTCACGGACATAGTATGGTTTTTTTTGAGGAAGGTAAATGCAGCGTTTGGAAGTGATATGCTGTTATCAGTGAATTGTTTCTTCTCCATGACATTAGTGCCAGTCACCCATTAGTGGATATTCTTGCATTACCTGAGCTGATGTTTATACATAAAGGATAACGAAAACTTCTATTTTTATGGTATTTCAGGCTTTTTGAGCGAGGATTAGCTTATGTTGGAACGGATTATCTATCTTTCACCCTTTGGGATAAATATATTGAATACGAATACTTGCAGCAGGAGTGGGGCCGCCTTGCTTTGATTTACACCAGGATTTTGGAGTATCCAAATCAACAATTGGATCGGTATTTTAACAGGTAATTCCTTGTACATTGCCCATATGTTTATTTGTTTACCTTTCAGTCTTTTGTTTCGGGCTTGAGTTTCTCAAGTTTGCTCTATGTTTCCTGCTCTATGTTTCCCACAAATGTCTTCCTTTTGTCCAGTATTGCATTGAGGAGAATATTTGGGTGGCTGAATGTGTTTGTAGTGGGGTTTGGAAATCTTTTTGTGGTTGGAGAGATCAGTGTCTTCCTCTCTCCCTAATTGTGGTCTATGAGAATTTAGCTTATTTTTATTCACTTTTGAAAGAACATTTTGGTGCCAAACTTGATATCCTTGGATTTATGACTATAATTTGTACTTTAGCGGTTTTGATCTTCAGTTTATATGCTTGAATTTTGAACTGCTTCAAAGAGCCCCTGTTTTCCTCAAGATTTCAAATTTGTTTATAGTTGCTGTGAAATTTGTGTCCCTGGTCATACATTCCAATATCTCTTTGTGCTTCTGCATGCCTTATTTATTGACATAGGGTTTAGTGCACCTCTTCTCTGTTATTTGGATAATAGATTCCTTTTTGAAGTTTTATTTTTTTAATAAGTAATTTCCCTTTTGAAGTTTTATTTATGTCCCTTGTGCCAATGGTGCTACAGCTTCAAGGAGTTAGCTGGAAGTCGGCCTTTGTCTGAATTAAGGACTGTTGAGGAGGCAGCAGCAGCAGCAGCAAGTGCACCTTCGGAGGCTAGTGTCCAGTTAAATGAGGGAGAGGTTCATCCTGATGCAGTGGAACAATCTCCTAAACCTGTAAGTGCTGGCTTAACAGAAGCAGAGGAGTTGCAGAAGTATATCGCCATTAGAGAAGAGATGTATAGGAAAGCTAAAGAGTTCGATTCTAAGATCATTGGTTTTGAAACAGCTATTAGGAGGCCCTACTTTCATGTGCGGCCCCTCAATGTTGCAGAGCTTGAAAATTGGCATGCCTATTTGGATTTTATGGAGAGGGAAGGTGACTTTAACAAGGTATTTTGAGTTTGCTTCTTTTCAGTTTCTCTGGTTTGTAGTTTTTAGTTGCCCTCCTTGTTACACTTTGACTCACAGTTAAGTAATATCTGCTGCCCCATATTCTTTATTGGCTAAACCGTTGGATGAAGCAACTTTTTAAACGGGAAATTGAACTGAGACTAAGCATGGACCTTCGATTTGGTTTCTTTAAGGCTAAGTACTTCAAACCCTCATTTGTCAGTGGACGTTCCAGGTTGATGATGTGTTAGTAAATTATATTTGTTTTAAAGTTCCAATGTTATGCATGCAGGTGTCTTCTTATCTTCCTAACCATCTGTCTGTCAGGCAAGGAGGGTCCCTCCTTTCGTATTTGAGGGGCCTCTCTGTTCCGCTAACGGAGTATTTCTTATGCATATCTCCTTCTCCTTTGTGATTTGTATTACCTTTTTAATTAATTTAAGGTGAATATGATTGTATGAGGTGATGCCGTTTCTTTTAAAAATGTGAATCAGGTGGTCAAGTTATATGAAAGATGCCTGATCGCATGTGCCAATTATCCTGAGTACTGGATACGCTATATTTTATGCATGGAAGCTAGTGGAAGTTTGGATCTCTCAAATAATGCGCTTGCTCGTGCAACCCAAGTCTTTGTCAAGGTAGGAAATTCCTGATACAAATATTTTTCATTGGGAAGTTAGCTTAGAAATAAAGAAGTAAAGGGCAGCAGCAGCCCTGAATATAAATTGATGGGACATGAGATTTTATAGCTTTCCTCTATTATCATCCTTTTTCTGAGAAGCCTTGATGATATGAGTGAGAAGTATGGAATTTACTTCCCAGCTCCCCCTTGTAGTTATTAGTTGGGAGGGAAAGAGAGTATCGATCTTAATTTCTAGTGTAATGCCATTCTTTAAATGGTTTAAAAAATGGTGGAAAATATGTTTCAAATTTTTTTGTTAAGAAACCAGCCTCCTCCTCCAATCAACCTCTTTTGGGTAAATTGGATTTGGTGTTCCTAGAGGGGTTACACGTACCCCTCTCCCTTTCTACCTCCTTCCAACAAGGGGATTCCCCCTCCCATCACTTTCCCTTCTGCCACTTTTTATCCTTTTGTGTTCTTTTTCCCTTATTTGTTATTTTAATGAATGGATTATAGGTTGGAATTCCCTTTTAATCAGATACTGTTTTTAGCCCTTCAGGAAATGATCCTATCTTTTAATTTGTTTCCCTGTTTTTTTTTTCTGCTCATTTTAGTATTTAAAACATGATATTTTGAGTTGTTAATGTTATTCTCAAATGAATCTTACATTGGCATGCATTCTGATCTTCTGATGTAAGTGTTGAGCCACGTGATATAACATTTACCATTATCGTCATATTCCTTTTTTATATTTAATTTCCTTATCCATGATTTATTTTTTTGTCACCAAATATATAACAGAGACAAGCCGAGATTCACCTTTTTGCTGCTCGGTTTAAAGAGCAAAATGGGGATATACCTGGTGCTCGAGGTGCCTATCAACTTGTACATACTGAAATCTCACCTGGACTCATTGAAGCTATTATTAGGCATGCAAATATGGAACATCGGCTGGTATGTTGGTCTGCAAAAGCTGTTTAAGGTTCAAATTTCTGGTAATTATGTACTCTTTTCCATAATTATTATTTTCTTATTGCAGGGAAATCTTGAAGATGCCTACTCTTTGTATGAGCAGGCAATTGCCATTGAAAAAGGAAAAGAACATTCACAAACATTACCGATGTTGTATGCGCAATATTCTCGGTTTGTATACATGGTAGGTTGGGCAACATGATTTTGCACGTTTGTGTTGTGTGTTAGCTTACAGATATAATGCTTTGATTAATGATTAACTATGATATACATCCCTTTTTCTCATCTTTTGTTGTTACGTTTTATTTTTATTCCTGTCTTACTGCTTACAACTTTAAAAGTTTAATCAAAAGATATTTTTTGGGGTTTCAACTTTAGTGAATGAAATTACATGGACTAGATATTTTAGTCTTTTAATTCAACTAATCTTATTTATATTATTTTTGCCTATTTAGATGTTGATTGTTGCTTCAATTTGCCATATTATTTATGAAAACAAGACAGACATGTTTTCTTATAACATGGAGTTCTAATGAACTAAATTTCTTATGGTCCCCAGAAATCGATTTTTATATTCATCCTTTCATTTCTCCCCTTAGTTCTTTGTTGAAGTATATTTTTGATCATAGATTTTATTTTGAAATCTATATGTTATAGCTGATGTCACTTGTTTCTTTCAAATATATTGGTAGGTTTCTGGTAATTCCGAGAAAGCTAGGGAAATTCTAGTCGAAGCCCTTGAGCATGTGCAGTTGTCAAAACCACTTCTTGAGGTCTCTCTCTTGTATATATCCTTGCAGCCACATTTTGTTTTTTAAATAATATCTCAATAATGTTCTCTTTTCTAATATGTTCTTCCATGATGCTTGCAGGCTTTGATACATTTTGAGGCAATTCAGTCCCTACCAAAGCAAATTGATTATTTAGATTCATTGGTTGTTAAGTTCATAGTTCCTGACCTGGAGAGCCCCAATGTTGCTAGTGCGGCTGATAGGGAAGAGCTCTCTTGCATTTTTTTGGAGGTATATTGTTTAGCAGTAAGACAAACGTAGTTTATTGATTCATAGACATGACTTGTTGAGTTGAAAACAGGAAAAGGGGATTTTGTTTGTTTTGCCATTGAAGATCTTGATTGGTAAATTTTCAGCATCCATTTTTCTTATAAGAAACTAAAATTTGAACAGCAAAGTGGAGGTTGAATTAAGCTCTAGCTCTAATGGAACCTCTTCTCCCTAAAAGGAATAGAATTGAGGGTGAAGTTTTTGATTGCAGGCCCATTGGTTGCATTGTAACTTACCAATCTTGGTAAAAAAAAAAAATGAAGATTCAAGAAGTATCTTGAATTAACCACTGAAAGCTCTTTGCTAATAATGGTGCAAATCCTGATTGAGAATTTGTAAGATTAAGATTTGACAGTTGCTATGAGCAAAACAAAAGCTGGAAATGCTTTTTTGTTGTTGTTGTTGAAGGTTTTTTAATTTTTATTTTTGAAGCAGTTTTTTTCCTTGTTTGAAGCTACAAAAATTCTTTTCCAGTTGTCTGGAATTCAACAAGCAGTTCTACGTTTTTGTTAAATCTTTTATTTCTATTTAACTTTTGATGGTGGATATCTTTTTTTTTCCTTGCATACTGAGTTATTGATTGGGTATAAGTAGGTTGGGTTTGGGTTGAATGGTAATGTGTCTTCTTCTGGCATAAGCCTCTACGATTTTCAGTCCATCACAATTATCTTGTTCTGTTGAGTAATTGTCTTCTTCTTCTTGTAATGGAATTTATTCATACATTGCTTATTATTGTCATATTTCAATATAAATGTGCAGTTTAGGAATTAGTATGCATCTAAGTTGAATATCTTTAAACATAGCAGATGCTCAGTTCTAAGAATGATATTTGGTTCCAAAATCTCATGTGCTCAAATGGAATTTTCAGTTTCTGAATGTCTTTGGAGATGTACAATCTATCAAGAAGGCTGAGGATCGGCATGCCAAGCTTTTCTTACCCCATAGGAGCACCTCAGAACTGAAAAAGCGCCACGCGGAGGATTATCTAGCATCAGATAAAGCCAAGATAGCTAAGTCCTATTCTGTTCCTTCACCTGCACAGTCCTTGATGGGGGCATATCCAAGTGCACAAAACCAGTGGACAGCTGGTTATGGTGTACAGCCTCAAACTTGGCCACCAGTTACACAAGCACAGGGACAACAGTGGGCCCCTGGCTATGCACAACAGGTAGATTGTTATTTCTTAATAATATCTTATTTGCATGTTTTTGTATGCTTCATACTTGTTTATCATGGGTCCCGCTGAGTAAACTCTTTTAATAGTTTTTTAGTGTCCTAACATTACAAGGATTTCTATTTCATGGTTAGTTCTGGTTTTCTCATTGATGGGTTTTGTTGGTTACGAGGTTTGCTAACTAATATATGAAGTGGGTAGTGTATTTAGATCAGGAAAATATGTTATGTCCTTTGTGCTTTTCTAGACAGTGCAATACCGTATTAAAACTCCTGTAAACTCATCGCCATTGTACTCAAATATCTTAAAGAATTGATCTCGTCTTTGATAAAAAATAGCTATTGTGTTCAACTGTTGTTTCAATGTCCTGAGTGCATCAAGATTTTTGGTAGTTCATAATGTCTTAATGTACCAGAGACTGCTATGTGAACTATGGAATTGGTTCTTTCAGGATAACCCGAGATAATTTATAATTGTGAGAATTGCTTCCTGATTCTAGATTAAATTTGGTAATATTGTTTAGTAGTTCTCCAAAATTCTGTGTGGGTTTGCATGTGCATATGCAAGGTTGTTTCAGCTAGTCTAAATCTTCTTGAAAGACCTACATTTATTACTGCTAAAAATGAGCCTTTAAATATTGCAGCAGGCTGCATACAGTGCATATAGCGGTTATGGAAGCAATTACACAAATCCTCAAATGCCAACGTCAGTGCCACAAACTGCTGCTTATGGGGCTTATCCTACAACATATCCAGCCCAGGTACCTAAAAAATCCCCCCCCCCCCCCTCCCCTCCCCTCCCCTTTTTGGGAATGGTTTTTTGTTAGAATCGTGTGGTTAAATGATTAAATTTATTATATCCTAATAGCTTAAACTTTTGGGATAATTGGTAATTTAATAGTTTCTATACTAGGCATGCTGGAACTGTTTTTTGTATTTTTTTTTTTTAAAGAACTCTCTATCCAAGAAAAATATGGAGTCTATTGTTGCCCATAAAAGTACAATTGGGGGTTTATCCTTCGGACTGGTTTTTGCCTACAATCTGTAGCCACCTAATGGTGGCAACCACTATTTTGTTGGTTGGTTCATTTTCCCGTTGTTGAGGGCAGCATAACTATTTAAACTTGTCTTGTATACTTGTTGTTTTCCAGGATTGAACATTTTTACCTCTATTACCTGATTTATTTGTTTTTTTTTTTTTATGCATTTGACAAAGGGACTTCAGTTTTTAGAATGATTGATGTCTTTGCATGATCTCTGTATGTAGTTTGCAGTATGTTAATACATAGACTGCAAAGCCTTTGTGTACTTTAGAACTCCTAGTATGGTTATGCACTTTTTGGGACTATGAAAAGTGTTTTTTCTTTGAGTGCCCCGTTATAACTTATATGTAGAGCTGATAAACCTTGTTTATAATTTTAGCAGGCCTTCCCACAACAAAGTTATGCGCAACCTACGGCAGCTGTGGCAATGGCCCCAGCCCAAGCCCAAGCCCAAGCCCAAGCCCAAGTGCAACCCCAGCAACCTGCTTCAGTTCCTCAGGGCTATTATGGGAGTTACTACTGATTTGGCGAGACAATTTATGCACTGTTTTGCCATGTGTAATCTATTCTTTTTAACTTCTTGGTCTCTATTTATACAGACCTGACCCGTACCTTGGGTTTTTTAGACATGGGTATGGTGTAGCTAGCTAGAAGAGGGGAGAGGAGACTCTGTTTTAGTTGTGATACCGGCAATTGTAATTTTAGGTTTTACTAAGTTTATTTTTTTTCAATATTTTCATGTATTTTAGTAGAATTTTTGTGCATGTGTTGTGCAATTTTCCACGTTGGGTCTATAAATTGCCCTATTGTAGAGATTGTCAAAATTAGTTGTGCTTGAAAGTTATCACGTTTGCTATTTGAACATGACACCTAATAATATGTGCAAGCCAATTAACTATGGGTTAAGCCTAAACCCATGTTATATCATTTTGACCAGCCTGGGTTCTGCTCTTTCTCGTTGCAATGAATAGACAGAAAATATGATGAGTTAAAGACTGCTATAAATGGTACTCCTATGAGCCTATAGTAGCTCTCATGGCTCTGATGGCTGGACCGTGCATTTCTTTTAAGCTCTCTTAACCTTGACATTCCCTGTTAGGCTGTCACAGGAGCCAAGTTGATCCACTGCACTGCCTTAGCCTCAGACACTAAGTTTGTGTTTAGAGAATTTCAATGCTCTAAAAAATGATGGCAAACTCATTTTTGTACCTTCAATGCGACTTAAATTTCTGTACCTAAAATGTGACGTAAATATCCGACAAATTCAACAATAACAAGGCCACTATTTTATATACATTTAAATAAGTAGTAAATTTGTTTCCCAAAAAAAGAAAAAAAAATAGTAAACTTATCTGATAAAAAAGGAGGAGGTAAAAAAAAAAAAATTACTGAACTTGTGGCATAAAATTAGTTAAATTAAGAAACAATAAAAGGTACTGAAGATGTTGACAAAATCCATTTCCGGAATCTGCAAATTATGACGCCCCAAATTGGCAGGCAGTGTCATTCGTTATTCTTATCTTAATTAATTCTTTTAATAGCAAAATCAACCAGTGCTCTGAATAGCACCTGATCATGCACTCTCTGGACAATTGCTACTCTTGTGTATAATTTGCTGTCTCCATTAAGTCCAAGGATGAGTGATGAATAGCACCACGTCATATTTACAATGTAAACTTCATTTGACATTTCCCTTTTTGATATCCATATACAAAATGTCTTTTTTTTTTTTTTTTTTTGTGCCGTTTATGTCATTTATTCAGTTTTGTAGGTATTATTTGGTGTTTGTTTTGACTTTTTCTGACAAATTTGTTTTTATCTTTTTTACACTTGTTAATATTTCCCCAATATAATATATATTAATACACTTTTGAACCAAAATTCCACTTTTTTAAAAAAAAAATATTTATTATATACTAATTGTCACTCTCTAGTACTCACGCTCTTGTCCAAATCAGGACACCAAAATGGACTTTTCCCTCATTCCCTTCTCTGCTTAGCAAAAACCATGTATGCGTCTCAGTCTCAGTTACTCTGCCAATGCAAAAAAAAAGAAAAAGAAAAAAAAAGAAGAAGAGATTTCTACTTGTATTTGGTAAAGTACACAAACCACAGTTTCCTGATTTCAACTTCTAAAGTCAGAACAAAATCTTGCCCACCAATTCCCGTTAGCCACTTCACTAAAAAACATCCTAGTTTTAAGTACCGGCATACTGTGCCTTACTTGATCACCTTCAAGATCAAATCTCAGCCGTTGATTCTATTATCTCATATCCCCAAGAAAAAAAAAAAAGGATACCCATTTTTTTTTCTTCTTTTAAGAAAAGCCACAGCCGTTGATGCCAACATTCTTTGAATATGTATTTGGACGGTCGTGATGTGGCCAGGTCTGTTTAAAGAGTGCCACTATCCTAATCCGACGGCTGTGGTTTCCTATTCTATTCCCCAGCAACATAGTATAAAACCAGCGAAACAAAAAGGCAGACAAAGCAAAACCAGTTTAGCAGACAGACAAAGCTCTCTTTCTCTCTCTCTCTCTCTTGGCAGATCTATCTTCAATCCAAACAAATCTTCTCATTTCTCTTTTTCTGTTCTTCTTTCTCTCTCTAACATAATTTAATCTTCTTTATTCTATTTTATCTGAAAAAAAATCTCCAAGCACTGGTTATTTCTTTGAACTGTGATTTCTTGGGCTCAGAAAAAAAAAAAAAAAACTACAGTTTCATCCAAAACCCTAGTTGTTTGTAGATTAGGGTTTGTAATCTACAAAGTGACTGTGGAAAATGGCCTCTTCATATCAAGGCCCTGTCACTGCTGCTCAGGTGTTTATATTATATATATGTATATATGTGGTTGTGTGTGTTTTGTTTTTGTTTAAGGTTGTGTGCATTTTAATGGTTTCGTGTATTACGTGTATATACAGGTGGGGTCGTACTTTGTGACACAGTACTATCAGATTCTTAAGCAACAGCCTGAACTTGTTCACCAGTTCTACTCCGCTGACAGCATCATGGTTCGGATCGATGGAGATTCTACCCAGAAAGCCTCTGAAATCCTAGTAAACTAATCTCTCTCTAACTATTACTATAATATATATGTTCCTTCTTTGCATGTTGGATTTTATTTATGTGCATTCTAGTTGTGGTTTGATTGATTCTTGTGGGTTTTTATTTTTATTTTTATTTTTATTTTCATTTTGTTTGAGGAAATGCGTAAATCGGATTTGGTAAAAGTATTCTCACTTGGGTTTGTGTTTGTGTTTGTATGCGTTTTTAATGGAATCATTACTATGAAGCTTGGATTGTTGGTTTCAATTAGGATTGAATCAAAATGAATGAAAAAAAGGAAGGTAAATAAATGCTTATAGCTGTGTTTAATCATGTTATGGGCTGGTAGGTTGATATTCTAATTTTCTTTTTATGGTAAAAAGTTGGTGCATATTTCTTTTTCTATTTTTGTTGTGTGGTGGTTAATTTAGATTCTTTTTGTATTGCAAAATCATGTGATGTGAATGTGGGGGAGGGATTCAGGGTCACCGATAACAATTTCTACGACTAGACAAGATAACTTGATGGATTTTCTTCTGTGGTTGTGGACAAGGACACTAGGATTATCTTTTAAAATTTACAAAATCATACGTATTGGTTTACATGCCTGAGATCCATGGTTGGAAAAAAAGTTAATACATATAACAAATGTTATAAGTTTTTGGAATATTGAGGAGAGCAATTTACACTCCTGTAATTTCTACACTTGTTTTGGTATTTAGGGTGAATTCTTCTTATCCACATCGAATCAAGCTTCTGAAATGGGTTAATATGAGTGTCATGTTCAGAAGTGCCAAATTTTTGGTGGTGGCAGATCTGTGCAAATCATAGATTTCTCTTCTATTTGGCTTTGCATAGACTGTTTTAATTCCAGTTTTTTTTTCTTGTTCATGTGTATAATTAAAAATTGGCATGTGGTTCTGGAGAGGAGCACAGAATGACATATTTACATCTTGACTTTTCGACACTTTTTGATCAGAAAGGCTATGTTGATATTGTTTTTTTTGGGTGGGATGGTTTTGAGATGACATATAGCATTAGTGGGCACAAAAGGCACTTGAGAATCTTTGCTGTTTTTTTCTTCTTTTTGATAATTAAGAGAATAAATATTAGAATGAAGGATTGCTCAAATGCAAGATCCCTTAAAGAATCACTCATGGACTCTCATTAGGTCCAACAAATCAACATTGGAAGTAAATGACAAGCCCCCAATCATTGCATTTGAAGCAAGAGTTTCACCAAGAAGTTCTTAGCATTCATTAATTTAGATAAGCCATGGTACTACAGATCAATTCATTCTCTTCAGTTCTTGTGTAAGTTGAGTGGAATTCTATACCCCAAGGGGTAGCCCAGTTGGTTGTGGATCACTCCTCATTAAACTGAGGTCATTAATTCGAGTAGTTTAATTTTGAAAACAAATGTGTCAAACAGTACAATCTAGATGTGGGAGAGAGAAATACTTTTATGATTAAGTGTGTTTGGGTGTGGATTAAAATTATAAATTATTTCACTATTCAGCTTATTTTTGCTACTATATATGGGCCACACTGCACAATTCTTTCAACAATAAGTTGTTAGATTCAGCAAAATAAGCAGTATCCAAATAGATCTTAAGTATACAGTTTGGGAAACATTACCGAAGTTCTTTGACGTTCATGCTAGGATAAGTTTGCATAATTAACGTTGGAATCATTTTAAATAAATTTATTCAATCCTTATCAATTCATTCCTGATTTAAACATTACCAAATCAAAGGTGTCGTTTATGAAATGTCTCAGCTGTTAACAAATGCGCGATATTCCTTTTCTTTTTGATAGGTAAATGCACAATAATTTCGCAAAATGATGAAATTATGATAACATTAACTTAGATGGAGTTGATTAGCTAAGATGATAAATATGATGAAAATAAATTATTATTTTGGCTCATGCCACTTTTGAGTTTAATAAAAAATGGATTTATATGTTATAAACACATGTTAATTTGATTTATTTAGTTAGCTTTATTAAATATTTAACTTGGGTAATAATTAATTTAGTCATTAGTTGAATATATTGAAAATTTATAGTGAATATATATTTTTATATGTATATCTATAATTTTATCTTTATTTTTATAAATTTCTTTAGGTGTTTGTGTATCTTATGATACATGATATAGAAAAAAAAATCGATTCACATTCATGTTTTGACAACTATGATTATAATTGGTAAGAAAGTGCTTATTTTGGAATGCCCATCTTTTGGGGATTTTAGTTTCCAGAAATGAGATTATTTCATAGAACCCAGCTTTGAGGTATTTGCCAGAACCACTTTCCTTGAAGTATTAAGTTACTTAAAAAAAATTGTGATTGTGAAATAATCATTTTAGGGGAATGAGGATAAATAAATCAAACTAGGACCTTGTAAGCTCATTTTCTTGTATCTTACCCTCATGTCCCACAGTATAGTCCAAAATTCGACTAGGAAACTCATGGATGATATAACCTTAAAATCTTGTCTCATTCTTAGGAAATTTATCTATACATTGCAGTTCATCATTGTATTCCACTTTCTCAAAATTATCAGATTTAAGAGGAAGATTGTCTTTGCATGTATTTTCCCAAATTGCTACATTATTCTTGATACAAATTGCTACTTTATACTTGATAAAATTGCTACAACCTATTATCTGAGGATTCCCCTAATTAGTCAACCCTTTCATTATGCTACATTTCCCAATCTTGTTGTGTATCTGTTCTTTGGTACAGTTATTTGGTGTGACAAGAGGTGCAAAGTGGAACTTCTTGATTGGCCTGATGCCCCTTGTCTCCTCTCTTCTTTATATTGTTTTGATAGGTAAGTAATGCACTTTTATTAATTAGAGAGAAGAATTTTTGAGTTCATGATGATGAACACAAAGGAGCAAAAATACAAAAAGTATTATGGATAGTCTAAGCGAAGCTAGAAACTCAAGAATGGGTAAGAAATTAGTTGAACCCCAAAATCTGGACCAATCAAAAGCAGTGCGGTGACACACTCTTTTTAATTGATCCTAAGAGACTTTAGTGTCCTCAAACAAACTACAATTCCGCTCCTTTCAAACAGTTCACATCAAACAACCCAGTATCAACTACCAAATTCCAAACATCAGAGCCATGCTTCCTGAACCAATTCCTCCAACCAAACAATAAGCTTGCAACAGACCTTGGCATGATCCAATGGTCCCCAATCGGAAACACATCCCCTAAGAGAATAAATATGATGAAGAAAAGAGAAGGCTGCCTCAAGTTCCCAATCTTGAAAATCTCTATGAAACCTCAAGTTCCAACTCCTATTATCCCCATCCACTTTTTTTTTATAAGTAATAAAAGTTTATTAATCAAAAAAGAGAAATTCCAGGTACCCTGGTGGTGTACTTGAGTAACAATAAATCAATCTCTCAAATTACAAAGGTCTAAAAATCTAAAAAATTTGAAGAGGGAAAAGATTAAAAGCAATACTCCAATCCAAAAAAGAGTGAAGAAGAAGAGATTTAATCTTGTGGATAGACCGTTCATTTCCCTCAGAGCATCTCACATTCCATTCCTGCCAAAGACACCAACCCTCCAGAAAACTATATTTCAATGTTTACCAAAAGGACCTTGCCAAGTTGAGAATAAATCAGTGACACTCTGTGGCATAACCCATAGAAGAGCAAAGAAATTCCACACCATTGTCCATAGCTCAAAAGCTATGGGACAATGAAGTAAAAGATGTTCTACCGACTCTCCACTCCTTTTGCACATAAAGTGCCAATCCACAGCCGTATCACCTCTATTCCATAAGTTGTCAATAGTCAAAATCTTTCCTAAGGATGCAGTCCAAGAAAAGAAAGCTACCCTAGGAGGGATCTTTGAGCGCCACACAGGCTTCCACAGAAAAAGAATGCCAGGAGTTGAGGAAAGGGAGAAATGGTACTCACACCCCTTAAAACCCTTACTTTGTGCTGACTTCCAACAAAGTTTGTGATGTGATGTCCGTCACCCTTTAGTGGCATAGAATATATAAGGTCGATAAAAGCAGTCAAAAGGTTGCAACTTCCAATCTTGTATAGCTCTAGAAAATTGTATGTCCCAATGCAGCATTGGTCAGGAAAATGCGTGACTTCTGCTATGCAGGACTCATTATGTCTAAAGATATAAAGTTCCAGGAGGGCCTCATGAAGGGTGCGATCCCCACACCACATAGGGACCCAAACCATTAGATATAAAAGCTTCTTTATCTGCTGAGCATGCAAAGAGAATAGGGTAAAGAAGTTTAAGAGGAATATCCCCAGCTTACTGATCATGCCAAAATTGAATACGATTACCCACTCCAACTTCAAAAGCCACATGGAAAGAGAATCTATCCCAGATGTGCTTATAAGGGGTAATCTCTCTTCAATGTGTAGAGGCTTTTTCTCCCACTGCTGTGTGCTTTGAGAGGAGAACAGAACCTTGAGGGTCTAGGATTCAAAGCAGAAAATATTTACAAAATCAAGGCGAGGTCATTATATCCTGGCCCTGCTCTTATACTACACAATAATCCACACCCCATGAGCCCCCTACTTTGGTACTTGGGCCCCCATATTGTCTTCCCAATATTTGTTGCCATAAATGACATGCTTCATGCCCAAACCTCCATAACCATTTCCCTAGTAATGCTTGATTAAAACACACAATCCTCCTGTCCCCCAACCCACCAACCTCAATAGGTGAACAAACCTTATCTCGCGAGTCGCCACCAAGGAGCATTTAAACTCCTCCTCTGAAGTCCCCCACAACAAGTTCCTCTTAATTATTTCAAGTTTATCTGCCACAGATTTCAAGATGGTCAAAAGAGTTAAGTATTATTTTGGAAGACTTGACAGAGTACTCTTCAACCAAGTGAGTCTACCTTCCTTTGATAAGTAAAGTATCTTCTAACCAGAGAGTTTCCATTCCATCTTTTCCAAAATGGGATTCCAATTGAAGTTTCCTTCAATGGAGCACCCAAAGGCATTCCCAAATATTTCGTTGTTAAACTATCCACTCTGCAACAAATAATACTTGCTTATGCATCCAAGCTACCGACAGCTTCAAAAAAAATCAGATCCATCTTTTGACGTATAGCAAGTGTTCCCTAGAAGCATCACAAAATAAAATGTTGTCATCGGCAAAAGATATGAAATGCTCATCAGTTGTTTTTAATCTACATGTCACCAAAATGCAATTTTCTTGGAGTATTCTATATCTAGTGGAAATATGATCTATAATATATTTTGGTGGTTGATCTTTTCAGATGCAGTCAGACTTTCCTTAATTTTTTCTGTTGCCAAGTGTGTGTGTATTTTGCATTGTGACTTGATACATTTCTTATTTTATTTTATTTTTTGTTTCTTTTTCATGTTAATTTATAATTTTTCCCCCCTCTGCAGGAAATTCATACGCTTATCATGTCGTTGAGTTTCACTTCAATTGAGGTCAAGACGTTAAATTCCGTTGATTCTTGGAATCGAGGTGTTCTGGTAGTGGTTTCAGGATTGGTTAGAGCAAGGGAATTTAGTGGACGGAGGAAATTTGTTCAGACCTTTTTTCTTGCTCCTCAAGAGAAAGGTTACTTTGTTCTTAATGATATTTTCCAGTTCAATGATGATGATGAAATTATCTATCAACATCAAGCACCTATTCCATCAGAACGCCAGTTTGATACACAACTGAATGCTTCTAGCCCTCTTCCAGAGCCGCCAGGTAATGCAGCTGCTTTGCTATAAGAATTGTTAATTAGTAGATATTTGAAATTTGAGCCCAGTAGGTTTCATATGCAATTTGCATCGCTCCACAATGAGTTTAAACAATTATATGCATATGGGACTCATTGTACGGTGTAGATGTCCATTTAAATTAGCCAACAAGTTTCTAGTTTCCTATTCTTGGGTGTTTGAACTCATCCAAACTTTTCCCAGTCTTAGACTATGGAAATTTTCTTGGCATGTAACAGTTATTGTGAACGAAAAAGGATCAATTTGTGTTTGGTCCAATGCAAGTGTTGGGGTTAGTTATACCATCATGATTCTTTTTGCCTTTACTTATTTAAGGTGCATTATCAAGTCATCAGTAATATTGCTAGTTGGGGAAGCATAGTTTATTTGGTGAACTGTGCGTGCATGTATTTCCTTGTTATCATGTAACGTAGATATTTTCATAAATTCTTGGTTGAAAAAATAAAGTTGTTTATAGACTTGGAGTAATTTTCTTGTTCCTTTTTCCCTGAAATCATCAACTTGTGGCTCTTCTAGATTGTTTAGTAGGAGAAATGTTGCAGTTTTGTATTTATTTTTTTCCATTTCTTTTTTTTTTGGGGGATTATTTTAACCCAGTGGTATTAGCAGTTTCTGACTATGTTTTGGAGGAAGAGGCCCGGGATTATGTTGATTCAATCCATATAGAAGAAGATCCAGTTGATAAGTATAGTCTCCCAGAGCAACAACATCAATATAATCTCCCAGAGCAACAGCTGCAAGAGGATCATGAAACTGAAATTGTGGTGGACGAAACTCCTGCAGAGGAGACGTCTGCTTCACTTCAAAGTGTGGTAAACACTGTGCATGAAGCCCCAGCCGTAGCTGTGGAGGAGCCTGTGGGAGAGCCACTGAAGAAAACTTATGCTTCTATTGTATGTACCTGTTCTGTTACTTTGGTGTGTGTGTGTGTGTGGTGGATGGTGGGGGGTGGTTTACACCTGTGCCACTTTGTTTTCTTTTTCAAATGTACTGCTGCATTGTTGTTTTGCCATTATGTCTCAGGATGTGTTTGTTTCCTGCAAGTGCCTTTGGATTTGCTACTTTTCCTTTATTGAAGGTTTATGCGAGTTTGGTTTGCACATGTTTGTATGTTCTTCATATACCTGACATGATCAAAAGACATTTTGTTCATTAATCAATTGGGGATGGATTCATTAGTAAAAAGCATCTGTGTCAGAGAGAAACTGGGGCTGGAGAAGATATATGCAAATTTAAAATAAATAAAAAGCATCAATGGGACCATGCATGGGAGTTAACACGAGAAGAATTCGGTGTTTTCCATCGATTCAGATTTGTGTATGGGAGGAGTGGAACCTTTATTGATGTGTATTTTGTTTGTATGTATTTTGTTTGTTTGTGTGTGTGTGTATGTGTGTTTGTGTATACATATACCTTTACTAAAACCAGATCCATCATTAATTGAAATTTGGAATTTATTAGTTTCTGTCGGTTTAATTAACTTATATATTATGTGTTGCATTTTTAATGGTTGGAACTTGCTAGCTGCGAGTTTCTAGAGGGCAGCCTGCATCGTCAGCAGTCGGCCAGCCATCTTTAAATAGAAGTTTCCCTACTGCTTCAGAGTGGAATCATACACCACAGCCTGCTGCTCAGCAGTCAAACTCTGCATTGTCATATGTGCCTGAATATGCGGCAGAGGCAGTGGAGGAGGGTCTGACAATGGAAGAAGGTCTAGTTCTTGATACATGTTTTTAAAATTTATCATTTATGTTTTGATTACATTATAGCATTAGCTTTATTGCTGGTCTTGGGCTGTCTGTACTCTGTAGTGTTTGTCCTTCCCCTTTTATTGCATTCTACAATGTATCATTTAATTAGCTCAATTGGCATCTCCTAGTATTCCCAATAGAGATATCTAGTGTTCAACTCCCATCACCCCCAACTATCGATTTACCAAAAAAAAATTTGTTTAAGTAATATTTAGTTGGACATATGGGCTGGGTCCTCCTGTCCAAATAATAATTTACTTATAAAAAAGTTATATATATGTTATTTGGGGACCATTCGATTGGTTCAAATTCCAATAGTTGTTGTGTGATGTGCCAATATTTCACGTGAAATTTTGAGGATTCCATTTATGAGAGTACACTTGTATTTGAATTTCAGACTTGGAAGGTTATCTCATGTAACTAAGTTGATATGTTTGAGCATTTTCATTTCTGAAGCATTAAGTTGATTCTTCATCTTCCTTCCAGACGAACCAAAATCTGTTTATGTGAGAAACTTGCCACCTACGATTACTGAAGAAGAAATTGAGCAGGAATTCAAGGACTTTGGCAAAATTATACCTGATGGTGTCTTTATTAGGTTACGCAAGGTGGGATTTTCTTTCTTGCTAGTGACTTTGTTGTATGTGACCTTGTGAGCAGCTAAAATAGCAATTGATTTATACAGGAAGTTGGAGTTTGCTATGCCTTTGTTGAGTTCGAAGACCTTATTGGTGTTCAAAATGCACTCAAGGTTTGTAATTCTCTCTCTTTTTTTTTTTAATCTTTAAATATACTTGAAAAAGTCTTCAAGGTAATGTAGTGAATATCCAAAGTATTTGGTAATATTTTATTGATATTTTGTGTTACAACTTGAATATAACATGGATTCATATCAGGCATCTTATCTATTGAAGCTTACGAAAAACTAAATAAACTATGTTTTTAATACTTACAGAATTTGTTATTACTATTATTTCCATGCAATGTGAATAGAACAGTAAATTGGGATTTTGATTATTATTCCCTGAAAGTTATATTTTATTCCATTTTTCTTTATATTTTATGGTGCCTGAAAGAACCAGCCTGTCTTATGTGTTGTAATTTTTTTATCTTCAATAATCTACCGAAATTTTGCAATGATTTGTATTTTAAAAATTTTGCAATGAATTATATTTTAAATGTCAATTCTGTTAGCAGGGCCTAAATTTGTTTATCTTTGTAGGCATCTCCGATACAGTTGGCTGGAAGGCAAGTCTACATTGAGGAAAGGAGACCAAACAGCAGTGGCATTTCTCGAGGTGGAAGTATGTGCCTTTTATCTATTCCTCTAATTCGTATTATCAAAAAGTCAGGCATAGTTGGAGATGTCTTAAAAATTGTACTCCAACAAATGTATTTCTTATGGATTATTTGTTCTTTGATCTCATGCTTTATATAGTTTCAAATGTTGAATTGCAAACTGCTTTTATGTCAGTTTGGCTGAAATTATCTCTTTAAAATAAATCAACTTATATATAGAAAACTTTTGAATATTAAGGATAAATGTGCTTTATTCCCAAATTTTTTTGGGGTTGACTTTGGATTCTTAACCGATTAGACTATATGGGCCACACAGATTCTTACCAAAAAAATCTTTTTGGAATATAAAGAGCAACTGTCAGAATTATTTTTCATAGAAAAGACAGATTAGATATTTATATATAGTTGTTACATGATGTGCGAAAATATTTTTGTACAAAAAGTGTTCCAAAAACCAAGAGACTAGAAGGGAGAGGGACATGGAAATTTTTATGGCGGTATATTGGCATTTTTGATACAATGGTGATGAAGTAGTGGTTATTAGCTTCTGCTGTGTGGTAGCATTGATAACAAGTCATGGTTATCTTAGTAACAAACACCTTGTTCCAGAATAGGCAATATCTGCTGTCTACTAGTCTACTAGGATCAAATTCTTACGGTAATAAATTATTCTCCTTACGGTTGATGTCAAACAAAATAGTGACTATAGGATTCATTGATACTTAAGAAATTTATGGGCCAAACTAGATCTTACATATGGTTGAAGCTAATTCAACTTTCGTACTTTTATAGTAGTCATTTTCCTTGTGGCATGGTGTTCTTGGAGTAGCCAATTGTTATTCGTCTGTTTTGTTGTAGTGTAATTGAAATGACGTTGAATTTGTGTATATTAACATCTATTTTGAATTGCCAAAACCAGGACGGGGGGGAAGAGGAAGAGGCAGTTACCAAACAGAGGCTCCAAGGGGGCGTTTTGGTTCACGGAGTCTGGGCAGGGGAAGCTATCAGGATGGTGGTGACAACAGAATAAGAGGCAATGATTTTTATCAGCGTGGTTCACGATGAGATGAAAAGCCTTAGGCGATAAGCATCTAAAGATGGGCAGAAGTTTTTTGAGGGCAGAACTATCCGTGGGTCAAAGCTACTAGTCTGATCTGATGGGTGATTTGAGCTATTTAGGCTCATAAGTTTTGTTGATAAAACATTTTCCTTCTGATGGTTTCAGGAAAATATGTTGTACTTTTTTGAGGTGTGCAATTTTACATGAATGGCAGTGGTGAGAGACTTGCTTGCGTTGTTTCTTGTGTGGGTATAGCTATGTTGTTTTTCCCCTTGATTGGGTTTTATCATGCAATTCAAGTGGGAAATTTTTTGGCATTATATGTCCCATGCTTTCTGGAAAACAATTGCTTAATGAATGACTTTCTGTTCTTAGAAATCATACTCTACTCTTCTAGATTCTCTTATATCAAAATATCATCATTGTTGTTTATAAGAGTGAACAATCTGATATCAATCTTGTTTCCTCTTGTTGATTGTCATGATCATCGTCTAATCAGCTGGTACAGCAATTTTGGTTGGTTCCATGATTGACTTTAGATTCAACAATTTTGTGCTTCCAAGTCGTTTGTCCAGGAATTCCCAAAAAGATGCTGCTGCTTCTGCTTGTATGGGACATTGGTAAGGGAAAAAGGTTTTTCTCTAAACTAGTTTGGAGGGAAAATTTTCGAACTCCTTATATATCTTTATAGTGAGTGTGAATTTAAAAAATTTAACTCTTTGATTGCATGTTCTTATTATATCTTTTATGTTAGCAAAATTTCAAGAATATCAAAGATCAATTGCTATGTTATCAATTAAATATTTAAATTTCAAGTTTTTGTGATCTAAAATTGTGTATAAGATATAAGTTGTCGATTGCATTGTAAATAACATTTGATTTGATCGAAATTTGATATGCATGTAAAGAATGTAATGAATATGCAATTTAAAGGGTAGGTTTTTAAATTCAAACTTAATAAAAATATATATGAAGAGTTTGAAGGGTTTCTCTTCAAATAAGTTTGGAGAGAAACTTTGTTTGTGGTGAGGGATCTCTATCTTCTGTTTTCCAGAAGATGATATAATGGAGAAAGTAACCCAGGTATTATTTAGATTTTTTTGTTCATGCATGAACTTTGAATCATGACAATGAAGAATTCTGGATAATATTTATTTTCTTTGTATTTTTCGTTCATTTGGTAGATTCCCTTCCTGATAAGTGTTTTTGGGGAAAATCATTGTCATGGCTAAATGGTCATTAGCAACGTATAGTTTACATTGTGTTCAAACTATAGCTACCCAACACCTTCATTTGATATACAAGCCACAGGCAAGATCATCCTGGAAAACCCATCTCCTCCTGTCAACCAATGATATGGCTTCAACGTCTTGATGCTTTATCAGTCCACGTGCTTTGCTCCACAATTTAAGCACTCGCAGAAGCCACGGCTCCATGAAAATGTGATGGCATGGCTTCAACATGTTTTGGCACATCACATTCTTCATATTCCTCTGTATCCCAGAGGAAGCTAGCATATGCTGCTTGAACGTGGCTGAAAACCAAGAATCACAGATTATATAGTGTGGCAAAGTGCATACCAATTACTTGAACTAGAAAATTAAAATAGAATCCTAAAGTATGTAAAATTTTTATTCAATGGAGTAAACATACCTATCTTCAGGAGAAGCTTGAACTGCTCGTTCAAAGTAGCTTAAAGCCCTGTCTTGGTCATGATGTAGCTCCCATATTAGCTTAGCATACTGTGATAGAATTTCACCATCCTTAGGATCTGCTAGGATAGCACGAGAGTAGTACTCTTCGGCGCACTGAAGGTCCCCATTTGACTGCCAAAATAATGTGTTAAGCGTTGCTAACAAGTAAACAATGCCCCAGTGAAGCAGAGTATCGTTTGTAAATTTTGTCATTCCCTTGTCAAAATTTAGCTTTAGCTTCTAAAAAGGTTCTTCTAGCTTGTGATATGATAATTGCTTCTTCAGTATCCAGTTATCCATCATTGCAATATGTCTTATATTTGATATGCCTTATCATTACAAATGTCAAGAAAAGCAATATGTCCAATGGAAGCAAAATGTTAATCATTGTGACAAAAATTGCAAAAATATTATCATCAGAGTAACTGTATTGGTGTGAATTAAGAAAAGCACAAATCTTAGCATCAGTTTTAATCAACAAGAAAAGAAACTAATGGGTAAACAAAGAGAACAAAACTAACCTGGTACAAAAATTTAGCATAATTTCTCAGAAACAAAGGGTTGCCAGGATTTTCCTCCACCATCCTCTTATAATACTCCTCAACTCCTTGGTTGTCCTCTCCGTTGAAATCTCCACCGCCGCCTTGGTTGTCCTCTCCTGAGTTGAAATCTCCACCGCCACCACGACGTCCTCGACCACCATTACCACCACCACCACTGGCATCACCAATGCCAATCCCTCTTGCAAGAAACATCCCTTGACCAAGTTCATCTCCGAAACCCTTACTCCAAATTTGATCCTTAACATTCACCTCTTCAGTCAAAATCGTGCTGTTCGTTTTGTTCTCCAAACTTTGAGTTTGTGCTCTCATAGCCATGATCCTCTCTTCTTCATCATCATCCTCTATATCACTCTCATCTTCATCTTCTTCATCTTCTTCATCTTCATATTCACCTTTCGAGTTATAAAATGAGAAAGATTGTATAGTTTGCAACATGGTGCACTTGGGTCTCGCTGAAAACTTCTTGGGTACGTTTGTTTCAATGTATTGGTCTTCTTTGGTGCTGCAAGTAGCATAGGCTAGTCCTTCCAAGTTTCCATCAGACTGAGCTCTTCGAAAGCCTTTGTTCCGGTCGAGGTCAGCAATGGAGGGAGAAATTGGAGAGGAGTTGCATGAGAATGAGGAGAGGTTGAGAGAGCCAGTTTGGTGGAGTGCGAACTTCTTGTGGTTTTGGTGAATTGTAGGTGGTGGGTGCTTGATGATGATGGTATTGGTTTCATAGTGATTGCAGTTGTGGCTGGGACTGTCTGAGAAGGATGGCAGGAGGGATCCAAGAACTGGTGTTGAAGAGCTTCTTAGCAGCATTTTTCTTTGTCAATATAAATCTAAAGTGGTGGGCTTTTGTTCTGGATATTAAGAGCTGTGGAGAAAAGAAAAGAAGAGGTTGAGACTGTCATAAAGGAAAATGTGAAAGGAGACAAGGCAAAAGGAATAGAATGATTAGTATAGTTATCTTATTAATTTACCAAGAGCAATTAATAAATTTACCCTTTTTTTCAATAATAAATAAGTGTTCACAAGGATACGAGTGCCATTTTATGTATTTGGTTTTAGCTAATATCACATTAAAATTACATGGTACCACCCAATGTTTACCTTAAAATAGTACTAAATTGTATGTGTTTATGTATATGCATTAATTGTAATAGGATTTGAATTTATGATATTCATTTTATAATGATGATTACTCTTTATTATTAAAAAGACATGATTATTCCTAATTTGACAATATTTTTTACTCTTTACTATTAATTTAGATTCTTAACAATTATCAATTAAGCTTACGTGAACCACACACACAAATAAAACAGTTCTTAAATTACAATAAGAACACATCAGTCCAAAGAGAACATAGGAAAAAAATTCATGAAGGAAAAGAAAAGAACAATAGCATATAGAGAGTCATCCTCGATGAAGTATGGCATCGTGAAGGAGAGGAAAGAAACACAACTCACGAATTAAATAGTAGTTTATGGATGTAACATTATTCTTGCAACGTAGTTGGAGAAGCAGAGTGCATATCTCATACCATAATAAGCTCCAAAAATTGCAGGAAAAATGGAAAGGAGGCAGAAACAGAAAGAAAACGTACCTCTTTTGACGCGTAGTAAGAGAGTAAAGCAATGATCTCAGAGTACTTCCAATGACCCAGAAAGTGGACAAGAAAAGAACATAGATTTTAGAAACTGAGCCAATGAGTCGTTTACAGCTCCCTTTATATATTTATATATAAAGAGAAAGGAGGGCAATGTGATGCTTCCAACATCACACGTTAATATTTGTTTGGTTCTCAAGAAAATTCAGGAGATAGAGATATGAATGGTGGAGAAAGGGCAATGTAGCTAGGCAGAGAGAAAAATATCAATTTTGTTTCCTTTCTTTAATAAAAGGTCCACGAGGGAGGCCATACTATAAGGACCTTAACAGCCTGTATCTGCATACAAAGCTGTGGCGCGTGGGACCACGCTCCATAAGACTTTGACAGTTTGACCCTGAGTGAGTCCTTCTCTTCTAGGCACGTTTAAATATCTGAGCATATGTTGCTTGTTTGGTTTTGGTGCATGTTCTTTGAGAATCGTACAGGTGGCAAATGTTGAGGTAAGATTGGACTAATCTTCACAATTGTTTAGAGTTTTTATGTTTGTATTTGCGTGCGTGAGACAGTGTGAGTGAATAAGGACAGATTCAATAATGTCCATCCCATAATCATTGTAGCTCACACGTTTTTCTCCTGGCACCCTACTTTAGATGAGTTAAAAAAAGAAAAGAAAGAAGAAGGAAATTGACGAGCAGGATATTCAGTGCTAAGTGCCGCCAAAGGAATTAACGGCGTAATTATATATATTTTTTAAATAAACAATAATACTTATTAGAATATATATAGTGTTTTATATTGAGTTTATAATATATTATATATCTAGAGTATAATTACAAAATGACTCAGTTAACATGTGTAGTTGTAGATGACTTTGGCGTAACAGTATCAATTACAAAAAAGTAAATGGCTTCGACGAACAAGAACCGGCAGAAGAGCAATTATTGACCAATTAATTACCATGAATAGCTAAAGGTACGTTACTCTAATAGCCAGAGAGAGGCCATTAATAAAGGCCCCCACGGCTATACAAAGAAAGACTATACACAAGCCATTAAACACCAAGAGAAAGGTACGCACACTAAAATAACTACAATCGTTTCCTTTATACTCTCAGCATACAAAAACTACACCAAGAAGCTTTGTGGTTGAATCATCGGAAGATTTTTGGCTGACGCCACTCCATTGTATTTTCCTCCTTTTTTGTAGGAATCATTGCCTCGTCAAATAAATAATAATACTTATTAGAATATATATAGTGTTTTATATTGAGTTTATAATATATTATATATCTAGAGTATAATTACAAAATAGTCTGTAGATGAGGTTATTGACTCACAACTAATTTTAGCTCCTTTAGAAATTATAGAAAAGGTGGTGACAATGGTGTCTTGTCAAGGAATCACATGATTTTACATTTTAGACTTTATTTTAACCTTTTGAAATGCTTCTAGATAGATCATGTTGGCGTAAATAAGTTTGTTTCAAACACTTTTGTTTCTAGATAGATCATTTTATGCTAATATGTTATATTAAATGATATCTTAAGATAGTGGGCTAGTTGTTGAACTTTGGCTTGTTCTTGTGTTTTGGCATGACCAGCCTAATTAGTCATGTTACTTGTGTATAAAATCCACCATTGCTAATGTCACATCACAAGTAATGCTATGATTATAAACTATTTTACAACATTTGTGACAAATTCTTATTGGTTCTCATCTTGGTTCACTAATAACATCAATTTCTTAATTACCAATAACCACTCACCACATCATAAGTTCGTAAAATAATTTGTAGGTTTAACATTTTCATTTTCCTTTCACAAAAGGAATAAACAAATTTAAGGTGTCATATTATTATTGGTGGGGTAAAAAGTAATGCTTGTTGTGGGTTATAAGCAGAGCTTATCACTTGATAATTGTTGTGTAGTGAAAATATTGCAGAGGTAGCATGCCACTATCATTTGCTCTATTATGGTGAAACTTCTCTTTTCTCAAAAACTTTTGCAAGAAAAATGCAAACTCTTCTCACCAACAAGGGTGAGCAGAAAGTCACCGGCATCGATCCAACCAACTGGCATCGATCCAACCAACTGGCACCGATCGTCCCGCACCACCATTGCAATCGACCGATGAAGCCAATGTTGGTAATCGAAGTGCGAAGGGAGTTTCGATGTCGGTGCGGTGCAGTCACCGGAGTTGGAAATCCGAAACAGATACATGCCGAACAGAACCGATACCAGTATATCGTTCTCCACTTCTCCCCAAGTTTGGATACGACATTGTTTTATAGGTTCTCATTTTAATTTTTTTTTTAATAAAATGTTGTCGTATGGGTGTTATTTAAAAAAAAAAAAAAAGCAAAACAATGCCGTTTTATGCTAGGTTTTCAGATTCTACCCTAGTGTAAATTCATTCTTTTGTCTCTTAGAACCCTTTAACTCTCTCTCTCTCTCTCTCTCTCGCCTCTTGCCTCACACATTGATGCCTTGCTTGAGCTCTTGTCGTCGCCGCTTGGCTCGGCTGGCCTCTACAATAGCTAGAAAACGATCGCTCACCAGTCACGACAAACCAACGATAAGCCACCAGCAACCCTCTCTCCGATATAAAAACTGCAAATTACTTTGTATTTCTGGTGGGGGTTGCTATAATTTTGAACAAGTGGATGTTAAAGTATTCTTGTTGAATTGGGTTTTCTCTTCGTGTTTTTTCCATTTCATTTGTTTGGGAAAGTATGAATGATTATCTTAACTGGGTTTTATGATTTTTTTTATTTATGAAGTTGGTTGGATTAAGTTAAGGTTATGATTTTTATATAAGACTTTAATAGTAGAAAGGCTATTATATTATATATAGTCTAATGCTTAGCCGCCCCCCCCCCCCCCAAAATAATAAAATAAAAAATAAAAAATGCTATACTCTAATATGTCTTATTGTCTTTAATAAATTAATATGTCTTAGGGTTATAACTAACTTACTTTAATATGTCTTAAGTAACTTACTATAGTCCCACTTATTTTTCGGCACTTGTTTGGAGTCTTCAGACTTTGGAGTGTTACATTGTTACTATTTGGACAGTTTGCTGTGTAAAAAAATTTGCATAGATTGTTTACGTGAATTAAATGATGAAATTTGGATCATTATCGTAGGTTTTGAGTGAATAGGTTTTTGCACAGATTGTTTATGTGAGCCAATTTGGATCATTACTTTTTGCATAGATTTTTTGTACAGAATTTTGCACAGGTTTTAGGTGTACAGATTGTTCATGTGAGCCAATTTGGATCATTATTGTTTGGGTGAACATTTTTTTTTTTTTTAAAGTTTCTGTTGAACAGATTTTTTTAATAGGTTGAACAAATTTTTTTTTTTATATAAAAAAAACAAATAGAATTTTTAATATTTCAAACCAACCAAACCGATTAAACCGAGCCGATCAAACTGCACCGCTATAGGTCAGAAAACCGACTTTAATCGGTATGCATCGGTTTTAATTATTACAAAACTGATCCCTATTTGTTCGATAACAAATTTGAGAAAAAACCGAGTCGATCGAACCGCGCACCCCCCTACCAAGAGTGTTTCTTTTCATGCACCCGCAGTGCCAGGTTCTTTGCCTGGGCGGCTATGCTCCACCACGAAAAGGCTTTTCCTTTTGAAAGCAAAGTATGATGATAGGGAAGATCCATTACTTCAAGATGCCATGAAGTCGGTTACTCTTTGCATTGAAGAATCCAAAAAATAAAAAGTTTTTGTTGGGTTTCAGTAGCCGTTTGGGCTTCAGCCCATTGGAGACCCACTTGGTTTTTATTTTCCTTTGACTTATAAACCCTACATCCCTCTTTTCTCTTTAGTTCTCTCAACCCCTAGCCACTCCTCTCTTTGCTATCAGCTCCTCTGTTTTTCTACTTTCACTAATTAATTTTCTACTAATTTTTGATTGTTTATATAAGTATACCCTCTTTAGAGGAAAAAAAATTAAATAAGAAGGTAAACCCTGCGATGTTAGACGATGAATTGTTGAATGTAAGCCTCTTTTAAGATAGGTAACACATTATTTTGAAAATGATTGAGAGGTACTATTTTTCTTTTGGTAATTTATTGTAAAAATGAAGTTGAAAGACGAAGGTGAAAGAAAAACTTCTCATTTTATTTTGGTTTCTTTCCCATTTTTAATTTGAAAGAAAAAAAATTAATTTGACGTAGTTTGGCTAGTATTTATTTGGTACCCAAAAAGAATGACAAATTTTAACTACAACTGTATTGAATATTTTTTTATTGGATGTGAATATGACTATTGGTTCATATTTTCTTTTTATATCTTTCATGTTTGCAAAATTTTCAGAAGATCAAGGATTAATAGCTATGCAATCAATTAAATGTTTAAATTTCAAAATTTTGTAGTCTATAATTATGCATAAAAACAAGTTTATAGATTGAATAGTAAATAATATCTGATTGACATGAAATTTAATATGTTTGTTAATAACATAAAGAACATGTAATTCAACGGTTAGATTTTTAAAATATGTAACCATGACTATGTTAATGTTTTTAGTCGGTGTTGTGGTCATTGGCTACAAATTTATCCCAAAAAGGATGGACAAATTTTAGTTTTGGATCAATTTGAAACTATCTCCTCCAATTAATCCATAACCTGATGATTAATAAGGTTATCTATTAAATAATTCACATGACTCATTAAAAAAGTGACATGATTAAAATAATGAGAAATTCTACCTCTAAAATATTTTCACAACAATTTTAACAAATCCTTAGTGACAAGTTATTACTGATTCTAATTTAAGCCTACTACAGAATTTAGTTTTTATTACCTATTAATAAAAACTAATAACAACATGTCATATAAAATTTTTTATAAAATTATTATGAAAAATATTATAAATGTTGCATTACTCTAAAAATATATATAAATACTTTTTTCAAACCTTATGTTTAGGCTTGGAGGAAAGTATCTCTGCAACTTTTATTTTTATTTCTATTTTTGGGGTAGACAACATGGACTAAATTTTCAAACTTGAGGGGCCCTGCTCTCCATGTCCCTCCGAGCCAGGGCCATGCACCGACTAAAGCAGGAGAAAAGGTAGCCCAACCCATTTGATTGCACCCACATGGCCATTTATATATATATATATATATATATATATATATAAATACATTAAAAATTGCATAGGGACTCAACACCCACAAATGGGACATTTTTTTTTTAATAAATATATATTTTTGAACTCTGTTACCTAAAAAAACCAACCATTTCTTTCCAAATGTTCCATTCCATTTCCATGTCTACCCCTTTCGACAAATACTACTCCTCCACCCTCAAAATAGTCAGAGTTTCAACACAGACAACAGAGATTTCGCTCTCTCTATCACTATCAAAAACCAGATATTTGTGTAAGAGGGTCATACTACGTGAACCCTCCAATCTCATACGAGTTTTTGGATTATGCTGAGGAGGTTTAAAACAAATATACTCTCTGTCTTTGACGCCTCGAAGATCCAAGCTTTGAAAGCCATTTTATTGTATGTGAGAGAGCTTTTTGCAATTATGTTTGGGTGCAAATTCTTTTATTGGAACACACCCGCCGATTTCTCTGAGCCTTATCAGCCCCAACCCTATTCATTGCCAGCTCCCATTCCTCAATGGCCTGAAGGTAAAGGCTTTTGGGTTTTATTTATTTATTTGTTTGTTTGTTTTCTGAATATAAAATGTGGGTTCTGAATTTTTTTTCGTTTTCTTGTGTAAATTATGTATTTTTGTTTGATGGGTATGTGGGTTTTGTTGCTGAAGATAGTGTTTGGATTGAGATTTTGTTTTTCTGGTTAATGGGTGTTTCTGGATTGTTGAATTATGGCTTGTAGGGATGGATTATTGGTTAAAGTGCTTTTTTTTTTGTTATGTTTGTTTGTTCTGGTTATTGTTGTTTTTGTTTTTGTCAATGTTTGTTTGTTATTTGTGTGGTCAATCAGATTTGTACTGCAGAATGAGCTTGAACTTATCAAATATGTCAAATTTCTTTGATTTCTTGTGGACAGTTTAATGATTGTTTCAATTTTAGATTGATTGTGTAGCTTTACCTTTTTCCTTACTATGAGAGAAATATTACATTTGTGCTAAAGGGGCCCTTATTCATTGTTCAATTTCCAGCTGTCTGTATTCCTTTTCTTTGGTAAGGTGGCTCGTATTGTTTTGTCGGTAGGTTACTTTGTTGTGAGGGAAAAGAAACAAGAAAGTAAATGCCATTTGATTTGCTCAATATTCTACGCACATAGACTACCATTATTGTGACATCAATTATTGCTGTTGAAGTGTGTACTTTGTGGAAAGATATGCAAAGTTGAGTATCCGATTAGTTGTATGCTTCTATGAAATGTGATGACAAGACCAAGGGTGTGAAAGTAGTGATAAATTCTTTCTGCTCTTACAATTTGTACTTTTTGAACCGCGGGTGATTCTAAATTCTTAGCAGGGACAACTTGGTAATATGATTATTACTTCTGATTGAGGTCATGTAAAGTCAAGTTTCTTTAGTGTGCTCATATATATATATATATATATATATTTTTTTTTTAATTTTAAAGTACTCCTATATTTTTCCATTTTAAGTTCTGTTTAAAGTTTCTTGGAGGGCGTTTTTGGTTTGTCAAAGCTTGTAGAGACGGGTGGCTTTATAAGAATCTAGATAATCTTGGTTTTGTATTTTCCTGTGTATGGATTTCTAACCTCAGAGCTCCAGTATTTAAAATTAATGGTTTAATCACTATTCTTTCTGCTTGTTTTGTACATATTTTCTTTTGTACTTCTCATGTTTAGGTGACTCCAAAGGAGGAGGAAAAACGTCATGCTAGGACAGGGGGGTCTCTTTTGTATCTATTGTGCTTTATAGGCAATGTTTCACACACGCACACAAACACACACACACACACACACACATATATATATTGATTTCACATCGAAAGGTTATTATGCATTTTTTTCCTCTTTGTAGAATGAGAATTCAGCTTCTTCATATAAATTACTTAATTGTATGATTGCCTTCTCAGGTGAAAGTTTTGCTTCTGGAAGAATAAGTCTTGGAGGAATACAAGTTATCAAGATCACAAAGTTCGAGTTCATTTGGGGCTACAACCTATCACAAGACAAGAAGAAAGGTGTTACGTTTTACAAACCAGTGGGAATACCAGATGGATTCTATTGCCTTGGTCACTATTGCCAACCTAACAACCTGCCTTTACGAGGTTTTGTTCTTGTGGCTAGGGAAGTACCTATTTATCCACCAGAAAATCCTCATACTTGTGACCCTATTAAGCCTCCGGCTCTTCAAGTGCCTCTTAATTATACATTAGTGTGGAGTCCTAATGATGGGGGTGATGAAAAGTATGGTGGCTGTGGTTATATTTGGCTGCCTCAACCACCTGAGGGTTACAAGCCCGTGGGCTATTTGGTTACCAACAAGCCAGAGAAGCCTGAATTGGATGAAGTGAGATGTGTTAGAAGTGACCTAACAGATGAATGTGAAATTTACCGCCTCATACTTGATGTCGGGTACAAATTTCCAAACTTGCCGTTCCGAGTTTGGAGTATTAGACCCCATCACCGGGGCATGCTGGGGAAAGGAGTTCCTGTGGGGACATATTTCTGCAGTAGCTACTGGATTCCTGGAGAAGATATGCCTATTGCATGCTTGAAGAATTTAAATCCTACTCTACCTGCAATGCCAAATCTTGATCAGATTCATGCACTTATCCACCACTATGGACCCACTGTTTTCTTTCATCCTGAAGAGATCTTCTTGCCATCTTCTGTTGCATGGTTTTTCAAGAATGGAGCACAATTGTTCAAAGCTGGCATTCTATATGGTGAGGATATTGATGCAAATGGCTCAAATTTGCCAGGTGGGGGAACGAATGATGGGGAATTTTGGATTGACTTGCCGAGTGATGATCGCAGAGAGATTGTCAAACATGGGAACTTAGAAAGTGCAAAACTTTTTGTTCATGTGAAGCCAGCTCTAGGTGGTACTTTTACTGACATTGCAATGTGGGTTTTCTGCCCCTTCAATGGCCCTGCCACACTGAAAGTTGGATTATTGAATATTGCTCTTAGCAAGATTGGGCAGCATGTGGGTGATTGGGAGCATTACACACTTCGTGTATGCAACTTCACCGGTGAGCTTTGGGGTATATATTTTTCAGGGCATAGTGGTGGTCAATGGGTGGAAGCTTATGACTTAGAGTACATAGAGGGAAATAAAGCTGTTGTTTACTCATCAAAGAGTGGACATGCTAGTTACCCTCATCCCGGGATATATCTCCAGGGGTCTGCAAAGCTCGGGATTGGAGTGAGGAATGATTGTGGTCGGAGTAATTTGTATGTGGATTCAAGCATCCATTATGAACTTGTTGCAGCAGAGTATCTTGGAGATGAGGTTATTACAGAGCCTTTTTGGTTGCAGTTTATGAGAGAATGGGGTCCAACTATTGTGTACGATTCAAGAACTGAGCTGGATAAGCTAATTAATTTTTTGCCTGTGATGCTCAGATATTCAGTAGAGAATATATTTGATAAGTTACCTATTGAGTTATCTGGAGAGGAAGGTCCTACTGGGCCCAAGGAGAAGAACAATTGGGTAGGAGATGAAAGAAGCTAGTCAGCCAAATTTTTCACACATCCACCTTGATGGATTGTTGTCCCACGTCTCCTGCAGGGTCATGTTGATATAAAAAATATACACGCATAGTGAATATTGTTTGAGGGCTGGTCTTGTTGTAACTCTTATGTATATTTGTCGTTCTTGTATTATGTGTTTAGATAGGCTTGCTAAGCCCTCCAATTTAAGCAAAAGAGCGCGATAGGAATATCAATGTTAAGTTAAAATTTGAGTATTTTTTTTTTTTAATTTTTATAAATATAGTACGGAAAATATGTTTAATCAATTTAGTACACTTTTGAATATGAAAAGCGTATTTTTCTTCTAAGTATTTGAATTTTTGAACATTAAAGATTCTTTGTGCTTATAATTTTCGCACTATGAATCTTATATATATTAAACAAGAGTTCGTTTATAGAAATTAGGAGCTAGAAGGTCTAGCATCACAAGTTCTGTCAACGTACAGACCGAAACTGTCTTGATTTTAAAGCAACAAAATATCATAGGGGGATGATCAAAAACCACAAAATCCTGTTGCAAATTCACTCCCCTCCTAACTAGAGCAGCATCACCTGCAATCTTCAACAAGAGTAGAGATCTCACCACTAGTTTCAGTTGTGTTAGAGATCAATGCAACCACTACTTTTGCATCTAACTCAGCCTCAACAAATTGCAAGCATAAATGTAAACACAGTTAATCCATCTCTTTAAGAGCCCATAATTCAGCTTCAAAACTAGTAGCAAAATCAATTTCCCTTGAGAAACCCTTTTAAGGCACTCCTCTTGTTGAATCCTATTGAGGCCCCCACTACCTGCTCTTCCTGAGTTACCAATAGCCAAGCCATTTGAATTTAACTTGAACCATCACATGCTAGGGTTTTCCCGCCTGACCTGTTTAACTACCACACCTTGATCATGTTTTGTTTAGGATTAGATTATACTTGCTGAAATACTCTTTTGTTTCTTTGTAGCCAAAGCAGCCAGACACCTATATATATATATATATATATATATATATATATTTATATATTTATATATTTATATTTATTTAATTTTTTTTCTACCAATTTTTTTTTTGGGTAAATTGCAAAGTATACTTTTATAGTTTGGATTTTATACCTTGAAGTTTGAAAAATTAGATTTTACGCCCTGAAATTTATCTCCGTTAGCAAAAACAACTCTTCCGTTAGTGGACTTGCTTATGTGGCTATCAAGTGACACTGGCATCTTACGTGTAGTTTTTTTTGCCATGTAGGTGAGTCCACTAATGGAGGGGTTGCATTTGCTAATGGAGATAAATTTCAAGGTGTAAAATTCAAGCAATTCTAAATTTTAGGAGTTTATTTTGCAATTTACCCTTATTTTGATTTATGACTTTGCCTTTGTATGTGGACTCTAATTTATTGACAACTCCTACTTGTTACATCATTCATTCAAATTTTTTTTTTAAAAGGAATATTTCTACAAATCAAATTTTGAATTACATACTTTTGAGATACTCTTCATACTTACAAATATTAAGATGATCGGAGATCAATAACTATTTTATCAATTTTTTTTTCAAGTATTTTTAATTTTAAAATATATGAAACATGAGTTTATGAATTAGATAATAAAAGATATCCAATTAACATGAGATTTATGAGGTGAGGTTTAAGTTACACCTAGGGTAATTGTTTGTTTGTTTAGACCCTTGTAAACTAGATTTGTTTAACCTAATTAATTAACCAAGTAGTTACTTAGGTTGATTTTTCAGATCTAGGTTAAACTAATGCAATCATATTACTTAGTATCGAAAAGTAAAGAAGAGAGCAATATGATGACTTAGGAAAACTAATGGAACCAACAGTTTCAAAGTTAAAAACTTGGGAAAGATTTAACCTAATTATCCTCAAGTAAAACAAATTCATTATGATAGAATGGAAGTTTTACAATAGATTTTCTCCCTACAATCTAAAGCTATCTCTTGTGGTACTTTTTCACACGACCACGTGCTGCTTCGAATCTATAGACTTTTCTATTTGAATTTGCTGAACACAAACACCCACATTTGTGATTTCGAGATCCCACTCAAAGGTTTTAGATCACCGTCAGTAATTGATCTTTATGCAACAACTTGTCTCCAACAGTTCTTGATTGTAGATCTAGCTTATGGTAGATGCTTGTTGAGATAGAAGGCTACAGAAACCTCATAAATCTCACAGGAGTAACTCAAAAGACTTCCAAGAACTTTTGAAACGTATTTAGGGTTTTTCTTTTATACTATGAAGTGTTGGACATAAACCCTAAACGTTTTCGTAGGCTTTGGGTCTGATTTAAATTTCGCAGAATACGACTTTCGATTGGTCGAGCTTCACAGATTCTAAACTCTTCTTTTTGCAGCTTAACTATTCTTGAATCTTGATTTGAACACACTTGAGCAATGTCTAACACCTAATTTAGACATGTTTTTTGTTCTCGGTTTGCCAACATACATAAATTTAGAATCTAAACATTTAACCTAAATATTTAGAACGTTGTAAACACCGCATTTTGTATCCCTTATGACTTGGGCTCCCGTTCCCTAATGATGCTGAAATTTTAGAGCCCAAGGTTAGTTTAGGGCCCGATTAGGCTTAAATTGATTTGAGGAAGGTTTTTATGGGAAATATAACTCTTTTGTGAACAAAATAAAACTACTTTTGGAAAATAAATGCCACGGAAACCATAGGGTATGCATATGCATACATGTGCCTATGTACGCATACTAGGGTTCCATAAGCTATGAAAGGTAAGTTTTTCTGCATTAAAGCTGAGGATTGGAATGAATCTTACATTGTCTGGGAGCCGTTCCAAACCTTCATTTTTCAAATATATATAAAGCCTTACATGGACTGTTTCAAAAACACACAGAAAATCCTAGGGGAAAACACAAGATTCACTAGAAATAGTAAATTAAACATTCTCAAGTCAATATTTTCTGATTGGGGCATTTTCTGGTCTTGATCTTCGAATTTTAAGATTGCTAACCACTTTTGTCTTTGATTGTGAATAGATTTGACTGAGGGGAACAGTCAAAATCAAGCCAAGGAGCTTTGTGTTTGAGGTATATGTTCTAAGTCTTTTCCTTTTCTTTTCTTATTTTAATTCTCGTTTTTATTTATTTTTTGGGTTTATTTGTGATATAATGTGTTTGTTAAAGTTTAGTTTTTCTTTGTTTTATGTTTTAAAGCATTTTAGGTTGTTAGATTTATCATTTTGGATTCTGCTATGTTTTTTGCTTTTTCGTTTTTGGGTTAGGGTTTTAGGGTATGTATGTGTACATATGCTTTCTACATGAGTACGCAGACTCAAAGTATGCGTATGCATACAACTATGCTGTGTACGCAGGCCTATAATTGCCCACACATACTCGTGCTTAGAAACCCTAATCTGAGTTTTTTGCTTTTGTTTCTTTATTTCTTTTACATCATATGCTTATATTTTTGTCCCTTTTTATGTATTTGAGTCTCTACTTCTCTGTTTGATTGTTTGTTTGCCTTCAACATGTTAGATTTGGGTTCCCCTTTGACAGGCCACAAACGCGTTGACCCCTTGTGATAACTTAGATTAATTAAATTAGCCCAGTTATTAATTAATCAAATTAACATGCAATATCACGTGGTAGCACAAACAAATAACCAAACTAAGTAATGCAGCGGAAATTAAATGACACGGTGATTTGTTTACGAATGGGGAAAACCTTACGGCAAAAACCTCACCGGGTGATTTAAGGTCACCACTCCCGAAACTCCACTATTATCACAACAAGCAGTTACAAGCAAGGAATCCCAAGTACCTTACCAACCTACAGTTGAACTCTTACCCCAATACCTAATTGGACTTGTTCTTTAGTGACAGTTTCTCCTTTCAATGCACGGCTCCCAAGTACGTGACTAACCAGATGCGCGGATCCCAATACACGACTTCAAACACCAACTAGAGAGAGAGTTGTTGGCTACAAAGTTCTTCAAATCATCAGAGATGAACTAGGGCACGAACTTTTTCTTTCAGATCACAAATTGCATGAACAAGAAGTTCTGAATGAATGTGCAACTTGCATCCCCTTTTACGGCCCTTAAAATAATCCTTTTATATGTCTAGGGTTAGGAGAAAAGAAGTCCCAAAGACACATTCACGGATTGGACTTAAAACAGAACTGGAAATCTGTTTTCTTTAATTCTCGACAGATAGAGGTGTCGAGAGGTGTCGAGAAGCTGTCGAGGCTCGGGGCAAAACAGCTTCTTAAGGCTCGATAGATGCATGTGTCGAGGTATGTGTCGAGCTTTAAAAACTGGCACTTCCTTGCTTGTTTCTTGGACAGACTTTGACGGCTTCAACACTTAATCTTGAACCCAAGTTTCTTGAAGTGTTTAACACATCCTAAATCTACCCAATTACAAGTAAAGTGCGTTTTGTTTAAGGATAAGCCAATTACATAAAATAGCGACATATGTTCACAGACTTGAACTACATATGTCCTAACACCCTTCAATGTTTTCTTTATCCTACCATGAATATTCATATAATATGATCATGCATTGATGCATAGGTGCTGTGGTGTAGTAAGGTAAGTAAGGTAAGGCATGCATTCATATTTACATGCCTTTGATTGAGATATGATCTTGTTTAGGGTTGATGGACATGATATTTGAGTTTGAATAGATATGTTTGTGTTCTTGATACTCTTGATACTCTCTAATAGTTCTTTGATGCTACCATGCCATGTTTCTGCCCTTGTGATATCTTTGTTTGTTGGTTGTCTTGGATGAGATAATATGATGTGTATGATAGATGTATGTTGGGCTTGATGTGAGTTGCCATGATAGATGTATGTTAGGGTTTTGGGATGAAATGCCATGTTGATTGCTAGATGAATGCTAGTGTGTGTGTGAGTTTAGAATAACAATATTGAATATATCTTTAATGAGATTAAGACGTAAGACACAATGAGTAGAAGTCAACCCACGCATTGGGTAGGGTTGGGTGCCTAACACCTTCCCATCCCCATACCTAAATTCTGAACCCATACTTTAGTAGTAAGACCAGTCATTCCATGTAGAGGTGCTATATATATGGTTTTTAGACCTAATCTAGGTAGCGACTCTAATTCATTTATTTGCCTCGGTCCACTCGGCTGAGGCGTACTCCATTTTATAGAAGGAAAGCCGTTGCACTCACATACCTAACAATCTCCCCCTTAGGCAATCCATGATAAAACAATCATAAACATGAATTGCTCAATTCAAGATATCCAATGAGAATCACAAAACAGAAAAAAAAAAAAAAACAAGATATCCAATGAGAATCATCAATGTATCAATAACATCAAGTTTTTGAAACAAGAAACCAAAAAAGAAAAAGAAAAAAGAACATAAATACAACGCCCTACAACTCCCCTAACTACAAAAATTGCTCCCCCCCTAAGTACAAGAGCTCTACACATCTACTCACCATTTTTGTTACATATTGCCAAAGGCAACCATCAAGGATTCGAGGGTGGAAGAGGTGGAAAAGATCTCCTATTCTCAGTAAAATCCATTCTCAAGGTATCTACCTCAGTGAGAAGCTCATTTAATAACTGTCCATGAGCTGCCTGAGTCATCATGAAAGTCTCCATAATGTCACGGAGAGAAGGAGAAGGAGTAGAAGGGTCAACATCATCAGCTTCCACATCCACATCATCCTCATCATCATCAAGAACTGCAGTAGTAGGATCAAAAGGTATATCCTCAATGAGCTAGACCAACTCTAGGGAAGGAAAGCGCTCTAGCTCTAATTAGTATAAGATCCTATTGATACAGGCTGGAAAGAAAAGACTATGCTTCCTATATTTGTTCCTACGCACCTCAACTAGGGTTTGAAAGAAAAGATAGGGAAAACAAATAGAACCATTAGTGACGAGGGCATACAAAAAGACACACCTATCTATAGGAATGGTATGCACATGAAAGATTGAGAAGATGTTATGGCATGCTATCCTAGAGAGTAGACAATTAACCTTAATTAACTCACGAGAGTTGAGTCTAGGCTCAGAAGCCCAAGTGACAATTCTTCCATAATAAAGAGACATGACATTATCTACGGGAGAAGTCTCAGTGTATGGATATGTAGGTCTATGAACAAGAGGCACACAAAGAGCTTTAGATACTATTTCCTTAGTTATCTGAAATTCGGCCTCTAATTCAAGTAGTGACCATCGGAGCTTTAGATACTATTTCCTTAGAGAGATTTGAGTAGAATTATCTAATCAAGGCAGCATAAGGAGGAACAAGATTAGAACACAAAGATAACCAATTCCTAGACTCTAGATTACGATGAATAGAATGATCTAACTCATCTAGATTTATCTTTCTTTCATCCCAAATAGACCTATATTTAACCAAAGATTCAAATTTCTTAGCACTTTGAACAGACTTGAACATAATTTGATCAAAATCCTCAACAGGTTCAAAAGTGGACTCAAGGAATCTTTTGGCTTTGGTTTTGATATTCCTAGATTTCTTAGGAGCCATATCTAAGGTCTAAAAAGAGAGGAATAACCAAAACAAAACAAAAAACCAAGGGTAGACTGCATTAAAGAGAGGTAAACAAAATATACATGCAATCTTTGAAAAACTACATGATGCATGATGCATAGACTCAAATGATGCATGAACTAATGCATTGAGGTGTTCAATTTCACATAATTTTGAAAAATTAACCCAGAAAGTCAAGCTATTTGTTTATAAAGAACATAAACCCTAATTTTTCAAAAATAGACAAATTGAGCAATTGATCATCACAATAGTTATAAAACTTGTTATAAACAATCAATCGATCAATAACAACGGTCAATTTCACCTAATTTTACCTAATTAAACAAATTAACTCAAAACACTCAAAATCATTAAAAACCCCAAATTTCTTAAGTTCAAAAATTTTAGAAATTTTAACGATTTATGCATGAAATGTATGTAATTTGATAAAAAAAGGGTCAAAGAGTCATACCTAGATTGTAGAAGAAAATCCTTGAGGCTTTTGACTAGAAAAGACAAAAACATTTTGATCTAAGAAGTGGGATCGAGAGGAATCGAAGAAAAGAAGAGAATATGACAAAACTGATTTGTCAAACCCTTAAGAATTCAAAATTTTCAAATTTTGATTGGTCAAGAGGAATTGAACGGAGGAAGAAGGAGGGTTTTAAAAATTTTGTCTGATCAAAGAGCAATCGAATAGGAATCAAGAGAGACAGAGTCTTTTGGACTAAAAGCTGGACATTTTCAATCGGTCGAGGATCAGCTTCGATTGATCGAACCATAGTAAAATAAATGAAATTTTGAAAAACTTGGAATTTTTACAGAGTAGTAACTGAAAACCATTTTTTATGATATGAAATGCATATGAATGCTTCCAAAAGATTTCAAAATCTATTTGCTCTCAAACTTTTCAAACTTTTCACAAAATAAAAGTATAAATCACTTGATTTAAAAACTTCTAAAAACTCTTTTCTTCAATTACAATTCAAACCGCAAAAAAAAAAAAGTTTCAAAAATCACTTAATGAGTAATCAAAGATGACCAAATTAGTCAACACACAGTCATATGTACTAAGTTTAGTATAGATTTGCGTGTAGTGTGTGCAACTAGTATGTGTACAGAGTATAAAAAAAGTGATGTAGATAGTAATCAAACAAATTTTCTACATTATCAATCACATTAGTTTGAAAGTAACATCACCTAAATAGTTACATCATATACCTCACATCTCCTAGAAAACATGCTTGAAATCATGTAAAAGCACTTTGATTCTTTCTGTTTTTTCTTTTTCTCTTGATTTTTTTTAAAATTTATTTTTTGTTCGAGCACAATTAAAGATATTGTTCATGGGCATATAGAAGATAGAAAAGAAATACCCTTGTTACAATTTTTTTATTATTCTTTTGAGAATAGCACCTTGTTTAATCTTGCTGTGCAAGTGTTACACCTTATCGAGCATGACTTTTATAATTTGCACACAAGTGTTCATGATTAGCGAGCAACAATTGTGAGATGATTATTTATGCATTTTTCATAGGATTTTCTAGTCTTTATGATCAAAAGAATGTGACATCAAAATCAAGATATTTTATTTCAAGACTATAAACAGCTCACACAATTAAGCACTACATAAGACAAACTAGCAAAGTGCAGCTCATTAAAGCTAAACAAGGTATACAATCATGAAATGTAAATTTCTTTGGCCAACCTTAATACACTTGGTGGTGTGCAATGCAATTTTTTTTTAATCTTTTTAATTTCCTATTTTTAAAATTTTTAATTTTTTTATAAAAAATTTAAAAACATCCTAAGCAACCTAAAATGAAATGTATGAATGAAATGCAGAAAGAAAATTCTAAGCAAAAACATTTTGTCCAAAGGATTGAGAGATTAAGCACGAGGACTACAAGGTTCACCATAACCTAGGGGCATGTGATAACACCAATCACTTGACAAAGTGTCTCAAATCTACTTCTATCAAGAGGTTTGTTAAAGATGTCATAATTCTGATGCTCAGTAGGGAAATATCCAATTGCAACAATTTTTCTTTTCACAAGATCCATAATGAAGTGATATCTAATTTCTATGTGTTTAGTCATAGAGTGTTGAACATGATTCTTAGAGATATCAATAGCACTAGAGTTATCACAATACACAATCATGGTATCTTGTGATATGCCACAGTCACCTAACAACTTTTTTCATCCATAGAAGCTGTGAGCAACAACTTCTAGCAGCAATATTTTCAGCTTCTGTAGTAGTCAGAGAGATAGAATTTTGCTTCTTACTCATCCAAGCAACCAAGTTTGTCCCAACATAAAAACACCCACCCGCAGTGTTTTTTCTATCATTGGCATTGTTAGCCCAATCAACATCAGAGTATCTAGCAAGAGTTACATTTGATTCTTTGCTATAGAACAAACCAAAATTACTAGTCGCACTCACATATTTGATTATTCTTTTAACAGTAGTTAAATGTGACATTTTAGAATTAGCTTGAAATCTAGCGCAAACTCCAACACTAAAAGATATACCAGGACTATTAGCAGTTAGATATAACAAACAACCAATCATGCTTCTATATAGAGTAATGTCAACGTACTGACTTGATGGATCAATCCCGAATTTGGTGCTGGTGGCCATTGGTGTTATAGCATGGGTTGCGTTTTCCAATCCAAATCTCTTTACAAGATTTTTGGCATATTTTGCTTGGTTGATGTAGATTCCTTTATCAGTTTGCTTCACTTGAAGACCTAAGAAGTAGGTCAGTTCACTTACCATGATTGTCTCGAACACATTCTTCATATTTTCAACAAATGACTTGGCAAGATCATCATTAGTTGAGCCAAAAAAAATGTCATCCACATAGACTTGTGCCACAACAAAATGTTTCTCATCCTTATGAATAAACATAGCACTATCTACACTTCGTCTTTTAAACTTATGCAATCATATTACTTAGTGTAGAAAAGTAAATAAGACGGCAATATGATGACTTAGGAAACTAATGAAACCAACAGTTTCAGGTAAAAAATTTGGGGAGGATTTAACCTATTTATCCTCAAGGAAAACAAATTCACTGTGATAGAATGAAAGTTTTACAATATATTTTCTACCTAAAATCTAAAACTACCTCTTGTAGTACTTACTCACACAACCACATGTAGCTCCGAATCCACAGATTCTTCTATCTGAATTTGTTGAATACAAATACCCACATTTGTGACTTTGAGATCCCACTCAAAGGTTTTAGATCATCATCAGTTGTTAATCTTTATGTAGCAACTTGTTTCCGCCAGTTCTTGATTATAGATCTAGCATTCTGTAGATGCTTGTTGAGTTGAAGGCTACAAAAACCTCACAAATCTCACAAGAGTAACTCACAATAATTCCAAGAACTTCTGAAACGTATTTATGATTTTTATCCTTTACTATGAAGTGTTGGACACAAACCCTAAACGTTTTTTTCGGGTTTTGAGCTTGATTTAAATTCTTCATAATACAATTTTCGATCAGTCAAACCTTTCTTTCGATTGGTTGAGCTTCACAGATTCATTCTTAACTCTTCTTTCTATAGCTTGACTGTTCTTGAATCTTGACTTGAACACACTTGAGCAATGTATAACACCTAATCTAGACATGTTTTTGTTCTAGGTTTGCTAACATACTTAAATTTAGAATATAAACATTTAACCTAAATATTTAGAATCTAACAGTTTTTTTTTTTGCATTACATTCACACCATATCTATACCTCCTTTTTATAGAGTTTCCAACCAAGTGAAATTATAGGAGTTGTCTTTATTCTAATGACTTTTCATTTCGTAACTGAAAATTTTAGAATGTGGAAGATACAAATATTATGGAATGACAATAGACACAAACAGTTATGGAAAATCAAGAGGTACCTTTTCGTTTGCTATTTCCAACAGTATGAAGTTTCTAAAAATCTCTTTTACCCTTCGTAGTTGCCTTGTCTATTGATAAGAGTAGGTCATTTTCATCAGTATGAAACAATTAAAAAAGAGAGCAATTGAGTGCTCAAGAGAGCTTTTGAGTGAAAAAGAGATGGAGCTTCTTTTTAAACCATTCCTTTAGTTTGAAAGTTTTATTTTTTTTTGTCATTCTGTGAGGTTGTTGATATTTAATTCTAAAAGTTCCCCAAGATGATTGTGCTCTGTTTGAGAGCATAACTGCTCAAAGAGCGGCAAGGGGACCAATCAAACTTCAAGAGTTTCTTCTTTGCTTTGAGATAAGTCTTCTTTCTTTTGTTTTCCTTTTTTGTTTGTTTGTGTTTTTGTGGTTTTTTTTTAATTTTATATTTATTTTAATTATATATATACACTAACCAATGTCAGATATGTAAGTATAAATGTGTGTTTTACCATATGTTGTATAGATTCATTATCATAAACCAGTAGTAAGTATGAAAGCTTCTAAAAATTTCTTTACTCTCACTAGTTGCCTTGTCTATTGGTAAGAGTCTTTAGTATGAAACACTCAAAATAGAGGGCAATCATGTGCTCAGGAAAGCTTTCGAGTGAAAAAGAGATGGAGCTTCTTGTTAAGCCATTCCTTTAGTTTGAAAGTTTAATTTTGGTTAATTTTTTATCATCCAAGTTCTAATATTGCATGCTTCAGTTCCCCTTTGCAGTCTCCATCTAATCCTTTGCAATCTCAATCTAATCATGTCGTATAGGCATTGGGGAACGGTTAAAGAACTGCAAATTTGTGATCTTCAAACGATATAAGTCTTCCCCATGACTTTTCCTTTGGATTGGATAATTATGAACATGCTCTAGTTTGTGTTTTATTACTCTTGAGTAAATTTTAGAATTTATGTAGTCAGAAGTAGATCTTGATTTGTTTAATATTAATTTGTTGCATTTTATTTTGTTTTGGATAAAGAGTTGTTCGAATAAGTTAAAAGATATGTGAATCTAAATGAATGTAAAAGAATCCTAAAAAAATGAGTTTTTGAGACTATATGCGTACATAGACTTGGCAAAATGGGTTGTGATTCGACAATCCAACCCGACTCAGCTAACACGTGACTGAACCAATTTTTAAAACTTTTTTTTAGGGTAAAAAATAATAAAATTAAGACATGGTTGGTTTACTTGTTTATTTTGGGCTTTATAGTGCACAACTCAATCTCATTTGACAAATGTAATGCTTGTGCCAAGTGATTATTGTTACTATTTTTTTTAAACATCAATTTTTTAACGCTTTTTGGACAAAGCCATTCAAATACAATGGTTTCAAGGAAACAATTGAGACATTTATCTAGTTGCATGCAAGCGACTTGAAAGATGAATGATTGTGTCACTATTTTCACTTGAATAACGCGATAAATAAAGATGTTTAGATATTATATAACAAAGTACATGCCAAAATAATTTGGTTGTAATATAGTAAAAAACATACATTTGAAATTATAGACATGTATGAGAAACATTCATAAGTGTGAAAAGAGTGAAGCCAAAGTATATCAATGAAATTAACATAAATTATGAATGCTTAGAATTATTTTTTAATAGTCCATAGCCAAAATAAAAGATGATGTTTAGTGTGTGTTGTTTAACAATGACATGATATTCATAAAAGAAACCATGTATAAGTAAGTTAATAATTAAAGTTTGATGTATATTCCCAAATTGAAAAAGAGTTCAAAATTTTTTCACTTAAAATTATACAATTATTAGATTATTTTTCATAATATTAAATTATGAAATTAGTTTTCAAGAGTGTTATTTTAGTATAAGTTTTTACTTTTATTCTTTCCTATTAGCTATCCAATGAGGATTTTGTAATTTTTTTCTTTGTTTTGGGATGTTGATATTGTGTGGAAGTGAAACTTGTGTGTTTCTTTTAATTAAAATTTTAAATGGTAGAATAAACTCCTTTCTGTTTGTGCTATTTTATTTTAGTTGGCAGTGTTGGGATTTGTATAATTTTATAATTATTGAACAAGTATCAATTTGTTGAATTGAACTCTTTCTTGATATGGGTAGTAGATTCAAAATAATGCATTTCACATCAAGTAATTATTTGCTGCATGACATAACCCTTTGGCAAATACTTTTTTTTTTAATAAAAAGAATCATGTGAAAAATACGGGTTGACTTGGCCCAATCCGGAACCTGGTTAACCAGACCCTTTTTTAACCCACTTAAAATAACCTATTTTGATCCAAACTCGATTGACTCGACTCAAACTTGACCCACATATTATGCCATGTCTATGCATACATAACTCTCTCTCAGCATATGCAGCTTGTTCCAGGGAAGGTAGAATCTATGCTTTAATTGTTTGATTTTATTACTTTGATGTTTTTCATATGCTACAAATTTGACATTGCTTTGATAGGGTAATTAATAAGGGTATGTTTGGTAGATTGTAATAGGCATCGTAATGTACAATAATTATTCTTATGGTTTAGTTATTTTATAATTTAGTTATGTTTTTATTACAAGAAATAGTCATTTTTTATGAATAACTATTCTTCAAAATGAGGAATAACTATTCCTCTTTAAAAATGTTGTAGTAGCTATTCTTTAGTAAGTGCAATAATTTCAAAACTTAATGTATTTTCAAACAAACGAACTTTTCATATACATCTAACAATTATAAAAATAAAAAATCATAAAAAATAACACATCTCTCTTAAATTTAAAAAATAAATTTTTTAAGGAGATATAATTGTATGAATAAGGTATTTTCTAAAATAAATCTTAAGTTTTATTTTAATGTTAAAACTCATAACCAAATTTATGGATAGGTTTAGTTATTACATTACAACACATTTTATTTCTAGTAATAAAGATTACAATTCCTGTTGTAATCCTTATTCAATGTAACAATCGTAACATAACAATTTGATATTTTTTAGGATTCTTTTAAGTTGACTTAGTCATAATTAAAGTGATTTGAATATGTCTGGAATATGATTTTTCATTATAACATGTTTGGTTTGATTTGGCATGATTTGCTTAATTAGAGTAGATTTGTCTATAATTCAAACCTTTGATTTGACTAGATTTTCATTTTGAATTTGTTTCCTTCTGTGCTATAATTTGATGTGATGTGATATTTCATTGTATGTTATTTTAAATAATGAAATAAATGCACGATTTAGATTTAGGACTCTTTTAATAATTAAATTCCTATCTAAATATAGCCTAGCCGAAACATTAATAGAGGTCGACCCCAGGCCAGATAAATTTGGTTGCCTATATATGAATTATTGAGAACAAAAGCAAGCGAATGAGAATTGAAATGAAGAGAAAAGGAGGACAGATCTGAGATTTTTATTCTTGAACTCTTTTGAATCTTGTACTTCCACCTGGGGATTCCATTTGATTGTTCCTTTTCACACTCGATTTGTTACATTCGATCTTGAACCACAATCACTATAGATTTAAAAGTCGAGTTACTAATCCTTTTGGCCACTAAAATGACTTTAGCCAAATAAAAAGAACGGCAAATAAATATGGACTAAAATGTCAGCCTTATCATCGTGATGATAAATCATCTTCCGGTGAAAGGCTGGAATAATCTGAGAATACCCGGATTGGGTTAAGGGCACTGGCATGGGGAGAAGCCCGGGTTCCTTTTCACCTCCACCGTATGCCACCTGCATGCCCTTGATCTCTCTGCTCTTTTATGGGAAATTTTCCTAGTAACTAGTAGCCTGTTTGTTAGTTATTGTTACACCTTCTCAAGACACTTAACTTTAGACCTAATATTTGGTATGTAGACCTTTGCAAGAGGTCAAAGTTGGTTCCTAGACCTAAAGCAAGTGTTGACTCCCAACTCTTTGCCTATAGTCCATTTGCCTGAGACGTACTCCTTAGGCAACAATCTTGTGTCTAGGATGGTGAACCCACAATAGTGAGTCCCATAAAGGCATAAACCCTAAAATCTTTGTTTTCTTTTTACTCTAATGGGGATGAAATTATTTCTCTCCGTTCAAGATATGTTAGATGCAAATGCTTAGGCTAAATCATATAGGTAGGATTCCCATCCATAATGTATGTTTTGATTATGTCCATGCATGTTGCTTTGATCTTTGTCTAATTTGCATGCTTAGAATAGATCCCATTATTGAGAAGCCTTACTAGAATATATTTAGGAGGTGCAAAATGGGGGATAACCCCAGGGACAAACCTAGAGTAGGGCAGAGGGGGGCCATTGACCCCACCCCCCCCCAAAAAAAACCTAGTGTATATATATATATATATATATATATATATATAGAGGTTGAAATTTTGAATTTTCGTCCTAATAGCGCCCCCCCCAAATTAAAAAAAAAACTGGTATACCCGAAATATGCAATCTGAAAAAATAACCCACAAACTCTCATCCAAAAAAATAAATAAATACTTTCTCAAAAAAGAAAAAGAAAAAAAAAAAAAGACCAACTAAAAACTACAAAATAAAAAATAAATATAGACTGAAAACCTAAATTACAATTCTCAAATTTTTGCCCTAACTTCACTCTTCCTCCCCTCAAGCTCATCAGTCATCAATGCCTCTGATCTTCACCACTGCTGCTACTGTTCTGTTCCTCCTCAAATTAGATCCGGACTGGGCTGTTGCTGCTGTTGCTCCTCCTCAAATCCTTTACTATATTGCTCTGCCTTAGCCGGTTAGCCCTTTGCCCTCTGCCCTCTGAGTTTTTTTTTTTAGGAACTGTGGTGTTTTATGTTTGAATGCTGTGCTTGTGTTGTGGCTTTTGTGTGGACAGTGGACTGGTTCAGTGTTTGTAAATTGTAACTTTTTTTTTTTGGTTTTACTCTTATCTATAAAGAAATAAAGGGGGACCACTAGGAGTCTAGGACAAGGACATGACTAGTTTTGTGAATCTGTGACCTTGTCTGATGTAGCTAATATTAGTAATATATATAAACTTGTGAACTTTGTCTTTGTCAATTTATGTGATGTGGCTAATACTAGTAATATATATAAACTTGTGCTTGTTTGTTTGTGATTATTTTGGTTTTAGATTTTTTTTTTTTTTTTTTGTTGAGAAGTCCTTTTTTTTGGTTGGTGTATAGAACTACGAAATATGGAAATAATGAAACTTTTTTTTTTTAATTTGTAGATCGTGAGTAAGTCTATTACAATATTAAATTTTTTCAAAAGAAAACATCTAAATAATTTTGAAGTCATAGCTGATGATTTTCTAATGGACTATGATTTTGTACATTGAGAAGGAGATTACTGCAAAATTTGGTACAGAATCAATCATAGACGACTTTCGAGACTTAAAAGAGAGTCGAGTTTCATTTTGATAAATGTGTTAAAATGTTTAAAAAATACTTATTTTGTATATTATACTTTGTCGACATTTTTATAATATCAAATGTTTAAGAAGCACTTATTTTATATGTAGTATTTTGTTGAATATGAAATAGATATTAGTTTTTATTTTCATAAAAAAATTTTGTTTTAAGCTTTGGCCCTCTCAGGTTCGAATCCTAGTTCCGTCCTTGGATAATCCATTCGATTGAATGGATTGGGGTGCTTAGCATCTTCTCAAGTATGTACCCTAATTTTAGACTCTTAAATTGGTAAAATTAGACATTTGTCTAGGCGTCAAGAGTTGTTCTTGGATCTATACCTAATGATGACTTTCATTCTTTATCTAGGATGGTCTCACAGTTGGCAACACGCAATTGGTAACATGGCGAGACCTACAACGGCCATTTGAGAAGGTTTATTTCACAGGTCGAGGAGCTCACATTATTCATCTTTGTATATTTTTTTGTGAATAGTTGTTGCAAATTGCAATATGGTAAGCTTGGTACAATGCATAGTCATTGAGACACAATGGTCTAGTCAACTACAAATAGAATACAATAGTACAATATATTAAGGAGCATTTGGGTGTCCTATTCATATCTAATAGTACTTAATCACTTGAGTTTTTTTTTTTTTTTTTAGTATTTAGTAGTACTTCCTTCTACCCCATGCCCTGGCCCATCCCACTCACACAAACGATGAAAATGAAACATAAAATAAAAAAAGAGAAAAATATAGTACTGCGAGAAGCAAACATTGAAATTTTAGTTCCGGCACCCCCTCCTTGTCTGTCTTTGCCTTTTTTGCTGCATTATTCCAAGATTGTTCACAAACCAATTAGGTTTCCTAGCGGTCATTATCTGGCCAATAACGAGTCCAACTAAGAAACCGCTTCCATACCCAATCACAACAAATTTCCAATCAATTTCAACTGAAGATCCATAGCCATGATTCTCATTGGAGATTGAAGGCGACAATCCTTCACATTTTCTTGACAACTGGATTCCACACAACCCTGAGTTCCCTTCAAATGAACTTTTCTGAAATGTGTTAAATTGGTTTCCTTGTGGTATAGATCCTGTGAGGTTGTTATAAGACACATTGAAAGATTCGAGGAAAGTGAGTTGCAGTAGTTGTTGAGGGATCTCCCTGAGATCTTGTTTCGAGAAAGGTCCATTGACTTGAGTTGTGTTAGGCTTGCCATGGATGATGGTATATGACCAGTGAATATGTTGTTAGATAAGTTAAGTGTATGAAGCCCATTGAGAGTTGCAACATATTCTGGAATCTCTCCTTCAAATCTATTTTGTGAGAAATCTATGATTGTGTAGACTTCTATTATTTTGTCATATTTCATTGTCAAGCCCTTGTTTGTCACTGTCATTGAGTAATCATAATGATCAGGAAATCCTCTCACAAAACTACTTGTCTCCACTTGCATGTAAGATATGTGGCCTTTACCAACAATTTTCATGGTATTCCAACTTTGGAAGAATTTTGAAGGCAGACTACCAGTAAGACTATTGCAAGAAATGTCAAAGACACGTAACTTACGAAATGCAAGAATGAATTCTGGACTCGCTATCACACCAGAGAATCCATTAGAGAGTAGAATGAGAACCTTCAACTCTGGTAGGTTTCCAAACCAAAAGGGGAAAGTATCATTGATCTGATTGCTTCCAAGATCAAGAATCTCCAGCATTGCACAATTGACTATTGATTTTGGCACTTGCCCACTCAACTTGTTTTCCCCCAAGTTAATCATCCTTAATTTATTCCCACTTGTCCATGTGTGAGGAATTGTGCCATTCAAGTTGTTTCTTCGTAAGTTCAATATCGTGAGAGAATTGCTAAAGTTTCCCAAACACTGCGGAACATTGCCACGTAAGTTGTTCTTTGACAAATCGAGAACTTCAAGAAAATTCAAATTGCAAATTTGTGGTGGGATTTCTCCTGAAAGCTCATTTATTGAGATTGAATAGAAGGAGATGGAGGGTGGTGGAATTGGGTATCCTTGGAATTTGTTTGAGCTAATGTTTAGAACAAGTAAATGAGACCAATGGAGAGCAAAAGGACTTTGGTTTGAGCTGGTTAGGAAGTTGTGAGAGAGATCCAAGTACTCCAAAGTTTTTGTACTTGTTTTCCAAAATCATTGGGGTATTTGGCCATGAATATTGTTGAAAGCTAGATCTAAGTAAGTCAATCCTTCTTGATTTTGTAAGAATTTTGGGAAATCATTTAGATTGCAAGAAGCCAACCCTAGAACACAGAACTTTTGGAGAGTAGCATTGGAGCAATGATAATTTGTTGAATGACAAACATAGCTGGGTCAAATTTTTCAACCCAAGTAACATGTCTAGCTCCACCGTGCCACTCAAATTATTTGAAAAAAGATCAAGATTTTGAAGATTTTCAAGTTGAGAGATAGAGCTTGGAATGGAACCTTGCAACATATTCTTTGAAAGATCTAGATAATTTAATTTGGTTACATAACCCAAAAAGGCATGCTACCAGTGAACAAATTAGAGCCCAGGTACAAATAGGTGAGTTGGGTGAAATTGGCAAGTAAGTGTGGGATGTCTCCTGTCAAATTGTTTCCCCCACGGAACAACCAAGTAATTTTGTTGAGCTCACTGAGCCAAGAACAGCTTGCACTGCTCAAGTTAAAATAGACAATTCCAAGATCAGTCAATTTGGTGAGGTTTGAGAAGGAAAAAGGTAATTGTCCCCAAAAATGATTTCCTAAAAGGTAAAGATTAGTGAGCATGGAAAGATTGCTTAGTGAAGGGGGAACCAACCCTGAGAGGTTACAATATGTGAAATCCAAATATTCCAAGGAAACAAGGTTTCCAATTGAGGCAGGTATCTCACCAAAAAATCTTGTTCTCCTAATGCGCAAATGCTTAAGGTGACTGCTCAAATGCGACTCAGGAAAATAACCTACAAGATCTAAGTTATTATATAACTCAAGAAATTGTAGGTTTGGTAGTTGCAGAATGCCTATTGGAAGTTTTCCAACCAACCCACAAGAAATGAGAACAAGACAAGTCAAGGAGGACATATTTGCCAACTGATTTGGTATTGGAGAAGATATGTCTACCATAGAGAGACCGAGTTCCTCTAGGTTGGTTAGATTTTGAATTAGGCTTCTTAGATTGGGTTTTTTGAGTTCTAAACCGGGCAAAGACAAATCGAGGAAGGACAACTTGTTTAGTTGTGAAATTTCTGATGGAATTTGACCAACAAAGAAGGAATTATAGAGGTTGAGTTGTGTTAGCATGGAAAGATTTCCTATAGTAGATGGTATGTGAGAGTAATTGAAGTGATTGTAGCTGAGGTCAAGCACTTGAAGGTGAACAAGGCGGAAAAGGCTGCTGCTAGAGTTGATGGAACCCAAGGGTCATCAATGGGCCGGGTCGGGCTAGCCTGGCCCGGCCCGGCCCATTTTCATTTGGCCCATGGGCACAATGGGCTGGGCATAATGGGCTATTAACTAGTTAACGGGCCGGGTCGGGCTGGGCCGAAAGAGTAAACCTCAGCCTATGACCCTGCTCATGGGCAATACCCATTTTGTCTTTAACGAGCTGGGCTATCGGGTTGGGCCTGATGGGTTACTCATGGGCTTGTGTTAGTATATTATTTTATTATTTTTATAAGGAAAGAATCAATTTTTTATAAGGGAATAATCAATCTATTTTTAAATGAAAGAATTAAAGAATTTAATACTTAATTACAAATTTTTTTACATTCAAATTTATTTAATTTTTTGTTTTGTTGATGGAAACCTATTTAATTTTTTGTTATTAAGGCTTTAAATAGTTTTTTATTTTATCTTTAATAAAAAAAAATGTCAAATGGTTAATTCAAATTTGCTAGACTACTAGAAAAATATATATTTAATAAACTAAGTTTTGTACAATTACTTTGAGTATCTTAGTGGTTGAGGGCTTAAGAAATTGCTCTATAATATCTCAAGATTAATCCTTCATACACTTCTTATATATGTTTGTTATGAATTATAAGTTATTCGGTTGGGCAATGGGTTGGGCTACTAGGCTAGCCCATCGGGTACCCATGGGCATAAAAACTAGCCCACGGCCTGACCCACTGGGCTAGTGGGCTGCCCATGAGCCTTAATAATAACGGGCCGGGTCGCCCATTAGCCTGGTGGGCCATCGAGTTTCTGGGCCGGACTATGGGCCGTGGGCTATTTGATGACTCTTAATGGAACCATAGAGGCAACTGTTGCTGAGGTTAAGGCCAATCACGTGAACAGTGCCCTCATCGCAGTGAACCCCATCCCATGAGCAACAACTGCTATTCTCTCCTTGAAGCGTCCAATATGCTACCCTATAAGGATAAGCATAAGGAACGAAACAGGTGGAGAGGTTGGCAATAAAGCTTTCCTTGAATTGTAACAAGGCAGACCTCTCATCAGTGTGGCACCATGGATGAGTAGAAGATGAAGACTCAAAATTGAGATGAAAAAGTGAGAAGAGGAAAATTGAGCTCAAGAACAAGCTGTAAGATAATGTTAGTCCCATAGTGTTTTGTATGTTCTATGTTTGCGAGGGCTTGGTTAGCAAGGAAATGATTGCGCGGGGCTTTTATAGACTGTGGGTAGCTTTTATGCAGTGATATTCAGTACCTTATCCTTTACCAAAAAAAGGAAAAAAGAAAAAGTAGGTAACAAATAGGATTTGTGGACCCAACCAGTAGCATGCTAGATTTCTCTTAGCATACGGCATTAATTGACGCGGTATTCGCCATGCACCCTATGTCAATACTCAATAGGGATCGACTTTCCTTTTGTTTGATAGGATTTCCAATCTTACTCATTTCACATCAAAAGATTTTAACAATGCACGTAACTTATACTCATGAGCTTTTTCGTTAGGGCGAAACCCATTTACACACACTGACACTACGTAATAACCCTCCCTCTTTTCAGTAATAGATTGAATAGTCCTAATTAAATTTACCTCATGGATTTCATCTTATAAAGATTAAAGAGATCCACATCAATGTTAGACTATTTATTATTATTATTATTATTATTATTATTATTATTATTATTATTATTATTATTATATTCAACTTATAATATTCACCCTATAATAATTGTTCTTTATTATTATGTTAAGATATTAAATGATTTTTGGTGCAGACCGATTTTCATACTTAGTAAATCTATGATTTAACAACAACAAACTTTAGTAGTTGAGCTAATTGGAATCCACCTATGATTATAATATCTAGTGTATAATTTGTGCATATGCATAGTAAAATTAAAAACAACACAATTACACACATGTGGATTCAAATTATACCTTGTTTAAGTCATAGATATATACATAAGTTTTACTCTTTCTTTCTTTCTTCTTTATTATTTTATTTTATTTTATTTTTTGGATATATACATGAGTTTACTCTTTTTTATTGGGGGGTTTTTTTTTTATGGTTTATTAATATTAGACTTTTTCGTTTTTTGTACAACATTATCTCACCTATAAATTTTTAAAAAAAAATATAGATAGGACACGTGGTGCAAAATTAGACAACAATTAGAATTCAATTTGAAATTTAATTAGATTTTCTCCCAGTTTTACCTATTAATATATATATATATATATATATATATAACCACAATATATAATATTTTATGTTCATTTTAAAAAAGGATATGATTATATATATATATTTTTTTCAAACTTTAATTTGTTTAGCTATTATTTACCTTCTAAAAGCAATGCTAATAAATTTCAAGGCTGACTCTGATAAACGAGCTGATACATTTCCTTTATTTTAAAACACAATCTTCATCATCGTAGCATCAAATCTATCTCAAAGGAAGAAGTTACTTGGGAAGAAAAAATGAACAGAAATTTCCCATGTGCAGTGTTGAAGCTATATATATGTATAATGGAGAGCTTAAACTAATTAATGTCCGAAGGATGTAAAATATAGAATCCATATTTGAAAAACAAGGAAGCTGGCCTGGGGGGATTTCCATGGGCTCACTCTTAGGTATACATGTGTAAGTAAAGTCTCTCATTGAATTATGATGAGAAGAATGAGTAGTTAATATAACATGATTGAACACATACTCATTGGGCTTAAGCTTTTTGGGTTAAAGTGTGTTTCTATATATTATCTTAATTATTCAAAGAAGTTCCCTAAGGTGTTTATTTCCCTAACAAGTGGTATTAGAGCCCATGGTGATGTGGGGCAAACCTTTTGCGGTTGCAGCGTAAATGGGGTGTGTGTACTTGAAACCCTTTCGCAAATAAAGCAGGGCGGGTCCCTTTTGTAGTTGGAGTGGCGACGGTATATTGCAACAAGTAAGCCCATAAAAGCCCACAAAAATGAACTTAGAAAATGCCAAAAAAGGAGTAATATTGCCAGTGGTGCTAGACAACGATGAGGTGCAAGGTTTCCATGGAGGATGAAAGACGTGCAAGGTTAGTATATGGAGGCCCATGGATGATGCCCTAGTGAAGGAAAAAGCTCATTAGGCAAAGGGGAGCGAGTAGGACTAGTTCATGATCCATGGAGAGGTCTTGAAGCCTGTTGAGAGGTAGAGACTCACATATGAGGGGAAAATTGTTGGGTATACATGTGTTGGTGAAGTCCCACATTGAATAATAATAAGAAGAATGATTAGTTAATATAGCATAATTGAGTACATATTTATTAGCCGAGCTTAAGCCTTTTGGGTTAAAATGTGTCTCTATATGTTATATGAATGTCTTTTAGGTTAAAGTGTGTCTCTATATGTTATATTAATTATTTAAAGAAGCTCCCCAATGTGTTTATCTCCCTAATACTTACTACTTTGAGCCCCTAGGGTGGGTTTGGTGGCGTTAAGTATGAGGATTTCTAAACTAGTTATAAAAAATTTTGACAAAAAAACAAAACAAAATAAGAAAGCTGTAAACACAGCTACCAAAACTTAGAAGCAACCTGGGAACTTACAGTCAAGCTAATGCTATTCCAATTTGAGCTAGGCTTAACCTAGTTGTCCGTTTTTCTTTTCTTTTGAGTCTTATATCTGACATTTATTAATAGATAGAGAATGGGACTTGGTATAATTAAGCACCATAACCGGTTTTCCATATCCAGTTGCACCAGTAGATCCACGGCCTAAACTAAAGAAAATGTAAGAGGAAGACTTAATTTACTGTGACAAAATCCATATATAAAAGTCGTGAATTAGTAAAAACCAAAAACACTACTTTAACCAAGACAGTGTCCTATATATAAAAATAAATAAATAAATAAATAAATAAAAACCCCAAGTCAAGCCAGTGAGACTTCTTTTTCCTTTTCTTTCATGTGCTGACGAATCGAAGAAAACAAGTGTCACGCGGGATTGGCACCATGTTCATGAATTAACTCTGCAACTAAATGTATCCTTCCAAGAAAGAAACAAGTGAACTTTTTCTTTAGTGTCTAATTTAAGCACATTCACTTAACCAAAAAAACAAAGATTCATTGACCCAATTCACGCGCATGACTTTACTGTAGGTCAAGTCGTCTCCGTAAATGTAGGGCAGACTTGTAGTGTCTCATTTATGTTGAAACTTAAAGGAATAGACAAAGGAACTCATATTAATCTTTCAACTTTAATTTGCTTTCTGCTAATAAAACAACATAGGTGCCCCACTAGGGTAAGGCGCATAACTAAACCCTATCGATTTTTCATACGACTTTTGGCTAGAAAACAAAGGATAGGGTTCAAATTATGGACCTTTTCAGCTTTACTACTTATTCATTCTATGATTGGGGGCAGTCATGGAGTTTCAAATATTTTGGTTTAATTTATATTTTGGTTTCTAACATTTGCCCCTATGTGTTAAAATGAGTTATAACATTTCAAATAAGTTAATTTATTTCCCAACCATTTGGTATTATTTTAAAATAGCCCATGTTGTTAAGTGGTAGATGAAAAAAATTGGCATTACTAATAGTAATAGTGATGATAAATATATATATATATATATTTATATATTTTAAAGCCAACTAGCTAGGCTTACCTCTTGGGCTAAAATATAAGTTATCTAAATTTAAAACCAAAAAATGTAAAGAATAACTTATTATGATAATAACACATACATACATGTGTGTGTGTTAAAATAACTATAACAACAACAAAATTTTAGTTCTAAAATTTTAAGGTCGGCTCTATATTTTCAACAGGTTAGTAAGAATAAGTCATATGTATTCTTTTCCTCAATCCTATTATATTAAAAATTATATTTCTGTCATTTTTTCTTTATATTAAAATAAAATGAAGAAAAAAAATGGTAGAGTCGTAGCATCAATTTTTATTGAAAAAAAAAAGTATGTGAGCCATATTATAATTTTGAATGAAAAAGTTGTTACCAAAAGAATGGCTAAATATTTTCATTTTTTATTATTATGTTAGAATCTAGTAGTATATTAATATGGTTTTATAACAGATTGTGAATTCAACAAGATTACGTTTCTTTTATTAATTTGCTTATTACAATAATAGGAGAGAATCAAATCTTGTTACTTACATAAAGAAGAGTAGACAATTATACTAAGTTATAAGGCTCTTGGCAAACTAATATAAAAACAAAAACAAATATTAAGTGATGCCAACAAACCATAACTAGAGAAAGTAAAACCTCACAAAAACCATCTTCCTTATAAGAAGGGTTTAAACTTTAAGCAAAATCATAAGCTTAGAGCTGCTTGAGCAAATAAATATTGTGGAGAAGATTAATTTTCTTGTTCAAGATTTGAACCTTTTTATTATTATTACACCAGCCAAGGCAAACATGAGTGCTGACTTGGCCGAATTTAGACCTTACACATGGACACGCTATGAGGAAAGGAAATGGGAGGTTGGCAAATGGAAGAGTATCTCTGGCTTGTGCCAATGGTATGATCGCCCTTGGGGAGAGTAAAATACGTGCCTATCATGGACACCCAACACTAGTAAAAAGGGAGATAGCAACCCCTTATGGTTAGATGCTATAAAACACCCCTTATTGGCTAAAGATATGTTGGACCACTGCTGAGGATGCGTGTATCACTCCAGACCTCCTTGATGTCCCTTTCCTTGTCTATTACTTGTGCTACACCCTTCATCCCACTACCCTGACATCGGAGAACTTTCTCTCTTCTCCGGCCATGATATAGTACAATAGCCGTATTAGGGTTTGAATGGGAGAATGAGAGCTTGACACTTGTTTTTATGTATCTAACAACATTCCTTGTACTATAAGAGAAACATGTTGCTAAATAGTTAGGGCCAAAAAAAGAAAGATAGAAAGATAGAGAGAAAGGTAGAAATCTGGGTAGGAAAGTGAGGAAAGGAGAGGCTTTGGGGAAAAACACCACCACATGTAATACTTCAAACTTTCACATGATAGAGAGCTCTAAAGAGTGAAGGATATTCAGTCCTTCACTTGCCCATGGTTTTTTACCCCTTCTTAAGGGTTTTCCACATATGTTACACACCTTCTTTACTTTCCTTGTTTTGCCTTAGCTTTCTTTAGACGTTAAAATGTTAAGGTTTTCATTTTCATTATTCATGAGCTTTTATATTTAAATGTACTGTTAGATTCATAGCTCACTCCCTTTATAAGCACGATAATCTAACTTGCACGTACAATTTCCAAATTTTTTTTTATTTTTCTAAGTTTTTCGATTTAGGTTTAGCAAACTGTGAACATAAGTGTCCTTTTTTAGTATGTTTTGAGTGTTAAGTGTTTTCAAGATGGCTGCCCAGGTGCTGAAATTCACTATGCAAATCAGAGTTGCTTCACACCTACTTGACCGATTAAGAAGCCTAGATCTCGATAGATCGAAACTTGGGATTACATAGAAGTAAATTCTGCCTATCAGCCCATTAAGTGTGATTAAGGTTTCCTATATAAAAGTCAAAGGTATTTAAGCAAACCCTAGTACACATTCAGAAGACTTTTGGAGATGCTCTCATATAGATTTAAAGGTTTTGTGCCTACTACTCTCAAAATCTTTTACTAGTGATCAAGCAAAGCATAATAAATTTGAACTAGTGGTGTTGAAGTTGCTACAATGCAGTCATCACAATTGCTAGATTTGAATTTTCAGGTGGATACTTTGAGTCGTGGATTGAACTTTCACGTTGCAACATCAATCTCCATCACTGAGGAAGTTTGTGGACTCGAGCTCATTTTGTAATGATAGTTTCACTAATAATAAGGTTAATCGGTTATTGTAAAACTTCTAATCAATTTGTAGATTTGTTTACCTTGGGATTTATTGGTTAAATCACTTCAGAGTTTTTTCTGTGGAATTGTCTATAATAGAGTTAGAAATATGGGTTTTTGCTTTAGGATGTATATGCAGCTCCACAGGTGTAATGCCCCAATCCTTATATCAATAATATTTTCCACTTTGGGGCTCATATCCTTCACGACTTTGTTTTCTCAAGCGTGAAGCAGGAGAAAACATGTTGTTTACATTTTGGATATTCAACCCACATATAAGGTTTCCCCTGTTACCACACCTAGGTGACGTGGGATTACATAGATTGCAAGCCTTCACCTTATCACACCCACATCCATCCATGTGGCCTGCACCTCTTAGTCTTTTGGGTCACTACAATCCACCCCCTTTAGGCACACACACGTCACTTGTGTGGGTATCCCACAGTTTTGGTTCGGTTTTTAGACTCTAATACTATAAATGTAACTTCTCAATACTTATGTCAACAACATTATCCCACTTGAGGGCCCATGTCCATCACGACTTTGCTTTTCCCAAGCACAAAGCAAAGGAAAACGTGTTATTAGCATTTTTGATATTTGACCAACATATAAGGTCCTTTGCTTTACTACACCTAGGCAATGTAAGATTCCATGGATTTCAAGCCCTCATCTCAATGTACCTACACCCATCCATGTGGTTTGTGCATCTTGGTATTTTGGGTCACTACAATGGGCCTGTGTGTGTAGCCTCAATCATGAGCACACAAATTAATCCAGGAACAATTGTATGGTAAAATTTTGGTATTCTGCTTATTGAAAAATTATTGAATATTCCGAGAGTATCATAAATGCGTACTTCTCACTTTCACATGAATTGTGGGTCCCACCATAAATTTAATTAGTGAGACCCACAGTTATGTGAAAGAAGGGAGTATGTATTTATGGTACTCCGGAAATACTCAATAATTACCCCTGCTTATTTGGTTGTTGCATACATTAATGTTTTAGCTTCAATGATGCCTTAACAACATGCTTTAGACTCCCAATTAATTAGGAACATGTTAGGATTTAGATATGGCAGATTTCTAATATGAACATGCATTCTAACATGTGGTGCTATATATGGTGGGGTAGTAACGTAAGTAATTGCATACCCATATGACCATGCTATATATGGTGGGGTAAAAAGAAAACCTTTATAGAAGACAACTATACCTTTATTATCTTTGGCACATCCTCAACAAGGGCTATTGCAAACTCTACATCAAAAGAGTACATAATTTTATTAAGTTCAAAGAAGTTCTTGCAATATGTACCAAATAACCTGCATGAATTCAGTAGGATTAAAAAGGCAAGTAATAGTCAACGACTCAAGCCCTTCTTACATCTTGAAAGCCTATTGAATTCCACTTTTATATTGTTAATTGATTACAAGCTGGTAGAACAAGTCTTTTTAGATTAGGACTTCTGGCCTATTAGCAAGAATTGTGTTTCATTTTTTTTTTTTTTTGAGAATGCTAAATATTTTTAACACACACACGGGGGAAAGAGGAGAAGGTCTTAAAAAAAATGACAGTGGTATAATCTAAAAGGGCCTAAATTGTGTCTCAATATAAGTGCCCAATTTACACATCACATGGTTTCTTTATAATTTAACCATTTTTGTAAATTAGGGACTGTAACATTATATATTTCAGCTCCACAAATTAAGTTCTCATTGTTTTTGAATACATAGGACTGAAAAAACAATCGAGTTACATTTTCGTGACTAAGATTTAAAGAAGTCTTATGGATTTTCATTAGCTTCTTGCTTGATTGGACATTAGACCATAGTTTTGAAATCCAGATTGTTCATTGAACCGTAAAAGGGAGATATTTAAAATTTTTGAGGTCGAATGGAGGTTGAACTGGGGTTGAACCATGATGATGTCATAATTAATTTAATATTTAATTAAAGCCTAAATATAGATATTAAATTTATAAAACTAGCAAAATTGACTGATATATTTATATATGTGAGGGAAATTTAATGATTTTCAAGTATATATTTGATAATTAAATAAGAAAGTTAATAAAATAAAATAAAAACCATGAAAACATTAAAATTTATGATTAATTTTTGAAGTAAAGTTGAATATCTTTGAAGGATTTTAATTATAATTTTTTTTTATTCCTTGTAAAAGATGGATAATTTAATTAAGTTGAATAAAATTGTGTTAAGTTGTTTTTATAAAAAAAAAAGTTGCTAAGGGTTGGACCGCACGGTTCTTGCCACCGGTCCGTGCGGTCCAATCCCGGTTTTAGGGGTTTACGGAATTAACAAAAAATCCGGTTCTTTATGCTCAAAAAATCGATTTTCATCCCTATTTTCGGTTTTCACGGTCCGACCTTCCAGTCTGGTTTGGGTCTGAAAATTGTGCATTAGACTGAGCATATGGTTCAAAGGGAATAACAAAAGAGTTAGACTTAAACTTACTTAAGTCAAGCTTCTTCTATAGAATAGGGTCACAACAAGCTAAATGTCATGAGTTGCACACTTGAGAAACATAGAAATCAAATCCATAACATTGAGTTATGAATATCTTAACCAGGATATTACAGTCCATGTTGTTCTAACTATAAGAGCACTTAAGTGTTTGTTTCTCATTTGTTCAAAAAAAATATTTTCCTTTAACAAAAGAAATAAAACATAATAAGTAGAAATTCATATTATGGCTAGAGTCCTTTTACATTCAATTTCTACCACTTGGGACAACCAATAATTTAGCATGTTATTCCCAGAAATTGGAAAATCAAGCAAGTGGAAACAATATGTAAAAGAAATCTATCCATAATATAAATCTCTACTTATTATGTTTTTATTTCTTTTTGTTGAAGGGAAATATCTGTTTTGAACAAATGAGAAACAAACACTCAAGTGCTTGTAATTGGAAAAACATGGACTACAATATCCTTGTAAAGATATTCATGACTCTCAGTGTTATTAGGGGTGTCAATGTTCGACCCAACTCGCGAACACGACACAAACCCGACACAGGTTTTTGAGGGTTAGGGTTGGGCCTTAGTAGGTTTGGGTCATAAACAGGTCGACCTGAAAGTGGCACGATAAGAAACAGGTTATAAGCGAGTCAACCCGCGTGACCCACAATAGACACGTTTGACATGCTAATTTATTTGTGTCAACCCAAAATGACCCATTTAACACAACCTATTTAACTCGTATAATAAATAAATATTCATTTTATTTTAAATTTGTCAAATACCTTTTATATCCAACCTATATTTTAAACTTAAAAAGAAAAGTAAGTAATTAACAAAATTTACAAGGGATATAATTGGAAATTGAAACTTTACAAACCCTAGATCTCTAAACCCTACAAATCCTAAATCTCTAAACCTTCTTATATTTTTGTAAAGAACTTATTTCTAGATGGATATTATATGTTTGTTAAACTATATTATTTTGAATGTGGGTTGAAAACTTGAAGTATATACACTACTTTTGGAATGTAAAAAAATTTATTTTTAGATAAATGTTATATTTAATATTAAGCAAGTTGGAATGGGTTGGGTCATAATCGTGTCAACCCAACATGGCCCATTTATTAATTAGCGTGTCAAGTGGGTTGGGTTAAGTTAACCTGCCTTATTAACAAGTTGAGTTAGGGTTGAAGGATCATGACATGATTATTAAATGGGTCGGGTTTGGGTTGAGTCATTTAGTTGAATACCCCTATCTCGATACGACACGAACCCGACAACCTAATTCGAATTGACACTCCTAAATGTTATGGGTTTGATTTCTAGTGTTTCTCGAGTGCAGTGACAACTAGAAATTTCTTTAGCAGGGCCAAACTATATATAAAGAATAACCTACACACATGCACAAAAATATGTTTGTAAAATGATTTAATAAGTGCTATTTTCTTACATATAACAAAGTCTCTCTCTCTTTTCAAAAAAAAAAAAAAAAAAACAAAGTCTCTCTCTCTCTCTCTCTCTATATATATATATATATATGCATATATAGCATTGATTAAAATTAAAAGATTTTTAACTGCTAACCATGAAATAAGCATTTATTATTTCTTCTAAAAGGACAAAACATAATGTTCACATCTCTAATTTTCTAAATAGAATTAAAAAAATAAAGAATATTTTTATTAAAAATATTTACTTATGATTTCTATGATAAGTAAAGAAATTGTGTATTAATAATATCTAAATGTTTCTATTTTTTTGAAATATTAAATACACTTAGAATTAGTGAGTTGTTCTCTTCTCAAAAAAAGAAATAATGAGTTATTATAAAAAAAAGAAAGAATTAAAGAGTTATTTATGGTATAAAAGTAATTAGAGAAAAATGATGACGCATTAATCATCCAAATAAATGTGTTACATGGTTTTAGTAAAACTTTAGGGGGGCCATTATTTAAATTTATGTCTAAAGTTACATTTTTTTTTTACCAAAAATTTAAGAAGGAAGGAGGAATTTTTGAAAAGTCAAGGTGAGAAACATTTTCTCTCACATAAGATAATGAAGTAATAAAAAATAAGGTGAGAGAGGAAAGAAGAAGAAGAAGATAGATATATTTGCAAAGAAATAGGCTTACCTTAAGAGTTGATGTTGTTTGGATCTCATTTCGCTCTCTTAGATTTTGTCATGAGAGTGATAAGACATTTGATTCCTATAGATGCATGTTTGAAATTAGCAAATTGTCATTTCCATTTGTAGAGAAAGGAAAAAAACTTGGAATATTCTTCAGGTTCAAATTGGTCATCATTCAATGTGGAGAGACCAACATAATCACGTGAAGTAGGATAAATGAAAGTGAGACACGTACTTTTAGTAATTGTGGATGTATCAATTATCAACTTGTTAAATTTTCCCATAAAAAAAAAACTTGTTAAATTTTGATTTTTAATTTTATACCATAATCAAAAGGCCAATCTCAAAATTTTAATTTTCCTCACCTTCCAAAATAATAAGTTCAAAATTTTCTTTCATTTCTGTTTTTTTACTTAGAATAAATAATTTTTAAAATTCTGTAGCTAGTCTTAGTAGCTAAAAAATGTTTATTTTTTTATTTATTTTTATACAAGATAAAATTTTTACTTTAGCTTAATCTAAGTGTATATGTGTGTGAAGTTTCCTCTTGGAGATTTGAACCCTGACTCTTGCCCCCCACACCCCATAAACACTTATACTTATTGACTGACTATCGCACTAAGGGTGTGTAGTGATAGCAGCTACAAAATGTTTATATGTGATAGCTAGGATTAGGTAATTTCGAATATTAACAACTTAAGTAGTGGCATTTTATTTAGTCTTTTATACAATGCCATTTCTAAAAGAGAAAACGTGACGCTTGGTGAGAGTGGACCAAGTTCATAAGGTGATAATTTCATAGCAGATTGACTCTTCTTAAAGTCACTTTTATTATTTATTTTTTATATGAAGACTTTGACTTGTTGACTTAAGACATCTTTCACGTAACCCGTGGTGATTTTTCGTTTTGTATCAAAATCAACAAGACTCTGACTTGGTTACTATTTTGATTATTGTTATTTGTTCGGTCACTTGACCAGTGGTGACACTCAAGCCTTATTTTCCACTTTCACTGTGGCATCTTCGTTTGCTTGCAAAGCATTTGATAATTGCACAAAAGTATTGCATTGTAGCCCTACAAGCAAGTTAGTTAACTTGAAGTTAGATAGCTAGAAGAGATAAAGAAACTCAAGGTGATGATCTTGTGCACATCTCAGCACAAGTATTTTGGCTTGGAGGTATCCAAAATACATGGCCCTAGTAGAAGATTGTAATGAACACTAACGCATGTCCAAAATTTGCTTCCCTTTATTTTGAATATTCAGTTAGTACTAAACTAAACAGTATATGCGTTTTAGCTGGGATGTTTCATCCTATAAGCTTACTACTAAGGTTCATTTGGATGCCGCTGAAAACTGAAAACTGAGAATATTATAGCAAAATAATTTTTAATTGTGTGAGTAGTGTCATGGGACCCATTTTTAATGAAAATTTTGTTAAAAAAGAGGTTTGTAGGTTCTGTAAACAGTACATGGGCCCCATTGAAACTCAGTTAATGCTCTTCTCAAAAAAATAAAAAAAAAACCGTGAAACGCTGGACGTGGAACGCAGACTTAGTATCCAAACGGGTACTAAGCAAATGCATTAAAAGATAATTTACACTGTTTTTCTTTTTCTTTTGTATTATTATTATTATTATTATTATTATTATTAATTTCATTTCATTTATGGACAATATATATCATTACCTTTCAACAACATTCAGCTACTTTTTGTCATGGTGTTCAAATGTTCAACATGCACTTAGCTTAATTTTACTTTTAATTAATCTTTACCCCATATTTGAAAATGATCCAGATCCTTTTAAATTTTTTATTTTAGTCCTTGCTCTTTTAAGTTGTGTTGAAAAGGTCCCTACCATTAATTAATTAATTTATTTTTTAATTTTGAGTTGAGATTATTCAGTGAAATTTCATGGATATTTGATACCAATATATTAAAAAAGGGAAGAAATTGATTATTCAAATACTTTGATTGTTTCTTTTATGCCTGTTGGAGATATAGAAATTCAAAGTAGGAGTTAGAAGCAACCTTTTTGATGCAAACATAAAAATGTAAGGAATACAACAAAACATTGCAAAATTACTCTAGTTTAAACCCTTGACACTAGACATTACTTAGTAGTTAACTTACTAATGTGACCCCATACCAATTTCAGACATTCTAGACTCTTCATTCAGGAATTCATCCCACAAATCATGGGTGTGATAATGATCAGAACCTCTGTAACCAAATCCAAAGACTAACTTGCAGATTTTCATTATTCTACAACAACTCAATCTGATTGCGCTTGACATCTCACTTGAAACAATGAGACTTCGCATGGGCAAGATCTTCATAGCAACAACTTCAACTTTCAACTTTTTCTTCCTTGAAGACTCTAATTAAAATAACAAGACAGATGGAAATTGATAAGATTACAATTGAAACTTTTGACTCGGGAATTTCACCAACACTAATATAATCCTCACAAAAAATGTTGTCTAGGAAGGGTTCATTTTTTCTTCATTGTCCTCTTATAGAGAAAATCCCCTCTCATTTAAATCCTTTAATTCTCACCATTTATTTTAAACTAAAAATCTCACTAATCCTTAATTGGGTGTGAGACACAAATCATTTATTTGATTTTAAATGGCTTATATGTTTTTTATTAAAAACCATTGAAATATATTTTAAATGCTTCATGTCTTACATATGTCTAAAAATTATATAGATATAAAAGGATTTAATAGAAGAAGATGCTTGCCAACCCTAATCTGAGACGTTAATCATCTAAACTATTAGGACATATGTGTTTCGTTGTGTTTTGAACATATGTCATTTTTTTATGTAATTGGCTTATTCTTTGACAAAACGCACTCAGCTTGTATTTGGGTAGCTCTAGGATGATTTTAATACTTCAAGAAACAAGGTTTCAAGATCAAGTGTTAAAGCCATGCACGTTGTTCAAGATTCAAGTTGAAGAAGTGTTAGATTTTAAAGCTCGACACCTGGCTCAACAGTTGTATCTATCGAGCTTTAAGAAGCTGTTCAGGCCCGAGGCTCGACAGCACCTTGATACCTCTAACTGTCGAGATTTAAGAAAAACAGATTCTGAGTTCTGTTTTTGATTCCAATCTGTACATGTGTCTTTAGGACTTCTTTTCTTCTAACCCTAGACATATAAAATGATTATTTTAAGGGTCGTCAAAGTGTACACAAGTTGCACAAGCATTAACAAATCTTTGTTCAAGTAATTTGTGACCTGAGACAAAGTTCTTGCCCTAGTTCATCTCTTGTGAAGAAGTTGCTGTGTAATGTGCATCGTAGAGTTTTGTAACCAAGCATCTTCTTGATCTTCATCGGTTGGATGAATTGAAGAACTTTACAGCCAACAACTCTCTCTAGTTGGTGATTGAAGTCGCGTACTGGGATCCGCGCAATTGGTTAGTCATGTACTTGGTAGCTGTGCATCAAAAGGAGAAATTGTCACTACAGAACAAGTCTAATAGGGTATTGGGGCAAGGGTTCAATTGTAGGTTGGTAAGGTACTTGGGATTCCTTTACTTGTAACCACTTGTTGTGATAATAGTGGAGTTTCGGGAGTGGTGATCTTAAAATCACCTGGTGGGGTTTTTGCCGTGTAGGTTTTTCCCATTTGTAAACAAATCACCGTGCCAATTTATTTTTCGCTGCATACTTTAGTTTATTGGTGATTTGTTTGTGCTACTACGGTATTTGCATGATAATTTGATTAATTAATAACTTGGCTAATTAATCAACTTAATTCATCACTAGGTGTCAACGCTTTTGTGGCCTATCAAGTGGTATCAGAGCAGTCACACTCTGATTAATGTTTAATTCTTGTGTGTGATCCATTGACCCTTGTTTGTCATAGATAGAGGTTAGTCTCTTATTATACCTCCACTTTTTGATGGTACTAACTATGCATACTGGAAAGTACGCATGAGAGCTTTCTTGCAGTCATTAGATGAGAAGGTGTGGCAAGCTGTGGAGATAGGCTGGACCAAGCCTACAGAAGCACCGGCCGATTGGGATGATGCCAAGATCAAGGCGGCCAATTTCAACAGCAGAATATTGAATGCTCTATTCAGTGCAGTCATTAATGAGGAGTTCAAGAAGATTTCCTCCACTAAAACTACTAAGGAAGCATGGGCCATTCTCCAGGCAACCTATGAGGGAACAAAGGCTGTCAAGGATTCGAAGCTACAGAGGCTCACTACAAGCTTTCAAGAAATTAAGATGGAAGAGGATGAGTCATTCGATGAGTTCTATACCAAGCTCAAAGACATAGTGAACTCAGCTTTCAATCTTGGGGAAACCAGGCTTGAACCCAAGATCGTAAGAAAAGTGCTCAGATCTCTGCCTGAGAGATTCCATGCCAAAATCACAGCGATAGAGGAATCAAAGGATATTGACAAGATTCCTCTGACTGAGCTGGTTGGTAATCTGCAAACCTACGAGCTAGGGTTGACAAGAATCGGCAAGTCAAGTAAAGGCAAGAGCATGGCACTAAAGGCCAAGAACAGTGAGACAGATGAGTCTTCAGATGATGAAGATTCTAAGATGAAGTCCTACATTACCAGGAAATTAAAAAAATTCATTAAAAATGCCAATGGAAAAGGCTTCAACAAGGACCGTAGGCAATCCAGTTCTTTTTAGTTCAAGAGCCTAGATAAACGGAAGAAAGATACTAGAGATGGCGGTCAGTACACTGTTCCCGTTGGACCTAAATGCTTCGGGTGTCAACGTTTCGATCACATGAAATAAGAGTGTCCTACATATCTTAAGAGCATTGGGAAGAGCAAGGCACTTGCTGCTACCTTAAGTGACACTGAGCCCGAGGATGATTCTGACAATGATGATGACTGAATTTTGAATGCCTTCACTGCCACAGTCAATTCTACTGAAGGGATTACTGAAGATGTAGATGAAGAAAAAGAATTGGTGGATGCTAAGTTTAAAGCGATGGATGACCAAAATGATATCCATACTGCCTAAGAGAAACTGTACAAGCTTTCTGAGAAGCATGAGAAACTCTATAGGCTGGCCACCAAGAAGCTCAGTGATGTGGAACTTGACCGTGAGGAGCTTTCCACTAAGTTTGATAAAGCAAATCAGACTATTGGAGTACTGAGATTCGAGAACAATTTCCTGGTTGAGAAGATCAAGAAGCTTGAAGCAGAACTGTTTCAAGTAAGAGCTCAATTGGAGAGGACATCAAGTGCGAAGCTGGATGAGATGCTCAACAATCAGAAATCTACTTTTGATCGAATAGGATTGGGGTATGAATTCTCTTCCTTTAATACTCCTTCTGCTAGTACTACTATTTTTGTTCCTCTTGCTAATAACATTAAAATTGAGAATAATGATGTTAAAACTGAATTAGCTAGTGAGAACCTAGACAAGGGTAAGTCCATCTTAGGAGCACCCCCTAAGCTTGAGAAGAAGGAAACTAAAAACCCTAGGTCTAAGAAGGGTAGCTCTCAAAAGCCTAAACATAAGAAGTAGCATCTCTGTCATCATTGTGGTATTGCCGGTCATACTTGACCAAATTGCTATAAGTGGTTAGACACTCAACAGAGCAATGACATGATAGCATCTGAGAACTAGAATCAGCTTCAAACCTCTTTTGCTCCTCTTGGAGATCTTCTCAAAGCCCTCGTGTTCCTTTCGAACTTGAACGGTTTCAATCCTTCCCCCTCATCATCGGTTCAAGGGTTTGCAAAAAGGAAAGGTTCTTCCGAGGTGTGGAAGGAAAAAGGGTTCCAAGTGATTTATTCATGTTCTCTCTCTCTCCCCCCTTCTTGTTTTTGTTTTTGCATTACTTGTGTGTGTTGCTTTACTGTTTTGAGTAAGTCTAGTTTTATGCCTTGTTTTGCTTTGTTTAACATTTTTTTTGTTTATTTGTTTTCAGTTTTTGTTTTATTTTACTTTTCAAATAAAAATAAAAAATTGAAAAATTGACAAAAAAAAAAAAAAAAATACAAAAACAGTGTGTGTTTGTGTACATTGGTTCTTGTGAACTTTAAAATGGCCATTGAAACAGAGTTTCCCAAACTTTGTATCTCTTGTAACTTAGATGAGCATTCTTATGCACAACTAAGCAAGTGAGTTTTGTGGCTCTTTGTTTGTGACGAGTAAGGTTAAGCGATCTCTTGTACTTAACACTCGTATCACTCTTTTTTGACGGGTAGGACTAAAAAATCCTAAGAGAAATGCATAAATAACAATCTCACCACTGTTATTCGCCAATCATGAAATGACATCTGTATGATTCGGCATAGCAAAAGTGCAATGTCAATGACATCTATATGCTTCGGCATAACAAAAGTGCAATGTCAAAAAGCTTAACATAATTGGGTATTTTTTTTCTCTCTTATATGCCCATGCATGGTTTGCTTAATAAAAGAAAATATGCAAAGAAATAAAAGCAAAAAGATAAAAATGCTTTAATATATGATTGCAAGCGTGTTTACTAGGAGATGTGGGAGTTATAGGATGTACCTCGAAGGTGATAGTCCCCATCAAACGGTTATGATTGTGTGTGAGTTAAAGAGATGTTCTCATATCTCAAATCATCATAACTTTGAGACACTTATGCAATCTTGCGATGTTTTTCACACACAATACGCAATATTCTTTGCTACTTTTGATACATGTACAAGTATAATGTGATTTAACCATCACAAGGTTTACATGTGTTGATGTATGCTCACTAAACTGTCTTCACTTATTTTTGAAATATAAAATTAGTTAGACTTGTTTAGTGTGTGTGTGTGTGTTTTGGGATCCATGTGCTTAAAATTATTGTTGAGAGATGTTTTTGAGAGCTTAATATGTTGATTGGATCATTGGTTGAGTTGCATGCGTGATTGCATTCATATCTGTGTTTTTCTCTTCTCGGATAATTCTTGAAAAAGTTGGCTCGACACCTCCTCGACACCTTCTTGATACCTGGCTGTTTGTCGAGCTTCTTAGTCTTTTTCTTATCGCAATCTCGACAGCTTCTCGACACCTGGTGGATCGATCGAGGAAGTTTCTGTCCTCTCGATAGCTTCTCGACAGCTGGTGGATCGATCGAGCTTCTATTCTCATGTCTTTGCGTTGTTCCTCGACACCTTCTCGATAGCTCTATCTGTCGACTTTGTTTTTCTCGACACCTACCTCGACAGATGTCTCGACACCTCTCGATACCTGCATCTGTCGAGAATTACTGAACCTCTATATATAGGTTTTGCGCGATCCTTTTCTCATTTCTCTCGATCTCTCTTTCGATACCTCTGGTTTTTCATCTCCCAAACCTCTCTCTCTCACTCCAAAACCTCTACCCAAGGTTTCTTCAAGCTTCTTTCAAGTTTTTCTTCTCTTGGTAAGCTTCTAATTTCTCATTCTTCATGCATTTCATGTTTTGAAACCTAGTTTTTGGGGTTTTTGAAAAATTTTGAGGTTTTTCAAAATTGATGAGTTTTTGTTGCAATTTTTGGGATGAGTTTTTGTTGCAATTTTTGGGATGAGTTTTGTAGATTTGATCTTAAAAACCCCATGCATTGCATCACATTAGCATTCTAACAGTAATCTCATGCATTTAGATGTAAGAAAACTTATTGTGTGCTGATAGGTTTGGATTAGGCTGATCCCATGATGTTTTTCATGTTGCATGTTACATGTTCATGCATTCCCATGCATATGTCATTTCTTTTCAATATACTTGTTATATTTGAATTGTTTTGGGACTTTTCTGAGTGTTTCTTTCTTTCCTCCTCTGTTTCTGTTTACGTTAGTAGTGTCTATGATACCAAAACGTAAGTCTATTCCGTCCTAGAACCCTCTTCATTCTAGGGGCTCGTTGTCTTCTGATCCTACTTCTTCTTCCTCTATTCGGTTCCGAGATGAGAATGCCCAAAAGGACTTCTCGAAGAACTTTTCTAAACGAGGTGTTCATTCAGAACGCCAAGTTATTCTGGCAGACTTTGCCGACACTGACTTACCCGATGTTATTCACAGTCGGGGTTAGGAGTCACTGTGTGACGTCTCGGTCACTTGTCCTTCCGTGCTGATACATGAGTTTTACTCCAACCCGCATGGAATTGATTCTTCAGTACCTCTCTTTCACACTCGTGTTCGAGGTACACGCATAGTTGTTACACCGGAGTTGGTTTCTGATGTGCTTCATGTTCTGAGGGTTGCGCATCCTAACTACCCCAGTTGTGAGCGTCTACGGACTGTGTCCAAAGACGAGATGATGTCTGCTTTCTGTGAGTGCCCTTCTGATTGGGGTGAGCGTTAATTTACACCATGTAGGCCTTTTTGCTAAAGGTCTTTGTTTCATGAACATGGTGATGACATTTGTTTTGCACCCACTCTTTCACTACAACTCCATCACAGAGCCTTGTGCTCAGTTTTTATTGTCTCTTCTTGAGCATCTCACTATAGAATTTCCTTCACATTTCATTCTTTTTATCATAGATGTCTATAGGGATACGGTTACCCGTGATAAACTTATCTTTCCTTCTGCTATCACGAGAATTTTATGCCATTTCTCCATTCCTTTTCCCTTGTCTGACCCCTTTCATATCATGGTTGCCATAGACCCCGCTACCCTAAAACGTAGTGAGGCGCAGTTTAGGTCGCGACGGACGGATTCAGCAGCTCCTTCCTCCCGTCCAGCTCCATTTAGATCTGCTCGAGCCACATCTGCTCCCTTCTCTTCCTCGAGCGATGTGTCACTAGGAGACATCATGACGCAACTTCAGCACATGGATGCTCGTCTTGATATGCTCTCTACAGAGTTGTATCAGGTGAATGTTCGTATTGGTCGCATTGCTTAGTGACAAGCGACCATGGGCGGTTTTGCTCCTGAGGATGATGATGGTGATGACGATGCTGCTTCAGATGATGATGATGGAGATGCTAGCTCTATCAATGAGGTGTCTATTTGACACTCTACCATTTGTCACTCATGACAAAAAAGGGGGAGTAGTTTTGGGTTATGAGAGTAGTCATTCTTAGGGAGAGAGCTTGTATAGGACATTTTTGATAGGGAAAGTGTTGTTGTTTTGAGGGATGTAGTGAGGATTACATGTATTTCTTTCTTTTCTTTCTTGTTAGAGATACATTGTTCTTGTACCTAGGTCTTGTGACCATTGTTTACATACATTGTACTTATCTTTGATATATATGTGATGATGTATATTTCTTTCACCTACCTTTACATGTGTTGTTTCTTTTCTTTCTTTATACACATGTTTCTTTATTTGTATACAATCTATTATTTCTGTTTCACATAAAGATGCCTTGTTGAATTTTGTTTAAAGTGTTTCAGAAATACAGGTTGTCAAAGTCTACTTGTCATAAACTCTCTTTTTGCATAGTTTTTCAAGAGTTTGTATTAGGATATATTTTATTGTAATTTAACAAGTGAATATGAGTTGAGTGATTTATGACTTCTCTCATTTGTTCATTTGTTGTTGTGGTTTTGTCATGGATTGCCAAAGTGGGAGATTGCTAGGACATATGTGTTTCATTGTGTTTGAACATATGTCATTCTTTTATGTAATTGACTTATCCTTCGACAAAACGCACTCAGCTTATATTTGGGTAGCTCTAGGATGATTTTAATACTTCAAGAAATAAGGTTTCAAGAAATAAGGTTTCAAGATTAAGTGTTAAAGCCATGCAAGTTGTCCAAGATTCAAGTTGAAGAAGTGCCAGCTTTTAAAGCTCAACACCTGGCTCGACAGCTGTATCTATCAAGTTTTAAGAAGTTGTTCAGCCTCGAGGCTCGATAGCTGCTCGACAGCACCTCGACACCTCTAACTGTCGAGATTTAAGAAAAACAGATTCTGAGTTCTGTTTTTGATTCCAATCCGTACATGTGTCTTTGAGACTTCTTTTCTTCTAACCCTAGACATATAAAATGATTATTTTAAGGGCCGTCAAAGTGTACACAAGTTGCACAAGTATTGAGAAATCTTTGTTCAAGTAATTTGTAACCTGAGACAAAGTTCTTGCCCTAGTTCATCTCTTGTGAAGAAGTTGCTGTGTAATGTGCACCGTAGAGTTTTGTAACCAAGCATCTTCTTAATCTTCATCGTGTGGATGAATTGAAGAACTTTGCAACCAACAACTCTCTCTAGTTGGTGATTGAAGTCGTGTACTGGGATCCGCGTAATTGGTTAGTCATGTACTTGGGAGCCGTGCATCAAAAGGAGAAACTGTTACTACAGAACAAGTTTAATCAGGTATTGGGATAAGGGTTTAACTGTAGGTTGGTAACGTACTTGGGATTCCTTTACTTGTAACCGCTTGTTGTGATAATAGTGGAGTTTTGGGAGTGATGACCTTAAAATCACTCGGTGGGGTTTTTGCCGTGTAGGTTTTTCCCATTTGTAAACAAATCACTGTGCCAATTTATTTTCCGCTACATACTTTAGTTTATTGGTGATTTGTTTGTGCTACCACGCTATTTGCACGATAATTTGATTAATTAATAACTTGGCTAATTAATCAACTTAATTCATCACTAAGGGTCAACGCGTTTGTGGCCTATCATAAACTCTTAAGTTTTTTTTTTTTTTTTGAGAATTATTTAAACTTTTAACTTAGTCTAACGTATGCTTTCTAACTATTAAAGTAAGATATGCTTTCTAACTATTAAGGCATTTTACAATATTTATTCTATATTAAAAGTTGAAATTCTATTATATCTCTTAATTTTTTTTTTTTTTTTTTTAAAAAACCAACGAAATTTTCATTTTTGGATGTCAATAACAATATCCTGGGCTACCCAAAAATCAGCCCAACAGTTGTTGCAATTTGCAACATACTAATGTCGAATTGTGGTGTGAATTTGATTGCGTTTAAAGCTCGCAGTTGGATCCAAAGAACATTCTCTTTTTTTTTTTTTTTTTTTTTTTTTTTTTTTTTTTTGGCGAGACAAAGAACATACTGTTATGAAGAGTGACTGGGGACATCATTTTGGAACAAATACTGTATCTCCATTCACTGCTTTGCGATGCAACTTATATTAAATTACCATAGCAATAGGATTATAGGAAAACCTTAATAGAAAAACATTTTGACTTTACTAAAAAACAGCATCCAAGGAATTTGTCTAATTAGTGAGAGGTTCGTTATTCAAAACATGTCCTCATGAGAAACTCACAAAACATTCATACCAGTTGGCTAGCTTGAACTATCAAAATGGAACTCGACATTATTTCAAAGAAGATCCTTATATATATATATATATATATATATATGGACAAATCTTAATTTTTCAAATTAAATATGTATACCAGTTTAAAAAAAAAAAAAATTTGGAGGCTATTAAGACCAAAATTTAAAAATTTCAACACACACACATACATATATATATATATATATATATATATATCCTAGTTTTTTTTTTTTTTTTTCTTGGGGGGGGGGGGGGGGGGGGGGCAATGGCCCCCCCCTGCCCCACTGTAGGTCCGTCATTGCTAGCTTGCTACCTGTAGTCACCAATTTTTGGGTCAATGTGCAAGAGAACTTACCTCATCCTCTCGCCAACATCTCTGTTCAAATTCAGTCCAATCCAAGACCCTTTCATTGAAAGGCCTACACTTCACATATTGCAGGTATCTCTTTGACGAGTGAGAAACTTCTTAAGCCGCGAGCTCTTTTCAATGATTGGCGAGTTAATTTCCCGGTGAAATGTAAAGCCAACTTCATACTGATAAACTTGTTTCATTTGACAATGACACATATTGAGCACATCTAAATGTTTGAAGTTGTCCAATATATAGATCATAGCTTGGTTGTGCACTATTGTTTCCCGAAGACTTAGTACCTTTAGCTTTGGTACATTCTTAGTAAGGGGAACAACAAAGTTGAGATTGAAAAAGCATTGAAGTTTTAAGTTCAGAGAAGTTCTTGCAGTATGAGCCAATCGCCTCCATTATTTTGAAAGGAGCAATGGGGCTAGGAACAGTTAAAGACTCGAGCCCTTCCCATATTTTGAAAGACTGTTGAATTCCACTTTGTGTTAATTGATGCCAATTAAGTGGTAGAATGAGTTGTTTTAGCTCTTAGGGCTCCTGCTAAGAAAAGCTTCTCAGTTAAGTCACTATTTAGCATGTTAGATGGGTTTCTTTTAAGGGTTGTGTTAACGGGCACCTTAAGGTGCCTGTTAACAACACATTTTAGGTAATTGTTTGTGCAGCTTTTTTAACTTTTTAATAATTTTTCAGTTTTTGGCAATTTTTTCTTATCTTTTTTAGTAATTTTTTTGACAATTTTTTACCTCTTTTTAAATAAAACACAAAACAGGAAACATTAACCAGCACTGCACGGTGCTTGTTAACATGTTCCTTCTTTTAATTTAACTATATTAGTAATTTGGGGAATGAAATTCAGTACCTTTCAGATGCGCAAACCAAGTGTGCATCATTTATGGATATAAAGTAGTTGAAAACCAAGCAAGTCACATTTCCACGCCTAAGATTTAAAGCACTCTTCAAGATTTTTATTAATATCTTGCCCGATTCTTCATTAGACAAAGTATATGGTTTTGGGAGAACATTATTGGAGTCCGGGCTCAGTGTACTTAAATCGAGTTTTTTCCAAAGAGCCGGGTCAGAACAAGCCGACGCCGAGCAACATGAGCTACACACCAAAGAAACGCTGGAAATTATATCCACAAAGTTTAGAGTCGTGAATATTTTAACAAGTATGTTGTAAATTTGTAATCCATGTTATTGCAGCTGTGATCACTTGAACCTTGGTTCCTCATTTGCTCAAAACTGATTTTCCCTTCAACATACAAAAATAGGAACATAGAAGTAAGCAGTGATTCTATCTCAGAGGTAACGTCTTTAAGGTCCACTTCAACTAGTTGTGAACTACTAATAGATTACTACATAAATGAATGTGTTCGATGAATAACTTATCGAAGTAACTTTTTGGGCTCCTCTATTGTCTATATCAATGTGCATTTGGTACTGTTAGATCTAGTGCTTAGTTATAGACAACCAAAAAGTCCAAGTTTGAGGAAACAATAACGCAATTAAAGAATAACAATAATGAGACATGACAGGAAAGTAGAAACATATTTAAGAACCTATATCCCACCAAACAAAATACTTATGAAAAGCATCTCAGTTCTTTCAGGTCTCAAGAACATTGGATCAAAAGCACATCTAATAAACTACCCAGGTTTTCTCATGAGAGCACAAGGGAATCAGGCATAGATTTTTCTCTCAATAGTTAGAAATGACATGTCATCCCGGTTGTAATAAAATAACATGGAACTGAGATGGCAAGAAACTAACTTGCTTTATCACACAGCTCTACGACCCAGCCTATGCAAACAAAGCATGAAATGAGATTACTTCACTTTCTTTACACACTCGGGGTGTGTTTAGATACTGCTTATTTTATTGAAACTAACAAATTATTGCTGAAATACTGTAGATAAATGTAAAAGTTAGTTGAAATAATATAAGAATCCATAAATAGTGCCAAAAAGTATAGTGAAGTCTATAAATAGTAGCAAGAATAAGCTGCATAGTAAAATAATTTTAATTTTTCATCATCATCCAAACACACACTAACAATAATCATGCTGATGGTGTTCAATGTGCTTGTTGATGGTGCATCCAACATGGAAAAGTATGACAAAATAGAAGTTCCATCCATACGTAATTTATTTTGACATTGTAAATTTCTCTTTCTATTTGGTGACGTTTGTAACAAATTAATAACATCACATTGTCATCTACGCTAAATCGAAGAATGATTTTTTATTTTTTATTTTTTATAAAATAATAATAATAGTAATAATTTAGGTGACTTTTTAAAGAATTCTGAATCTCAAGTAATGAAGTTCGATTCAAAGAAATTCAGTACTCAAGAGGTTACTTGTAGGAGGATTATTTAAGACCATATTGTCGAATTTGTAAGAATTAAAGAGAAAAGCAATTAAAATGTCATATATGAAGTTGACTAATGAAATGAATTTTTTGAAATCAATTGACCGAAAATTGCCAAATACAAATAAAGAAGAAAATCTTGGTCATGTTTTTAAAGACATCACACTATTTATATACATCAACCATTGTTGGTTCAGACTGTTCAGTAGCACTGGCAATAAATAATCCTACAATATGCAAGTGGACAAGTGCGCGCATTTCTTGATTAGTGTTTTGATTTTTTTCTTTTCTGAGTTCATTTGCCTAAATTTTTTAGTTTCTCTCCAAAGCACTGTCACGAAGTAGTAGCGCAGGTCTCACACCAAAAGGATATGAAAATTAAATTATCAGATTTAATTATCCATCTATCCATCTCTATATATGCATATATTTGATTTCTCAATTGCTGATTCCGGAAAGATAACAATTTTTGGTGAAAATAGGCAAATGCCTTATTTCCCAAATTAATTAGGGAAATGCCCTTATTTTGAAATTCGATTTTTTCAAAATTGATTTAAAAAAAAAAAAAAAATTCTAGAGCCCTATAGCGATGTTTTAAGTAGCCTACAGTGATGTTTTAAGAACTTATAACGGTGTTTTGTAACTTAATCTCCATGAAATCGAGTAACATGCAAGTTTTTATCTTTTTTTTTACCTATACCTCGATCTCATGGAGGTCGAGTTACAAAATGTCACTATAGAGTCCTTAAAACGTCACTATAAGCTCCTTAAAACGTCGCTATAGGACTTAACTTGATTTTGAGAAAATCGAGTTTCAAAAGAGGGACATTTCTCTAATTAGTTTGGGAAAGGGGGCAACATGCTGATTTTTTTTTTTTTCGTGAAAAGGGCAAAAGCCCATTTTGGCCAACAATTCTTAGCAACTCTTGAAAAAGGAGGATCTCTTCTCAATCCTTATGCAACATATAAATTTTGAGTTCTAGTTCAAATAATTTGGGTACTGCCAAAAACCATGAAAACAAGAATAACAATTTGAGATCCATGAATAAGCAAACATTTTGAATAAAACTTTGAAGTATTACCCTATTTTTACATGTATGAACCTTTGAGAAAGTTCTCTCAACATTTTTAAGGATTGTATTTCATTAATGATAAATAGATTCCATCTTGGAAATTGTGTGTACTCAAAGATCAGTTAAGCATTCAAAGAATTCTAAAGATACCATTAGCCAATAGAAAAAACAGACAGACATACCATATCAATGAACTATACTTTGTTGCATGAACGTTAAGGGTCAAGCTCAATTCCAGTACATCATGTGCATTAGACTCGATATGATACGGACAAGCGGTAAATGTTGGACACGTGATCACATTGAATTGAGTGGAGTCCAATGCACAAGACATTGGATCCAACCGTGTCCAAAAGTTAAATGACAAAAGTTTTTTGTATAGAGAATTTGGTATCTTTTTTTGAAAGAAATTATAAAAGTAACTTTTCCAATTAATGATAAGAAATCCATAAATAGGTGAGATCTACTAAGAACATCATAATTAAAAATTGATTGAAGTCACTCTTTTTTTTTTCAAATTCTAGAAATTATTTATTTATTTTTATTCAGTTTTTTGTTGATATTGAGTTTAAAAATAATAATTTAGATCAAAATTGATAATCTTAGCCTCCCTGAAAAGGATACCTTTTAGCACAAAAAATAAACCAAAGTATAGTAATCTAACAAAATGAGTGGCATATAAATGACACCTCTTTTAATCAACCAGAAAATGTTTTCCTTTTTAATTATCAAATTTTTTATTATTGCAAACTTATTTTTCGTTTCAGGGAAATGTATATTTTTGGACCTTTTAAACTTGAACTACTATCCTAGCTAGTCACACAAATAAAATGTGGGTTCTGATTTTTTTTTTTTTGGGTTTTCTTTTGTAAACTATTTTTATTTTGGTTGATGGGTATGTGGGTATTGTTGCTGAAGATAGTGTTTTGATTGAGATTTTGTTTTTCTGGTTAATGGGTGTTTCTGGATTGTTGAATTATGGCTTGTAGAGATGGATTATCGGTTAAAGTGCTTTTTTAGTTATGTTTGTTTGTTCTGGTTATTGTTATTTTTGTTTTTGTCAATGTTTCTGTGTTATTTGTGTGGTCAATCAGATTTGTACTGCAGAAAGAGCTTGGACTTATCAAATATGTCAAATTTCTTTGATTTCTTGTGGACAGTTTAATGATTGTTTCAATTTGAGATTGATTGTGTAGCTTTACCTTTCTCCTTACTATGAGAATAAGATTACATTTGCGCTAAAGGGGCCTTATTCATTGTTCAATTTCCATCTGTCTGTTTTCCTTTTCTTTGGTAAGGTGGTTCGTATTGTTTTGTCGGTAGGCTACTTTGTTGTGAGGGAAAAGAAACAAGAAAGTAAAATGCCATTTCATTTGCTCAATATTCTACGCACATAGTCTACTGTTATTGTGACTTCAATTGTTGCTGTTGAAGTGTGTACTTTGTGGAAAGATATTCAAAGTTGAGTAAACGCGTAAAAATGGCGACTAGTTGTATGCTTCTGTAAAATGTGATGACAAGACCAAGGGTGTGAAAGTAGTGTTGATAAATTCTTTCTGCTCTTACAATTTGTACTTTTGGAACAGCGGGTGATTCTAAATTCTCAGCATGGAAAACTTGGTAATATGATTATTACTTCTAATAGAGGTCATGTAAAGTCAAGTTTCTTTAGTGTACTTTTTTTTTTTTTTTTTTTTTTTTTTTTTTTTTTTAAGTACTCCTACATTTTTCCATTTTAAGTTCTGTTTAAAGTTCCCTGGAGGGTGTTTTCGGTTTGTCAAAGCTTGTAGAGACAGGTGGCTTTTTAAGAATCTAGATAATCTTGGTTTTGTATTTTCCTGTGTATAGATTTCTAACCTCAGAGCTCCAGTACTTAAAATTAATGGTTTAATGACTATTCTTTCTGCTTGTTTTGTACTATATTTTCTTTTGTACGTCTCATGTTTAAGTGACTCCAAAGAAGGGGGAAAAACGTCATGCTAGGACAGGGGGGTCTCTTTTGTATCTATTGTGCTTTATAGGCAATGTTTCACACACACACACACACACACATATATATATATATATATATATATATATATTGATTTCATGTCTAAAGGTTATTAATTATTATGCATTTTTTTCCTCTTTTTAGAATGAGAATTCAACTTCTTCATATAAATTACTTAATTGTATGATTGCCTTCTCAGGTGAAAGTTTTGCTTCTGGAAGAATAAGTCTTGGAGAAATACAAGTTATCAAGATCACAAAGTTCGAGTTCATTTGGGGCTACAACCTATCACAAGACAAGAAGAAAGGTGTTACGTTTTACAAACCAGTGGGAATACCAGATGGATTCTATTGCCTTGGTCACTATTGCCAACCTAACAACCTGCCTTTACGAGGTTTTGTTCTTGTGGCTAGGGAAGTACCTATTTATTCACCAGAAAATCCTCATACTTGTGACCCTATTAAGCCTCCGGCTCTTCAAGTGCCTCTTGATTATACATTAGTGTGGAGTCCTAATGATGGGGGTGATGTGAAGTATGGTGGCTGTGGTTATATTTGGCTGCCTCAACCACCTGAGGGTTACAAGCCCGTGGGCTATTTGGTTACCAACAAGCCAGAGAAGCCTGAATTGGATGAAGTGAGATGTGTCAGAAGTGACCTAACAGATGAATGTGAAATTTACCGCCTCATACTTGATGTCGGGTACAAATTTCCAAACTTGCCATTCCGAGTTTGGAGTATTAGACCCCATCACCGGGGCATGCTGGGGAAAGGAGTTCCTGTGGGGGCATATTTCTGCAGTAGCTACTGGATTCCTGGAGAAGATATGCCTATTGCATGCTTGAAGAATTTAAATTCTACTCTACCTGCAATGCCAAATCTTAATCAGATTCATGCACTTATCCACCACTATGGACCCACTGTTTTCTTTCATCCTGAAGAGATCTTCTTGTCATCTTCTGTTGCATGGTTTTTCAAGAATGGAGCACAATTTTTCAAAGCTGGCATTCTATATGGTGAGGCTATTGATGCAAATGGCTCAAATTTGCCAGGTGGGGGAACGAATGATGGGGAATTTTGGATTGACTTGCCGAGTGATGATCGCGGAGAAATTGTCAAACACGGGAACTTAGAAAGTGCAAAACTTTTTGTTCATGTGAAGCCAACTCTAGGTGGTACTTTTACTGACATTGCAATGTGGGTTTTCTGCCCCTTCAATGGCCCTGCCACACTGAAAGTTGGATTATTGAATATTGCTCTTAGCAAGATTGGGCAGCATGTGGGTGATTGGGAGCATTACACACTTCGTGTATGCAACTTCACCGGTGAGCTTTGGGGTATATATTTTTCACAGCATAGTGGTGGTCAATGGGTGGAAGCTTATGACTTAAGAGTACATGGAGGGAAATAAAGCTGTTGTTTACTCATCAAAGAGTGGACATGCAAGTTACCCTCATCCCGGGATATATCTCCAGGGGTCTGCAAAGCTCGGGATTGGAGTGAGGAATGATTGTGCTCGGAGTAATTTGTATGTGGATTCAAGCATCCATTATGAACTTGTTGCAGCAGAGTATCTTGGAGATGAGGTTATTACAGAGCCTTTTTGGTTGCAGTTTATGAGAGAATGGGGTCCAACTTTTGTGTACGATTAAAGAATTGAGCTGGATAAGCTAATTAATCTTTTGCCTGTGATGCTCAGATATTCAGTAGAGAATATATTTGATAAGTTACCTATTGAGTTATCTGGAGAGGAAGGTCCTACTGGGCCCAAGGAGAAGAACAATTGGGTGGGAGATGAAAGAAGCTAGTCAGCCAAATTTGTCACACATCCACCTTGATGGATTGTTGTCCCACGTCTCCTGCAGGATTATGTTGATATAAAAAATATACACGCGTAGTGAATATTGTTTGAGGGCTGGTCTTGTTGTAACTCTTATGTATATTTGTCGTTCTTGTATTATGTGTTTAGATAGGCTTGCTAAGCCCTCCAATTTAAGCAAAAGAGCGCGATAGGAATATCACTGTTAAGTTAAATTTTGAGTATTTTTTTTTTAATTTTTATAAATATAGTACGGAAAATATGTTTAATCAATTTAGTACATTTTTGAATATGAAAAGCGTATTTTCTTCTAAGTATTTGAATTTTGAACATTAAAGATTCTTTGTACTTACCCAGCAAAAAAAAAAGAAAAAAAGAAGAAGATTATTTGTACTTATAAGTTTCGCACTATGAATCTTAGAGCATCCACATCAATTGGTGAATACTCATCTATAATACAAAAATTCCTCCATTTTACACATTTTAGCCAAAAAAACACTCACATCAGTGGGTGTAAAGCTGTGCAAAATTGTGAAAATTCATTCACGAGCTACAGTAACCGTGTAAATATACACGACTACTATAGCTCGTTTATACATTATTTTATCAATTTTCGATTCGCTCGTTTTTTTCTCTCTCTTCTCCGTGCTCAACAAACTCAGTAACGTCTCCCCTCATCTTCTTCTTTTTCCTCAGATGCACACAAACACACCCACACACAAACACATCCACATAGACAAATCAACACTAAGAATAGATACACTTGCTCAGAAAAAAAAAAAAAAAAACACAGATACACAAACACAGATCGGTGCTTGATTGGAACGATCGGTGCTTGTGGAACAATCGGTGCTTGACTGGATTGGAGCTCGTGGATCTTGCCTGATCGGAGCTAGGGAAATCTCGAATCTGATTAGTGCTTGTGGATCGGAGCTAGGGAGATCGGTGCTCGTCGGTTGGGGGTGAGAGATCGGTGCTCGTCTGTTGGGCGTGGGAGATCGGTTCTCTTTGGTTGGGGGTGGGAGATCGGTGCTCATCGGTTGGGGGTGGGAGATTGGTGCTTGTCGATTAGGGGTGGGAGGCGAAGGGTCGGTGGTGGAGGAGAGAGGGAGGGGCAAAGGAAAGAGGGAGGCCAAATCGGTGGAGGGCTGAGGCGGCGAGCTGGATCGGCGGTAATGACGGGCTGGGTGAGGTGGCTGTGAGGGAGAGAGTGAGAGAAGGAGAGGAATGGGTGAGACTTTTTTTTGATACAGAACAGGTGAGACTTGAGAGAAAATGTAGAGGAACTAGTGAGAGTGAGTATTAATAAATAATAATAAACAAATAATAAATAATATTTTTTAATTAGAATAGATGTGTAAAATAGATAAATTGATATGGGTTTTTTGGAAATGTGGTAGTGTAAAATAAAAAAAAGGAGGTTTTTAGTGTAAAATAGATGAAAATTTTAAACGGACTGATGTGGTTGCTCTTATATATATTAAACTAGAGTTCGTTTATAGAAAGTAGGAGCTAGAAGGCCTAGCATCACAAGTTCTGTCAACGTACAGACCAAAACTGTCTCGATTTTAAAGCAACAAAATATCATAGGGGGATGATCAAAAACCACAAAATCCTGTTGCAAATTTACTCCCCTCCTAACTAGAGCAGCATCACCTGCAATCTTCAACAAGACTAGAGATCTCACCATTGGTTTCAGTTGTGTTAGAGATCAATGAAACCACTACTTTTGCATCTAACTCAACTTCAACAAATTGCAAACATAGATGTAACATTAGGAGATCCGTGTGTATGAGTGGTGCAACTGAAAGGAGTTCTATTGGCTAAACAACTACAATGAGCATGAAGAAGAACAAAGATCTTTTTAATTACACTTCCATTACAAATTTGCTTAATTGACATCTCTCAATTTCGCTCAACCTCGTCCTTAATTACATTTGAATCTTGTTGAATTGAGTCTCCTCCACAAATATGCTAATTAAAAATTAAGAAGTTAGTTATAGTAGGGCGATTTGCTGAGTCAGTGCCAGATAGTGGTTTGTGGCCGCGGCTTGAGGTTGAGGTTTGATATGAGCTGGGTTGGTGGTTTGTTGCTATGTGTGTAGAAAATAGATTATTTCAATGGGAAATATTGTAAAATAAAGAATAACATGTTGGGTGTACTTTGAAAGTGAGTGATTAAAGTGTCACTTGAAAACCCTTATTTAACTTTTTTGTTAAGAGTATTATAGATAAAAGCTAAAAGCTAAATAAAACAAGCTAATTGTTTTTTTTTTTTTTTGTTGCTAAAAATATTATAAACAAAAATTTAAAAGAGATATAAAAATATATTAAGCAAGAAACAAAAATATTACCGATCGATGACTTAATTGGCTTGGGACCTAAATGAAAAAGGCAACAAAAAAACAGAGCTAAGAGCATCTCCAATAAAAGAGCTAAAACCAAAATCATACGCAAAGTAGAGAGTGAAGCCTTAAAAACCAGGTCTAGCAGTATCTGCAAATTAGGAAAATTGTTTTTGTTCAGCTACAATCACTCTTTATCTGGAGGTTGCTATAGATGAGTAAAAAAACTTTTTGGCTTAAAAATTCGTAAAGATGAACTATAAAGCTAATATTTTCTCTTTCCTCTCTTCACTTCTTTTTATCTTTTATTAATGAGAAATGATATGTTTACAACATTTTCATAACATTTTTACAATAAATCTTAAGTGGCAGGTTGTTACGGGATGTTATTATTAGAGCAAAAAAATAATTTTAGTGTTAGGTTCAAATTTGAACCAATAACAACCAACTACCTATAATTTATTGTGAAAATGTTATAAAAATGTTGTGAACATAGCATCTCTCTCAATCAATATAGTTGATGGGAATGAATAAAAAATATTAAAAAAAGAAATAATATTTAAATAGAATATTAAAATGATAGAGTTTGTTAAAAAGTAAATTTATAGAAATATGGAGAAAAAAGACAAGAATAATTATTTACTCTTCAAATAGTATCAAAATATGTTAAGCGGTGGAAGATGCTCTATAAATATGGGCTGGCTTAAATCAAAGTGAAAAAGTGACTTCTTGTTGGCTAAAATAGAGAAGTTATTCCCTTCATCATGCATTTAACAATTAACAATTAAATCGTAACCATCCCACTTCATCGAAAGTTTTAATGCCAATGCCAATGCAACCAAATCACATGACCTTTAGTTTCTCAAAAAAAAAAAAAAAAAAAAAAAAAAATCACATGACCTTTTTAAATACTCAAAAAAGTACCAAATGCATAAGACAAAACATAGCATAGATAAATAAAAGACAATGGATTAATCTAGGGCTGTACACGGTGCGGTGCGGCCGGTTTTTGTGGCCGTTTCTGCACCGCACCGGAATCTTCGGTTTCCATAAAACCCAAGCCGCCACTGCGCCTGAGGAACGGTTCTCCGGCAACCTCGGTGGCGGTTCCGGTCGGCGCGGTGGTCGGTATCCACCCGTCTATCACACACACAGAGAGGAAGAGATATAAATTCTAAAACCAAGATTAAACCCAGAAAACTCAAGGATTCAAACCACAAACAAAACTTAGATCAAATCTAAATATCAAAAGATTCAAAACCCATCACAAACCCAAATATTAAGACCCATTACAAAGTTACAAACCACTTGTTTGAGTCTAACTGAGCTGAGTAATGGAGTGAGTGGGTACAGTGTGCGGTTGAGCCCGAGAGAAAACAAAGAAAAAAAAATCAAATACAATGACATAAAACAGTGCAGAAGTCTAAAGAGTGAAAAGGATAAATGAGAGTAAAGAGAAAGAGCTAAAGAGAGAAAGGACTAAATACTGATGAGTGATGAGAGTGAAGAGAAAAGACCTGTGCGGCTGACTGGTTGAGATCAAAAAGGGAAAAAAAATTTTGCACAGTGACTAACTCTGGCAGTTTTCGTTTTTTATTTTTTTTTTCAAAAATGCAAGTGGGAATCATTACAACCATGTGGCATTTTTTTCTTTTTTTAATATTTTTTTTTCAAAAAACTTGATTGTAGCCCATAACCCATACCGCATACAAATTTTTTTTTTTAATATTTTTTTTCAAAAATTGCAAGTGGGAGACAACTTAGACAAGACCACCCTATGAGACTCTGACACACGTTTTGGATTGAGAAAGACCTATTAGACATTTAGACAGACCTACACTTTGTTTTTTTGTTTTTGGTTGACTATTCCTCTCACAGCCTCGTTTACTTCCTCTTTAATTTAAACTTTCTTTTTGATAAGACCCTCTTCATGCAACAACTAAGAATGTTAGGCGGCCTAACGTTCTTCTTCAGTTTTTTCTTTTTTTGGCTAACCTTCTTCAGTTCTTTCTTATACATATTAACATCTATATATATATATATATATATATATAACATACTCGGGTCGGTTCGGTCTTTGTCGGTGTGCACAACTTGGCGCCGATGGCCGCACCGGTCCGACGTCGGCACTGAAAATCTACCGCCGACCACCGTACCGGAAACCCTCGGCGGAGCTCTGATCGGGGCGGGGTGGTGCGGTCAGACCGGTTTTGTCGGTGCCGGTATATCCTTGAACAGGCCTAGATTAATCCTTGTTTTCTTGAATTTAAATTCTCAAGCATCACATAGGTAGGATAGACTTAAATGTTTATTTATTTATTATATTGGAACTAATTAAGCAAGCATTATTTCTTCTTAAAAAAATTATAACATCACACATAATTTACATAGCTAGTAAGACATACTAACATCACACATAATTCAGTGTCAGATTCTAAGATGATATTCCTATAGCCCAATTTCCATACCATGGTTAGCCCATGAGAATGTTGAGAAAACCACCACACACTTTGAGTGCTGAGCATGTTGCATATATATAGTCATTACAGATTGTATAGCATAATTATACATAAATGTTGATTACAAAATAAATGGAAATGATTAGCTAAACAAGCTCCTATAATTAAGGGTCAAAGGTTTGCATATATGGTAAGCCTTGGATTAAGGCCTTAGATTAAGGCAGAGGATCCTCAACACCCCCCCGCAAGCTAAGCGTCGTATTGGGATAGACGTGAAGCTTGGACCGAAAAAATTGAAAGAGAGGCCGAGGCACACTTTTAGTGAAGAGATCGGCAACCTATAAGTGAGAGGGCACAAACTGTGTGCGAAGTTTGCCAGCAACAACAAGTTCGCGAAGAAAGTGGTAGTCTAACTCAACATGCTTGGCCCGCTTGTGAGAAACAGGGTTGGAGCTCAAAAAAATGGCACTTTTGTTGTCGCATAAGAGAATAGGCCGCTTTGGAAGAGGAACTTTGAGATCACGAAGGAGATGCATGAGCCAAAGAAGTTCGGCGGCAGTGAGAGCAAGGGCACGATACTCAGACTCACAGCTTGAACGAGAAACGGTAGGTTGCTTCTTGGCACTCCAGGAAACCAAATTGTTGCCAAGGTAAATGCAATAACCAGAGGTAGAGCGACGAGTGTCTGGACATCCTGCCCAGTCAGCATCAGAGTAAGCAACCAAAGCATTAGGGGCAGTGGATGAACGAAAAGTGAGGCCAAAATGTAGTGTACCCTTGACATAGCGAAGAATGCGCTTTACAGCAAGAAAGTGGGCTTCAGTCAGAGAGTGTAGAAACTGACTGACAGAGTTGACAGCATGAGCAATATCAGGGCGCGTGATGGTCAAATACTGAAGGGCACCTACAAGAGATTGGTAAAGAGTGGGATTCGAAAACAGGGGACCATCAGAAGATAGATGCTGAGAAACAACCATAGGGGTGTGAACGGCTTGCTATCAAGTAACTGAGCGCGAGTGAGAATGTCACGCGCATATTTCAGCTGACTGAGAAAAAGACCATCAGTAGTTGGTGTAGCCTCAAGACCAAGGAAGTAACTAAGAGAACCCAAATCCTTAGTAGCGAACTCAGAATGAAGCTTACAAGTGAAGCGATCAAGAAGGGAGGAGTTGTTTCCTGTAATAATGATGTCATCAACATAAAGCAACAAATAAATAATGTTAGACTGCCTGTGAAAGACAAAGAGTGATGTATCTGCACGACTGCAATAAAAACCAAGGTGAAGGAGAAAGGAGCTGAATCGCTGAAACTAGGCACGAGGTGCTTGTTTGAGGCCATAAAGGGCTTTCTGCAACAAACAAACATGATTAGGGAAGCGAGGAAGGCTGTTCCATATAGACTTGTTCAGTAAGATGACCATTGAGGAATGCATTTTTGACATCAAGTTGGCGAAGAGGCCAGTGGTTGGTGACAGCAAGTGAAAGGACAACACGAACAGTTGTAGCCTTGATGACAGGGCTGAAAGTGTCAGTGTAGTCAAGACCAGGTACCTGTGTATAGCCTTTGGCAACAAGGCGAGCTTTGAGGTGCTCGATAGATCCATCGGGCAAATACTTGGTCCGAAACACCCATTTGGAACCCACAATGTTGGTGTTGGCAGGTCGAGGAACCAAAATCTAGGTATGATTATTTTGCAAGGCTTGAACTTCTTCATCCATGGCGGCGAGCCAAGCAGGATTCTTAGCAGCTGATTTGAATCCTTTGGGCTCAGTGGAAGCTAGGAGAGCAGAGAGAAGACAAGAGGATCCCAAGAAGGCAAGATTCGCCGGATGGCGAGTTTTGAAAATACCAGCTTTGGCTCGTGTGAGTATAGGATGAGAAGCCACAGGAGTGGTAGCAACAGGAGCAGCAGGAGGCAGTTCAGTGGACACAAGAGAAGCCGAACTAGGATCCGAGTGTGGCAAAGAAGGACCTGCAAGAGAATCACCAGCCTGCAAAGACTCATCCACTGGATCAGTACAAATAACACAAGGTCTAGATTCGGATTGAGTAATGTGCGGGGAATGGGGCGCAGGGGAGGATGGGGGCATATCTGTATGAGGAAGACTAGGTTCCAAGAAATTTGAAAATTGAAGGGAGGATATGGGTTGAGCTTGGGAGGTATCTAGGAAAGGAAAATAAGTTTCATCAAATTGAGCATGTCGGGTGATATATAGCCTAGAGGTAGTGGGGTCAAGACAACGGAATCCTTTGTAAGAGGGGCTGTATCCCATAAAAATGCAAGGAATGCTACGGGGGGAAAATTTATTAGGCATATAATCACGTAAACAGGGATAAACACGACAACCAAAAGGATGAAAATTTTCATAATTTGGAGGAGAACCATAGAGAAGCTCAAAAGGGGACTTACCTCCGAGAAGTGGTGTGGGCAAGCGGTTGATGATGTAAGCTGCAGTGCTAAAGGCGTCAACCCAAAAGCGAGGAGAGGTGTGGGAATGGAAAAGCAAGGCCAAACCGGTCTCAATCACATGACGGTGTTTTCTTTTAGCGCGACCATTCTGGGCAGGAGTATATGGACAAGATAGTTGATGATGAATGCCAGATGTACGAAGATGAGTTTGAAAGCAGTTACTAGTAAATTCTGCACCACCGTCACTTTGAAAAATTTTGATATGGGTAGAAAATTGATTTTCTACAAATTTTTGAAATTGAATAAAAGTATCATTGAAGTCAGATTTCAATTTTAAGGGATAAAGCCAAGTAAAGCGAGAATAATCATCAATAAACAAAACATAGTAGACAAAACCCAAATTTGATTTTACGGGTGAGGGACCCCATATATCGCAATGAATAAGATCTAACACAGTAGACGACCTATGTTCATTTTGAGAATAAGGCAAACGATGACTTTTCGCAAGTTGACATGTATCACATAAAGTAGGAGATGGCAATAAGGAGGTAAGATAAAGATGTCCTTTTTTATTTAATAAAGAAAGAACGGAATGATTTACATGGCCAAGGCGAGCATGCCATAAATCATACGAAGCATGAAGAGATTTATTTTTAAGGACATAAATAAAAGTGGAATTGCCGCGCTCTAGCACATATAAGCCTCCATCACATTTACCAGTTGCCACCACCTTTCCCGTTTGGTGATTCTGAATAGTGAAAAAATTATCAGTAAAGGTAACAGATAAAGGAAAATCATTTGTTAATTTGCTAATGGACAAAAGATTTTTAGTGAGGTGGGGAACAACCAAAACATCTAATAATTGAAGATTTGGGGAAGGGGAAAGTTTACCAGTGTGGGTTATGGGTAGGGACGCACCATTCCCTATAATTACACAATCCTTACCCGTGTAGGTGGTGGAATGATCCAAAGTGGAGTGGGCTGGAGTCATATGGGCCGAAGCCCCTGTGTCCAAAAACCAATAAGAGGTTTCATTCCCAGACAGAGAGCACGAAGAGGTGAAGGCTTCTACAAGTTGCGCCGTGGGTTCATGCCGATCATAGCACTGCCTACACCGATCTGCATAGTGTCCTTCCAAGCGACAAATCTGACAGCGAGGTGGACGGCGACCTTGGTTGGTGTTGGTTCGGCCCTGTCCGTGACTGGAGGAGGAGTGGCTGTTGGAGACATTTCCGTGGCCTCGTTTGTGGCGAGAAAAGCTACCCCCGCGATGAGGAGAGGTCCGAGTAGCGGTGAACGCTGCAGCTGGGTGCGCCGGAGTTTCTAGAGATTTTTGAAAAATTTCAAAACTCTCAACTTTAGACACAAGGTCAGAGAAGCAGGGGAGGGGGGTTTGTGCCATTTGAGCAGTAGAGAAACTGGAGAAATCGGACCCGAGACCACGGAGAAACCAATGGACCTTGTCGGTTTCATCAACGGGGCGACCAATTGCGTGGAGCTGATCACACAAGGCTTTGAAGGCACGGGCATAGGCAGTGACTGGACGAGTGCCACGCTTCATCAACTGGAGGTCATCTTTGAGGCGAATCTCACGAGCCTTGGAGCGATGGCTGAAGGTGTTTTCGAGGGCGGTCCATACCTCACGAGATGTGGAGAGGCCGACGGCTTCAGCCATTGCCTCCTCTGTAAGGGAGGAGAGGAGAAGGCTAATGAGGCGCTGGTCGGTTGCTTTCCATGCCAAGTGTTTGTTGTTTGGCGTCTGAGAGGTGGGGGGGTCGAATAGGGGTGGCGGCACAAGGGTACCGTCCCATGACCCAGCAAACCTTGACTCTCAAGGAGGGGAAGGAGTTGACTCTTCCATAGAAGATAGTTGGAGGAGGAGAGCTTGATGGTAACCATGTGAATCATGGTGTTGAAGGGAAGAAGGTTGGGAGAGGAATCAGAAGAATCAGAGGCCATTGAGGATCGTGGGATGCTAATCCAGGTATGGCTCTGATACCATGAGAATGTTGAGAAAACCACCACACACTTTGAGTGGTGAGCATGTTGCATATATATAGTCATTACAGATTGTATAGCATAATTATACATAAATGTTGATTACAAAATAAATGGAAATGATTAGCTAAACAAGCTCCTATAATTAAGGGTCAAAGGTTTGCATATATGGTAAGCCTTGGATTAAGGCCTTGGATTAAGGCAGAGGATCCTCAACAGCCCACGTCGAATAGCCCATAATTATATTGAATTATATTTGTTATTAAGCCTACGTGGACTGATAATTCTATGGGTTTTTTTTTTTTGAGGAAACCCTATGATTCAATTCCCTTATGGCGTAAACTTTAAAGTTAAACCATGGTGCAAAGAGGAGGATCTTTCATCAAGGTGTATATGTAGAATATGTTGTAGACTCATACAGTCATGCTAACAAGTACAAGTCCTTGACCATTGAGTCCATCAGAATCGAGTTACACAAACACAACCAATTCTTCAGATTGCCTAAATAAGAAGATCAAAATCAAATTTAGAGAAGCTAATAATAAAACAAGAAAAGGTAGAATTAAAAAAAAAAAAAAAACAATGCTCAACACTGCTCAAGCAAATTCCTCACCACTTAGTTATTATTACTTGATTTATGACTTAGGCAAAACACATGATGGTCATGCAGTAAGATCGCATGGTTATAAGTTTAACAAGAGGCTAACGTTATGAAATTATTACAAAATCCGAAATCCTAGAGACTACAGAATCCTTAAACACAGAGTTAATCCATCTCTTTAAGAGCCCATAATTCAGCTTCGCAACTAGTAGCAAAATCAATTTCCCTTGAGAAATTAACCTCTTAAGCACACCTCTTGTTGAATCCTATTGAGGCCTTCACTACCTGCTCTTCCTGAGTTACCAATAGCCGACCCATTTGAATTGAACTTGAACCATCACATGCTAGGGTTTACCCGCTTGACCTGTTTAACCACCACACCTTGATCATGTTTTGTTTAGGATTAGATTATACTTGCTGAAATACTCTTTTGTTTCTTTGTAGCCAAAACAGCCAGACACCAAAACAGAAAAAAATTTGTCCCAAGTAAGACATCATAAGCATTACTCTGTAACCGTACCTCTAAGCTGGAGGCAAAGAAGGAACAACAGAAGGTGAAAACCCAGACCCAAGCCAAAATTCCTTTGCAGTCTGAAACCCCTAAGGCACATGCATAATGGTCTCTAGTTCTAGACAGAAATCACAGGAAGTATCTCCATGCAACCCTCTCACAGCCAAGGCTGATTAGACAGGATGACTCAGACGAATAAGTACATTTCCACTAGAATGTCTGAATCTTTGGCAAAGTGTGAAGCTTCCAAATTCACTTTCCACTTAAAATATGATTAGTACAAATTAATCCAGCAACTAAGCAATAGGCATTCCATTAAACAGAACGACCACTAGGGCTACAGATCCAGGATAATTTGTCTATACAAAAGAAGCTTTTCGAAGGGTTCTAAATAAATTTTTTTGGGTAAATTGCAAGGTACAATTCTTAAATTTTGGTTTGTTTGGATTTTACATTTTAAAATTTGAAAAATTAGATTTTACACTATGAAGTTTACCTTTGTTAACAAAAACAGCTCTTTTGTTAGTGGACTCGCTTATGTAGCTGTTGAGTGACATGTTGGTGTCTTATGTGTAATTTTTTTTTTTTTTTTTTGTTTAGCCATGTAGGTAAGCCCACTAATGGAGGGTCTATTTTTACTAATGGAGGTAAATTTTAAGGTGTAAAATCCAAGTAATCCTAAACTTTAGGAGTTTACTTTGCAATTTACCCTTATTTTGATTTATGACTTTATCTCTATGTATGGACTCTAATTTACCCACAAGTCCTACATGTTATACCTTTCATTCAATTTTTTTAATGTATATTTCGACAAATCAATGTTTGAATTGCATAGTTTTGCTATATATACTCCGCATATTTACAAATATCAAGACGATAGGAGATCAACAACATTTTATCATAAAAAAAAAAAAATTTCAAGTATTTTTAATTTTAAAATATACAAAACATGAGTTTATGAATTAGATAATAAAAAATAACCAATTAACATGAAATTTATGAGGTGAGATTTAAGTTACACTTAGGGTAATTTTTTGCATTACATTCACACCATATCTTTACCTCATTTTTATAGAGTTTCCAACTAAGTGAAATTATAGGAGTTGTCTTTATTCTAAAGACTTTTCAATTCATAATAGAAAATTCTAGAACGTGGAAGACAAAAATGTTATGGAACGCAGCGGCGGCTCTAGAATTTTTTTTCTAGTGGAGTCAACAAGAACTAAGAAGATGAATCTTGAGTAAGAGATAAATTTTGCAGTTTATGTGGTTTTCTTATTACAAATTTGTACATAGTGCTGGAAAGAGAACAAAAGATAAACTATAAGTTCATTTGATATATTGTTTCTTAATACAATAAACATATTAATTTTTGTTGCTAAGATTAAATTTTAGAAATTATCTATTGTTTCTAAATAAAATAAACATATTAGTTATTGTTGTTATAAGTGAACTTTAATTATTATTGCTTAAATGCTTTTATCTATTAGTTTATGTCTTTACGCATTACAATTATTTTACTTACCAATTCAACAAAACTTTGACAACTATTGATCTTTATAATTGTATTGAGAATTTTTGTGTGTTAATATTTGTATTTATCTTCACTCAATCATTCCTCTGTCCCATGCCCCTTGTCTATTTTATAATTATTATTTATTATTTTTTAGAATCAGCCATGTCTAATTGTTTAATTGCTTTTTAGTGTAACATTTCCTGTTTAAAAAAGCTAAAATATCATCAAGAGGATCATATTTAAGCTAATTTCAATTGAACATTAAAAAAATTTGGGTTAGAGGGTTCAAAATTTTATTTTAAATTATCAAAATAAATTATTTTAAAATTACTATACATAATTTTTTTTTATTTTTTTATATTATTTTTATATTTTATATTTTTATTTTTTCGCTAGCTTAGGGGGTTTATTTGAGCCCCTTAAGCTTCACTTGCCGCCGCCCTTGATGGAACAATAATAGACACAAAAAGTTATGGAAAGACAAGAGGCACCTTTTGGTTTGCTATTTCCAATAGTATGGAGTTTCTAAAAATCTCTTTACTCTCACTGGTTATTGGCTTGTCTACTGATTAAAGTAGGTCATTTTCATCAGTATGTGTTAGGAATGCTATAAGTATATGGATAATAATTGTTGTAGATTTAGCAAGTTAGTTTATTAGTTACAATTCCAAGCATGTTAATCATATTTAGCACATGTTGGAATTATTAATGCACATGAAAAATAATAGGACCATTAGGTTAAAGTCATGTGGGCCAATAGAATAGTTTTGTTATTCTATAAATACCTACTTGTAATCACATTTCCATCATGGAAGAATAAATCAATTGCATAGTGCATTAGTGCATTAGTACATCTCTCTCTCTTACTCTTGCTCTTAATCTCTCTTTCTCTATGGAAGGCGACTACTTCGAATTAAGTCAATTTTCCTACAATTTCTATTAATTTCCCTATAATTCATATTTATCCCCATTAGGAACCACTGAATTCCTAACAGTATGAAACACTTTATAAAAAAGAAAGAGAAATTGATTGCTCAAGAGAGCTTTATAGTGAAAAAGAGATGGAGCTTCTTTTTAAACAATTCCTTTAGTTTGAAAGTTTTATTTTTGTTATTTTGTGAGGTTGTTGATATTTAATTCTAATAGTTCCCTAACATGATTATGCTCTATTTGAGAGAATAACTGCTCAAAGAGCGAGGGGACCAATCAAACTTTGAGATTTTCTTCTTGGCTTTGAGATAAGTCTTCTTTCTTTTGTTTTCCCTTTTTTTGTTTGTGTTTTTGTGTTTTTTTTTTAAATATTTTAATTAATTATATATATATATACACACACTAACCAATGTCAGATATGTAAGTAGAAATCTGTGTTTTACAATATGTTGGTGAATAGATTCATTATCATAAACCAATAGTAAGTATGAAAGCTTCTAAAAATTTCTTTACTCTCACTAGTTGCCTTGTCTATTGATAAGATTCCTTAGTATGAAACACTCAAAATAGACAGCAATCAAGTGCTCAAGAAAGCTTTTGAGTGAAAAAGAGATGGAGCTTCTTGTTAAGCAATTCCTTTAGTTTGAAAGTTTAATTTTGGTTAATTTTTTATCATCCAAGTTCTATTGCATGCTTGAGTTTCCCTTTGCAATCTCAATCTAACCCTTTACAATCTCAATCTATTCATGTTGTGTAGGCATTGGGGGACGGTTAAGGAACTGCAGGTTTGTGATCTTCAAATGATATAAGTCTTCCTCATGACTCTTCCTTCGGATTGGATTATTATGAACATGCTCTATTTTGTTTTTTTTTATTAATCTTGAGTAAATTTTAGAATTTATGCTGGTGAAATAGATCTTGATTTGTTTAACATTAATTTGTTGCGTTTTATTTTGTTTTAGATAAAGAGTCGTTTGAATAAGTTAAAAGATATGTGAATCTAAATAATTATGAAAGAATCCTAAAAACTAAGTTTTTGAGACAATATGTGTACATAGACTTGGCAAAATGGATTGGGATTTGACAACCCAATCCGACTTAGCTAACCTATGACCCGAACCAATTTTTAAAACTATTTTTTAGGGTAAAAAAATAAAAAAAATTAAGACATGATTGGTTTACTTGTTTATTTTGGGATTTATAGTGCACAACTCAAAAACTCATTTGACAAATATAATGCTTGTGCCATGTGATTATTATTATTATTATTATTGTAGTGCCCATGGGCCCAAAGTACGTATTGGGCCAGTCCAAAGGCTCCCGTAAGGAGGAAAGTCCAACCCAACAACATGAAATAGTCCGAGGACATAATAACTCCAGCCTACGATGCCACGTGACAAAGGAAGGTGCCATGCATGAGCAGAACACCACGAGACATGACGTCCGAGGATGATCTTGTCCTCGGCAGCATGCTGCCGAGGACAGTATTAGTGATCTGGCGGTTCAAGGACTCCCGTACTAAGGACCTTGTATGCAATAACTGAGAGAACGAGGATAAGGGATAAAGGGAGTTGATAGACAAATATCAAAGAAAAAGCTGCTACCACCGCATTGAAGGCATTATACCTACCTCTCTGGCCGCATTAATGAGGAAGTGACGCCTGAACATTGGAATTCAACCTTATCCTAACCGCCAGAGACCTTAGTAAGAAGAGGTGATGGGACAAGTATCCAAAAGGAAGATCCAGACTACACGTGGAAGAAAGGAAAAGGGATGCAGGCCTATAAAGGGTGAATAAAGAAGAAACAGAGGAGGGGGGACACGGAGACTAGAGAGAGAACTTGTAAGGAAACATAAAAAATTGTCCTCGGCATTAATATATGAAGCAATATTTCATCTATCTATGAGATGTACGCATGTGTTCTGTGATTGAACCTAACTTTTGTGTTATCTATCGTCCAAAAACCTAGATTAGAAGCCCGCTCTCTATAAATTTGTTGTTTGGGGCTCATTGGCCTGGTCTGAAAGTCTGACTTTGCACCATCCTGATTTATGCCCTTACAATTGGCGCCGTCTGTGGGAAATCTTGTGTTTAGGCGCAGATAACGTGATGGTGGGTTCCAGTCCAGTCCGTGCAGAATCTTTAGGATCTCAACACCAAGATCCTTTTCAGTAGCTAGAACAGATGGGAGATCGAGAAGGCAGCGTACACACAGGGCAAACCGCTGGTGATTATTCACGGGGTGGAAGCAGGGGCTCTAACGAAAGAGGTACTAGGGCCATGCAGAGGGAAATCGACCAGCTCAAGAGAAAGCTGCGCCGAGCCAAACGAAAACGGACGCCTTCTATATCTGACCCTTCCTCGGACGACTCCCAGAGCAGTAGCTATAAGCCGAGGTCGAGAACTCCTCCTAGTGAGACTTTCTCATACCAAGAGGGAAGTCCTCACGATAGGACGAGCAAGAAATCTCTTCTCAGGAGTTTAGGCAGTGACGCTATGGGAAAGGAATTACATCAGCTCTGCAAGTCACCTTTCACACATCGTATTGAGAGCGGAAAGCTTCCCCGTCGTTTCACGCAACCAAACTTCACCATTTATAATGGCAGAACAGACCCGGTGGAGCATGTAAGCCATTTTGACCAACGCATGGCGGTCTATTCGCAGAATGAAACCCTGATGTGCAAAGTATTTCCCTCAAGCCTAGGACCTATTGCAATGAGATGGTTCAACGGTTTAAAAGCAGACTCCATTGATTCCTACATGGAACTTACGATGGCATTTGGGTCCCGCTTTGTTACGTGCAGCAGAGTACCTAGGCCCCTGGACTCGTTGCTATCCATGACCATGAGGGAGGGTGAGACATTAAAAACATACTCGGATAGATACTGGGAAGCATTCAATGAGATTGACGGTGACTTTGATGAAGTAGCAGTCAACACTTTTAAGGGCGGCCTTCCAGTTGAACATGATTTAAGAAAATCTTTGACCAAGAAACCTGTAAAGACTGTCCGACGGCTTATAGATCGTATTGACGAGTATAAGTGAGTAGAGGAAGACTAGCAGCAAAGCAAAGGAAAAATGAAAGTTACCCCTCAAGAGAGCAGAGATTTCAAGACAGACAAATATAATAGCAAATGGCCAAGAAGGGATTTTACTAGCCATTCTAGATCGGCTGCTCCTCAGACAGTGAACACTGTGTTTTGTGAGCCGATACAGCAGGTGTTGGAGAAGATTTTTCGTGAACCATATTTCAGGTGGCCCAACAGAATGATAGGAGACCCTACAAAACGCAACCAGAACCTCTATTGTAATTACCACCAAGATAGGGGTCACACTACTGAAAACTGCAGGAATTTATGGAATTATCTGGATCAGCTGGTCAAAGAAGGAAAGTTAAGGCAATTTATGAATCGGTCTAATGAACAAGGCACACAATCTGGCTTCGTGAATCAAGGCAGTAACATTTCAAGACTTCCTTTGGGCACGATCAATGTCATATTCGCTGCACCAGGTCGGACCGGGTCTTGCCCTACCAGAGTAATGTCAGTGCTGCACCCCTCTGCCGAGGACCCCGACTCTGAGCCGAAGAGGATTAAGAGGAATCCTCCATTAGTTTTGGGATTTTCTGAGGAGGATAAGGTTGGCACTATCCAGCTGCATGATGATGCATTAGTCATCATGCTAAGGATAGGGGGTTACGGCGTGAAGAGAGTGATGGTTGATCAGGGGAGTGGGGCTGACATCATGTACCCGGATTTGTTCAAGGGCCTTAACTTGAAACCCGAGGATCTCACGGCTTATGACTCACCGTTGATAAGCTTTGAAGGGAAGGCTGTCATTCCAAAGGGGTTGATCCGACTACCTGTGCAGTCAGGGCCAGTGGTGGTGGATGTAGATTTTATCGTGGTAGACGCCTATTCCCCTTACACGGCCATAGTGGCAAGGCCATGGCTGCATGCCTTAGGTGCTGTATCGTCAACTCTACATGTTAAGGTGAAATTCCCGTATGAAGATGGAGTCGAAGAAATAATTGGCAGCCAGTCAATGGCAAGACAATGCATCATGGCAGCAATTATACGTCAAGAAAAACAGGAGTCCCAGGCCTTAGCCGAGAGAAGTTTATAGCAACTAACGTCCTCGGCCAAACCAGATGTGGCTGAGGCTGAAAAGCCTGGATGTGAGGACTTGGAGAGGGTGGTTATTGCAGAAGATATGAAGAAATTCTTCCAAATAGGAAGTCAGTTGCCCTTGTAGGAGAAAGAAGATCTAGTTACGTTTTTGAAACAGAACATCGATGTGTTTGCATGGGATGCTTACGAAGCTCCAGGAGTTGATCCGGGATTCATTTTTCATCACCTCAACGTTAGTCCTGCCGCAGTGCCACGAAGGCAACCACCTCGGCGCTCATCTAAATAGCATGCCGACGCTGTTAAGGAAGAGGTACTGAAACTTAAGAAGGCAGGGGCAATTAAGGAGGTGTTTTACCCGGAGTGGTTGGCACACACTGTGGTAGTGAAAAAGAAGAATGGAAAGTGGAGGGTATGCGTGGACTTTACAGACTTAAATAAGGCTTGTCCGAAGGATTCATTTCTGATGCCCCGCATAGATCAGTTGGTTGATGCTACTGTAGGGCATCCTCAGATGAGTTTTTTAGATGCTTTCCAAGGTTACCATTAAATACCCCTAGCTCCAGAAGACCAGGAGAAGACAACCTTTGTCACACCTACGGGAAACTACCACTATAAGGTAATGCCCTTCGGCTTGAAGAATGCTGGGGTTACCTATCAGAGAATGATGACGCGAATGTTCGAATCACAGCTAGGAAAAACGATTGAGGTGTACGTCGATGATATGGTGGTTAAGAGTAAAACCATCTCGGCTCATATACCAGACCTGAATAATACCTTCCAAACGCTGAGAGAGCATAAGTTACGTCTCAACGCATCCAAATGTTCTTTTGGAGTAGAAGCTGGAAAATTCCTGGACTACATGGTGACACATAGAGGAGTTGAGGTCAACCCCGCTCAAGTCAAGGCCATCAATAACTTACAGCCGCCTCGGAATCCAAAAGAGGTGCAGAGGTTGACTGGGATAACCGCTGCCCTCAATCGATTTATCTCAAGATCTGCTAATTGGTGCAGACCATTTTTCCAATTATTAAACAAGTGGAAAGGGTTTGAATGGACAGAGGAGTGTGCTGTTGCCTTTTAGCAACTTAAAGAATATCTCTCACATCCTCCTATCATGTCTCGGCCCGAAGTTGATGAAGTCCTATTTGCATATATTGTAGTCGCAGCCCATGCCGTTAGTTTGGTGCTGATAAGGGTCGACGGGGATGTACAAAAGCTGGTTTACTATGTGAGTAAGTCCTTGCATGAAGCCGAGGTGCGTTATCCACCGTTAGAGAAGGCAATCCTGGCCGTAGTGCATGGTACACGTAAGCTCCCCCATTATTTCCAGTCTCATACGGTGGTTGTTCTGACTCAGCTTCCCCTCAAAGCTATACTCCGGAGTGCGGATTATACGAGTAGGATCGCAAAATGGGGAACCATCTTGGGCTCTTTTAGCATCAAGTACATGCCCCGCACATCAATAAAGGGTTAAGTGCTAGCTGATCTGGTTGTGGAATTTGCTAAGCCCACAATAGAAGATAGTGTCATTAACAGGGACATTGATGAAAAATCAGTTGGTATGGTTATATGCGAAGGTCTCGCGGTGTGGACTGTTTACGTTGATGGGGCTGCCAATCAAAGGGGATCCGGGGTAGGTTTGGTAATTATAACCCCAGAGGGTCTTGCACTGGAAAAGTCGTTGAGATTGGGATTCTCAGCTACCAACAATGAGGCTGAGTGTGAGGCTTTGCTGAAAGGGATGGATATGGTTCAAAAATTGGGGGGAAAGGCCGTGCAAGTGTTCTCGGACTCGCAACTTGTTGTGGGTCAAGTGGATGGAAAAGTAGAGGCCAGGGATCCGAGGATGCAGGACTACTTGAGTCAAGTCAAGGTTGTGCAACGCAAATTCGAATCCTTTACTTTATCTCACATCCCCAGAAGTAACAATGCGCATGCTGACTCTCTAGCAACTCTTGCCACATCGTCGGCACAAGGACTGCCCCGGATTATCCTAGTTGAGGACTTACCCAAACCCTCGAGAATGATTGGAAGTGTTATCCGGGTTCACCAGATCAGGGTGGGGCCTAGTTGGATGGACCCCATTGTATCCTTCCTTAAGGATGATGTTCTGCCCGAGGAAAAGGTCAAAGCTGACAAAATACGTAGGAAAGCATCGCGGTTTTGGTTGGCCGAAGATCACAAACTCTATAAACGATCCTTCTCTGGCCCATACCTGTTGTGCATACATCCTGAGGCGACAGAGCTGCTTCTGGAAGAGTTACATGAAGGAATTTGTGGCAGTCATATGGGGGGAAGGTCCTTAGCTTATCGAGCTCTAACACAAGGGTATTGGTGGCCCAATATGCAACGAGAGGCTCAAAGTTATGTGCAGAAGTGTGATCAGTGTCAAAGGTTCACACCAAACATTCATCAGCCTAAGGGGGTGCTCAATCCTCTGACGAGCCCTTGGCCTTTCGCACAGTGGGGTTTGGACATTGTAGGTCCCTTCCCAAAGGCACCGGGAAACAGAAGATGGCTAGTTGTCGGCACTGACTATTTTACCAAGTGGATGGAAGCCGAGCCCCTAGCAAATATTAGGGATGTCGATGTGAAGAAATTTGTGTGGAAGAATATTGTCACTCGATTTGGAATCCCTCATACTCTCATTTCAGACAATGGTTTGTAGTTTGATAGCAAAGCATTCAGGCCGTATTGCTGTGACCTCGGCATAACCAATAGGTATTCCACCCTAACTTATCTGCAAGGAAACGGGCAGGCCGAGGCAGTCAACAAAGTTATTGTGAACGAACTTAAGAAGAGGCTGGATGACGCCAAAGGAAGGTGGGTGGAGGAATTGCCTCATGTTCTGTGGACGTATCGGACCACCCCCCGCCGATCAACAGGAGAGACGCCATTCTCAATGACTTATGGCACTGAGGCTGTTATCCCTTTGGAAACTGGTTTTCCAACAACGAGAACAAGTTCCTTCGCTCCAGAAAGTAATGATAGGCTATTAGAAAGGGGCCTAGATTTGGTTGAGGAAAGGAGAGAGATTGCCATGATTAATTTGGCTTACTATCAACAAAAACTGAAGCAGGGATATGATTCGAATGTAAACTCGAGGCCACTCGCCCTTGGAGACTTAGTGCTGAGGAAAGTAATGGGTAATACCAAAAATCCGGCGTGGGGAAAACTTGGGCCAAATTGGGAAGGACCGTATCGCATTACGGCAATAGCCGGAATAGGAGCTTATTACCTTGCAGACTTAGATGAAAAAGTTATGCCTCATCCCTGGAATGTAAGTAATTTGCGACGATATTATTATTAATAAAAAGCACTTTTGTCATTCTAATCTTATCGCTATTGTGCTATTTGTACTATTATATGTAAGGTTACGCCGGGTCCTCGGATCCTCTACCTTGTTCTAAAACAAAAATAAGGTTAAGCCGGGTCCTCAGATCCTCTACCTTAGTTCAAAAATAAGGTTACGCCGGGTCCTCGGATCCTCTACCTTAATTTAAAAGTAAAAATAAGGTTACGCCGGGTCCTTGGATCCTCTACCTTAATTTAAAAGTAAAAATAAGGTTACGCCGGGTCCTCGGATCCTCTACCTTGTTCTAAAACAAAAATAAGGTTAAGCCGGGTCCTCAGATCCTCTACCTTAGTTCAAAAATAAGGTTATGCCGGATCCTCAGATTCTCTACCTTAATTTAAAATTAAAAATAAGGTTACGCTGGGTCCTCGGATCCTCTACCTTAATTTAGAAGTAAAAATAAGGTTATGCCGGGTCCTCGGATCCTCTATCTTGTTCTAAAACAAAAATAAGGTTAAGCCGAGTTCTCAGATCCTCTACCTTAGTTCAAAAATAAGGTTACGCCGGATCCTTGGATCCTCTACCTTAATTTAAAAGTAAAAATAAGGTTACACCGGGTCCTCGGATCCTCTACCTTAATTTAAAAATAAAAAAAAGGTTACGTCGGGTCCTCGGATCCTCTACCTTGTTCTAAAACAAAAATAAGGTTAAGCCGGGTCCTCAGATCCTCTACCTTAGTTCAAAAATAAGGTTACGCCGGATCCTCGGATTCTCTACCTTAATTTAAAAGTAAAAATAAGGTTACGCCGGATTCTCGGATCCTCTACCTTAATTTAAAAGTAAAAATAAGGTTACGCCGGGTCCTCGGATCCTCTACCTTAATTTAAAAGTAAAAATAAGGTTACGCCGGGTCCTCGGATCCTCTACCTTGTTCTAAAATAAAAATAAGGTTACGTCGGATCCTAGGATCCTCTGCCTTAATCTAAAACAAAATTAAAGTTACTTCGGAGCCCCAAAGGCAATTGTAGAGACAAGGATTGGGTTGCATAGGTTCCTTGCAGAGCACCTACGCATCCTATAGAAACAGGTATGTACTTGCAATAAGTATCTTAAATATGGGTTTCATATGATTTTATTTGCTACTAAGTGTTACGCATAATGCTTGTACCAACCCTAGTTCAAGTGTGGAGTATATCAGAAATGTTGGTACTTTTCGTCTTAATATATTGTTGTGAAGATAGGTTTTAAGCAAGTCCTAAGCAAACGGATTCCACACTAATATATTGCCTCTTAGTGTCTTACTCGTTTGCAAGTATGTACAAAATTTGTGACCATCACTTAAAGCATTTGCAAGTATGTAATTTACCCATTTTTCCTTTATATCTATTCGGTTAGTGATAAGATGTTGTTAATGTGCACAACAAGTTCAAGTTATCTTTCGACTAGACTAAGTCAGTAGTGATAGAAGAATCCGCTCACAGTTAATAAATACAAAATAGCAATTCAAGCTAAAAGTCATTCTCATTACACGAAATATAATTTAAATACATCAACGATCCAAAAGGGGAATTACAAAAAAGAAGAAATAAAAGAAAGCAAGAGAAAGCGGCAACAAAATTCCAAAGGTCATCATGGCTTGGGCTGGATCTGGTCTTTTGAATCGGCAGGAGCCACCACCGAGGCCGAGGACCCCTCCAACCATTTCCTTTGGCTTAATGGGCAGGGTCGCCAGAACTAACTCCATGGTCCCGCCGACCTTAGGGTTGGGGGCAACTCCTTGGGGGCGAGAGGAGGCTGTGCATCTTTAGTTTGGGCAACAGGAGCAGCATTACCAGCAGCAGCTTTTTCCATTTGTGTCCCGGCTGAGGAAGAGTTGATATCATCCTTGGCTGAGCTAGAGGTGGCCACCCGGATGGCAGGAGGGATGTAGGCATTCTCCACCTTCCATAGGGGAGAGGAAGCATCAACCCCGGCTTGGGAGAGGGCTTCCTTCCACACCTGGAGGCAATAATCCCTACAAACCTCCGGCACTTGGGCTTTGAATGTGTCAGTGGTTTCTGCCACCCCCACCTCATAACCGCTTTGCTCAGCCTCGTCAACCATCGCCTCGGCTTCTTGTGCCTTGACGAGTGCCTCCTCCTTGGCCTTAAGAGCCTCCTGCTTAGCTTCCTCGGACGTTGTAAGATCCCTCTTAAGATCTTCTACTAACTTTTTGGCCGAGGCAAGGTCTTCATTGGCACGCCTGAGCTGCAACCTCTGATCCTCGGCCTGCCTAGTAGTAGTCTTCAGCTGGGCCTCCAGGCCTGACCTTTCGCTTTCCGCCTTGCCCAGGCTGGTTGCCATCTCCTGTAGCTTTTTCTCCTTAAGCTCCAATATCTTTTTGGCATGATCCAGCCTCACCTCTTCATCCCTTAGTGCCTTATACGAGTTAGCGGCGATCTCCTCTGCCCTATGTGCAGATTGGACAGCCTACGTACAAATATTGTTAGTAAATAGCACAGTTAATGTCAAACAAAAAACAACAACAACAAGTGCAATAATGAAAAGCATGGATACCAAGAAACAATCAATTGAAATTCTTACCATAGCTAACTCTTTCTTGAGGATCATGAAGACGTTTTGATCCCTCATCCTTCGTAGCTCGCCCATGTCCTCGGGCAGTAGAAGTGCTTGCTCCAATGCATCGGCGATGCAAGCAGCTGTGCCCTCATCGGATCCCCTAATAGACGCATCAGCGGTGACTGCCTGATCGTCTACGTTCATTTGGGGAGCCCAAATGGGCGCATGGAAGGCTACCGAAGGGTCAATTCGTCTCTCCGACCTTGTATGGGCATGACGAGCATGCTTTCCTCCCCTCTCCAGCTCTACCTCTTTGGTGGAGAGGTCTTTGGTCCCTTCAATTGTCTCTTTCCCCTTGTGCTGATCCCTTTTTCTCTTATGATTAGCTGGGTTGTTCAGTTTGAGTTGAAGGGGGAAGAGTGAGTTTAATTGAAGGAACCTTCTCGGTGCCCTTGTCCTTAGGTTTTACTAGAGGCACCTTAGGAAGCTCCTACGCTCCAGCTTGACCTTCTAATACGTCCTTCAGACTGGGCTTGGGTCTGCGCTGGATGCCCATTCTTATTAACGGTTGGGTCGTCGTCCGAGGATGTGGGATGGACGGCAGCCGGAGGAGATGGTCCCTTCAATTGTCTCTTTCCCCTTGTGCTGATCCCTTTTTCTCTTCAGGGTCGGGATGTGTAATGAATAGGACTAGAGGCACCTTAGGAAGCTCCTACGCTCCAGCTTGACCTTCTAATACGTCCTTCAGACTGGGCTTGGGTCTGCGCTGGATGCCCATTCTTATTAACGGTTGGTCGTCGTCGTCCGAGGATGTGATGGACGGCGAGCCGACGACAGGAGATGGGTTCCTGGGTGATGGAAGTCGGTGAAAAGCTTCGAATTCCTCTTCTGAATCCGAAAGCTCAACGACTTCTTCTTTTCTTTCTTCTTCTTCTTCTTCTTCTTCTTCTTCTTCTTCTTCCTTTGCAATTGGCTGAGAAGAGGAACCTTCACCCAACCTAGGTCGAGCCGAGGATGTGGCTAAATGAGGGGCTCCCGGGACGACCCTCACGGGCTCGGTGATCAAAACGCCCTGAGGTACAGGAGTGCCAGCTGGCAACAAAAAGCCTTCAACCGCTACACTGATCCTCGGCAGCCGCGGGTCCTTCTCTTTGATGACGCACTTAGGATCTTGGAAAGCGGTGGAGATGGGTGTGTATCCGAGAATGAGGTGTGCGGCGCGAAGCTGACCGTCCGAGTGCACAAACACCTCGGCCTTCAAGATCTTGTTCAGACGATCAAAGTTGACGAGGTTAGCACGACGGGTAAGCGCGCGACGATCTGCACATATATTCCAAAAAACAAATTAACAAGGGCAAATCAAAGAAAAACACAACCAACAACGAAAACAAAAAATTTATCGTTAATAAGGGCTGGCGCTACTCAGATACTTACCAGGTTCCCCCTCCCTCGTCGGACAGGGGAGACCGTCATGCCAATCCCCGGACAGTATAAGGAAGTCTTTGTCTAAACCCTTGTTGGAGTGGGGGAGGCATTGGATCAACCTAACCTCGGGATGCCTAGATTTTAGGTAATATGTATGCCCTTTCAAGTGGTGGAGATTATACACCCAGTTCACCTCGTGGTGGGTGAGTCCTAACCCTAGTCTTTCATTTAGGATGTCTACAGCTCCTAAGATCCTAAACATATTCGGGGCACACTGGGTGGGAGATAACCTAGCTGTTCTAAGGTAATTCCTAGTAATGGGCATCATAGGGATTCTCATTCCCCCTCTATGAATGCTATCATAGGGATCACCACCTCACCGGTGTCCCTATCGGTGAGCCACCCTCCTTGCTCACAGTGTTTGACGGATACTCCCTGAGGGATCCCATATTTAACCTTAAACTCCTTTATTTTCTCAGGAGTATCCACTAAGGATGCAAACCTACCCATTTCCTAAAACTAAGAAGAGAATACTATGTTGAGGTTGGGAAGTTTAGACGGCCGAGGACAGAAAATATGAGAATAACGAGAAAGAACGAGCAGTAATAACGAAAACAGAAAGTTGGAGTACTTACTTTAAAGTAACTATGTCACCTCGGCTTAGAACTGAAAGGACTAGAGACGCGTGTAGATTGCAGGAAGGGCTAAATTCGGTGTACAGACTCTGAAATGAACAAGGGACCTTTGAAATGGCAGTTTTTATTTCGTGGAAAGGCGTAAAGCGGGAAGCCTCCCGCCTGTCTCCTCAAAATACGCCCACCCGTTGGATGAGCATCGTGCGGTTGGAAGTGGGGAACATAGAGCCGCCAACATTTAATTGAAGCGCGTTCTGCAGATCGAAGCGTCAGAAGCGGATTGCCTCACGTGTGTGTGTATCGAAACCCTCATTCCTCTCCACAGAGTAGAAATAAGGATTTCGAGGGGCTATTGTAGTGCCCATGGGCCCAAAGCACGTATTGGGCCAGCCCAAAGGCTCCCGTAAGGAGGAAAGTCCAACCCAACAACATGAAATGGTCCGAGGACATAATAACTCCAGCCTACGATGCCACGTGACAAAGGAAGGTGCCATGCATGAGCAGAACACCACGAGACATGACGTCCGAGGATGATCTTGTCCTCGGCAGCATGCTGCCGAGGACAGTATTAGTGATCTGGCGGTTCAAGGACTCCCGTACTAAGGACCTTGTATGCAATAACTGAGAGAACGAGGATAAGGGATAAAGGGAGTTGATAGACAAATATCAAAGAAAAAGCTGCTACCACCGCATTGAAGGCATTATACCTACCTCTCTGGCCGCATTAATGAGGAAGTGACGCCTGAACATTGGAATTCAACCTTATCCTAACCGTCAGAGACCTTAGTAAGAAGAGGTGATGGGACAAGTATCCAAAAGGAAGATCCAGACTACACGTGGAAGAAAGGAAAAGGGATACAGGCCTATAAAGGGTGAATAAAGAAGAAACAGAGGAGGGGGGACACGGAGACTAGAGAGAGAACTTGTAAGGAAACATAAAAAATTGTCCTCGGCATTAATATATGAAGCAATATTTCATCTATTTATGAGATGTACGCATGTGTTCTGTGATTGAACCTAACTTTTGTGTTATCTATCGTCCAAAAACCTAGATTAGAAGCCCGCTCTCTATAAATTCGTTGTTTGGGGCTCATTGGCCTGGTCTGAAATTCCGACTTTGCACCAGCCTGATTTGTGCCCTTACAATTATTATTATGCTTATTTTTTATTTTTAACTTCAACTTTTAATGCTTTTTGGATGACACTATTCAAATACTATGATCTCAAGAAAACAATTGAGACATTTATCTAGTTTTTTTTATCTTGCTATATAAAAAAGGGGGTCTCCAGTATAGACTTATCCACTCCACGTCACCTGACGGTATTGGGTAATACCGTGTGTACCACATAGGCCTTGCTGGGGCTATTGAACTGCTTTACTCTGGATGTTAGGATAATGACTCCTACCATCAAGGCACACTTCGTGTGGTGAGACATTTATCTAGTTATATGCAAGCGACTTGAAAGATGAATGATTGTGGAATTATTTTCACTTGAATATAATAAAGATTTTTATATATCAAATGATAAAGTACTTGCCAAAATAATTTCGTGGTAGTAGAGTCAAAAAAATATTTTTGAAATTATAAACATGTATGAGAAACATTTATAAGTGTAAAAAGAGTGAGACCAAAGTATATCAATGAAATTAACATAAATTATGGATGCTAAGGACTATTTTTTAATAGTCCATAGCCAAAAATAAAAGATGATGTTTAGTGTGTGACAATGACATGATATTCATAAACGAAACCATGTATAACTAAGTAAACAATCAAACTTTGATGTATATTCCTAAATTGAAATAGAGTGGCAAATATATTGCATTTAAAATTAAATACAATTATTAGATTATTTTTCAAAATATTAAATTATGAAATTAGCTTTCAAGTGTAAATTTTTTTATATGTTTTTATTTTTTCAAATTAGCTATCCAATGGAGAATTTGTAATTTTGTTCTTTGTTTTTGATGTTGATATTGTGTAGAAGTGAAGCTTGTGTGTTTGTTTTAATTAAAATTTTAAATGGTAGACTAAACTCCTTTGTGTTTGTGCTATTTTGTTTTGGTTAGTAATGTTGGGATTTGTATATTTTATAATTATTGAACATGTATCAATTTGTTGAGCTAAACTCTTTCTTAATATGGGTAGTGAATTCAAAATAATGTATTTCACATCAAGTAATTATTTGCTGCATGACTTACCCCGTGGCAAATTCTTTTTTTTTTTTTAATAAAAAAAATCATGTGAAAAATATGAGTCAACTTGGCCCAACTTGGAACCTAATTCATGTCTATGCATACATAACTTTCTCCCTTCTGGGCTATAATTTGATGTGATTAATATTTCATTGTATGTCATTTTAAATAATGAAATAAATGCATGAATTGGATTTAGGGCTCTTTTAATAATTAAATTCCTATCTAAATATAGTCTAGCAGAAATACTAATAGAGGTTTTCCATGAGCCAAATGAATTTGGTTGACTATATATATGAATTATTGAGAACGAAAGCGAGCGAATGAGAATTGAAATCAAATGAAGAGAAAATGAGGATAGATCCGAGGTTTTTATTCTTGAAGTCTTTCGAATCTTGTACTTCCACCTGAGGTTTCCATTCAACTGGGTCTTTTCACACTCGATTTGTTATTGTTGATCTTGAACCACAATCACTATAGATTTAAAAGTCAAATTACTAATCCCTTTGGCCACTAAAATGACTTTAGCCAAAGAAAATAACAACAAATAAATATGGACTAAAGTGTAAACATTATCATCATGATGATAAATCTTCTTTCGGTGAAAGGCTGAAATAATCCAAGGATACTCGGATCAGGTTAAGGGCACTGGCACGTGGAGAAGTTTGTGAGAATTTAAAAGTCCCTTTCACCTCCTCCGTATACCACCTGCAAGCCCCTGATCTCTCTGCTCTTTTATGGGCAGTTTTCTTAGTATCTAGTAGCTCGTGTAGCTCGTTTGTTAATTGTTGTAACACCTTCTCAAGACGTTCCTTAACTTCAAACCTAATATTTGGTATGTAGACCTTTGTAAGAGGTTAAAGTTGGTTCCTAAACCTAAAGCAAGTGCTGACTCCCAACTCTTTTCCTATTGTCTATTTGGCAGAGGCGTACTCCTTAAGCAAAAATCCCGTGTCTAGGAAGGTGAACCCACAATAGTGATTCACAGAAACCCTAAAATCTTTGTTTTCTTTTTACTCTAATGAGGTTGTAATTATTTCTCTCTATTCAAGATATGTTAGAAGCAAATGCTAAGGCTAAATCCTATAGATAGGGTTCCCACCAATCATGTATGTTTTGATTATGTCCATGCATGTTGCTTTGATCTTTGTCTTATTTGCATGCTTAGAATAAATCCAACTATAGAGAAACCTTACTAGAATATATTTAGGAGGTACAAAATGGGCGTTAACCCATTTGATTAAATGGATTGGGGTGCCTAGTACCTTCCTAAGTATGTAACCTAATTTCAGACTCTTAAATTGATAAAATTAGACATTTGTCTAGGGGTCAACAGTTGTTCCCGGATCTATACCTATTGATGGCTTTCATTCTCTATTTAGTATGGTTTCATAGTTGGCAATACACAACCCTAATTGGTCACATGGGGAGACCTAAAGCGGCCATTTGAGAAGGTTTGTTGCACAAGTTGAGGAGCTCACATTATTCATCTTCGTATATCTTTTTGTGAATAGTTGTTGCAAATTGCAATATGGTAAGCTTGGTCCATTGCATAGTCATTGAGACTCAATGGTCTAATCAGCAACAAATAGACTACCATCGTACAATATATTAAGGAGCATGTGGGTGTCTTATTCATATATAATAGTACTTGATCACTTGAGGTTTTTTTTTTTTTTTTTAATACAAAATTTTTAACATCCAATCAGTATTTATTAGTACTTCCTTTTGTCCCATGCGCTGGCCCATCCCACTCACACAAATGATGAAAAAGAAACATAAAATAAAAAAAGAAAAAGAAAATATAGTAGTGCAAGAAGAAAACATAGAAATTTTAGTTCTGGCATCCCCACCTCGTTTGTCTTTGCCTTCTATATTGCCTTGTTCCAAAAGTGTTCCTAAACCAATCAGGTTTCTTAGTGGTCATAATGTGGCCAATAACAATTCCAACTAAGAAACCGCTTCCATACCCAATCACAACATATTTCCAATCAATTTCAATTGAAGATCTATAGCCCTGATTCTCATTTGAGGTTGAAGGCGATGATCCTTCACATTTTCTCAATAATGGGCTTCCACACAACCCTGAATTCCCTTCAAAGGAACTAGTTGGAAATGTGTTAAATTGGTTTCCTTGGGGTATAGATCCAGAGAATAAGTTGTAAGATACGTTAAATGATGCAAGGAAAGTGAGTTGTGCTAATTGTTGAGGGATTTCTCCTGAGAGCTCGTTCCGAGAAAGGTCCATTGACTCAAGTTGAGCCAAGTTTCCCATGGATGATGGTATATGACCAGTGAATATGTTGTTGGATAAATTTAGCGTATGAAGCCCTTTGAGAGTTGCAATGGATTCTGGAATCTCTCCTTCAAATCTATTTTTTGAGAAATCTATGATTGTGTAGACTTCTATAATTTTGTAATAGTTCATTGTCAAGCCCTTGTTTGTCATTGTCATTGAGTAGTCATAATGATTAAGAAATCCCCTCACAAAACTACGTGTCCGCACTTGCATGTAAGATAAGTGGCCTTTTCCATCAATTTTCATGGCATTCCAAGTTTGGAAGAATTTAGAAGGCAAAGTACCGGTAAGACTATTGCAAGAAATGTCAAAGACACATAACTTAGGAAATGCAAGATTGACTTTTGGACTCGTTATCACACCATGGAATCCATTCGAGTGCAGAATGAGAACCTTCAACTCTGGTAGGTTTCCAAACCAAAAGGGGAAAGTATCATTGATCTGATTGCTTCCAAGATCAAGAATCTCCAGCATTGCGCAATTGACAATTGATTTTGGCACTTGTCCACTCAACTTGTTTTCCCCCAAGTTAATCATCGTTAATTTATTCCCACTTGTCCATGTGTGAGGAATTGTGCCATTCAAGTTGTTTCTTCGTAAGTTCAATATCATGAGAGAATTGCTGAAGTTTCCCAAACACTTTGGAATATTGCCACATAAGTTGTTCTCTGACAAATCGAGAACTTCAAGAAAATTCAAATTGCAAATTTGTTGTGGGATTTCTCCTGAAAGCTCATTTATTGAGATTGAATAGAAGGAGATGGAGGGTGGTGGAATTGGGAGTGATCCTTGGAATCTGTTTGAGCTAATGTTTAGAACAAGTAAATGAGACCAATGGAGAGCAAAAAGACTTTGGTTTGAGTTGGTTAGAAAGTTGTGAGAGAGATCCAAGTACTTCAAAGTTTTTGTACTTGTTTTCCAAAACCATTGGGGTATTTGGCCATGAATATTGTTGAATGCTAGATCTAAGTAAGTCAATTCTTCTTGATTTTGTAAGAATTTTGGGAACTCATTTAGATTGCAAGAAGCCAACCCCAGAACACAGAACTTTTGAAGAGTAGCATTGGAACTTTTTTTAGGGAGCAATGATAATTTGTTGAATGACAAACATAGATCGGTTAAATTTTTCAACCCAAGTAACACATCTAGCTCCACTGTGCCACTCAAATTATTTGAAAAAAGATCAAGATTTTGAAGATTTTCAAGTTGAGAGATAGAGCTTGGAATAGGACCTTGCAACATATTCTCTGAAAGATCTAAATTATTTAATTTGGTTAAATTCATAACCTAAAAAGGAATGCGACCAGTGAACTCATTAGAACCTAGGTACAAATAGGTGAGTTGAGTGAAATTGGCAAGAGAGGGTGGGATGTCTCCCACTAAACTGTTATTCCCAAGGCACAAATAAGTAATTTTGTTGAGCTTATTGAGCCAAGACAAGCTTCCACTGCTCAAGTTAAAAGAGAAAATTTCAAGATAAGCCAGTTTGGTGAGGTTTGAGAAGGAAGAAGGTAATTGTCCCCTAAAATGATTTCCTGTAAGGAATAGATAAGTGAGCATGGAAAGGTTACCTAGTGAAGGGGGAACCAACCCTGAGAGGTTACAATTTGTGAAATCCAAACCTTCCAAGGAATTAAGGTTTCCGATTGAGGCAGGTATCTCACCAGAAAATCCTGTGCTCCCAACCGACAAATACTTAAGGTGACTACTCAAATGCGACTCAGGAAAATAACCTATAAGATTTGAGTTATGACATAACTCAAGAACCTGTAGGTTTGGTAACTGCAGAATGCCTACTGGAAATTCCCCAACCAGCCCACAATAACTGAGAGTAAGAGAAGTCAAGGAGGACATATTTGCTAACTGATTTGGTATTGGAGAAGATATGTCTACCATAGAGAGATGGAGTTCCTCTAGGTTGGTTAGATTTTGAATTAGGCTTTTTAGATTGGGTTTTTTGAGTTCCAAACATGGCAAATGTGTAGAATAAGGCAAATAATTATAAGACAAATCGAGGAAAGACAACTTGTTGAGTACTGAAATTTCTGATGGAATTTGACCAAAAAAGAAGGAATAAGAGAGGTTGAGATGTGTTAGCATGGAAAGATTTCCTATAGTAGATGGTATGTGAGAGTAATTGAAGTGATTGTAGCTGAGGTCAAGCACTTGAAGGTGAACAAGGCGGAAAAGGCTACTGCTAGAGTTGATGGAACCATAGAGGCAACTGTTGCTGAGGTTAAGGCTAACCGCGTGACCACTGCCCTCATCGCAGTCAACCCCATCCCATGAGCAACAACTACTATTCTCTCCTTGAAGCGTCCATGATGCTACCCTATAAGGATAAGCATAAGGAACGAAACAAGTGGAGAGGTTGGCAATAAAGCTTTCCTTGAATTGCAACAAGGCAGACCTCTCATCAGTGTGGCACAATGGACGAATAGAAGATGAAGACTCAGAACTGAGATGAAAAAGTGAGAAGAGGAAAATTGAGCTCAAGAACATGCAGTAATATAATGCTAGTCCCATAGTGTTTTGTATGTTCTATGTTTACGAGTGCTTGGTTAGCAAGGAAATGATTGCGTGGGGCTTTTATAGACTGTGGGCAGCTCTTATGTAGTGATATTCAGTACCTTATCCTTTACCCAAAAAAGGAAAAAAGAAGAAGCGGGTAACAAATAGGATTCGGTGGACCCAACCAGTAGCATGCGAGATTTCTCTTAGCATACGGCATTAATTGACGCGGCATTTGCCGTGCACCCTATGTCAATACTCAATAGGGATTGGCTTTCCTTTTGTTTGATAGGATTTTCAATCCTAATCATTTCACATCAAAAGACTTTAACAATGCACGTAACTTATACTCATAAGCTTTTTCGTGAGGGCAAAACCCATTTACACACACTGACACTGCGTAATAATCCCCCCTCTTTTCACTAATAGATTGAATAGTCCTAATTTACCTCATGGATTTCATCTTATAAAGATCAAAGAGATCCACATCAATGTTAGACTATTTTTTTTTTTTTTTTTTTTATTATTATTATTATTATTATTATTATTATTATTATTATTATTATTATTATTATTATTATTCAACTTATAATATTCAACCCATAATAATTGTTCTTTATTATTATGTTAAGATATTAAATGATTTTTGGTGCAAACCGATTTTCATACTTAATAAATCTTTGATTTAACAACAAAAAATTTTAGTGGTTGAGCTAATTTTAATTCACTTATGATTATAATATCTAGTGTATAATTTGTGCATATGCATGGTAAAATTAAAAATAACACAATTACACATATATGGATTCAAATTATACCTTGTTTAAGTCATAGATATATACATATGTTTTACTCTTTCTTTCTTCTTTATTATTTTATTTTATTTTATTTTTTGGATATATACATGAGTTTACTCTTTTTAATTGGGGGTTTTTTTTTTTTATGGTTTATTAATATTAGAATTTTTCATTTTTTGTACAACATTATCTCACCTATAAATTAAAAAAAAATATAAATAGGACTTGTGGCGCAAAATTAGACAACAATTAGTATTCAATTTGAAATCTAATTGGATTTTCTTCCAGTTTTACCTATTAATATATATATATATATATATATATATATATATATATAACCACAATATATAGTATTTTATGTTCATTTTAAAAAAAGATATGATTATATATTTTTTTTCAAACTTTAATTTGTTTAGCTATTATTTACCTTCTAAAAGCAATGCTAATAAATTTCAAGGCTGACTTTGATAAATGAGTTGATACGTTTCCTTTATTTTAAAACACAATCTTCATCATTGTAGCATCCAATCTATCTCAAAGGAAGAAGTTACTTAGGAAGAAAAAATGAACAGAAATTTCCCATGTGCAGTGTTGAAGCTATATATATGTATAATGGAGAGCTTAAACTAATTAATGTCTGAAGGATGTAAAATATAGTATCCATATCTGGAAAACAAGAAAGCTGGCCTGGGGGGATTTCTATGGGCTCGCTATTGGGTATACATGTGTAAGTAAAGTCTCTTATTGAATTATGATGAGAAGAATGAGCAGTTAATATAACATAATTGAGCACATACCCATTGGGCTTAAGCCTTTTGAGTTAAAGTGTGTTTTTATATGTTATCTTAATTATTCAAAGAAGTTCCCTAAGGTGTTTATTTCCCTAACAAGTGGTATTAGAGCCCATGGTGATGTGGGGCAAACCTTTCGCAGTTGCAGCAAGAATGGGGTGTGTGTACTTGAAACCCTTTTGCAAATAGAGAAGGGCGTGTCCCTTTTGTAGTTGGAGCGGGGACAGTATATTGCAACAAGTAAGCCCATGAAAGCCCACAAAAATGAACTTAGAAAATGCCAAAAAAAGGAGTAATATTACCAATGGTGCTAGACAACGATGAGGTTCGAGGTTTCCATGGAGGATAAAAGACGTGCGAGGTTGATATATGGAGGCCCATGGATGATGCCCTAGTGAGGGAAAAAGCCCATTAGGAAAAGGGGAACGAGTAGGACTTGTTCATGATCCATGGAGAGGTCTTGAAGCCCACTGAGAGGTAAAGACTCACACGTGAGGGGAAGATTGTTGGGTATACATGTGTTGGTGAAGTCCCACATTGAATAATAATGAGAAGAATGAGTAGTTAATATAACATAATTGAGCACATATCTATTAGCTGAGTTTAAGCCTTATGGGTTAAAATATGTCTCTATATGTTATATGAATATCTTTTAGGTTAAAGCGTGTCTCTATATATTATATTAATTATTTAAGGAAGCTCCCCAATGTGTTTATCTCCCTAATACACACTACTTTGAGCCCGTAGAGTGGGTTTGGTAGGGTTAAGTATGAGGATTTCTAAACTAGTTATAAAAAAAATTGACAAAAAAACAAAACAAAACAAAACAAAATAAGAAAGCTGTAAACACAGCTACCAAAACTTAGAAGCAACCTGGGAACTTACAGTCAAGCTAATGCTATTCCAATTTGAGCTAGGCTTAACCTAGTTGTCCATTTTTTTTTTCTTTTCTTTTGAGTCTTATATCTCACATTTATTAATAGATAGAGAATGGGACTTGGTATAATTAAGCACCATAACCAGTTTTCCATATCCAGTTGCACCAGTAGATCCACGGCCTAAACTTAAGAAAATGTAAGAGGAAGACTTAATTTACTGTGACAAAATCCATATATAAAGCTCGTGAATTGGTAAAAACCAATAACACTACTTTAACCCAAGCCAGTGTCCTATATATATAAATAAATGAATAAATAAATAAAAACCCAAGTCAAGCCAATGAGACTCCTTTTTCTTTTTCTTTCACCTGCTGAAGAGTCGAAGAAAACTAGTGTCAAGCGGGATTGGCATCTTGTTCATGAATTAACTCCGCAACTAAATGTATCCTTCCAAGCAAGAAAAAAAGTGAACTTTTTCTTTAGCGTCTAATTTGAGCACATTCATTGACCCAGTTCACGTGCATGACCTTACTATAGGTCAAGTCGTCTCCGTAAGCGTTGGGTAGACTTGTAATGTCCCACTTATGTTGAAACTTTAAAGGAATAGACAAAGGAACTCTTATTAATCTTTCTACTTTTATTTGCTTTCTGCTAATAAAACAGCATAGGTGTCCCACTAAGGTAAGGCGCATAACTAAGCCCTATCGATTTTTCGTACGACTTTTGGCTAGAAAACAAAGGGTGGGGTTCAAATTATGGACCTTTACAGCTTTACTACTTATTCATTCTATGATTGAGGGCAGTCATGGACAGGGACGGAGCTAGGAATCTAATCTTGGGAGAGGCAAGCTTAATGTAAGCTCATTCACTTACATTATAACACTACAATGAAGTATTATCAATTTCATTAAAGTAAAATTATTTATAAATATTTTTAATATGCTACGTTATTTTCATGTCTTACAAATATACTTCACTAGAAATTAATCCCTAACCAAAAAAACCAAATAAATATGCCCCATGAACCTAAACAAAAAATGTAAATAAAGTTCAAAGTAATCAAATACTTAATAAAAAAGTTAACAAACAAAAAATGGTGTCAAGTAAAAAAAACATATTATTTATAGTTAGTGGTTACAGCCATTACCCATTATCTTGGTTTTAGAAAAAAATTATTTTTTTATACAACCTTTTCACGTGCTATATCAGTTTTAAATCAAATCACAATTAAAAAATTTTCTTCTTTCTTAATTGAACCTACTTTAAGTCTAGAAATCAAATCAAATCACAATTAAAATATCTTTTGTTGTGTCCATTATTTCCTTAACTATTAGATCTAAGAAGTTCACCGTTGTTGGCTTGTTGCATCCATACACTGCTCAATCTCAGAAGCTCATCAGGTTTGACACTCATTGTCAAGAGCTCAAGTCTCAACACCCAAGCTCACAGTTGCTGCATCTTTCACTCTCTCTGTCTCTCACGTTTAGTTTTTTTTTTTTTTTTTTTTTGGGAATTTGATGGAATGATTTGGTATGTAAGATTCACATTGATTTTCTTTCAAATATTTTTAAGGGCTGGGCTAATCTGTTGGTAAAATTTGTTGATTGGGCTAAGTTTTCTTTAACTTTTTATTATTGATTTTGTTGTTGAGTTAATATTTTTGGGCTATCTAATTTGTTTTTTGAATTTTAGATCAGTAATTTTTTATGGGCCTTTTCTTTTCTTTTTTTATGAGTCTTTTCTTTGGTTTAAAGGGGCAAGTTTAATTTTATTGAGTCAAATTGCTAAGCTAAAAATTAGGTAGCTATATATATACTATTGATTTTTTTTTCAAAATTTAGGGGGGGGGGGGGGGGGGGGGGGGCATTGCTCCCCCAAGCCAATAAATGGCTCCGTCCCTGGACATGGAGTTACAAATATTTTGGTTTCTAACGTTTGCCCTCCGTGTTAAAATGAGTTATAAGGTTTCAAATAAGTTAATTTATTTCCCAATCATTTGGTATTATTTTAAAATAATCCTTATTATTAAGTAGCAGATGAAAAAAACTGACATGACTAATAGTAATAGTGATGATAAATAATATATATATATATATATATATATATATTAAAGCCAACTAGCTAGGCTTACCTCTTTGGCTAAAATATAAGTAATCTGAATTTAGAAAAAAAAAATGTAAAGAATAACTTATTAAGATAATAATACACACATACATGTGTGTGTTAAAATAACTATAACAACAACAAAATTTTAGTTTCAAATTTCTAGTGTCGGCTATATATTTTCAACAGGTTAGTAAGACTAAGCCATATGTGTTCTTTTCCTCGTTTCTATTATATTAAAAATTATATTTCTGTAATTTTTCTTTTTATTTTATTTATATTAAAATAAAAGGAAGAAAAAAAGGGTAGAGTCCTAGAAACAATTTTTATTGAAAAAAAAAGTATGTGAGCTATATTATAGTTTTGAATGAAAAAGTTGTTAATAAAAGAATGGCTAAATATTTTAATTTTTATTATTATGTTATAATCTAGTAGTATATTAAAATTGTTTCCTAACAAATTGTGAATTCAACAAGTTTACGTTTCTTTTAATAATTTGAGGAGAGAATAATCTTATTACTTACCTAAAGAAGAGTAAACAATTATACTAAGCTACAAGGCTCTTGGCAAACTAATATAAAAACAAAAACAAGTACTAAGTGATGCCAACAAACCATTGGTAGAGAAAGAAAACCTCACAAAAACCATCTTCCTTAAAAGAAGGGTTTAAACTTTAAGAAAACCATAAGATTAGAGCTGCTTGAGCAAATAAATATCGTGGAGAAGATTAATTTTCTTCTTCAAGATTTGAACCTTTTTATTATTATTAATTATTTTGATTTCTATATATTACACCAGCCAAGGCAAACATGAGTGCTCACTTGGCTGAAACTTGACCCTACACATGAACACGCTGTGAGGAAAGGGAATGGGATGTTGGCAAAGGGAAGTGTATCTCTGGATTGTGCCAATGGTGTGATCTCCCTTGGGGAGAGTGAAATACGTGCCTGGCATGGACACCCAACACTAGCGAAAAAGGGAGATAGCGACCCTTTGTGGTCAGATGCTATAAAACACCCCTCATTGGCTGAAGCTACCTTGGACCACTGTTGAGGACGCATGTATCACTCCTGACCTTCTTGATGTCCCTTTCCTTGTCTATTACTTGTGCTACACCCTTCATCCCACTACCCTGACATTGGTGGACTTTCTCCTTCCTCCAGCTATGATATAGTACAATAGTTGTATTAGGGTTTGAATGGGGGAATGAGAGCTTGACACTTGTTTTTAGGTACCTAACAACATTCCTTGTACTATAAGAGGAACATGTTGCTGAGCAGTTAGGGGAAAAAAAAAGAAAAAAAAAAAGATAGAAAAATAGAGAGAAAGGTAGAAATCTTGGTAGGAAAGTGAGGAAAGGAGAGGCTTTGGGGAAGATCACCACCATATGTAATACTTCAAACTTTCACATAATAGAGAGCTCTAAAGAGTGAAGGATATTCAGTCCTTCACTCGCCCTTGGTTTCTCACCCTTAAGGGTTTTTCACGTATGTTACACGTCTTCTTTACTTTCCTGGTTCCGCCTTTGCTTTCTTTAGATGTTAAAATGTTAAAGTTTTCATTTTTATTGTTCATGAACTTTTACGTTTAAATGCACTATTAAATTCATAGCTCATTCCCTTTATAAGCTTGACAAACTTGCACGTACAATTTCCAATTTTTTTTTTCTAGGTTTCTAGATTAAGGTTTAGCAAATTGTGAACATAAGTGTCTTTTTTTTTAGTATGCTTTGAGTGTTTAAGTGTTTTCAAGATGGTTGCCTAGGTGCTCAAATTCACTATGCAAATCAGAGTTACTTCACACCTACTCGACCGATTAAGAAGCATAGATCTTGATAGATTGAAACTTAGGATTACTTAAAAGTAAATTCAGCCTGTCAGCCTATTAAGTGTGATTAAGTTTTCTTATATAAAAGTCAAAGGTATTTAAGCAAACCCTAGTACACATTCAAAAGACTTTTGGAGATGCTCTCATATAGATCTAAAGGTTTTGTGCCTCCTACTCACAAAATCTTTTACTAGTGATCAAGCAAAGCATAATTAATTTGAACTAGTGGTGTTGAAGTTGCCGCAATGCCAGTCATCACAATTGCTAGATTTGAATTTTCAAGTGGATACTTTGAGTCGTGGATTGAAATTTCACGTTTCAACATCAATCTCCATCATTAAGGAAGTTTGTGGACTCGAGCTGCATTTTGTATTGATAGTTTCACTAATAATAAGGTTAATCAGTTATTGTAAAACTTCTAATCAATTTGTAGATTTTTTTTACCATGGGATTTATTGGTTAAATCCCTTTAGAGTTTTTATAATGGAATTTGTCTATGATAGAGTTAGAAATATGAGTTTTTGCTTTGGGATGTGTACGCAGGTCCACATGTGTAATGGCCCAATCCTTATATCAATAATATTTTTCACTTTAGGGCTCATATCCTTCACAACTCTGTTTTCCCAAGTGTGAAGCAGGGGAAAACATGTTGTTAACATTTTGGATATTCAACCCACACATAAGGTTTCCCCTGTTACCACACCCAGGTGAAGTGGGATTACATGGATTGCAAGCCTTCACCTTATCACACCCACATCCATCCACGTGGCATGCACCTCTTGGTCTTTTGGGTCATTACAATCCCCCCCTTTAGGCACACACACGTCACTTGTGTGGGCATCCCACAATTTTGGTCGGGTTTTTAGACTTTGATCCTATAAATGTAACTTCTCAATATTTATGTCAACAATATTGTCCACTTGAGGGCCCTTAACATCACGACTTTGTTTTTCCCTAGCACAAATCAAGGGAAAATGCGTTATTAACATTTTCGATATTTGACCAACATATAAGCTCCTCCCCTTTACTGCACCTAAGCAATGTAAGATTCCAAGGATTTCAAGCCCACATCTCAATGTACCTACGCTCATCTGTGTGGTTTGTGCCTCTTGGTATTTTGGGTCACTACAATGGGCCTCTTGGTATTTTGGGTCACAACAATGGGCCTGTGTGTGCAGCCTTAATCATGAGCACACAAATTCATCTAGGAACAGTTGTATGGTAAAATTTTGGCATTTTGCTTATTTGGTTGTTGCATACATTAATGTTTAGGCTTAAATGATGCCTTAACAACATGCTTTAGACTCGCAATTAATTAGAACATGTTAGGATTTAGATATGGTAGATTTCTAATATGAACATGCATTCTAACATGTGGTGCTATATATGGTGGGGTAGTAAGGTAAGTATTTTCATACCCATATGACCATGCTATATATGGTGGGGTAATAAGAAAACCTTTATAGAAGACAAATATACCTTTATTAGCTTTGGCACATCCACAACAAGGGCTATTGCAATCTCTACATCAAAAGAGCACATAGTTTTATTAAGTTCAAAGAAATTCTTGCAATATGTACCGAATAGCCTGCATGATTTCAGTAGGATTAAAAAGGCAAGGAATAGTCAACGACTCAAGCCCTTCTTACATCTTGAGAGCCTGTTGAATTCCACTTATTGTTAATTGTTTCCAAGTTGGTAGAACAAGTCTTTTTAGATTAGGACTCCTCGCCTATTAGGAAGAATTGTGTCTCAATGTTTTTTTTTTTTTAGATTAGAATACTAAGTATTTTTAAAAAACTCATGGGGAGAGAGAAGATGGTTTTAAAGAAACTAATAGTGATGATATCTAAAAAGGCCTAAATTATGTCTCAATGTAAGTTCCCAATTTACACATCACATGGTTTCTTTATAATTTAACCATTTTTGTAAATTAGGCACTGTAACATTATATATTTCAGCTCCACAAATTAAGTTCTCATTTTTTCTAAATACATAGAAATGAAAAAACAATCAAGTCACATTTTCGTGACTAAGATTTAAAGAAGTCTTACGGATTTTCATTAGCTTCTTGCTTGATTGGACATTAGACCGAGCATATGGTTCAAAGGGAATAACAAAAGACTTAAGACTTAAACTTACTTAAGTCAAGCTTCTTCCTAGAACAGGGTCACAACAAGCTAAACGTCATGAGTTGCACACTTGAGAAACACTAGAAATCAAATCCATAACATTGAGAGTCATGAATATCTTAACCAGGATATTGCAGTTCATGTTGTTCCAACTATAAGCACTTAAGTGTTTGTTTCTCATTTGTTCAAAAAAATATTTTCCTTTAACAAAAGAAATAAAATGTAATAAGTAGCAATTCATATTATGGCTAGACTCCTTAAAAATAAATTTCTACCACTTGCGAAAACCAATAAACTAGCATGTTATTCCAAGAAATTGGAAAACCAAGCAAGTAGAAACAATACGTAAAAGACATCTATCCATAATATGAATCTCTACTTATTATGTTTTATTTCTTTTTGTTGAAGGGAAATATCTATTTTGAACTGTAGGGTTGAATTTATTCAACCATGTGTTGGCTTTATTTTATGCCAAATTTGCTTGTAATTCAGAAATTAGAAACCTTGTATTTAGGTGGGAATTATGTAAGGGTTGTGTGTGAGAGAGTGTGAAGAATTGATCAAGATTGTGCATCAAAGAGACATCTCGCAACTGGAGCTCGCGACTGAATCGTGATTGGCCACCCGCCAGAATCAAGCACACGCGTGGAGCATGCAGGAAGTTGAAGGGTCAGGACAGCTGGATTACTACAAGATAAAAAGTACAGTCTGGCCTTTCTATTACTTGGCAATTGGAACTCTTGACTCATCCCAGTTGCGAGTCACTAGCCAGAACACCTTGTGTTGTTGAAAAAATGTATTTTCACATTCCATCTCACACCCTATTATATATACCTTCATTACCCATAGAAATGGTAAGGATTTTATTGAGAGAAAAACCCAAAGAGAGCTACTCATTCTTAGAGAGAAATCTTTGTAGTTTCTTCTCATTCCTTCTCCCATTGTTATATCCATTGAGAGGAGATTTGTACACAAACACTACCTACACCCATTCAAAGTGTTGAGAGTGTTTTTGGAGTTTTGGGAAGCATTGGAAGATGCCAAGGATGGCAGATGTAGTATGGACCTATTGAGGGATCCGGTAAGCTAGAGAAGACAAGGTTAGGCGTAACCAGTTGGTAGCAGGAGCTTGGAGTGCTCAAGTACATTGGGTAGACTAGGTTTGAAGGGTCTTTGTTATTCTTGTACTCCAACTTTATTCTCTAGTAAATCATTTCACCACTTGGAGGGCGGCAGAGTGATTTTTCACCGAGTTCTTTGGTTTCCTTTTCGATAACACGTGCCAATGTTATCTTTGTGTTTGCATCTCTCTTCCCTTACTCTTTATCTTTAAATTGCTGCTATGTTTGTGATTATTTATGATTTAGAGTTATATTCATCATTCGACACATCTATTGTTTGGGTATAAGCTTGTGTTTGTCAAATTTGATTTGGGAGTATAAACATTCATTAGTGTTTTGAACAATAAGTGAGCTTTCAATTGGTACAGAGAGGGTATACTTGTTGTGGTTTAAATACCTAAGTGTGATTCTTGACCCCTTGTGATTTGCCATGGATAGTGCTTTGTAAGCTTCTATGCATGTTGTGGTTGATGATGAATGTAGCATGCCACGTGTTTGTGAAAATGCCTCTATGAGTGTTTATCCTCATAATTGTGATGACATGTTACTTGAATCATTGGGTGTTGTTGATATTCCAAACACCAAACTCTTGAAGAAAGAAGTTAAGAAGTTTCATAAGAATTTGAACAAGTTCATTAGTGAAAAGGATGATTTGGTTGCTAAGTTCAATGAATCCAATAAATTGGTTGAAAAGTATAAGAAACTTATTGAAAATTCTCTTAAAAAACTAAAGGAGTTTGAATGTTTGAATATGGACTTGGATGCTAAACTTATTTTGTCTAACAAACTTGTTCATGAGCTAAAATGTAAAAATGAATCTTTTAAGATACATGCCAAGTGTTTGATTGCTGATCCTATTGCTAAATATGATGAAAATATTTGTTACAATCATGTTGTGGTACCCAATTTTGTGCCTATTGTGTGTCATATCTCAAAGGACAAATCATTGTACCTTCCTCCACATAAAAGAAATCAAAAGGTGGAGAGAAAGGTTCTTAAGTCAAAATCTTTGTTTAGGTCTCAACCTAAGGTTTTGGATGGATCTAAGTGTGATCCAACTTGTCACCATTATGGTGTGATTGGTCATATAAGACCTTAATGTCATATGTTGAAGAGAGAACCAAACCAATTTGCTAGATCCCTTCCCAAACACATTGTTTGCCACTATTGTGGTGCTTTTGGTCATCTAAGACCTCATTACTCTAAGTTTTATGCTCTTAAAAGAATTAAAAGAAAAGAGAACCTTGAGCTTCATGGAAGATGTGCTAAAAAGAGTAAATCAGAATTGAGTGAAAATAACATGTTATTAAAGAAATTGCCTATATGCATCTCCGGTTCTCATTCTTCCAACCATCATCTCTCTTATCATGAGACACTCATTCCAAACAATTGTTCCGTTTGGATGAGGAATGGTTCCTACGGTTAAACTTTTGCTCTTTTGGTCGTTGATCTAATTCTTTTGATCTTTGTAGGACCCTTTATGCATTGAATGTCACATATTCATGCATTTTGTGCATCTTGCATGTCTTTATATGCATTGTTTTTTATTTTTTTATCTACTTTTATGTTTTAGTTTTGTGTGAGTAAAAAAATCCAAAACCACATAAAAAAAAAAAATTCAAAAAGTTTGATTGTATATGTTTGAGCATATATTACATGTGAGTTTGGCCTAGTACCTTCGTCAAATGGCTTAGTGCATTTATGAGTTTAGCTTGTTATGTATGCACATTTATCTTTGTGGGAAAAATCTTGATATCTACGTGGGAAAAATCTTGATATCTATGTGTGATGGTTGTAGATCGATCACCAAGCTTGTCATAAATGATTAGTCAATAGTCATGTTGGTTTTGATACATGCGTAGACTTGTGCCTATATCTCTTCCCACTTATTTATGTTTTTACTTAAAGAGCTCATCCAATGTCAAATTTTGAAAAGAGATAATGAACTGCAAAAGCCGTCGCACATACTAGTATTTGATTAAAAAAAATGAAAGCGACTTGTACTAAAATGTATGGTGCCCAAAAAGCCAAATGTTTGTTCAAAAATTTGAAATATAAAAAATTTCAGGTATCAATCTCAAAATAAGATGTATTGAATTATAAGAAGCCAAATGAAAAGCTTCAAAGTTATGTAGTCAAGTTTATGTGGGAGGTCATATATGTTCACTTCTGTAATTGAGATAGACCACTTGATTTAGTATTAGTTGTGTATGACTTGATTGAATTGATCATTGAAGCTTCATTCTAAACTAAGGATTATTCCACATTTGATATTCACACACAGCATACATGCCTAATCTTCAATGAATGTCTTATTCATTTGTTCGATTGTACTTGATTAAATATGTTGTATGTGTGCTCAGCTTCATGTTTGATCAAACTAAAAAGATTTGTAATCATTTTATATGCATTTGGAAGTTATTTTTGTCACTCTTTGTGTTCATCTTTAGTGCTTACTGTATTTTTCATTGCTTTAAACATATTTGTGTTGAAAAACAGATGCCAGAATTTTTGGCTACTCGTCTGGCAACTCATTTGCGAGTAGCGAGTTTTGGCTACTCGTTTGGTGACTCACTCGCTAGTCGCGAGTTTTCAAGGCTTCAGTCGTGAGTTTACATAGAATTGTTCGTGGCTCACTCGCGACTCACTAGTCGCCAAAACGCCTAGGATCAGCTTTTTAAAGGGTTTTTCGTGGGAAACCTGTTTTAAACTTCTCCCATCCTCTATAAAACCCCTCTTTTAATATTTTTACATAAAAATCCAACCAATTTGAATGGTTTTTCATTCCATTAACATCCCTAAGGTAATTCTAAACTCTTTTAATTGATTTTGATTCTTAGATTATGTTTTGGAGAGTTTTTTGTGCTCTTGGTTGGAATTTTCATAATAGGGTTGGGAAAACTTAATTTTTGTCAAATTTTTTGTATGAGATTTGTTTCTTTTGATGATGTGCTTTGGATGTTGACCTTTTGTGGCAAAAAAAAAGAACATGTATTAAGGGTGGATTTCATGATGTTCATGCATTGTTTAATATTGTTGTTCATAATGTGCACACTAGGTATTTGATAAAATGTCTCTTAGGAATTTTCTCACTTGTTTGGGCTCTGATGAGTACCAAACTTTGGGGTATCTCATGTTTCCTCATTAGGAACATGTTTGGTTCATTAGTTGTGTATTTAACACACCTTACCCCACATGTGCATTTTTAATGCTTTGATCATGCATTGCACATAGCCACCTCTTGCACATACCTTTGCTACCCTTGTTATGCATTGGTTTATACCTTGTTTCTTCATCTTAGCATGTCATGTTTACTTTATGCTTTGTAGCATTTTATTTTGTCTTTTGTTTGAGCTTTATTTCTCATCTATCTTGTACCCTTCATGCATCTTTCTCCTTGTTCATACCTTCATCTCTTGCCCTTATTTCTCTTTGTCCCGTTGTCTATTCATGTCAAAAAGGGGGAGAGTATACTCTAGTGTAGTATATCGGAGAGTTTTGTTATTTCTATATAACTTTTGTGCACGTTCTTAGGGGGAGAAATTCTATTTCTCGTGCACATTTGTAGGGGGAGAGATATTCCATAGGGGAGATGCATATATCCAGGGGGAGAAGACTTTATGTTAATAAGAAAACTTTGTTTTTTTTTTTTTCTTTATGTTTGTTTTTTTTGTTTTTGCTTTATAGTACTTTTAGTTAATGTTTTTGCATTTTCTTTAGTACTTTTGTGCCCATGTTGGATCCTGTATGCTTGATGCAATTGCCTTAGTGTTCTTGCATCGGTTGAGTGTTAGACATGCATACATCCTTATGTTATTGTGCTTCTTTGAATGCATGTTTGGATGATCATTTACTTCACTATGTGATCATTGTAGTGATTTCTTTATGACTGTTTTGGTGTATGATCAAGTTGCTCATATATTTCACTTCATGTTTACTTGATTGCAATTTACTTGTTACATTGTACTTGTTCTTTTATTACTTGCTATACCTTGAGGGTCTAATGTGTTTTGTGAGTGTTTTAGGTTACAGGTATTTTGTTCCAAGTTCATCACAGCGTCTAGATTTAGGTGTGAGTGAGTTTTTCCGCTGTTCCCAAACTCATGTTTAAGTCTAGAGTCTATTTTAGGGTGTTTTGTCACGGAATAGCCAAAGGGGGAGATTTTATGTTGGCTTTATTCCGTGCCAAATTTTCTTGTAATTTAGCAATTAGAAACCCTACATTTAAGTGAGAATTATGTAAGGGTTGTGTGTGAGAGAGTGTGAAGAATTGATCAACAGTGTGCATCAAAAAGGCTTCTTGCGACTGACATGTGACTGGCCACCCACCAGAATTAGGCACACGTGTGGGGTCTGCAGGAAGTTGAAGGGTTAGGACAGTTGGATTGCTATAGGACAAAAAGTATAGTCTGGCCTTTCTGTTACTTGATGCCTGGAACTCGCGACTTATCCTAGTCACGAGTCACTCACCATAACACCCTGTGTTGCTGAAAAAATGTCTTTTCACATTCCATCTCACACCCTACTATATATACCCCATTACCCATATAAATGGTAAGGAGCCTATTAAGTGAAAATCCCTAAGAAAGGTTTTTACAACACACTCACTGTATTAGAGAGAGAGCTCCTAATTTTTAGAGAAAAATCTTTGTAGTCTCTTCTCCTTCCTTTTCCCATTGTTATACCCATTGAGAGGAGATTTGTACCCAAACACTATCTGAATGTTCAATAAGTGTGTAAAACACTTATGAACATTTAAACCCTCAAATTACAAATTACTAACATAAGCTTATTATCAAACAATGTATGTGAGGAATATGAAAATAAGCTAAATTAGAATTGGTAAAACAATCCAAATTGAAATTAATCACAACCACAACAACAATTAAAAGGTAAAATTAAGGGAAGAGAGATGCAAACACAAAGACAACAGAACGATGTGTTATCGAAGAGGAAATCGAAGTCCTCGGCGTAAAACCTCTCCGCCGCCCTCCAAGCGGTCAATAATCCACTAGAGAATGAAGTTGAGATACATGAACAGCAGAATACCCTCCAAGCCTAATCTACCCAGTGTACCTAAGCCCTCTAAGCTTCTTGTTCCAACGAGGTTACGTAGAACCTTTGTCTTCTCCAGCTTATCGGATTTCGCTATAGCCCATAGTATCAACCAATGTCAATTGGTCCTTTCCTAACTGCTTCCCAAGCACCAAATAACCTTTTCACAGATATGGGTATGGTGAGAAAAGGATTTGGCTAAATGTACCTCTTAAGGATGTAACAATGGAGAGGGTGAGAGTAGAGGAATTTGGAGAATCAAAGGATGAAGATTGTGGATGAGTCAATCTTGTTTTTCTCTAGGGTTTCTCTCTCAAAATTCTCTCTAGAAGCTCTCTACATTTTGTGGGTATAAGGGTATTTATAGTAGGGTGTGTATGGAAAGTGAAAAGTCAGTTTTAGCCAAACAGGGCATTTTGGCGACTCGAGCTCTCAACTGGAACGAGTCACGAGTTTGAGTTCGAGCTAACTGCCTGGCCAGTTGGAGGTTTTGTCCTGTAGTGCTACAGCTGGCATGACCCTTTAACTCCCCTACATGTTTCAAACATGTGCCTCTTTCGCCGACTCACTAGTCGCAAGATCCAGTTACGAGGCTCTTCTTGGATGTACACTCTTGAGCTTTTCTTCACACTCTCTCACACACTACCCTTACATAATTCCCACCTAAATACAGGTTTTCTAAATGCTGAATTACAAGTAAATTTGGCACAGAATAAAGCCAATAAAATGATTGAATAAATTCAACCTTACAATCTCCCTCTTTGGCTATTCCATGACAAAACCCTAAAAAAAACTTTAGACTTAACATGTGGGTTGGGAATAGTTGAATAAAACTCACTCACACCTAACTCTAGAATCTATGAAGCTCTTGAACCATACAGACAAGTATTTCCTGAAAACAACAACATAATACGATCATTGTAAGCAGAAAACTTGAAATGCATATGGAGCAAGCATAACGAGATCAAGCAATAAAGAATAACAACAGTAAAGCATGGCTTGACCAAAAATGAGCAATCACTATAAATAGTGACTACAATGATCATTATCACAAGGAATGGACATCTAGACATGCAGGCAAATAAGATTAATGCAAAGTATCATTTGCATGTCCAACACTCAACTGATACAACAACACAAGGTAATTGCATCAAGGATATAAAATCCAACAAGGGCATAAGAGTGATGTACCTAAAGAAATGCATAACACTAACAACAAGTACTAAGCTACAAAGCATGGGTACAAATCACAAGAACTGAAAAACAACTGAAATATATAAGCCAAAATACCTTAAAAGCTTAACCAAAGTATTAAAACCATATACATGAGTTTAAACCAAGTAATTAACCAAGGTATTTAACATAGTACTTAGCAAACCCATAATAAAAAATTTTCCAAAACATAACACCTAAAAACCATAGATAACATGAAGAATGCTTAAAAGAAGTTTTTGGCATGCTTAAAAGAAGTTTTTGGCTTGCTTCCCCTCAAAATGGTGCTCCCCTCAAGAGCTACCCCTTTTTTTCCTCCAAAATCCTCCCCCTTTTTGACCAGAATGGCCAAAGGGCTACTACTAGGTGGTAGAATTGTCAAACTTTGTTGAAAGTAGATTCATCTGCTCTTGGATAGCAACCAACCTGTCAAATTGCTCATGTTGGACATCTTGGAGTCCATCAATCCTCTCAAGGATGATCTGGAATGCATTTGGAGGTATTGTAGAGGATGATGAAGGTCTGCTCCTTTTGCCACGGCCTCTTGAACTTGATGGTTGTCCTTTAGCTTATGTCTCAGTCACCATTTGTTCTCCTTTTTCTTGAGCACCCTACTCTTCATTACTCGGAAGATGAACTTTGATCCACGTAATGGTTAGAGCATTTATAGTTGGAGGAGTAGACATGAGACTGATTTCTTGAGAAATTTCCACCCCCTTTGCTCGAAAGAGTCACATGAGTAGACTAGGGAAAATTAGTTTTGCCCTTGAAGTTGTTCTTGTCTCATCAGCAATAATGTTGAAGATATGAGCACTTATATCAATGTAAGTGTTCTCCATGAGCTCCATGAGGAAAATCCCTCTAGCATTATTAATGGTGGTCATCTTCTTTACCGGGTACAAGTTGAACATCATGATCACTGTAAGACATCTCATGTCAGCTGGAAAAGCAGTAGTGTTGAGGCATCTCCCCTTTCCAACTCCACCAATATGAGATTGGACAGTTTCTATGGAGGGCATACTGTACTTGTAGTGTGTGAAATCGTGGTCCAACTCCTCAAAACCCAGCATCTCATCAATATCATCCAGATCTATGTTGAATTCATGTCCTCTTATCCAATAGTTGATCTCATCCTCTCTTAAAACAGCATTAGCATAGAATTCTCTAATAAGAGATTCACATACCCCAAGCAGATCACTCAGTAGCTTATCCCAACCTCTGTCCAGAAAACAACTGGGAATGAAAGTGTTCTTCAAATCAACCAAATCCACAAATCTTTCTTGGATGATGGGAGCCTTCAAGTAGAACTGAGTGTATCTCTCAAAGTGTTTGGTAGACCTGAACCTTGAATTGTCCATTTTCATCCTCTTGTCACCCTTCTTTGCAGTGGTCTTCTTCTTTGTAGGAGTCATCTACAGGACCATAGCAACAAAGACCACAAAAATAGAGCACACATACGATAACACCACCAATAAGTAACAAATTAGCAGCACCAAAAAGAATTAAACCAAAGATTCAGTCTACAACACAGTTCAGAACCAAATAGACAATAAAAAATAGCAACAGAACACAACTCTGTGCATGAGAGTTCAAAACATTCAGGGATAGCCTAGGGCAAAATGGAAATTACATAAGCAGATATGCAATAGACAAACAGCGTATATCAAAGTCATTCCACAATCATTCCAACTCACAGAAACCTAAAGACTCAAGCACATGTCTACAAGACATTTTACAATGGGTATGATATGCACAACAGAACTCAAAACAATAATCATATTCAAGAATGAACATCGAGCATATCAAGAATCATATTATCAAAACCATCAAAACCCATTCAATCAAAGTCAACAAAATGAACCCAACCCATATTCGACTCATCATATGTATCAAATCTCAACAATAACTCAAAATCCAAGAAATCAAGTCTATAAACATGAAATACTTAGAGAAAGTTAGAAAAACCATACCTTTTCTTGAAGATTGAAGTTGAGATGATAATGAAAAATGGAGGTTTTTGATGGAGAAACATGGTGAGTTTGTGAGAGAGAAGAACGAACAAGACAATGAACAGTAAAAAATGTTCGAGGGAAAACTGAAAAGTTTCAAAAACTTTCCTTAAAGTGCAAGACACACATTTTTCGCGACTGGATTGAGTCGTGAACAAGTCGCCAAAATAAGCCGCCAAAAACCCTTGAGACAAAATTTTGAAAATTTTGTTAAGTGTTTTTCGTGACTGGAAGTTCCATCTGCAAGTAAGTCGCAACAGGAGTCACCAAACCTTATGAGTAAACTTGTGACTGAAGCTTCCACTCGCGAACAAGTCACCAAACTAAGTCGCGTGAAATTTAAAAACTCAAATTTTTGAAAATTTTTCTAAGTCTTTTTCGCGACTGGGACTTTGACCCGCCAAGGAGTCGCGAAAACCTTTTGAGTAAGCTCGCGATTGAGGCATGCGACTGGCTTGACCCGCGAGGCAAGTCACCAAAACAGGGTTGTACAGATTTTTGAAAATTTTCAAAACAAACATACTTTCCAAAAACAACTAAAACACTCAAAAATCTTTTTGTGTTTGATCAACATATAGTTAAGCATGTGCAACACATTTAATCAAGTACAATCACACAAATGAATAAGGCATTCACTGAACATAGACAAGTGTGATGTGTGTGAATACTAAAAATGAGATAGTTCTTAGTCTAATGTGAAGCTTCAATGATCAATTCAACCAAGGCATACACAATTAGCACGAGGAGAAGTGATCCATCCCAATTATAGAAATATGCATATATGACCTCCCACAAAACTTGATAACATTATTTTGAAACTTTTCATTTGGCTCCATTTCCATCATAACATTTGATCTTTTTGAATCAATACATCTCATTTAGAGATCAATGCCTGAAATTTTTGATATTTTAAAATGATGAGCAAGCCTCTGGCTTTTTGGGCATCATACATTTTTCACAAAAGTCACTTTCTCTTTTTCCTAGTCAAATACTAGTATGTGCGAAGGTTTTTGCAGCTCATTATCTTTCTTCATTTTGAGATTTACATTTGTTGAGATTTTTACAAAAAAAAAAAAAAAAAAAATCGTGGGAAGATATATAGACACAAGTCTATGCAAGTTTCAAGATCAACAAAACCATTGACTAATCATTCATGACAAGTTCGAAGATCTATTTACAACAGTCATATAGATGTCAAGATTTCTCCCATAATGATATGAGTGCATAGAGAACAAGCTACGCTCTTAAATACACAAAGCCATTAGTACAAGGTACAAGGCAAAATATGCTTGTGACAAAACACAACAATGCCAATCAAACTTTTTGGATTTTCTACTTTTTATGTGTTTTTTGGATTTTTAACATAAAAGTAAGAAAAGATTGATAAAAAAATGTAAAAACATTCAAAGTGAAAAGCAAACAAAACAGAATTTTCAACACATGTTGGAATGATAACAAAACAATGCACAACCAAACAAAGTCACAAAGTATAGGAAGTATTAATGCATGGACATGTAATAATGCTTATGCATGAGTACTCTTCTTCACCGACACAAAACTTGCGTTTGGGGTGATATCCCTAGAGGATTAGGTACCATTGTTCTAAATTTCGAACCTTCTGGTGAAGCTTGTCAAACATGCGATGAAAGCATCAATCATCTTCATCACATCCCTCATTTCAGGATTACTTTCTTAACCTTTAGATTGCTTAGCAGTCCAATTTCCTTTGCCATGTCTTGGTCCTCTCGACCTTTGACCACTTGAATTCTTCAATGCTTGGACCTTATAACAATTTGGTCTGATGTGTCTTGAAATTCCATAGTGATGGCAGAAATGTTGAGTTCTAGGACTTCTTTGTGACTTTGGGAGAGATTTCCCTTTACCCTTTGGTTTGACCACTGATTAGTTAGGAGGCTTAGTAAAAAACCTTTGGTCAGTCATGTTCTGCTTCTTTTCACGCTTCACTTTCTCAACAACAAAAGTTTCTACCACTTGTTCCTTAGCTTTCACAAATTTCATTTCCTTGGATATATTAGCAACCGAACTACTCTCTTCGGTGTATTCCAATCCGCTTTTGTCAGAAAAAGGTTTTTGGTGAGCAAGCATTTCATTAAGCTTCTTGGAGGAGACTTGCTCTATTTTAACATTAGCTTGAACCACCTCAAGCTCAAGAAATTTTATCTTTGAGTAGGCTTTAATCAATTCTCTATTCAGCATCTCGACTTCACATTTAGTCTCCTTGTATCGAACTAAAAGACTCTTGTAGTCTTGCTCTGCTATCTTCATTTTCTTAATGGCTGCATTAGCCATTTTTGCATATTCACTTGTCTTCTCAAGGAGAGAGTTGTGGGTCTCTTGTAGTCCCTATGCTCTTTCATCTCCCTCATCATCAGATTCTTCTGCTATCCTCACCGACTCCAATTTAGTGTACTCACTAAACTCTTTCACCAACACACTTAAATCATCCGAAGATTCCACATGAGCAATGGTCATGAATGCAGAGAAGTTTCCCTGTCCATCACAGCTTTCATCTGAATCTGAATCAGAGGAGTCGGAATCACTAAGAGTGGTGGCATATACCTTGCCCTTCCCTCTCAAATAATTGGGACACTATTTCTTGACATGTCCATGTCCATTGCATTCGGAGCATGTGATTCCTTAAGAGGATTGAGACTCCTTCCCATCTTTCCTCTTAAATTCCTTTTTATCTTTTCCGAAACTTGGGAATTTCCCCTTCTCAACAAATTTTCCATTCTTCTTAAATTTCAAGAGCTTTCGGAAATTCTTTACAAGATATGCCACATCTTTCTCGACCTCATCCTCATCCTCATCCAATGAGTCGTGAGTTTTCACCCTCTCATTTATCGTCTTTAGAGGAAGGGATTTGCTCTTCTTTTGTGATGGCAATGACAGCTCATAAGTTTGAAGTGAGGCAACTAATTCTTGAACTTTGATATCATTAAGGTCCTTGCTTTTTTCAATAGCTGTAACCTTTGCACGAAAGCTCTTTGGCAATGATCGAAGGATTTTCCTCACTATCTTTGAGTCCTCCGTCTTTTCACCCAAGTTGAACTTGCCGACAATTACCTCATTCAGCTTTCCATAGAATGAGTCGAATGACTTGTTGTCACTCATTTTCAACTCTTCAAATCGAGTGCTTAGCATCTGTAATTTAGTGTCCTTGACTTTCTTTGTTCCTTCATAGGTGGTCTCCAATATTTGCCATGCCTCCTTGGCAATTGTTATGTGAGAAATCTTGTGAAACACATCTAGAGAAACACTACAAAAAATAGCATTCAGTGCCTTGTTATTTGCATTGGCTGCCGCAAGTGCTGCCTTATCCCATGTAGATTTAGCGACCTCTGGCCTAGTCCATCCTACATCTACAGCATCCCAAACAGTCTCATCAATTGAACACAAGAATTCCCTCATGCGAACTTTCCAAAAAGCATAGTTGCTTCCATCAAAATATGGTGGAGCATTGAGAGATTGAGATCGATCCATCTCAAACGAGGTCAAGGATCGCAATTAGGTAATTAAACCATAGCAAGTGCACTCGCTCTGATATCAATTGAATGCTCAATAAGTGTGTAAAACACCTATGAATGTTTAAACTCCAAAATTACAAATTACCAACACAAGCTTATTATCAAACAATGTATGTGTGAATATGAAAATAAGCTAAATCAGAATTGGTAAAACAATCTAAACCGAAATTAATCACAACCATAGCAGCAATTAAAAGATAAAGATTAAGGGAAGAGAGATGCAAACACAAAGACAACACAACGATGGATTATTGAAGAGGAAACCGGAGTCCTCAGCGTAAAATCGTTGAATGTTTAATAAGTGTGTAAAACACCTATGAACGTTTAAACCCTCAAATTACAAATTACCAACACAAGCTTATTATCAAACAATGTTTGTGCGAAATATGAAAATAAGCTAAATCAGAATTGGTAAAACAATCTAAACTGAAATTAATCACAACCACAGCAGCAATTAAAAGTTAAAGATTAAGGGAAGAGAGATGCAAACACAAAGACAACACAACGATGTGTTATCGAAGAGGAAACTGAAGTCCTTGGCATAAAACCTTTCTGCCACCCTCCAAGCGGTCAATAATCCACTAGAGAATGAAGTTGGGATACATGAACAGCAAAAGACCCTCCTAGCCTAATCTACCTAGTGTACCTAAGCCCTCGAAGCTTCTTACTCCAATGAGATTACACCGAACCTTTGTCTTCTCTAGCTTATCGTATTTTGCTATAGCCCATAGCATCAACCAATATCAATTGGTCCCTTCCTAACTGCTTCCTAAGCACCAAATAACCTTCTCATAGATATGGGTATGGTGTGAAAAGGATTTGACTAAATGCACCTCTCAAGGATGTAACAATGGAGAGGGTGAGAGTAGAAGAATTTGGAGAATTAAAGGATGAAGATTATGGATGAGTCAATCTTGTTTTTCTTTAGGGTTTCTCTCTCAAAATTTTGTCTAGATGTTCTTTACATTTTGTGGGTATAAGGGTATTTATAGTAGGGTGTGTATGGAATGTGAAAAATCGGTTTCAGCCAAACAGGGCATTTTGGCGACTCGAGCTCACGACTAGAACGAGTCACAAGTTTGAGTCGCGAGCTAACTGCCTGGACAGCTAGAGGTTTTGTCCTGTAGTGCGACAACTGGCGTGACCCTTCAGCTCTCCCTGTATGTTTCACACGTGTGCCTCTTTTGGCGACTCGCTAGTTGTGAGATCTAGTCGCAAGGCTCTTCTTGGATGCACACTCTTGTACTTTTCTTCGCACTCTTTCACACACTATCCTTACATGATTCCCACCTAAATACAGGGTTTTTAAATGCTGAATTACAAGAAAATTTGGCACGGAATAAAGCCAACAAAATGATTGAATAAATTCAACCTTACACTATCCACACCCATTCAAAGTGTGAGAGTGTTTTTGGTGTTTTGGGAAGCATTGGAAGATGCCAAAGATGGTGGATGCAATATGGGCTTATTACGGGATCTAGTAAGCTAGAGAAGACAAGGTTAGGCATAACCAGTTGGTAGCAGGATCTTGGAGATACATTGGGTAGACTAAACTTGGAGGGTCTTTTGTTATTGTGTACTCCAACTTTATTCTCTAGTGGATCATTTCACCGCTTGGAGGGCAGCGGAGAGGTTTTTCGGTTTCCTCTTCGATAACACGTGCCAGTGTTATCTTTGTGTTTGCATCTCTCTTCCCTTACTCTTTACCTTTTAATTGTTGTTGTGCTTTTGATTATTTATGGTTTACAGTGTTTTACCAATTTATGTATAGCTTATATTCATCATTCTGCACATCTATTGTTTGGGTATAAGCTTGTGTTTGTTAAATTTGATTTTGGGGGTCTAAACATTCACTAATGTTTTGCACAATAAGTGAGCTTTCATGAACAAATGAGAAACAAACACTCAAGTGCTTGTAGTTGGAACAACTTGGACTACAATATCCTTGTAAAGATATTCATAACTCTCAATGTTATGGGTTTGATTTCTAGTGTTTCTCGACTGTAATGACAACCAGAAATTTCATTAGCAGGGCCAAACTATATATAAAGAATAACCTACACACACGCACAATATTTGTTAGCAAAATGATTTAATAAGTGCTATTTTCTTACATATAACAAAGTCTCTCTCTCTCTCTCTCTCTCTCTCTCTCTCTCTCTATTATATAGCATTGATTAAAATTAAAAGATTTTTAACTCCTAACCATGAAATAATCATTTAGTATTTTTTCTAAAAGGAAAAAACATAATGTTCACCTCTCTAATTTTCTAAATAGAATTAAAAAAATAAAGAATATTTTTATTAAAAATATTTACTTATGATTTCTATGATATGCTATTATGGTACAAGAGTAATTAGAGTAAAGAAACAGTGTATTAATAATATATAAATGTTTCTATTTTTATGAAATATATAAAATACACTTAGAATTAATGAGTTATTCTCTTCTCAAAAAAGAAACAATGAGTTATTCTAAAAGAAAAAAAAGGCAAAAATTAAAGAGTTATTTATGGTATAAAAGTAATTAGAGAAAAATAATGATGCATTAATAATCCAAATAAATGTGTTACATGTTTTTAGTAAAAATTTAGGGTGTCCATTATTTATTTATTTATTTTTGATACAAGATAGAAATTCTACTCTAGTCTAATTTCAATGTATATGTGTGTGAAGCTCATTTTTGGAGACTTGAACCCCAGCCCTTAAGTGACCATAGCACCAAGAGTGTGCGGGGTGGGTGCCCATTATTTAAATTTATGTCTAAAGTTACATGTTTTTTTACCAAAAATTTAAGACGGAAGGAGGAATTTTTGAAAAGTCAAGGTGAGAAACATTTTCTCTCACATAAGATAATGAAGTAATAAAAAATCAGGTGAGAGAGGAAAGAAGAAGAAGAAGAAGATAGATATATTTGCAGAGAAATAGGCTTACCTTAAGGGATGGTCTTGTTTGGATCTCATTTTGCTCTCTTAGTTTTTGTCATGTGAGAGTGATAAGACATTTGATTCCTATAGATGCATATTTGAAATTACCAAATTGTCATTTCCATTTTTTTTTTTTGCTGAATAATTGTCATTTCCATTCGTACAAAAAGGAAACAAACTTGGAATATTCTTCAAGTTCAAATTGATGATCATTCAGTGTGGTGAGACCAACATTATCATGTGAAGTAGGCAATTGAAAATGAGACACGTACGTTTAGTAACTGTGGATGTATCTACTTGTTAAATTTTACCATAAAAAAAAAACTTATTAAATTTTGATTTTTAATTTTATACCCTAATCAAAAGGCCAGTTTCAAAATTTAAGGTTATGTTTGGTAACAGTTTTTGTTTTCTATTTTTAAAAACTTGTTTTTTAGAATATAAAGAAAAAAAAATTTTCTTGTATTTTTTAAATCAAAAACATGTTTGGTTAATTGAAATTAAAAAAAAAAAAAGTTTTCTAAAGAAAAAATAAAAAAATACTAAAATATGTTGTTATTAGGATTTGAACTCTAATGCTAATTGATTAAATGAGATAGATTAATTAAATCAAATGCGTGTTTTCTTTGATTTTTGAAAGCTAGAAACTGAAAACAGCCTTTTACATGTTTCCAGAAGGCTGTTTTCAGTTTCCTTCATAAATTGAGTTTTGAGATCAGTTTTTGTTTTTTGTCTATTTTGGGTTGCCAAACAAGTTTTTTGGTTTCAAAAATAGAAAATTGTTTTTGAACACAGATAATAAGTAGAACAAACAATTACCAAACATACCCTAAATTTTCCTCACCTTCCAAAATAACAAGTTCAAATTTTTCTTTCATTTTTTTTTTTTACTTAGAATAAATAAATTTTAAAATTTGTAGCTAGTCTTAGCAGGTACAAAATGTTTATATGTGACAGGAATAGGTAATTTTGAAAATTAATGACATGAGTAGGTGCCAGTTTATTAAGGTGGCGTTTGGGTTTTGCGTTTTAGGTTTTTGCATTTGTTTTTTCATTGTCCATGAACAGTGATTTTAGACTTGTGAACAGTGCCAAGCATGTGAACAGTAACTTTATTATTATTATTATTATTTTTTTATTGTTTTCAGTTTTCAACAAAATAAGCGCTATCCAAACGGAACCTTTGTCTTTTATACAATGCCATTTCTAAAAGAGAAAGCGTGATGCTTGGTGAGAGTGGACCAAGTTCATAAGGTGATAATTTCATAGCAAATTGATTCCTCTTAAAGTCACTTTATATATATATATATGAAGACTTTGACTTATTGACTTAAGCCAAACGCCAAAGATAAATAGTAAATACCCGTTTTTCACCGTAACCCGTGGTGATTCTTCATTTTGTATCAAAATCAACAAGACTTTGACTTGGTAAGTTGGTTACTATTTTTGATTTTTGTTTTTTGTTCGGTGACTTGTTGACAATGCATTATTTTTCACTTTCACTGTGGCATCTTTGTTTGCTTGCAAAGTATCTGATAATTGCACAAAAGTATTGCATTCTAGCCCTACAAGCAAGTTAGCTAACTTGAAGTTAGTTAGTTAGCAAAGATAAAAAAACTCAGGGTGATGATCTTGTGCTTATCTCAGCACAAGTATTTTGGCTTGTAGGTATCCATAATCCATGGCCATAGTAGAAGATTGTAATGAACACTATCACATGTCCAAAATTTGCTTTCCTTTATTTTGAATATTCAATTAGTACTAAACTAAACAGTATATGCGTTTTAGCTGGGATTTTTCATCCTATAACCTTACTACTAAGCAAATGCATTAAAGATAATTTCCAATGTTTTTCTTTTTCTTTTGTTTGTTTTATATATAATTACTATTTTTTTCATTCTGTTGATGGACAATATCATTACCTTTTAACGATACTCAGTTACTTTTTGTCACGGTGTCCAAATGTTCAACATGTGATTAGCTTAATTTTACTTTTAATTTATCTTTACTCCATATTTGAAAATGATCCAAATCCTTTTAATTTTTTTTTATTTTATTTTAGTCCTTGTTCTTTTAAGTTGTGTTAAAAAAGTCCCTACCATTAATTTTTCTTTTGAGTTTGAGTTGAGATTATTTAGTAAAATTTCTTGGATATTTGATATCAATATATGAAGAAATTGGTTATTCAAATACTTTGATTGTTTCTTTTATGCATGTTGGGGATATAGAAATTGAAAGTAAGAGTTAGAAACAATCTTTTTGATACAAACATAAAAATGTAAGGAATACAAAGAAACATTGCAAAATCTCTCTAGTTTAAGTCCTTGACACTAGACATAACTTAGTAGTTAACTCCCAAATGTGACCCCATACCAATTTCAGACCTTCTAGACTCTTCATTCATGAATTTATCTCACAAATCATGTGTGTGATAACAATAAGAACTATTAGGTTCTAAGACTTTAGAAACTAATGTATTAGAACTTCAATATGTATTATATTGGCAAACCATGATCAAAACATAGAATCTAGATTTAGGCTTGCTCAAAGTGTAGTTTTTTGTAAAATTAGAATTGAGTGATTGCAGGATTATTGGTCAAAATTTGCAAGGCTCAATCGATTGAAAATTAGACTCAATCGATCGAAACTCGTGCAGATTTAATTTTATGCAAAAATTCCAATTCAGTCCAAGCCCATATCACATGTAGGGTAAAGTATTCTACTTCAAGTATAAAAGGAAAAACCCTAGCTACATTTTAGAAGTTTTTTGAAGAGTTGTGTGTTGAATCTTCTGTGAGATCTAGAAGTGTTTACCTTCATACACACACATAGAGTTATCAAGATCAAGATTCACTCAAGAATTTGATGATCTCTTTAGTTGCTGCATAAAGAACTTTAAAGAAGATTTGAAACCTTTAAGTGGAGTTTCAAAGTCACAAGTAGGAGAACTTGCGGTTGCTGCAGATCAAAGAAAGAAGTAGTTCGTGGACTCGGAGTTCTCACGTAGTCGTGGTAATAAGTTTTCTACACGAGGTAGTAATAGAATGTTAGTGGTCTAAGTTTTTTTGTAAAAACTTCAATTCTTTCATAGTGGATCTGTTTTTACATTGAGGATAAGTTTTCCCTAGATTTTTTAGCGGTTAGCTTTTCCTAGGTCATCATATTGTGGTGTTTTTTAATTTTTATGCATCATTTGCATGATATGATATTATTGTGTCAATCTAGATCTGAATAATTTATCTAAGAAATCACTTGGCTAAATAACTAGGTTAAACAACTTGTGTTAAGGGGCCTAAAAACAAACAAGAACCTCTCTAACCAAATCCAAAGACTAGCTTGCCAATATTTGTTCTACAACAACTCAATCTGAATTTGCTTGACATCTGTTAGGACATATATGATTCATGTTGGGAACATATGTCATTTAGAATTAGCTAATCCTTTGACAAAACCCACTTTACTTGTAATTGGGTAGATTTAGGATGTGTTTAATACTTCAAGGAATAACAGTTCAAGTCCAAGTGTTAAAGCCATGCAAATTTGTCCAAGAAACAAGTGAAGAACTACTGGATTTTAAATCTCGACAGCTAGCTCGGCAGATAGCATCTATTAAGGTTTAAAAGGTAGTTTAGCCCGATGCTCGACAGCTGTTCGATAGATAACGTATCTATCGAGATTTATGAAAATTGGTTTTTCAGATATGATTTCACTATAATCCGTGTGTACATGTTTAGGATTTCTTTTCTCACAACCCTAAACATATATAAGGATTATTTTAAGGGCTGTCAAAAGTTGCGCAAGTGTGAGAAAAAGTTTTGTTCATGCAAATTGTGATCGGAGACAAAATTTGCCTTAGTTCATCTTTCTCTTTAAGAAGCTGCTGCGTTTGTACACCGTTGGGTTTTGTAACCAATGAGCTTCGTGATCTTCATCATGTTGACGAACTAAAGAACTTAGCAGCCAACATCTTTCTCAAGTTAGTGAGTAAGCCACGTGCTGGGATCCGCGCATCAATTAGTTAGTCATGTATTGGGAGTCGTGCATTGAAAAGGAGAGATTGTCACTACAAAACAAGTCTAATTGTGTATTGAGGTAAGGGTTCAACTGTAGGTTGGTATAAGGTACTAAGATTCTTTTACTTGTGATCGCTTGTTGTGATAATAGTGGATTTTCAGGAGTGGTAACCTTAAAATCATTTGGTGGGGTTTTGCCTTGGAGGTTTTCCCTTTTGTAAACAAATTACTGTGCTAACTTTATTTTCCTCTGCATTTAACTTAGTTGGTGATTTGTTTGTGTTACCACACGCATTGCATGTTAATTGAATTAATTAATTAACCTGGCTAATTAATTGGTTAATTTATCACAAGGGGTCAATACATTCTTAGCTTATTAAGTGGTATCAGATCAGACACACTCTGATTATGGTTAATCTTTGTTGTGTGATTTATTGACTCCTGTTGTCATGGATGGAGGTCAGTCATTGATTATATATCATTTATTTGATGGCACTAACTATGTATACTAGAAAGTACGCATGAGAGTTTTCTTGTAGTCATTAGATGAAAAGGTGTGGCAAGCTGTAGAGATAGGCTGGACCAAGCCAAAGGAAGCGCTGGTCAATTGGGATGATGCTAAGATCAAGGCGGCTAACTTCAAAAGCAGGGCATTGAATGCGTTATTTAGTGTGGTCACGAATGAGGAGTTTAAGAAGATATCCTCTACCAAAACCATCAAGGAAGCATGGACCATCCTCCAGACAACCTATAAGGGAACCTAGGCTGTTAAGGATTTAAAACTTCCAAGGCTTTCTACAAGCTTCGAATAAATCAAAATGGAGAAGGATGAGTTATTTAATGAGTTCTATGCCAAGCTTAAGGACATAGTGAACTCAGCCTTTAATCTTGGAGAAACCATTTCCGAATCCAAGATTGTTAGAAAGGTGCTCAGATCTTTATCCAAGAGATTTCATACCAAGATCACCGCAATTGGGGAATCAAAGGATATTGATGAAATTCATTTGACAGAGTTGGCTGGTAATCTGCAGACCTATGAATTGGGTTTGACAAGAATTGGGAAATCAAGTAAGAGAAAGAGCATGACACTGAAGGCCAAGAGCAGTGACAAAGATGAGTCTTCTGACGATGAAGATTCTAAGATGAAATCCTATATCACAAGGCAGTTCAAAAAGTTTATGAAGAATGCCAATGCTAAAGGATTTGACAAAGATTGCAACCAGTCTAGTTTGTCTTAGTTCAAGAGCCAAGACAAAGGGAAAAAGGATACTAGGTATGGCGGCCAGTACACTGTTCCCTCAGGACCTAAGTGTTTTATGTGTCAAGGTTTTGGACACATGAAACAAGAGTGCCCTACGTATCTCAAGACCATTGGGAAAAGTAAGACACTTGTTGCTACCTTGAGCGACACTAAACTTGAGGATGATTTGAAAAATGAAGATGATGGAATCCTAAACGCCTTCACTGCCACTATAAATCCTACTGAGGGGGATTGTTGAAGATGTGGATGAAGAAGAGGCCTTCGTGGAATCTAAGTTTGAAAAGATGGATAAACAAGATGACTTCCACACAGTTTATGCAAAATTATACAAGGTCTCGAAAAAGAATGAGAAGTTGTATAGGTTGGCTAGCAAGAAGCTTAGTGATGTGAAGCTTGAATGAGAAGAAATCTCCATGAAGTTTGATGAAGCTAATCAGACTATTGGATCATTGAGATTTGAGAACAATTTCTTGGCTGAGAAGACTAAGAAGCTTGAGGCAGAATTGTTCTAAGGCAGAACTGTTCTAAGTCAGAGCTTAGTTGGAGAGGATTTCAGGTGCAAAAGTTAACGAGATGCTTAGCCTTCAAAAATCTGTGTCTGATCGAACCGGTTTAGGGTATGATTTCTCGTCTTCTAATATTGCTTCCTCTAATACTACTGTTTTTGTTTCTCTTGCTAACAATCTTGAATCTGAAAACACTAATGTCAAAACTATTTTAGCTACTGTGAACATAGACAAGGGTAAATCTATCTTAGGAGCAGCTCCTAAGCTTGTTATGAAAGAAACTAAAAACCCTAAGGCTAAGAAGGGCAATACTCAAAAGTCTAAACAGAAGAAGCATCATCTTTGCCATCACTGTGGAGTAACCGGACATACTCGACCTAATTGCTACAGGTGGTTAGCCATTCAACTGAGTAATAGTATGATCTCATCGGGAAACCAGAATCTGTTTCCATCCTCTCTTGCTCTACTTGCAAAGCCCTCACGTTGCTTTTAAACTTGAACGGTTTCAATTCTTCCCCTTCACCATCGGATCAAGGGTTCACTAAACGGAAAGGTTCTACCAAGATGTGGAAGGAAAAAAGCTCGAAGTGATTTTGTCACTTTTCTCTCTCTCCTTCTTTTTTTTTTAATTGCATTACTTGTGTGTTTTGCTTTCTTATTTTGAGTCAGCCTAGTTTTATGCTTTGCTATGTTTAACATGTTTTTTTTTTTTTTTTTTTTTTTTTTTTTTTTTTTTTTTTCAGTTTTGCTATATTTTTGTTTTTCACAAAAATCAAAAAATTGAAAAATCAGAAAAATACAAAAACAATGTGTATTTGTGTTCATTGGTACTTGGTAATTGGTACTTGTGTATATTGAATGGCCAATGAAACAAAGTTTTCTAAACTTTGTATTTTTTGTAGCTTAAATGAGCATCTATATGCACAACTAAGCAACTAAGCAAGTGAGCTTTGTGGCTCATGTTTGTGATGAGTAAGATTAAGTAATCTCTTGAACTTAACACTCGTATCTCTCCTTTTGACGGGAAGGACTAGAAAATCCTAAGAGAAATGTATAAATAACCATCTCATCACTGTTGCCCGCCAATCATGACATGACATCTGTATGTTTCGGCAAACGAAAATTGCAATGTCAAAAGTTTAACATCATTGGGTATTTCTTTTCTCTCTCTTATATGCCTAGGCATGATTTGCTTAAAAAAAGAAAATATGCAATGAAAAATGAATGCAAAAGAATCAAAATGCTTTATATATGACTGCAAACGTGTCTTTTAAGAAATGTGGGTATTGGATGTACCTCAAAAGCGATAGTCCCCATTAAGCAGTTATGATTGTGTGTGACTTAAAGTGGTTTTATCATATCTCAAATCGTCATAACATGTAGAAACTTATGCAATCTTGTGATGTTTCTCACACATAACACGTAATATTCTTTGCTACTTTTGATACATGTGCAGGTACAATGTGATTTGGCCATTACAAGGAATATATGTGTTAATGTATGTTCACTAAACTGTCTTAACTTGTTTTTGAAATATAAAATTGGTTAGACTTGTTTAGTGTGTGCGTGTGTTTTGGATTTATATGCTTGACATTTTTCTTGTTGAGAAATGTTTTTAAGAGCTTAAAATGTTGTTTGGATTTTTGGTTGAGTAGCATGTTTGAATGCATTTATGTCTGTGTTTTTCTCTTCTTTGAAAAAAACTGTTTTTGAGCCATTTCAACAGCTTCTCGATACCTATCTATCGAGCTCTTGATAGCTAGGCTATCTATCGAGCTCTTGATCTTCCTTTCTTAATAGCTGCTATTGTAATTTCGATCCATCGAAGTATTTGAGAACTTATCTCGATAACTTCTCGATCCATCAAGAAAGTTTCTATATGCTCGATAGATGCTCGATAGGTTCTTGATCTATTGAGGTTTTTTGCTATAGACACCTCTCGATAGCTCCTCGATAGCTCCATTTGTCAAATTTTAAAGCTCGACATCTCTCGATCCATTGAGCATTATGTTTTCTATATATAGGCTTTAGCGTGATTTTCTCTCATTTCTCTCCAATCTCTCTCAACAGAAACACTTTTTTTCTCCCTCCCAAACATTTCTTACTCAACCTCAAGAGTGATTTCTTCATCTGGTATGATCTTCCTTCTATCATTTATCATGCATTTCATCACTTTTGACCTAACTTTTGGGGTTTTAGAAAAATTTTAGGGTTTTTTGAAATTGATGAAGTTTTTTTGAAATTTTTGGGATGGGTTTTATTTAAATGATCTTAAATGTTCATGCATTGCATCACATTTGCATTTTAACAATGATTCATGCATTTTAGATGTGTGTTTATTATGTTGAATTGATGTGTGCTGGTAGGTTTGGACTAGGTTGAGCCCATAATGTTTTTATTGTTGCATGTCACATGTTCATGCATACGTACCTCACTATTTCTTTATTTTTGATATGATTATGTTTGGTACTTTTCTGCTTCTCTCTATCTCTCTCTCTCTCTCTCTCTTTTGGTTAGTTGCTTTATGGCACCTAAGCGTAAGTCCACTCCGTCCCGGAGCCTTCTTCGTTTCGGGGCATCTATTTCTGATTCTACCCCTTCACATGTTTGGTTCTGTGATGATAAAGCTTGTAAGGACTTTTCAGAGAACTTCTCTCAACGAGGCATTCATTTGGAATGCCAAGTCATCCTATCGGACTTTTCTGATACTGACCTTCCCACTGTCATTTATAGTAGGGGTTGGGAGTCACTTTATGACATCCCGGTCACTTGCCTCTCCATGATCATATAAGAGTTTTACTCCAATATGCACGGATTTGATTACTCTGTACCTCATTTCATCACTCGTGTTCAAGGTATGCGCATTGTAGTTACTCCGGATCTTATATCCGAGGTGCTACACGTACCAAGGGTAGTGCATCCTGACTTCCCCGGTTGTGATTGTCTTAAGACTGTGTATAAAGACGAGCTAATTTTCTCTATTTTGTGAGACACCTTCATCTTGGGGTGGTCATGAAAACACCCCTTGCTCGATCTTTGCTAAAGTTCCGAGGTTCTTGGATCCAATGTAGTGAGACCAACATAGTCACATGAAATACGAATAATGAGAGTGAGGCACATATGATATAAGGGGTTCAATATGTTACGTAAGGCCAGTACTGTAGAGTATGGTCCTCTAATGCATACACCTAGTTAAAGTCTCCTCACCCACCAAAATAACAACTTCATAATTTTTTTTTTTTTTAATACTTTAGTGTTTGGTTCTAAGACCTTTAGGTTTAAATGTATTGGAACTCTAATTTGTAATGTTGGCAAACTATGATCAAAACGTTTAAGTCTTGTTTAGACTGCTCAAAATATGTGTCTTTAATGTAAAGTTGGGATCGAGTTGCTGCAGAAGTTATTGTGCAATTCTGCTTGGCTCGATCGATCGAGAATTAGACTCGACCGATCGAAAGTCGTGCAGATTGTTTTTTTGCAGAAAATTCCAACTCAGCCCAAGCCCGTTTTGCGTGTAGGGTTTTATATTTTGCCCTAAGTATAAAAGGGAAAACCCTAGCCACATTTTTTAGAGGTTGTTGTTGCTATGTGTGTGAATCATCTGTGAGATCTAGAGGTGTTTGCCTTCACATATACTTAGGGTTATCAAGGATCAAGACTATGTCAAGAATTTGGTGATCACTCAGTTGCTGAATTAAGAGCTTAACGATACATAAGCGGGAGTGCTTGTACTTGCTGGAGAATCCAAGAAAGAAGGAGTCCGTGGTCTTGGAGCTTGCACGTGGTCGTGTCAGTAAGTTTTCTACTGGGGGTAACAATAAGATGTTAGTGGTCTAAGTCGCTATTGTACAAACTTCGATTTTTTCATAGTGGATTCAGTTTTACCTTGAGGATAGCTAGGTTAAATCCTCCCCAGGTTTTTTACCGGTTTGGTTTTCCTAAGTCATCATATCAGTGTGTTCTTTATATTTCCGCTGCTTTGCATGATATGATATATTTGTGTTAACCTAGATTTGCATAATTTACTTAAGTAATAACTTGGCTAAATAACTAGGTTAATTTGGTTATGTTAAGGGGTCTAAAAACTTTACATTTAGAAATATTCTTTTTAAAGATTAAGTGTTTACACTTATGTTTCTTGGGCTTTTAGGGTTCGGATTAGGTTTATTTTATTATTTAGAACGAGGTATAATTTTTTTTATTTACTCTCTGGATTTGCTAAAATTAAGACTTTTAAGTACAATTAATTTTTCTTCTACAAATAAGTAGAGTTAATTTGACAAAATTTACAATGTTGTTTTTTTCTTTTTTGCTTTTGGACTTTATTGCCTCCTTTCAACAACTTTCATTTGCTTCTTGTATTGATATCCAAGTGTTCAACATGCACTTAGATCTGATTCAGGTCTTGATTCTTTAAACTTTTCCCACATAATTTTTGCATTAGTTTATGTTTACATTTTTGAAACTTCACTTTTTTTTTTTTTGGAAAAGGGAATCATCATTCATTCAATCATAATAATATCAAATCCTGATACAAGGCTTCCAAAGCTGGTGGAGAAGAATCCTCCATCTAATACAAATCATATTCTAAAATTCTAGCATGTTGAGCAAGAACATGTGCTGCCTTATTACTTCCCAACCTAATCTTACTAGTTGTAACCCACTGCAAACTAGAAATCAAATGGTGAATATCACCTACCACATTGCCCAGGAAAGAAGAGTTAGCCACATCTGAAGAAATTGCATGCATAACATTGGTATTATCTCCCTTTATAATTAATCTAGTGAAACCAGCATCCACCGCAAATTCAATGGAACTTCTACATGCAAGGAGTTCAGCTTCTTCACTTGTACCCATCTTCGGCCCAACAGCAGACAAACTAGCCATAACCTTGCCCTTCTCATTTCTGATTATTGCACCTATACTAGATTTCTCCATCCCTGAAAATATCGCTACATCAAAGTTTAACTTGTATTTCATAGGTGGAGGTGGCTGCCAAACTTCACCACTTGGTTGCTCCATCGGGTTGACATTCAGATGCACTTGAGCTTGCTTAAATTCTTTCAAAAACTCCTCTGCCCTCTTGTTAAGGCTGGTCGGGTGCTTCAACATCCCTCCATATAGAACACATTTGTGTTGATTCCATATTAGCCAACATTGCACCCAAAATAGTTTCAGTTCTTTAGTTGAAAGCTTGTCCACCAAATGCTCCATCAGCTGCATGACATCCCTAAAATTTGAGACACCCTTCTGCAATTTCGGTATGCTCCTTGCCCATACATCTTGCACCGCATCATAACCCTATAAGACATGGACGGCTGACTCCGCCTCCCTGGTATAGATTTAGCACTTGTCTTCATTAACAACTCTTCTTTTTACTAGATTGCACTTTGTAGGTAAGATGTCATTGCATGCCCTCCATCCGAAAATTTTGATTTTGTTTGGTATACATAGCTTCCACAAAACAGGCCAGATGATTTTCCCAACACAACCCCTTAAAGATTTAGCCCGATTCCCATCTTCTCGTAATCTTCTAGCTACCTTATATGCAGACTTAATAGAGAACTTCCCATGTTTGTTGTGCAGCCAAATGATTGAGTCCAAAATAGCCCTTCTGCTAAGGGGAATCTTGGTAATTGCATCAGCATCTTCTCTATGCAACAATGACATAATCAAGTTACCTCTCCAAACATGTAATTCCGGATCAATTAATTCTGAAACAGCCATCTCTCCAACCAGCTCATGATTTGGATGAAGAACCTTGTTTGTGGGATAATTGGGGATCCATTTATCCCTTAACACACGTATTGAAGACCCATTACCGACCCTCCAACAATAACCCAATCTAAGAATAGGAAGTGTAGCCATCAAGCTTCTCCACACATAAGAACATCCAGGAGATTCTTTTGCCTCGAGAAAGGAGGATCTAGGAAAATACCTTGCTTTAAAACATTTGGATAACAAGGAGTCATTGTCTTGGATCATTCTCCAACCTTGTTTAGCCAACATTGCTAGATTGAAATCTCTTAAATCCCGAAATCCCATACCACCCTCCATCTTTGAAGTTGAAAGCTTATCCCAATTCTTCCAATGAATTTTTCTTTCATTGCCTACTTGACCCCACCAAAACTTGGCACATAAATTGTTCAATTCATCACATAATTTCATAGGAAGTTGGAAGACACTCATGGTATATGTTGGTATGGATTGAGCAACTGCTTTGATGAGAATTTCTTTCCCAACTTTAGATAATAGCATTCCTTTCCATCCTTCCACCTTCTTCCATATTCTATCTTTTAAATAAGAAAAGGTGTGGTACTTAGCCCTTCCAATCAAGGTTGGCAGCCCTAGGTAAGATTCAAATTTCATCACTTCCTTGACACCCAAAATTCGCAACATCTGTTGTCTCTGATCTCCTGTTGTGTTAGTGCTAAAATAAACAGAAGACTTCTCCAGATTTATACTTTGACCTGAAGCCTTTGCATACGTTTAAAGAATCTCCATAATGGCCTCCCCTTCATTCTATATAGCCTGACAAAACAACAGAGAATCATCTACAAACAATAAGTTAGTAACTCTGGGTGCTCCTCTACAAATAGAAACTCATTTTATCCTCCCTTCTAGTTCTGCTTTTGCCAACAAATAGAAACTTCACTTTTAAAAATCATTTTATTCAACTTATGTTACAAAATAAGCTAATAACAAAAAATATTTATACAAATTTAATTAAATATAAAATGAGACATCACTCTTGGGACAGAAAGAAGAATTGGAAAGATTAGTATAATATTAAAATATTAAAATTTGCATTAGAAAATTACACTCTAATTGTAGGATCAAATGGGTGGATAATAGCTTTTGGGTGAGGCCAATATTGGTTAAAGATTTTAAATTTATTATATTAATGTACTTTTAGTAGTATATTTAATTTGTTAAGTTTAGCCTCTCTGTCTCAATATTTTTTATTAGTGATACCGGCACCTAAAAACCCACTAAATTCTTCAAATCCATCTCACAACTTAAAAGCATTCACTTCACTTGAGTCCTACTGCAATACGATAGTGCTAGGTTTATATATATATATATTTCCTATTTAGACCCGTTGACAATTTTAGGAAAATTAAGCTAAGTTGTTTTTTTTTCCTGAGAATTAAACCAAGTTGATTTAATAACCAATTATGAGAATGAATTCAATTCAAGCTTAAATTTTCCATTGGATAATTCCATTGGTTTTTCATATCATAAACAATATTTTTTATGTGGCTTGATTAATTATGTATCATAAATACTCAATTAACAAACCACTAGTGATGTAATTAATGCCCATTTAATATGATATGCAAGAAATATTTACCTAATTAATAGCATCCCCATTTTCTATCTCTTTTATAAATTAAATTTAAAACTATTCACATCCTGTTTTGACAGCAATGACAAAGTTGGACCAAGTTTACAATTTTTAATGAGAAATGCTATGTTCACAACATTTTCATAATATTTTCATAACAAATCTTAAATGGCAGGTTGTTATTAGTTGTTATTGCTTGGGCGAAAAAGTAATCTCAGTGGTAAATTCAAATTTGAACTAATAACAACTAATCACCTATGATTTGTTGTGAAAATATTGTGAGCATATCACTTTTCAATTTTAAAACTTTCCACCATCAAGTTGCATAAGCCATTAATTTTAGTGCCCACCCATCAACAATGATCTCCATACATTGTACATATCTCATCCATGTTACTTCGAAATTAAACAAACGTTTTGTTTTCAACTGGTACATGCATTCATTTCTAAGTGCTTATTTTTATATTATTCTTTTCAATTAAGAAAAAAATAGTAGTGTTTCTTTTCTAAGAAAATATTAATTTATTGTCATGTGTTTGATGAGGTAGATGCATTCATTTTTAAGTATTAATTAGTTTTAGGTGGAACACTAATAATTAACATTAAAGGGACATCAATATAGCTCTTTTTCTTATTTTGGCAAACAATAAGTTGGGAGGGAGGATTTAAATTTGGGTTCTCCTAGGAAATGTCACTAAGATGCAAGTAGTGGTGTCAATGTTTGATCCAACCTACGAACATGACACAAACCCGAGACGGGGTTTTGCGGTTTAGGGTTTAGCCTTAGTAGGTTTGGGTCATAAACAGATCGACCCGAAAGCGACACGATAAAAAACGGTCATAAGCGGATCAGCCTGCGTGACCTGCAATAGACACATTTGACACGCCAATCTATTTGTGTCAACTCGAAATGCCCCATTTAACACAACCCATTTAACTCATATAACAAATAAATATTCATTTTATTTTAGATTTATCAAATATATTTTATATCAAACCTATATTTTAAACTTATAAAGTAAAGTAATTAATTACAAAAATTTACAAGGAATATAATTGAAAATTGAAACTTTACAAACCCGAGATCTCTAATTGAATACCGCTACCTCGACACGACACTAATCCGACACACTAACACGAATTGACACCCTTGGATGCAAGGGTCGTGGTAATTTATATGGTTATTATTTTAAGATTTATGTTAAAAACAATTTATTTGAAATACGACATTCCAACTGAAGTTTGTTGTTGCAGCAACAATTTAAACAAAAGGCAACAGAACACAAAAGCAAATTTAATAGTAGACGCAATAAAAATATATAGCAAATAATTATGCGGTTAAGTTAACAATGTAATTAAATATTTGTGAGATTATTTAAACAATATATTTGTATACTATATTATATCATTTCTACTAATTTACATTTCCTATCTTTTTAATGACATGTGATATAACTATCCAATTATCCAATGACATGAAGAAAGTTGCAATACATTATGACTTAAAAAATCTCCAATTATCCAATGTTCATGTACTTATTATAAGCATCTAACTCCTGCTAGCAACAAACTGCACTAGTCAGTTCTCTTCACAGTCTCCAAATGCAAGTCGAGACACCAACCACAAGTTCGATCTCTTGAACACTCCAAGGTCACTTATAGATTTTAGAAAGTCTCTGTGGTTCTCAGCACTCCAAAGCACTCAAGGTACACTTAGTGTTTTTGTGAAGTTCTCCTCACAAAGACGTTCAGTGGGAGTGATGAAGGTATGTGAGAATACAAGGATTTCTCTCTAAGATTATACAAATCTCTACCTTCGTTCTCTAGGTATTAGGGTTTATTTTTCATCTTTATAATGAGTACAAATCAAGGGTTGGATTACTGCTCTCATATTTGGAAAAATTGTTTTGGGTTAAGATATAACTTGACTCAAATTAATTAATTCAATTACCCAAGTTGATTAATTAAGTTCAATTGCATGCAAATTTTGAAGGCACCAACAAATTACCAAATAAACTAAATGTAGCAGAAATTAAATTGATATGATGATTTGTTGATAAATGGGAAAAACCTCTTATAAAGCAAAAACCCTACTGGATGATTTTAAGGTCACTACTCCCAAGAATCCACTAATCAACAAGCAAGTAGTTACTAAGGAATCTTACCAATACCCTGGCTTATCTCAAAATACCAAATTACAACTGAACATTTGCTTCAATATCCAATTGAACTTGATCTTGTAGTAGCCTTTTTTCTTTTGATGCACAAATCTCCAATCTATGACTAACCCTTTGCACAGATCTCAGTATGTGACTAACTCTGGTAACTTTGAACGTTATTGTTGGCTGCAAAGTTCTTCACTTCATCAACAAAGAAGATCAAGAAGCACTTGGTTACAAAACCCTATGGTGTACAAGTGCAGTAGCTTCTCATAGAGAAAATATATCTCTAGTTCTTTGTGTCCGTGCATGATGACTCTTAAACTAAACCTTATATAAGTCTAGGGATGTGAGAAAAGAAACCCTAAACAAATACATAAATTTGGGCCGAATTTCAGATCTAGAAAACTGAAAATCATAATTCTCGATAGATAGAGCTGCTATCGAGCAATCTATCAAGCTTCACATTAAATCTCAATAGCAGGTATCTATCGTGCTATCTGTCAAGATTTAATGAACAACTTTTCTTCACTTGTTTCTTAGACCAATCTTCATGTCTTTTAATACGAACACTTGATATGCTTGAACAATATATTTCTTGATGTATTAAATCCATCTTAGATCTACTCAATTACAAATAAAGTGCAATTTTTCATAAGATTAACCAATTACGTAAAATATGACCCAAACAAATTGATATAGCAATTTTTCTAGGAAACTCACTCAACTGAGATGCCGAGCGAGGGTTGGGCGACTCAATCTAATTTCGCTTGACATCTCACTTGAAAGACTGAGACTTTGCTTGGCAGAAATCTTCATGGCAACAACTTCAACATTCAGCTTTTTCTTCCTTGAAGACTCAAATGATTACAACTCAAAATAACAAGGCACATGGAAATTGATCATACAATTACAATTGAAACTTTTGACACAGTAATTTTACTAGCGCTACTATAATCCTAACAAAAAATGTCTTCTAGGAAGGGGTCTTTTTTCTCTTCATTGTTCTCTTATAAAGAAAATCCCCTCCCATTTAAATCCTTTAATTCTCACAGTTTAATTTTTAAAGAAAAATTCTCTCCAATCTTTAATTGTACGTTAGACACAAATTATTTATTAGATTTTAAATGTCTTACATGTTTTTTAAATTTAAAACCATTGGAATATATTTTAAATGCCTCATGTCTCACATATGTCTAAAAATTATATAGAATTAAAAGGATTTAAAAGAAAAGTGAGCCTAACGACCCTTATCTAACATGTTAATCATTTAAACTTTTAACATGGTCTTACATATACTTTCTAATTAATTATTAAAGCATTTCGCAATATTCTATGTTATATATTGAAATTCAGTTATATCCTCCTCAAAAAAAAGAAAAAAAGAAATTCAATTATATCTCTTTAAAAAAAAATTTAAAACCAACAAAGCTTTTTTTGTTGGGTGTCAATAACAATATCCTAGGCTACCAACAGGTTAATTCCGAATTGTGTTCTGATTGATTGCATTTAAAGCGCCCAGTTCGATCCATTAACATATTGTTATAATAGAATAACAAGTATAAGTATTTGTGGGGTGTGAGGGACAAGAGTTAAGGTTGAAGTCTTTAAAAAAGGGTTTCGTACACATATACACTTAGAATAGATTATAGTAGAATTTCTATCTTGTGTAAAAAAAAAAAAAAAAAAAAAAATTATTGATTTATTCTAATGCCATAACTTTCTCAAATAATCAATACCTTGATTTTGACTTCAATGCATGTATATACTTTCCTACAACATCAAACTATAAATATTCTGTATTAACTCCAGCGAGTACTATAATTGGTTGAGAATTATTTCTCATGAAACAAAAATAATTACTTTGAATCTCATTCCTCCTCCACTGGAAATTAAAAGCTCACTCATTTATATATAAGGAAAAGAGAGGAGGGATATCTTAAAACAACAAATTCTTTAAATATGAAGAACTCTCTATTAGTTCTGTTTAGCATAAAAAGATCAATGCACGTGTCTACCGAAATTGTGATTTGTACGCAACATGTTTTTGTAATAATGACATACCTTGAACACTACTTTACAAGTGAAATTAATTTTATATTAACTCTTCGTAGCAATAAGAAAACCTTTATAGAAGACAAATATGCCTTTATTAGCTATGGCACATCCTCAACAAGGGCTATTGCAAACTCTACATCAAAAGAGCGCATAATTTCAAGTTCAAAGATGTTCTTGCAATACATATGTATCGATGACCTGCGTGATTTCAGTAGGATTAAAAAGGCAAGGAATAGTCAACGACTCAAACCCTTCCAAGTTCCAACACCTTGAGAGCCCATTGAATTCTACTTACGGTTAATTGATTCCAAGCTGGTAGAACAAGTCTTTTAGATTAGGACTCTTGGCCTATTAGGAAGAATTTTGTCTCAATGTAAGTGCCCAATTTACACATCACATGGTTTATTTTTTATTTAACTATAAATTAGGGACCAAAACATTATACATTTCAGCTCCATGGACTAAGTTCTCATTGTTTATGAATACATTGAAATGAAAAAACAACCAAGTCACATTTTCGTGACTAAGATTTATAGAAGTCTTACAGATTTTCATTAGCTTCTTGCTTGACATTAGACAGAGCATATTGTACAAACGCATCTTCAGACACATATGAGCTGCGTTTTATAAACGCAGCTCTAAAAACTTCAAAGCTGCGTTTACTAAACGCAGATCCATATGTGTTGAAGCTGCGTTTATTAGACGCAGCTCCATATGTGTTGAAGCTGCGTTTATTAGACGCAGCTCAAATAATGTTGAAGCTGCGTTTTACAAACGCATCTTCAGACACATATGAGCTGCGTTTTAGTAAACGCAGCTCTAAAAACCTCAAAGCTGCGTTTAATAAACGCAGCTCCATATGTGTTGAAGCTACGTTTATTAAACGCAGCTCGACACATATGAAAAAAAATAAAAATATTCCCCCAATGGGTTTGGAGTCGCGTTTTCTAAAACGCGGCTTCAATCCTTCCTGTAAAAACGCAGCTTGAACATCTTAAAAACGCAGCTCCAATCCCTGTCTATAGCCGCGTTTAGTCAACACGGCTATAGACCGGGATTGGAGCTGCGTTTTATAAAAACGTAGTTCAAATAGAATCCTAGAGCTGCGTTTTTAGAAAACGCGGCTACAGAATGCGTTTTTTGTAGTGCTTCCATAGATCAGGGTCACAAGAAGCTAAACATCATGAGTTGCACACTTGAGAATCATGAATATCTGAACAAGGATATTATAGTCCATGTTGTTCCAACTACAAGCACTTAAGTGTTTGTTTCTCATTTGTTCAAAAACATATTTTCCTTTAACAAAAAGCAATAAAACATAATAAGTAGCAATTCATATTGTGGCTAGATGCCTTTTACATTCGATATCAACCTCTTGGGGAAACCAATAAACTAGCATGTTATATTCCAGGAAATTAGAAACCAAGCAAGTGGATACAATATGTAAAAGGCGTCTATCCATAATATGAATCACTACTTATGATGTTTTTATTTCCTTTTTGTTGAAGGGAAATTTATTTTTTGAACAAATGAGAAACAAATGCTCAAGTGCTTGTAGCTGGAACAGCATGAACTACAACATCCTTGTTAAGATAGTCATGACTCTCAATGTTGTGGGTTTGATTTCTAGTGTTTCGCAAGTGCAGTGATAGCTAGAAATTTTTTCAGCAAGGCCAAACTATGTATAAAGAATAACCTACACACACGCACAAAATATGTTTGTTAAATGATTTAATAAGTGCCATTTTCTTACATATAACAAAGTGTGTGTGCGTATGTCTATATATATATATATGTATGTATGTATGTATAGCGTTATTGATTAAAATTAAAAGGTTTTTAACTTCTAACCAGGAAATCAGCATTTATTATTTCTTTTAAAAGAAAAAACATAATGTCAACTTCTCTAATTTTCTAAATAGAATTTAAAAAAATAAAGATTTTTTTTTTGTTAATAATATTTACTTATGATTTCTATAAAATGCTATTATGGTACAAGAGTAATTAGAGGAAAGAAACAGTGTATTAATATAAAAGTTTCTATTTTTTTATGGAAATAAATGTTTCTATTTTTATGAAATACATTAAATGCACTTAGAATTATCGAGTTATTCTCATAAAAAAATAAAGAACTAATGAGTTATTTATGGAATATAATTAATTAGAAGAAAATAATGATGCATTAATCATCTAAATAAATGTGTTACATGTTTTTAGTAAAAATTTAGGGGGGCCCTTATTTAAATTTATATCTAAAGTTACATTTCTTTTACCAAAAGTATAAGAAGGGACCACCGCACACCCTTGGCGCGGTGGTCACTCCACAAGTATAAGAAGAGAGGTAGAATTTTTTAAAAATCAAGGGTGCCTCCCCCCCGCCCCCCACCCACCCACCCTCCCTCTATCCCTGTTGAGTGTGAAACTCATGACGCTTAACTTGTTGTGGTCTTGTTTTATGGAAGATGCTTGATTTAAGTATGTTGAAGTCTAAGAGTATGTTTGGTAACAGTTTTTTTCCCTTATTTTCTGTTTTCAAAAACAATTTTCTATTTTTGAAACTAAAAAACTTTTTTGGCAACCTAAAATAGATAGAAAACAAAAACTATTCTCAAAACTTAATTTATGAAGAAAACTGAAAACATGCAAAAGGCTATTTAGAGTTTCTAATTTTCAAAAGTTAATGAAAATATGCATCTAATTTAATGAATTTGTCTCATTTAATGAGTTAGCATTAAAGTTTAAATCCTAGTAACAACATTTTGTAGTATTTTATATTTTTTTTCTTCAAAAAACTACTTTTATTTTTTATTTTTTTATTTCAACTAAACAAATATGTTTTTGATTTCAAAAATACAATAAAATCGTTTTTTTCTTTATATTCCCAAAAACAAGTTTTTGAAAATAGAAAACAAAAACTGTTACCAAACATAACCTAACTCTTTTGATGTTCCCTTTGAACCATATGCTCGGTTTGATTTCCAATCAAGTAAGAAGCTATTGAAAATCCTTAAGACTTCTTTAAATCTTTTCATTACTGATAAATAGCTTGTAGTTGGAAGATTGTATAAATTGAAAAATTAGTGAAATTCCTAAAGAATTGTAGAGACTTCATTTAAAAAAAATAAAAGAAAAAATAACTACCATAAAGCTACACCTTGTTAGAATTATGCAATTAAATAATTAAATATATCATTTTTTAACAGTTTAAATTTTTGAGAGAATTAATCGATAATTTAACATAGTATCATAGTAGACAATCCTAACTTTGATCCATATCTCCTTAACTCTACCTCCCATTACAAAACTCATGTGTATGCCCATAGTTATAAAAATGTAATTTGAGCTCACACGTGGAAGGACTATAGAAGTGTTAGAATTATGTGATAAAAAATGATTAAATTTACCACAATAACACATTGATGAATTACTTCTAAAACATTTTTTTATAGAATCTTAAGAAGTGTACGTGTATAAAGCAACATAAAATTAGTCACATTTTCCTTAAATTATTAAAAACAACTTGCCTTAATTTGATTACTCACATTGATCCTCATGAATATGAGTTTCTTCACTTTTTTTTATTTTTTTATTTTTATAATTATAATATACCATGACTAATCCAATTGAACGGTCCTATTATTTAATTTTATTTGCTATTCTTTTTCATTCCTAGTGAAAAAATTCATCCAGAAATAGCTAAAAATATATTGAGGGAATTTTTTAAAAAAAATTAAGAACTTTATATTATAATCATTTGCCAAAAGAAATATTTTGATGATTGTAAACTTCTTTGCTTTCCAGTCCTAGGGGTGTCAATTCGGGTTAGCGTTTCGGGTTCGTGTCATGTCGAGGTAGGGATATTTGACTAAATGGCTCAACCTTAACCCGACCCATTTAATAATCGTGTCATGATCCTTCAACCCTAACCCGACCTATTAATAAGGCGGGTTGACTTGACCCAACTCATTTGACACGCTCAATAAACGAGTCATGTTGGATTGACACGGATGTAACACAACCCATTTCAGCTTGCATAGTATTAAAGATAACATCCATCTAGAAGTAATTTTTTTTTTTACATCCCAAAAGGAGTGCATACACTTCAAGTCTTCACCCCTTATTCAAAATAATATAATTCAACAAAAATATAACATTCATCTAGAAATAAGTTCTTTACACTCCAAAAGAAGTGAATACACTTCAACCAAAATTCAAAATAATATAGTTTAACAAAAATAAAATAACATAGTTCAACAAAAACAAGTGGGCCATGTCATGCAATCAAGAAAAATAGGAGGCACATGGGTTCAGAGTTTATCGTACAAAAGCATTATGCAGAAAAAATAAACACATGAGAGAGAAAGAGAGAAATAACCGGTTTGAGAGTTGACACTTTGAATTTGAGAATTGAGCATGAGAAGAGTAGTATGGCTGAATTTTTTTTTTTTTTTTTAAATAGATATTTATAAGAAGGTTTAGAGATTTAGGGTTTGTAGAGTTTAGAGATCTAGGGTTTGTAAAGTTTCAATTTCCAATTATATTCCTTGTAAATTTTTGTAATTACTCACTTTTCTTTTTAAATTTAAATATATGTTGGATATAAAAGGTATTTGATAAATTTAAAATAAGATGAATATTTATTTGTTATGCGAGTTAAATGGGTTGTGTTAAGTAAGTCATTTCAGGTTGACACAAATAAATTAACGTGTCTATTGTAAGTTACGCGAGTTGACCCGCTTATGACACATTTCTTATTGTGTCGCTTTTGGGTCGACCCGTTTATGACCCAAACCCATTAAAGTCCAACCCTAACCCGAAAAAACTCGAGTCGGGTTCGTATCGTGTTCACAAGTTGAGTCAAACAGTGATACCCCTATCCAGTCCCAGTAAACTTTTTTTTGTTTATATGACTTGCCGTGTTTAAGTTTAAAATTTTTTAAACTTAAACACTGCAAGTCATATAAACAAAACCATCCAAAGTGCGTTCAAATTAAGAAAGAAAAAATCACATATCAGATTAAGTTATTTCCTTTTGCATATCATTAAACTCTAAGCTATTTGGCAGTAACATTAACCTCTTGCTTTTCACAACAAGAAAGATGAGAAACTTTTTCACTCACATAAGAATGAACTAAATGAAGTAATCAAAAATAAAGAGAGAGAGAGAGGAAAGAAGAGGAAGAAGAAAAAGATATATATATATATATATATATATATCTATATGCAGAGAAATAGGCTTACCTTAAGAGATGTTCTTGTTTGGATATCATTTCGCTCTCATTTCGCTTACCTTAAGACATTTTGTTCATATAGATGCATGTTTGAAATTACCAAATTATCATTTTCATTTGTAGCGAAAGGAAACAAACTTGGAATATTCCTCAACTTCAAATTGGTCATCATTCAATGCGGTGAGACCAACATAATCACATGAAGTAGGACAAATGAACATGAGTCACATACGTTTAGTAATTGTGGATGTATCAATTATTAACTTGTTAAATTTTTCCATAAGAAAAAACTTGTTAAATTTTGATTTTTAATTTTATACCATAATCAAAAGGCCAAACTCAAAATTTAAAATTTCCTCACCTTCCAAATTAACAAGTTCAAATTTTTCTTTCATTTTCTATTTTTTAATTAGAAGTAAATAATTTTAAAAATTTCTGTAGCTAGTCCAAGTAGCTACAAAATGTTTATATATGATAGGAATAGGTAATTTCAAATATTGAGTTAAGTAGGTGATGATTTATTTAGGTTGAGGTGCAAGGAATTTTTTTTTTTTTTTTGGCAAAAGGAAAGAAAAATATAATATCTAGTGATTTTAGGATTTACTTTGGATTTGCTCAAATGTAGTCTTCAAAGTGCAATAAATTTTCAAAATTTCCAATTTTTTCCTTTTACTTTTGTTTGTTTTATTTTTATTATTATTATTATTATTATTATTATTATTATTATTATTATTATTATTTATGGACAAAATCATTACCTTTCAACAACATTCAGTTACTTTTTGTCATGGTGTCCAAATGTTCAACATGCACTTAGCTTAATTTCACTTTCAATTCATCCTTTCCCCATATTTGAAAATGATCCATATCCTTTTAAATGTTTTATTTTAGTCCTTGTTCTTTTAAGTTGTGTCAAAAAGGTCCCTACCATTAATTTTTCTTTTGATTTTGAGTTGAGATTATTTAGTGAAATTTCATGGATATTTGATACCAACAAAAAAAAGGGAAGAAATTGGTTATTCAAATACTTTGATTGTTTCTTTTAGGCCTGGTGGAGATATAGAAAATCAAAGTAAGATCTAGAGACGACCTTTGTCACACAAACATAAAAATGTACAAAATACAACGAAATGTTGCAAAACCTCTCTAGTTTAAACCTTGACACTAGACACTACTCAGTACTTAACTTACAAACGTGACCCCATACAAATTTCAAATCTTCTAGACTCTTCATTCATGAATTCATCCCACAAACCATGTGTGTGATAAGGATCATTCTACAAAAACTCAATCTGATTTCACTTGACATCTCACTTGCAGCACTGAGACTTCGCATGGTTGAGATCTTCACAATAACAACTTCAACTTTCAATTTTTTCTTTCTTGAAGACTCTAATTAGAATAACAAGACATGGAAATTGATATGATTACAATTGAAACTTTTGACACAGGAATTTTGCCAATGTTAATATAATCCTAACAAAAACTGTTGTCTAGGAAGGGTCTCTTTTTTTCTTCATTGTCCTTTTATAGAGAGAATCCCTTCTCATTTAAATCCTTTAATTCTCACCATTTATTTTATAAAGAAAAATTCTCTTTAATTTTTAATTGGGTGTGAGACACAAATCTTTTATTTGATTTTGAATGGCTTATATGTTTCTCTTTTAAAACCATTGGAATATATTTTAAATGCCTCATGTCTCACATATGTCTAAAAATGATATCGAATTAAAAGGATTTAAAAGAAAAGAGAGCCTGACAACCCTCGTCTGAGACATTAATCATCTGAACTTTTAACTTGTACTTACATATGCTTTCTAACTGTTAAGATATTTTACAATATTTATTTTATGTTATAGGTTGAAATTCAATTATATCTGTCAAAAAAATATTTTAAAAACCAACAAAGCTTCTTTTTTTATTTTTTGGGTGTCAATAACAATATTCTATAGGACAAAACTTATATACAGTATTTAGGTGTTGTTCCTTAAGTTCTGTTTTTAAGATTCTGCCATGTGACTATTTGACTAAAAAATATGCTTTTATCCCATGAGAAAAACCCCATATGCAGAATCTTAAGAGGAGAACTTAAGGGACAATACCTAAGTGCTGTACCTAAGTCTTGCTCTATTCTATGCTGCCCAAAAATTAGGCCAACAGTTATTGTTGCAATATGGAACATGCTAATGCCAAATTCTGGCCTGAATTTGATTGCGTTTAAAGCGTGCAGTTGGATCCAACGAACATACCATCACGAAAGAATGACTAGGGACATCATTAATCTCCCATGTTGAACAGAATGGATGGAAACTTTTGTCTAACGTGATTGCAAGCAATATCAATACACATTTTGCAACAATTACTTAATCTCCATTCACTGCTTTGCGATTAAAATTAATTATATATTAAATTACCATAGCAATAGGATTATATGAAAACCTTTATAAAAAAAAATTAAGACTTTACTAAAAAGTAGAATCCAAGGAATTTGTCTAATTAAGGAGAGGTTCATTATTCAAAAAATTTCCTCATGAGAAACTCACAAAGCATTCGTACCAATTGGCTAACTTGCTGCCTGAAATCACAAATTTTCGGGTCAATGTGCAAGAGAACTTACCTCACCCTCTCGCCAACATCTCTGTTCAAATTCAGTCCAATCCAAGACCCTTTCATTGTAAGGCTTTCGCTTACACATGTCGCAGGTATCTCTTTGACAAGTGAGAAACTTCTTATGCCGCGAGCTCTTTTCAATGGTCAATTTCCCGGTACAATGTAAAGCCAACTTCATACTGATAAACTTCTTTCATTTGACAATGACACAAATTGAGCACTTTTAAATGTTCGAAGTTGTCCAATATATAGATCTAGCTTGATTGTGCGCCATTGTTCCCCGGAGACTCAATACCTTCAACTTTGGTACATTCTTAGTAAGGGCAACAGCAAAGTTGAGGTTGAAAAAGCATTGAAGTTTAAGTTCAGAGAAGCTCTTGCAGTACGAGCCAATCGCCTCTATTATTTTGACAGGAGCAATGACGCTAGGAACAGTTAAAGACTCGAGCCCTACCCATATTTTGAAAGACTGTTGAATTCCACTCTCTGTTAATTGATGCCAATTAGTGGTAGAATGAGTCGTTTTAGGTTAGGGCTCCTGCTAATTAAGAAAAGGTTCTCAGTTAAGTCACCAATTTACCTTGTTAGATGGGTTTCTTTTGATTTAACTATATTAGTAATTTGGGGAATGAAATTCATTACCTTTCAGATGCGCAGACCATGTGTTCATCATTTATGGATATAAAGTAGTTGAAAACCAAGCAAGGCACGTTTCCACGACTGAGATTTAAAACACTCTTCAAGACTTTTGTTAGTCTCTTGCCTGATTCGTCATTAGACAAAGTAAATGGTTTTGAGAGAACATAGTCAGAGCTCAGTGTACTCAAATCAAGTTTTTTCCAAAGAGCCGGGTCACAACAAGCTGATCGCCATGAGCTACACACAAGAGAAACGCTGGAAATTATATCCATAAAGTTTAGCGTCGTGAATATTTTTGAGAGGATGTTATAATCCATGTTATTCCATCTGCGATCACTTGAACCTTGGTTCCTCATTTGCTCAAAACTGATTTTCCCTTCAACACACAAAAATAGAAACATAGCAAGCAGTGATTCATCTCAGAATTAACGTCTTTAACGTCCACTTCAATTAGTTGTGAACTACAAATAGATTACCTAGTCACTTGGAAAATTATATAAATGAATGTGTTCGGTTAATAACTTATCAAAATAACTTTTTGAGCTATTTTAGTGTCTATATGAATATGCATTTGGAAATGTTAGATCTGGTGCTTAGTTATAGAGAACCGAAAAATCCAAGTTGGAGGAAACAATAACGCAATTAAAGAATAACAATAATGAGATATGACAGGAAATTATAAACATATTTAAGCATCTATTTCCCACCAAGCAAAATACCTATGAAATCCCCACCAGAATTTAACTTCTTAATATCGGCTATCAGTAACAAATCTTGCAGAAGACAGAAGGAAACATTGTCACTGATTTCCCTAGCCTATAGGAATAGGATCCTGAAGCTTAGAGTATAATGACATAGAGAGTAACAGAGTATTCAAAATGGATGCTTAATGAAAAATACAAACACATTATTTATTTCATGCACTTAAAGTTCACTATAGAAAAGAATTGAGTAATGTATAGTTATTCAGGTTTTCTCTACAACCAAGAGGCTCATTTAACAAGTCTGACCCGAAGATATATTGTGTCTAGTCAAGAACCATTGTTAGTGAAATTTCTATTTGCTATCAAAATATTTCTTTTTTATTCTGACTCATTTAATTAATTAATTACCTATTTTTCTCAATTTTGTGATCCCCGCGATTATTATTAATAACCACAACTTAGCAACTCACCAAATCATAAAAAGCAAGAAATATAAAGTAATACACACCGGATTTGGTGTTGAATTTGCAAACCGATAAGTAACCTCTTCGAAGGAAAAACCAATACTACAAAATGAAGATATCCCAACTAAAACAATCCACAATAAAAGAAAGAATTTACAAACTGGAAACAAAACTTTTGCAACTAGAATCTACAATCCAACAAACAACCTTTGTGCACCACAAAAGTTCGGAACCTCCAAACTTCTTCAATATGGATCACAACAAATAACAAGTCCGCTTCATGAAATAGAACCTTCAGGGCACTCTAAGGGACCTCCTTAAAGATTTAATCTATAATAAACTAACTAGAGAAACAATTGCCCTAAAATTGCTAAATACAAATAAAGAAGAAAATCTTGGTCTTGTCTCTAAGGACACACTGTTTATATGCATCAAAGAAATAAATGATTAAGGAAGAACCTCACCCAACATCAACAATTGCTGGTTCAGATTGTTCAGTGGCACTGGCAATAAATGAATCTAAAATATGCAAGTGGACAAATCTTGATGAGAGTTTCAACGTGTTTTCTTTTCTCAAGTCATTTGCCTAAATCTTTTATGTGGCGTTTGGTACAGGGTAATGTTTTAAGATTCTCAAGAATGTTTAAAGATTCTCATATTTGGTTGCAAATTTTGCTAGGGAATCAAATGTTAGGGGAATCTAGATTCCCTCCTTAAACCTCTCTCAGTAGGAATGTGAATTCCATTTAAAATAGGTGGGAATCCAGATTCCCAAGCTTAAAGGAAATTATATTTTTTATAAATTGACAATTTTAGCCATTTTTTCTTATCATTTATGCAATTAAGATAAAATATAAAACAAATTATTATGGATTAAGCTCTTTTAAAAATTATTATTAAGAATAAAAGCATTTGAGAATTTAAATAGTTATTTTTGTATTGTACTTGTTATTTTGAAATGTTAGACTATAATGTGGGTTCCAGTTAGCTCAACTGGTAAAGTCTTTGATGGTTGTATAAGAGATCTGTGATTCAATCCCTGCCTACACCAAAAACTAATTGGTGTCTTGGTCTGATGATAAAGAGCTATCATTAGGAGCGGACGTCATAAGTTGAAACTCTCTCAAAAAAAGAAAAGTTAGACTATAATTAATTTTAATGAATTTGTCATAATTAATAATTTATATTTGGTTTTTCATTATTTATTTAGAGGAAGATTTAAAAAAAAAAAAACTTGGTAGTTCACATTCAAATTTAAGGATAGAATGAGAAAAATAAATAATTCATTTAAGATTTCTAAAAATAAATCAAACATTGTCATCTCAAATTCCTAGGAATCTTAAGAGACTCCCAATGAAACCAAACATAGGAATAGCTATATTTCTAGTAATCTAGATGCTAAGAGTAATGTGGATTCCCCCGTACCAAATGCGTCACTCTCCAAAGCACTGTCACAATGCATGTCTCACACCAAAAGGATATGAAAATTATCAGATTTATCTATCTATCTATCTATCTATCTACACACACACACACACACACACACACACACACACACACACACACACACACACACACACACACACACATACTAGCCTCTGAGCACGCGTGGGAGCGTGTGCTCATTGGCTCTTTTATTTTTTTGGATAAAGGTTAATAATTTAGAAATATATAATTTTTATTTTTCAAACAAATAAAAATGATAAACTTTAGAGATTAGTAGTAACTATAATTATTTTTTGAACGTGAATGGAAATTTTTTTTTTAAATTTTAGGAGTTATCTTTTTTAATTCAAAATGAAATTTGTTATTTGACATTTATGACTCTATTTTTAAAAGAAGTTACCATTCATTAATGAGAGTATTTCTAAACTACAAAAAAGTCCAGTTGAATTCTCTAATATATAGTATAGACTAGCCTCTGAGCACGCACTCTTGCGCGTGCTCATTAGCTATTCTATTTTTTTAGATAAAGGTTAATAATTTATATCTATTATAATTTAGAAATATATAATTTTTGTTTTTCAAACAAATAAAAATGATAAATTTTAGAGATAAGTAGTAACTGTAATTATTTTTTTGAATTCAAAATGAAATTTGTTATTTGACATTTATGACCTTGTTTTTAAATGAGGGTATTTATGAACTACAAAAAACTCTAGTTGAAAGAGGGGAATCCCCTTATATATAGTATAGATATATATATATATATATATATATATATACACACATATATTTATTTAGCAAATACTAATTCAAGAAAGATAACCAATCTTAGCAACTCTTGAAAAGAGGAGGATCACTTCTCACTCATGCAACATAAAAATTTTGAGATTTAGTTAAAATAAATTTTTTTTTTGGGGAAAAGTTCAAATAATTTTAATACTACCAAAAACCATGAAAACAAGAATACTAATTTGAGATCCACAAATAAGCAAACATTTTGAATAAAACTTTGAAGTATAACCCTATTTTTACACGTACGAACTTTCGAGAAAGTTCTCTTGATATTTTTGATGGATTAAATTTCATTAATGATAAATAGATTCCATGTGGAAAATTGTATGAACTCAAAGATTAGTTAAGTATTCAAAGAACCACCGCACACCCTTGGTATGATTGTCACTCCACAAGTATAAGTGCTTGTGGGGTGTGGGGGACATGGGTCGGGGTTCAAGTTTCCATGATGGAGCTTCACACACATATACACTAAGATTAGGCTAGAGTAGAATTTTATTTTGTATCTAAAAAAAAACAAGTCTTCAAAGAACTATAAAGATCTCATTAGCCAATAGAAAAAACAAACAGACTTACCATATTAAATAACTATACTTCGTTGCATGAACGTTAAGGGTTAGCCTTGGGTCCATACGTCAAGTGCATTGGACACAATATGATATATATGCACAGGCGGTAAATGTTGAAAACGTACCCACTTCGTTTCAAGTCCAACGCATAAGACATTAGATCTAGCAGCCGTGTCCAAACATTAAATGACAAAAGTTTTTTGTCTACAGAATTTGGCGCCTTCTTTTTAAAGAAATTCTAAAAGTAACTTTTCCAAATGATGTTTCTAGAATATATTAAAAGACATCTCGTTATCTCAAAATGAATGAAATCCAGAAATAGATGATATCTACTATAAGAACATCATAATTAAAAATTGATCATTGAAGTCACTCTTCTTTCTTTTCTTTTTTTTTTCAAATTCTAGAAATTATTTATTTATTTTTATTCATTTTTCTTGTGGAAATTTACTTTAAAAAAATAATAATTTAGATCAAAATCGATAATCTTAGCCTCCTTAAAAAAGATACCTTTTAGGCACTAAAAATAAACCAAAGATTAATAATCTAACAGAAACGATGAGTGGCATATAAATGAAACCTCTTTTAATCAACTAGAAAGAAAATTTTTTTCTTTAATTATCAAATTTTTGATCATTGCAAACTTTTTTTTTTAGGCACTGTATATTTTTGGACTTTTTAAGCTTGAACTATACTATCCTATTCCTAGCTATTCACCTATATAAAACCAACTAAACCACTTCAAAGACAACAAAATTCCATTACAGATTAAATTACTCTCTTTCAATTTGATCTCAATGTACTTTGTTATTTTACAATGGTATAATGGTACTGACCTCTTATTTTGCATAACATGCAAGAAGATAAAAGCTCTCTTTAGTGGGAAAGTTCTAGCACACATAAGAAATTAAAGATGAAGGAAACAAAAATAAGGAAAAAAAAAAAAATAGATATTTACCTTGAAGTGAAGTTAGTGTTGATTGGATCTCCTATTTCTCTCTTTGGTTTTGAAGTCTGAGAGAGATAAGAGGCATAGATTCATATAGATGCGTGATATTTGAAATTACCAAATTCTCGTTTCCATTTGTAACGTAAGATAATAAATAAGATTCTTCGAGTGATACCTCAATTCAATGCAATTAGACTAGCATCTTCACCAGAAGCAAGACCAATGGTAATGAGATACATAATACATTAAGGATTCATTTCTCATTTAAGAGAAGTGAGTAAAGCAGTCTCCATAATTGAAATGTGTGGGCCACCAAAATTTAAAAGTTTCTTTTGTATTTTTGGGAACCAAATTAAATCTTTTTTACCAATCAAAAGTAGAAATTAAAAAAAAATTATTAGCCATTTCATATGATTAACCATTTCATATGATATATCAATATATAAGATTTATCTTCTTTAAAAAAAATAAAAAAAAATTGTAAGACTAACCTTTAACATAACTCTTTATTTTATTTTATTATTATTAATTTTTAGCTTAAGATGTTATGCTAAGAAGACTGCTAATATTGAAGTATGAGAGAAATGAGACCAATTGACTCCGATTCATATGGATGCATGATTTGAAATTATGGAATTGTCCTTTTTATTTGTAACAAATGGAAAACACCTTCTCCAAGTCCAAGTGGGATTTCAATTCAATGTAGTGAGACCAACATAGTCACATGAAATAGGAATAATGAGATTGAGGCACATATGATATAAGGGGTTCAATATGTAACTTAAGGCAAGTAGAGTATGGTCCTCTAACGCATATACATAGTTAAAGTCTCCTCACCCACCAAAATATCAACTTCATAACTTTTTTTTCTAATACTTTAGACATTATTTTTGAAAATTCAGTATTTACACTTATGTTTCTAGGGCTTTTAGGGTTCGGATTAGGTTTATTTAGAACGAGGTAATATTTTTTTTATTTATTTACTCTCTGGATTTGCTAAAATTAAGACTTTTTAAGTACAATAAATTTTTCTTATACAAATAAGTACAATTAATTTGATAAAATTTACAAAGTTTTTTTTTTTTTTTTTTTTTTTTTGTTTTTCTCTTTTGGACTTTATTGCCTCCCTTTAACAAATTTTATTTGCTTCTTGTCTTGGTATCCAAGTGTTCAACATGCACTTAGATCTGATTCTGGTCTTGAATTTTTAAACTTAAGTTCCCAAATTATTTTTGCATTAGTTTAAGTTTACATTTTTGAAACTTCACTTTTAAAAACAATTTTATCCAACTTAGTTTACAAAATAAGCTAATAACAAAATCTTTATACAAATCACTCTTGGGACAGAAAGAAAAAAAAAAACTCCAAATAGATATCCATATAGTATTAAAAAATTATAAATACACAAAATCATTGTTTCTAAATGCATTAGGATGCAATCATTTAAAAAAAAATAATTTTTTTTTTAAATACTAGCCTGGCTGGGATTTTTTATTTTATTTTATTTGTTAAAGTTAGAGCATTCACAGTGGTATTGCTAAAAATTTTAGATTTTAGCACCTTAAAAAGCTACTTTATCTATTTTACCATCTCCCTTTACAATACACCTAATATCAAATGTTCTATTTTTCTATCACTTCATTTAAAATAATATAAATAACTCATTAAAATAATAAAGGAAGCGATAGAATTTGAGTTTTTTAATTGAAGGAAAATATATATTCTTAATAAAATATTGTATTTTATTTTTAACAACTTACTACAGTCAACTGGTATTTGTACCAGTTTACTGTAGTTGTTAAAAATTTAGCTTTTTCTTCTTCAATAACGCATGATTTTTTGGTTCTTTGGTAGTAAAATAGTTTTTTTTTTTTTTGGTTGTTGCTTAAATACATTTACCATTGTGAATTTTTATTAAGATTTTGAGTTGGATAGTTGTTATTTGGGAGAGGCTTAGTTAGGCTTATTAAGGGAAAAAGAAGCCTTAGGTTCTAGAAGGGGGCAACTACAAAAATATAATATATAAAAAAAATTTTGGACTTAGGGGGACCCGGGCCCCCACTTGGGTCCATTCCTGTGGATAACAACTTTTGCGTGAGGCCAATATTGGTTAAGGATTTTAAATTTATTATATTAATGTACATTTAGTAGTATATTTTACTTTGTTAAGTTTAGCTTTTCTCTCTCTCTCTCTCTCTCTCTCAATATTTTATATTAGTGATACCGACACCTAAAAACACTCTAAATTCTTCTCATACATGTCACAACTCACAAGCGTTCACTTCACTTGATTCCTATTGCAATACGATAGTATTAGGTTTATATATATTTACTATTTAGACCTTTTGACAATTTTAGGAAAATTAAGGTATGCTAATTTTTTATTTTTTGAGAATTAAACCAAGTTGATTCAATAACCAATTTTGATAATGAGTTCAATTCAAGCTTAAATTTTCTATTGGATAATTCCATTGGTTTTTCGCATCATAAACAATATTTTTTTATGTGGCTTGATTACCTGTGTGTCATAAATAGTCAATTAACAAACCACTAGTGGATAATTCCATTGGATATATGTGGTTTGATTAATTGTGTATCAAAAATTTTCTATTGGATAATACCATTGGTCTTTCACATCATAAACATTATTTTTTATGTGGCTTGATTAATTGTGTATCATAATTGTCTGGGTAACTACCTTCGGATCCGTGTGTCAATGGATATCTCTATGCCGCTCTGTTGGGGTCGTCTGGTTAGAATTGGGGCAGTCGTCGCTGACATGGGTGGATTTTAGATATGAACGATTACCAATTTTCTGCTATTGGTGTGGATGATCGATCATGATGAAAAGGATTGCATGCAATGGATGCACAGTAAAGAATCTCTCAGGGCAGAGGAAAAGTAGTATGGATCGTGGCTATAGGCAACATCAGATCGTGTTCAGAGGTCTCAACTGGTCGTGGCATCGAAATATAAAGGTAGGAAGGAATACAAGGAGATAGAGGGGGAGGAGTTTACGACGGTGGGGCAGTTGATCAATTCAAGGAGGGAGGTGGCGGCGGCTGTCCTACAAGGTGCATAGGGGGGTGACGTGGCTAGGTGTAGAGCGGAGGTGGCTACATTAGAGGCGATAGAAGGGAATGGGGAAATACGTATCCCTCGCAATCCGCAATTTTTAGGATTTGAGGAGCAGTTAAAAGAGATTGATGAGGCTATATGTGGGGAAGGTTTAAAAATGGAAGCTAGTGCGCAACAAGCAGCGGGTGAGAAGGTAACATTAAAGGGGATGAACTAGCTAGAAGTATCAAACTTCAACCAAAATGTGGATACGAAAAATGGTGGTGGGCTAACTTTAGGGCCCAGTGGTACTACGGGACTAAAAGGGGAGTTTTCGAACCAAAAAAGCCAATTGCATCTGAAACATGAGTCGGACTGGGCTTCGGTCAAGTCTAGTGAAATTTTCACTATGGGCTAAAGTACCCAAAGGTCTAAGGGTGACATAAAAACAAGAAAGAGCAAAGATATTGATATGGATATTGTGATGAGGGTGGAAGATAACGAAGTGGGAGCGAAAAGAAGGGTGCAAACTCCGTTTAAGGAAATACCAGACAATGGGAAGACAGGGAAGAGACCAAAAGTGAAGGAGAGGTATTGACTCTTAGCAAGCTATTGGCGCAACAACAAGGATCAGTGGTGGCTGTTGGATAGCCCCGTCGAAAGCCATGAGTTCGATATGTTGGAATTTTCGGGGGCTTTGGAACCCTTATACAGTTAATACTCTCCAGAAGATAATTTTGGTGGAAGATCCCATTTTGGTCTTTCTTATAGAGACCAAGTTCGAAGTATCGGAGATGACAAGTATCAAAAGGAAATTGGAGGGGCAACAAGGTTTGGTGGTGCCGAGTGTATGACGTGGTGGCGGCTTGGCGCTTCTATGGAAAATCACTTCAAGAGTGGACGTTTAGACCTACTCAACCCGCCATATTGATGCTATTGTAACTGAAGCCAAGGAAACAAGAAGTGGCGGTTCACTGGATTTGATGGTAACCTAGAGACAAGCAAAAGAGAGGAGTCGTGGAAATTGCTGGAACAATTGTGCAGGTCATGTAACCTTCCATGGGTGTGCATGGGGGACTTTAAAGAAGGAGGCACTCCAGTGAAAAAGAAGGAGGCAATGTTCGTCCTGATGGCAAATGAGAAGCTTTTGTGAGGCGGTCAACAGATGTAAGCTGAGGGATATGGGATACATCGGACCAGAATTCACTTGGAGTAGGCTCTTGTGTTTGCAAGGTTGGGTTCATGAGAGGCTTAACAGAGCGCTAGTGTCTACAAACTGGGCTTCATGTTTCCCACAGGTACAGCTCTTCCACGTGGCAACATTGGTATCGGATTACTGTATGCTAGTACTCAAGGCAGATAGTGATAGACAATGCAATTGTGGGGGACCAAAACTCTTTAGGTTCTAGTCTATGTGGCTAAGGGATGATCTGTGTAATGAGATAGCAACAATGCCTTGGGAGAGAGGTGTCCATGGTGGGTTGGAATGTCTTTTTTTCAAAATGCATGAAGGAATGTCGTACTTCTCTAGTGTCATGGAACAAAAGCACGTTTGGAAATGTGGGACAAAAGATATCCTCTTTACAGAAAAAGCTTCAATGGTTGGAGGAGAAAAAAGGCAATAGTACAGACATGAAAGAACTCCACGAGACAAAAATGGAGTTGAGCAAAATGCTAAAGGCAGAGGAGGATATGTGGCACCAGAGGTTGAGGAATTGCTTGCAAATCAAGGGATCGTAATACATCTTTTTTTCACACAAAAGCATCTAACTGAAATCAGAGAAACATGATTACAAAAATCATGGACTCTAACGGTGCTTGGCAAGATGAAGATGAGAGGATAGGCAGAATTTTTATGGAGCACTTTAAGAAACTCTTCACCTCTTCGCAACCTGTGGTGAGTGATGAGATGCTTGATGCTCTACATACCAAGGTGACTGGCCTATTGTGAACTCTATTGTTATACAAACTGTTCTTGGTTTTCTTAACCATGGTGTAGCACCTACTAAATTTCATGAACGCACATTGTGCTTATACCTAAGACCAAGGATCCAGCAAGTGTGACTGACTATAGAATGATAAGCTTGTAATGTGGTTTATAATTTAGCGTCCAAGGCAGTGGCCAATCGGTTAAAGGTGGTATTACAGGACATTGTAGGTGAAAACCAGAGTGCTTTCATTGCAAAGAGGCTCATCACGAACAATGTATTGGTGGCTCATGAACTAATGAACCATATCAACAAGAAGAAGAAGGGGAAGACTGGCGAGATGATGTTGAAGTTAGACATGAGTAAAGTATATGACTGGGTGGACTAGGAGTGTCTGCAACAAATAATGAGGAAGCTTGATTTCCATGAGAAATGGATTTGGTTGGTCATGAGTTGTGTGTCCTTAGTAACATATGCAGTGCGTGTCAACGAAATTCCTTACGGACAACTTTCACCTACACGTGGGTTGCATCAAGGGGACCCACTATCACCCTACTTGTTCCTAATTTGTGCTGAAGGCCTGTCTGCACTATTTCATAAAGCCATCCAAGAAATCAAGTTGAAGGGTGTTGCAACTTCGGCAAGGGGTCCAAGAATATCACACTTATTCTTCGTCGACGATAGCCTCATATTTGGAAGAGCCACTATGATAGAGTGTATCGAGATACAGAGGGTGTTACAAGTCTATGAGACATCATCTGGACAACAATTGAACCAGAGTAAGACATCGCTGTTTTTCATCCCCAACACAGAAACAAGTACAAAGGAGTCAATCAAAGCCATGTTTGGTGCATAGGTTATTCGACCACATGAATCCTACCTTGGGCTTTTGTCTTTGGTGGGGAAGTTGAAAAGGAATGCAATTGATTAGCTGAAACAAAGGATAGCTAACAAGGTATCTGGTTGGAAAGAAAAACTTCTCTCTAGTGTTGGGAAGGAGATATTGATAAGGGTCGTAGCTTAAGCAGTGCCATCGTACACCATGAGCTGTTTCAAGTTCCCCAATAAACTATGCGAGGAGCTAACAGGGATGGTGAGACAATTCTGGTGGAGATAGGTGAAAGATGAGAAGAAGCTAGCTTGGATAAGTTGGGAAAAAATGTGCTTACCTAAAGAGAAAGGTGGGAGGGGGTTTAGAAATCTGAAAATGTTTAACCTTGCTCTCTTAGCAAAGCAAGGGTGGTGGCTACAGACATACTCATCCTCACTTTTTTACTGAGTGTATAAAGCTAAGTATTTTCCTAGGTATGACTTTGTGGATGCAGAGTTGGGTGGCCAGCCATGTTACTCTTGGAGAAGTATTCATGCAGCTCATGCACTAGTAAGAAGGGGTCTGAGGTGGCAGTGGATAATGGGGAACACATTAGAATATGGAGGGATAAATGACTTCCTACACCAAAAACAAACAAAGTAGTAACACCTAAGAGAGGAAACACATAGGTAACCATGGTCTGTGATCTCATAGATAACGAGAGCAAGGAATGGAAAGTAGACGTGGTGCGTTAGAATTTCTTAGCTCAGGATGTTGAGGCAATATTGAGCATACCATTAAGTGTTAATTAAGCTCGCGACAAAATAGTGTGGGCTGAGAATAACAATGAGAGATTTTCTGTAAGGAGTATATACAAGGTGGCCAAGGGGGATGGTTTGGATGGAGAAATGGCGGGTTGATCAAGTTCATTTGAGATAAGGAAAGTATGGAGAGGTTTACGAGGAATGAATATGCCAAATAAAGTAAAACACTTTGCATGGAAAGTGTGTAGGAATATTTTAGCCACTAAGGAGAACTTGCGGAAGAGAAATATCATGGATAATGGGCTTTGTGTATACTGTGGAACCCATATTGAGATTGTCAGCCACCTTTTTTGGTTTTGTGAGCATGCCAAAGAAATATGGTCTTAAAGTAAACTGTCCATGCCGTTCGAGGTGATGCCATCATAGGGATCCATATCCTGTGCAATACCTAAAATCTCAGCCATAGACTTAATCTAATGGCTTAAATCTTTGACACCTCACCAAATAACAAAAAGACTATTTTGCCCTTAAAAAATTTCACCCACCCACTATTTCAGTTTCAGCCCTAACTTTTCATAAACTCAAAATTTTTCCTTCTCTCTCTCTTCCCTGCGCAACTACCTCTCCTTCAACCCATTCTCTGCCTCTCCTTCAATCCATTGTCACAGCAGCTTGGTACCAGTCCACACAAGGCCAAATCCCTCACCACCACCGGTGATGCTTGCCACTATGGTGTTCTCCTCGTCTCACTCACTCTCTCTCTCTCTCTCTCTCTCTCTCTCTCTCTCTCTAGGTTTCTCTGTTTTCTCCTTCTCTCAAGCCTAGCCATGACCGAGCTTCTGCTTCCACTCACACCTATCGCCGTTGGCGGTGTCGCTCATCGGCGTCACAACCATTGGTGGTCGCGGGTCTAGCTCTCTTATTCTTTATTTTCTTTCTCTTTTATTTTTTTTTTCAATTTTTATTTGCCTTTTATACAAAATCAAAATTTGTTCATTTTTTTATTAGTTTGATGAATAACATTTTGTTTTAGTTTTGATTAGCTTGATGAATGGATTTTCTTGTTTGGATTTCTGGAATTAGCAATAACTATTATTATTGGCATTTTTAAAGCTGGTTTTTGGGTGGGCAATGAAGATGTTTGTTGAAATGCTTCATAGAGTTTTAGTTTATCTCTCTGTATTCTGCCTTTTTTTTTTGGATTTTTATACTAAAACCGTGATGCTATGTGTATGGAAATTGGATTTCTTTTTATTAGCTTGATTAATGGGTTTTCTTGTTGAGTGTAAAGCTTGATGGTTCTGCTTGAGTTTAAAAATTGGGGCTTTGCAATATGGCCAAATATGTTGTGATTGAATGAAAATGGGTTTTCTTGTAATTGTTGTGTGTATAGGTCTATTGGCTTGGCATTTTGGAAATGTTGATACTAAATCTATGAATTTTTCTTCTGATCCTAATTTCTTTGCCTAGGAGTATCCATTTCTTATTCCTTAGTTTCTTTCACTAAAACAGAACTATGCTCTAATGAGTTTGTGTTGAAGAATATTTTTTTCCACCTGAGGTTGCACACTTGAGCTTATGAATAGTTCAATGGTTTTAACTTTCTCCCTTTCCTTTTTCTTGTTTTGTATTACAATAAAATTTTGAAGAATCCTTAGTTGCTACTGCTTAAGTTCAAGATGCATTCTATTTGTTGTTGATGGATTTCCAATAATAATTTGATTTTTAAGATGCCCCAAATTGGGAGATATTCTACTTTTTCTTATACTTATTGCTATTATTTGTTTGGTAAATACTTGTCAATGATTGGTTGAAAAAAATTAATGATATGTTTCTTAAACCTTCACTAATGTTAACTGTTATCATTGAGAAAGTGTTTTATATTTTATGTTTGACTGTTAGGAGTGTGTAGATGTATGTGTGCGGGGGGTGCTGATGGGGAATGCATGTGGCACTGATGAGGCATGCGTGTGTTGCTGCATGGTGAGGTGTTGCAGGGTGTGCGAGGGTTGCTGATGTGGGGTGCGCCTATTGCTGATGGGGCATGCGTGTGCAGCTGATGAGGTGTGCATGTGCTAGTGCAGCCTGAGTGTGTAATGTGTCTGTGCTTCAGAGAATGTTGTATTTGATTAGCTGGCATTCTATACTTGTATTTTAGTATAGATCTACTTGTATTACTTGTATTCGTGATATGTTTACATCAGCCTTGTGTGGCATTAGAGTTAGTTGATATACTTAGTTAGTTGGAGGGAATGGGTTGGCAAGGTGGTTACAATTAAGCAAGGTCACAATGCTTAAAATTTTTAAAGCATTTGATCTTGAAGCATGCAAGACTCTTGTTTTGGTTATTATGTGGGAAGTAGGTAATATGATGGTTTAAAAAAATTGTCTATGAATCGTGTTATTATGGCCTTGTAATTGAAGAATATAATTTAATACAATTTTGTTTATTTTTTGGATCAAGCTTCTTTTTTCTTTCCTTTTTTCTAGCTTACTTCCATCTTGGATCCATTGATTTTAAAATATGTCAAGCATCCTTGAAGACTCTTGTTGTGTAATTCCTATTTTCAGGAGAACATATTGAGCATTAAGTTGTTGTAATCTGACTGAATTAGATTACCAATAGTATTTCCAAGAAATTCCATCATATAGATTGGCTTTTTGGTGAAGAGCAGGAATAAGGCTGTATATAATTTACATAATTTGTGTTTTTAAGTCATCCTCAATTTTTAGTACTTTGTTCCAAGCATATTCATCAACACAAAAAAAAAAAAAAAAAAAAAAAAAACCACTACATGAAGGTACAACTTGCTCAACAATTCAATTATACAATGGAAGGCAAAAATAATGATGCCATGGCCGAGACAAGTCCGTTTGAAACTTCAAATTTTTTTTTTTCTATTAAACAAGAATTTTTTTTTTGAGGAACCAGACCCCGAATTTAGGCTGGGCTTTATTGAAACAAGGAAAAAAACATCAAGAAACATCACCCAAAACCAAAGGGGCAATGTCCTCAGAACAATCCTCTAACCAAACTTGTAAATCAGACCCTACTTTAGCATGTTTGGCCAAGGCATCTGCTACTTTATTACATGACCGAGGAACAAAACAAAAATCAGAGAAATATAAAAGAGAAGCTTGGGCTAGAATGTCATCGACTATGAGACCATACAAGGATTGGTTGGCCGATCAATTAGAAATAGCGTTGATGATTACTGCCAAGACAAGTCCGTTTGAAACTTCAAATTTTTTTTTCTATTAAACAAGAATTTTTTTTGAGGAACCAGACCCCGAATTTAGGCTGGGCTTCATTGAAACAAGGAAAACAACATCAAGAAACATCACCCAAAACCAAAAGGGCAATGTCCTCAGAACAATCCTCTAACCAAACTTGTAAATCAGACCCTACTTTAGCATGTTTGGCCAAGGCATCTGCTACTTTATTACATGACCGAGGAACAAAACAAAAATCAGAGAAATATAAAAGAGAAACTTGGGCTAGAATGTCATCGACTATGTGACCATACAAGGATTGGTTGGCCGATCAATTAGAAATAGCGTTGATGATTACTGCTGCATCACCTTCAAAAACCACTTCGTGTAGCCCAATTTCAACAGCAAATTGTACAGCTCGCCTACAAACTGGAGCTTCAACCATTGCCATGGACTGGGGGAGTGGGACTCGCACTTACAGAGTGACCACGGCATTGGTGTCTCGAATTATCATGTCCAAACCAGCTGAGTCAGTGCTTTTGTATAGGGCTCCATCAAAGTTGACTTTGTACCGTGGCTGTGTTGGGGCAAACCAATTAGGCTGGATTGGATTCCAGACTAGGATTGGTGCATCATCGTGAGCCTCAAGGAAGTCTTGCAAAGTTCTGGCAGCTTCAGAGAAGACCTGGTTCAGTGGCATTAACATCACTATGATGAATCTCCCTCAAGACTACACAACATACAAATAAATTAGATTAACATCACTTCAAATTTCTAACATATTTTTTCTCAAACATCTTCGGTGCATTTCACAACTCAAACCATGGTGGTAACATAGGGAATGAGAAAAAACTAATCCATTGTGACAAACTTCAAACTGAGAAATTTTTATCTAGCTAAGAATCATAGTTCTGTTTCAGTGAAAGAAACTAAGGAATAAGAAATGGAAACTCTTAGGCAAAGAAATTAGGATCCGAAGAAAAAATCATAGATTTAGTATCAACATTTCCAAAATGCCAAAGCCAATGACACACAAAAATTTCAAGAAAACCCATTTTCATTCAATCACAACAGATTCGATCATATTGCAAAGCCACAATTTTCAAACTCAAGCAAAACCATCAAGCTTTACACTCAACAAGAAAATCCATTAACCAAGCTAATAAAAAAAAAAAATCCAATTTTCATAAACATAGCATCACAGTTTTAGCATAAAAATCCAAAAAAAAAAAAAAAAAAAAAGGCAGAATACAGAGAAATAAACTAAAACTCTATGAAGCATTTCAACAAACATCTTCAATGCCCACCCAAAAACCAGCTTTAAAAATGCCAATAATAACAGTTATCGCCAATTCCAAAAATCCAAACAAGAAAACCCATTCATCAAGCTAATCAAAATTGAAACAAACTATTATTCATCAAACAAAATCTCATCCCTCTCACCCCAAAATTAGTGAGCAAACAAGAGGAAAAAAAACCCAAATAGAAAAGAAAATAAATTGAGGAGAAAGAGAGGGTACCCGGCCACCACCAGCGTTGGTGACGCCGCTGAGAAGCCCCACCAGAGATGGTGGTGTTGGGCCAAGTATGATGAATGGCCACGGCTGGACTTGAGAGAACGAGAAAAGAGAGGGGCCTTAAGAGAGGAGAAGGTCAAACCGGCAAGCACCGCCGGTGGTGGTCGGTGGGCCTCAAAGGCTTCTAGTTGTAGCCATGGTTATGGAGATTCAACTTGGTGGAAGAGAGAAAAGTTTCAAAATTTGGATTTGGTGAATTTGAAGACAATAGAAAGGGAGGAGGTGAAGAAAGATAGCCCAACACCAGGTGAGACACGGATTGATGACATGGCAATTATTTACAACCATTGGATTAAATCAAAGGCTAGGATTAGAACTATTGCACCCCGTGCAATACCTAGGGTATTGTACAAGATATGAATCCGCCATCATAGGAATTCATGGATGTCATGTGTCAGGTACAACAGTGGAACGACTCTTTTCCGGGTTTGGTGGAGCGGACGGTGATAATTTGTTGGGGAATATGGAAGAATAGGAATGAGATCATTCATGGAGGGAAGGGTAGGCCTGAGAGAGTAGTAGTATGAAGTGCATTAATGCTACTGGATGAGTATCAGAGTGCAAATGAGAGTCTTGAAGTCGGTCAGAAGAGTACACCCATGACAGTGAGGTGGAGCCCACCACAGAAGGAGTGTTATAAGGCGAGCGTTGATGGCATTGTCTTCACCAAGAGAAAGCAAACGGGAATAAGGGTGGTTATTAGAGATAGCGCAAGGGAGGTAGTTGTCGCGCTGAGCAAGAGGCTAGCTGTCTCGCTAGGGGCACTAGAGAGAGAAGCAAAGGCAATGGAGACGGGGTCTGGTTTGCTGCAGAAGTTGGAATAAGGGACGTAATCTTCGAAGGAGACTCACTCAAGGTCTTGCTGCAGTCCACGGTATTGGCACGGTGTCTTTAGCTATTCAGAATATCGTCACGGGTATACTCCAACAAGTTCAAGGCTTTAGAACTTTTGCCTTCTCACATACTAAAAAGCAGTCACGAGTATACTCCAACAAGTTCAAGGCTTTAGAACTTTTGCCTTCTCACATACTAAAAAGCAGTCACGAGTATACTCCAACAAGTTCAAGGCTTTAGAACTTTTGCCTTCTCACATATTAAAAAGCAGGGGAATGTCCCAGCCCACATACTGGCCCAGCATGCATGCAATATTGATGACTGTCACTTGGCTAAAGGAATGTACTAGTCAAATTGAATCTGCATGTGCACAGGATGTATGTGCTTCTAATATTCATGAATAAAAGTATTAGCTTTCTTATCAAAAAAAAAAAAAAAACTAGTGATGCAATTAATACATATTTAATATGCAAGAAATATTTACCTAATTAATAGCATCCTCATTTTTTTCTCTCTTATTAATTAAATTTAAAACAATTCACATCATATTTTGACGGCAAAGACAAAGTTGGACCAAGTCTACAAATTTTAAAGAGAAATGTTATATTCGCCACATTTTTATATCAAATTTTAAATGGCAGATTGTTGCTAGTTGTTAACATTGGGGCAAAAAAGTATTCTCAACAGTAGGTTTAAATTTGAATCAATAATTTTTTGTGAAAATATTGTAAATGTAACACTTCTTAATTTTAAAACTTTCCACCATCAAGTTGCATAAGCCATTAATTTTAGTGCCCACCCTTCAACAATGATCTACATACATTGTACATATGTCATCCATGTTGCTTTGAAATTAAACAAATGCTTCGTTTTTAACTAGTAAATGCATTCATTTCTAAGTGCTAATTTTTATACTCCTTCCGTCATAGTTTATTTGTCCTCTATTTCATTTTGGGATGTTTCAAAATACTGTCTTGTTTCTAAAAATAAAAGTCATTAATTTGCTAATGTTCCTATTATACCCCTATTTTATTTTCAAAATATTTTTTGATAAATTTATTTAAGGGTAGTTTTGGAAACTTATACATTTTTATAAAGCAGACAAGACAATAAATGATGTTCCTTTAAAAGGTTTGACTTTTCAAACATGATAAACAAATTGGGACGGAGGTAATATTACTCTTTTCAATTAAGAAAAAAATAGTAGTGTTTCTTTTCTAAGAAAATATTAATTTATAGTCATGTTTTTTATGAGGTAGATGCATTTATTTTAAGTGTTAATTAGTTTTAGGTGGAACACTAATAATTAACATTTAAGGGACATCAATATAGCTCTTTTTCTTCTTTTTTTGCCAAACAGTAAGGTTTTTTTTTTTTTTTTTTGGAGAAGGGCAAACAGTAAGTTGGGAGGGTGGATTTAAATTTGGGTTCTCCCAGGAAATGTCGCTGAGATGCATGGGTCATGGTAATTTATATAGTTGTTCTTTTAAGATTTATGTTAAAAATAATTTATTGGAAATACGACATTCCTACTGAAGTTTGTTGTTGTAGCAATAACCGAAACAAAAGGTAACAGAACACAAAAGCAAATTTAATAGTAGACGCAATAAAAGTATATAGCAAATAATTATGCGGTTAAGTTAATAATATAATTAAATATTTGTGAGTTTATTTAAACAATATATATGTATAAGTAAGAAAATATCGGTATGTATGGGTGCGCTTGAGGTAGAGGCCAAGACGTTTGAAACAGAGCTGCTTTTTGCTACGGATGTTGGAGTGCGTGACGTCATCCTGCAAGGTGACTCTCTATTAGTGAATGATGCTCTATGCAATATTTCTACACCTCCCTTCTCAATTGCTGCAGTGGTTCAAGGCATACAGGAGATTTGTGGGGACTTTAGAAGTGTGTTTTTCTCTCATGTCAAGAGATAGGGCAACTTGCCAGCCCATATATTAGCAAAGCAAGCATCTAGCATTGTTGACTTCGTTGCTTGGATTGAAGAGGACCTTTGCTGTATTATGCAAGCTCTTATCCATGATGTATCCTCTATTTCAAATATGCAATAATATAATTCAATACTTTCCCATCAAAAATATATATATATATATATGTATGTATGTATGTATACTATATTATATCATTTCTACTAATTTAGATTTCCTATCTTTTTTATGAGATGTGATATAACTATCCAATTATCCAATGTTCATGTACTTATTATTAGGATCTAACTCCTGCCAGCAACAAACTGCACTAGTCAGTTCTCTTCATAGCCTCCAAACGCAAGTCGAGACACCAATTACAAGTTCAATCTTTTGAACACTCCAAGGCCTCTTATATATTTTAGCAAGTCTCTGTGGTTCTCAGCACTCGAAAGCACTCAAGGTAAACTCAGTGTTTTTGTGGAGTTCTCCTCAAAAAGATGTTCAGAGGGAGTGATGAAGGTATGTGAGAATCAAGGATTTCTCTCTAAGATTACACAAACCTCTACCCTCGTTCTCTAGGAATTAGGGTTTATTTTTCATCTTTATAATGAGTACAAATCAAGGGTTGGATTACTGCTCTCATATTTGGAAAAATTGATATGGCAAGTTTTCTAGAAAACTCGCTCAACTGAGATGCCGAGCGAGGGTTGGGCTACTCAATCTGATTTCGCTGGACATCTCACTTGAAAGACCGAGACTTCGCTTGGCAAAAATCTTCATAGCAACAACTTCAACTTTCAGCTTTTTCTTCGTTGAAGACTCAAATGATTACAACTCAAAATAACAAGACACATGGAAATTGATCATACAATAAGAATTGAAACTTTTGGCACAGGACTTTTACCAACACTAACAAAATCCTAACAAAAATTTTCTTCTAGGAAAGGTTCTTTTTTTCTCTTCATTGTTCTCTTATTGAGAAAATACCCTCCCATTTAAATCCTTTAATTCTCACAATTTAATTTTTAAAGAAAAATTCTCTCCAATCTTTAATTGTATGTGAGACACAAATCATTTTTTTGATTTTGAATGGCTTACATGGTTTTTTATTTAAAACCATTGGAATATATTTTAAATGCCTCTACCTGCTCCTCCATCGACTCCTTCCTGCTCTCTCACTCGCTTCGACTCCACCATCGACTCCCTTGCTTTCCCTGCTCTCATCGACTCTTCGGCCTCACCGACTCCTCCTCTTCCAAACCCAACCCATCCAACGGCCTCACTGACTCCCCTTCCAGCATCCTCTTCCACTCAATCTCCGTCGCCGATCGGCTCTCCCTCGTCAAATACGTCTCCCTCCTCTGACTACCAGTAAGTTTTTATAGTTATTTGTTTTGATTTTTGTTTTTGGGGATTCGATTTTTGTTTTAGTGTTCGATTTGAAACACGGGGCTTCGATTTTCGATTCTGGGTTGAAATGGACTTTTTTTAGTTTTTTGGTTATCTCATGGTTCCTCCTGTACGCTAAATATTGCTATGTCTGTTGAAACTTATTTTTTTCCTCTAAAGAAGCTTCTGACATATCCCTTGACATACTCTTTTTGGGTATCTATCTATCACGTTTTTTGGTTAAATTCTTGGTCTATGGCTTGTTGATTCACTTGTTGGAGAAATCTATTCTTTGCATATCTTATGGTGAAGAAACTCTATCTCTGACTTACCATCTAATCCCGGCATTGGTTTATGCTTCATATTCTCAACCATTTGGGGGAATAGTGTTTGTGACAATTGATTTGCTCATACATCCTGTTTTTATAATGTCTTGTTTCTTGTTTGGTTAACAATAAGGCCCTGAAGTTTCTGCAAGTTTCCATCTACTGTTTCTAAAAAATAATAGCATTCATATAATAAATATACAAGACATACAGGGGGGAAGAAGAGACCTATCTTTAATCAGTCCAAAAAAAAAAAAAAAAAGGAACTATAATTTTTTAATTTATTATTATTTTAAGTGGGACCGACCTATCTTTCCTCTTGCTTCCCTTACTTGGTTTTTCCCTTTCTTTTGGGGAATCCCTGTATAATGCATGTAAGACATGACTGATCTTTAGACTTAAGGCAGAGGACACTTACGATTTGGTTTACGGCTCCCCATTAGGAAAAGGCTAGAAATTGTGGGTAAATAACTTGTTTCACACATGCACCAAGAAATTAAATTGTAATTGTATATTCAATAAGATTTAGGCTAGCTTATGGGAAAGTTGCATAAGTATACCAAGACAATTTGTAACTAATGTAGATTCAAAAAGATTTAGGCTTATGGGAAAGTTCCATAAGAGATACCAAATTGTAGTTGGAATGCATGTCCAACCCCTAAAGGAAAAAAGTAGAGTGGCTATAATAGCAGATTCTAGGTTTTGTAGTGTTATACCAACACGAAATAGTAAGTATCAAGACTAATGCTTTGATTGGTATTTCCAAATAAGTTTTTCAAGATCCACTACATTTTTCACAATTTGATAAAGTGGTTAACCGTGAGTTGTGGATAATTACTTTCATATGCCACTCACTCATAGTCAACCACCTCATAATTGTCGTAAAATTTGTATCTCTAAACTTTCTCTTTCACAAATACATTTAGTTTCTTTTTACTACTTTCATGAATTGCCTCACTAATTAAACACAAACTTTAATTTTTATTTGTTTATAATAAGAGTGCCAAATTACTACGACCAATTTCTCCCTAATGGCTTGAGACTTTTATGTGTGTAAGTCAACATCCCACATGCAGGGTAAAATGTTAACATTATCTGCTCAATTTTCTGCATAGCCACACATGTAAATTATCTTTGTCTCTCTCTCTCTCTCTCTCTCTCTCTCTCACACACACACACACACACACACACACACACTACAAAAATTAAAAATGGAAATTAGATTTAATTTTTTCCTTCATCATGCATCACATTGCCAAAGCTGAAGTACAACTCATTTTTTCTTTGAAAAGGTAATAAATTTTCATCTCTTTTTGTTAGATTTTATGCTTGAATGATGATATTTGATTCTGTGTATGAAAATAATCTATGTTTGGTTACTATTAAGGCATTGAGATATGCGTTGAATTCATCTTTGTTTGAGTAGTTAAGCTGATCATGAGACTATTAGGTGATTGTATTTAAGTGTTGCAATAGTACCTTTAATAAATTAGATTCTATTGTTCTATTTTACGCTTTTAAAATGTTAATGCTATTTGTAATTTAAAAAAAAAAATTAAATGTCTACTAGTAAATATCAATTTAAATGTCTACTTTAAAATTTTCATAATCTAAAATTTCATTAAATTTTAAATAGAACCTCTTGATCAATTTGCTACTAGCAATATAACAAAAAAAATATAATAAAACATTTTAGATAATAAATCTCAAAGATGAAAAAAAATTCAACAAAAAGAGTTAGAAATAATGATTAATACAATAGAAAGTTAAAATGAAAAATAATCAAACATGACAGTTATTGTTTTATCTATATATATATATATATATATATATATATATACATCGTTGAATTTTATTGGAATACTTGTAGTAGTATAGTTATTTTTTTAAATGAATTTTTGCAAAATTAAAATTAATAAAATCATTAACTAGATGAATTAGATTAACCATGTTTTCAATTAAAAAGATATTAACAAAACTTAAACAAGAAGATTCTCAAAAAAACTTTGTATCTCAAGAAACAAGAAGCGTTGACCTGTAAAATATTAACAAGAAGAATTTAAAATAATTTAATTGACAATTTTTAATAAGATTCTCATTAAAAACTATAACTTTAAATCTTGTTTCCCAAAAAATAGAAAAAAAAAATCTCAAATTATATCAAGTGGACCTAAGGCAACTCAATTATTATCATTTATATTTGGTGATTGACGCCGAAAGTCTTATATCTCAATTAGTTGACATATTTTTTTATGTTTTCAGTTGAAACGTGAGGGTTTAAACATTAGCCATCCGCACCTATCATGAGTGTTATTGATTCTCAACGTTAGGTTGAGACTTGGGATATATAATAATAACAATAAAATAACACCTCCACATTCACTGGTTAGGCTAGAACACACCTACCATGTTAAGTGGAATAGTGCATTCTTCCATTATGGTTCCAAATTTATTCTGTAATTTATTTCTTATATTTCTATTCTGCATTTTGTTTTATTTTAGTTTTAGTCCCTTAAGAAATATATCTAGGGGCCCACTTTGAATTGGGGAAGCAGAAGAAGTTGAAGAAGAATGGCAAGTCAATCAAGATTTCATTACAGTAACGCTACCTTATGTAAAAGTAGATAAGTAACTGCACCGTACCTAAGGGGGTATTTGGTATACTATCTCAAACAACAATTTTCAGTTTTTAAATAATATTACACATTTTTTTACTAATATGTATTTTCACACATGTTTTCAAATAACAATTTTCAGTTTTTAAGTGCATGTGCCAAACACCCCTCTAAGCCTGTGAGATGGTAGATGGTCCTTTATTTATTTTTTTGTTAATTACTTAAAGTAACGTACAATAAAATTATTTTTACTACTTTTTTCATAAAAGACGAGTTGACTAAGATAACCTTTTTAATTACTTATTCTTATTTTCTTTTGTTTGAGAATGTAATTACCTATTCATCATCTTGGAAATTTTGAAAATTTTTATGCTCTAACTTATTGATGATTACTAAAGTTTTTTATTTTTTTTTTTAGTACACACAAACAACAACAACTACTATATACACTAATAATCTCGTTAGACATGCTTTTGTCTTATCTTTCTCTTATGATCCATTTGAATGAAGAGGAAGCAAAGTAGAGTTAGTCATTAGAGTCTATTTAGTTTTTGAAAAATTTAAAGCTTGAAAAAGATACACTGCTGAGAGTTTTATGCTTCTTCATGGCTATTTCATTTTTTGGTTCTTTGTTTGTATGTGAGACTGTGAGCCCACTAGCTTAGAGTTTTACAATTTTTTATTATATTTGTCTGCTCAATATCATATTTTGGTTTTTTTTCTTATTGATTGTCCACATTTCTGAAACACTTGCTTGGAAAGTCATTTTAGTGTTTGTGAAATTGAAATTCTATGTTCTGGTAAAGGTTCAACTGTCACAATGTTTTAGATTTCCTTGCTTCCCAAATGTCACAATGTTCTGGTAAAGGTTCAACTGTCACAATGTTTCAGATTTCCTTGTTTCAGATTTCCTTGTCTTCTTTCATACCTATAGCCCAAATTGACCCTTGGGGTCGAGAATTGTGATAAACACCTGATGTGTAGACTGAGATAAATAGTTATGAATCATCCAACCTTGAGAGAAGAAAAGAAAATTATGAAATAATTGGTTCCTTATCTAAATAGTTATAAATAGTTACGATTCAAAACTGAAGTCTTCAAAAAAAGACCAAAGTCTTGAATTTAATTGTAAATCAATGTTCAATCCCTTACATGTTTTGTTTATCTGTTTCCATCTTATTATATTCGCTATCACGTTTATCATTTCATGTTTTCTTTATTTTTGAATTTTCTTGGTCATTGTAATGTGTTGTGCTATTATGATTTGGGGTTAGCGGCAGAATATTCACATGAACCAGAAAGTAGAACATCCACAAGAGACATATCTTAATTTTCATACTCATGGGATAGCACATGCCTTGCATGTGCCACCCAAACTAATGTGTGTAAAAATGTGGTCTTCAATCTGTGTGTTTGGTTGCTAAAAAAAACATGAGAAAATAGCCCAATAAATTTTTTTATAAATAAAATTCCATTTTTTTCTTAAAAATTGAGTAATTAATTTTTTTAATTTAAATACTGATGTGATAAATTCTAATGCTTTTTAGAATATTTTATTACCCACATCAGCTTCAAGCGTGCTAGAGGTGCACATCGTGTGTCACGTAAGCATTTTTCATTGGTTAACGGTGGAGAATAACTAGATTGTAAAAAACCTAAACCTCTCTCACAATCTCACTCACCGTCATTCACACTCAGACACTCTCTCTGTCTCTCCTCATCCTCACCGACACTCTCACTCTCAAAGCTCTCCTCACCGTCACTCTCTCTCTCTGTTTTGTGAATCCCAGTGAGTAAGAGATTTATGCAATGCTTAAGGAGTGTTCCATGGATCCCAATGAGACTATTAAGAAGCTCATTCTTCAGGGTATCATTTTCTTTTTCTTCTTACTTTCCCTTTTTGATTTTCTAATTGGTTGTTGGTTGGGGCAGCGTGCATGGGTTTGATCCTGGTGATCCACGTGTTGCTTTTGGTGTTTTCTCTTCTGGGTTTTGTTGCTTTTGGCTTGCTTTGTAATGGGTTTGATTTGATTTTTGTTTTTTTCTTTTTTTTTTTTGAAAATTGAGGTTTTGTTATGTGGGAAATGGGAATTGTTTTAGTTTTTACTATGATGGGTTTTCACTGTTGGTGTACTTTTTGTAAGGTTAAGGTAGAGATTCCTATTTCATGTTTGTGTTATTGCCTCCTTTCTAATTTTGAAAGGGAAGCTTTTTTTTTATCTTCCTCATATTCTGTGTTATCTGGGAAAGGAATTTAGTTTTTGTTGGATGCTAGGAATCTTATTCTATTTGATTTTCTGAAAAGAAGGACTAAGCTATGAAATGGAGTGTTATTTCACAGTCATTGTTGGCTCCTTATGAATTGCTTCCAACTATGTATATATCTTTCCTAAGTTGATTTCATTTGTAGCTCTTGCTCAGAAACTGCATTGAAGTAAAATAAATGGGTAATAATTCATGGATAATAAATGAATTGGATTAAAAAAAAATTAATAAATGGGTTTCGGGGCTTTAGGGCTTTGCTGCTAGTGATTTAATATCTAGGCAAGGCACTATAATTTGTCAAGGACCATTTTCAATCAGGTTTTGAAGTCCATCTTTGCAGCTAATTAATAAAGAGGTAGGGTGGACATTTTTGTAAGGGTTAGAGTCAAAGCTAAAAAGAATTCCCACCAAAAGATAAGTGGTCTATGGTTTTCCTCTATTTTATACACTACATGACCAATTCATCACTTTGTTATATCTATTGTGGGTCATTGATCTTTTGTTGGAGCAAAAGTAAGAAAATTCTAATTGGCATCGCCTCTATATCATAACTGTTGAGAGAGAGAGAGAGAGAGAGAGAGACCCCATATAAAGACCAATAAGGAGGCCATGGCCCCGGACCTATAACACCTCCCCCCCCCCCCTAAATTTATTTAAATTATGTACCAATTATATAAATATTTAGTTTCAAAAATTACATCTAACTTTTCCAAGAATTCAATTGGTCTAGCAAGGAAGGAAAAAAAGATAGATGGCATGTGTCCCTTCTTAATAAAATAGAATTAAATAGCTTCTTTATTATTATTTTAGATTTACGTTTTTGGTCTTTTAACAATTATAATATTTAAGTAAGTAACAATCTTTTCTTAATCAATTGAAAATTAAGGAAGGCCAAACTAAGAAATATGGTGATTACACAACTTTAAGCAAGGTTGTTATTTTACTTTTAATTTAAGGTAGTTTCATTCTCTTGAACATGCATTTTTTGGCTTTCTTCTATATCAATATATTTCATATTAATTTTTTTTTCTCAAAATTTTGATGGAGGTGGTAGTAATAGTATATACATAAATCCAAAACACACACACATGCATGCCTACACACACTCATTGGAACACACGCACGCATACAAACATATAGGGCTATATTTGTAATCTATTTCTTTTATAGAACTTTGGCAATGCTTGGTAACTTGAAAGTCTACCTCATGTTTATAGAGTGGCTGTACATATCTACTTATTCTTATATTTTCTAAATAGATTATATTTTTATTTTTCATGTATTAATTTAGTTTTAAATCTTAGTTTTTTTTTAATTCCATTTTCTTTTATCTTTTAGTTCCCCCACAGATGAAATTCGTATTATGTCCCTAAGAGGAAATATGATTAGTTTGGTTTGGCCTCATGGCACCTAATAATAAAATCCACAAGAAAACGCGGGAAAGGGTCTACATCTCAATTTAGTGTATATATAAAATTGTTGTGTTATAATCTGCCTATTAAAGATATATATGGATAGATTAATTGTAGTCTAACACTATACGGTGAAAATGTATTAGACCACCCCCGTTTGGTCTAATAATTGAATATATTGTACAGAATCTGCATGATCATAATGATATTTGGATTAGTAGATTTTGAGCTTGATTTTTAGGCTTCTTTGATTTTTTTTTTTTTTTTTTTACGTGTTTTTTGAACGAAAAAGGGTTGGGGTCGAGGTGATCAATGTGACAATCTTCTATGGGCATGACCATTGTAACACCTTATTGATGAAGTGTCTTCGTAGGTATATGGAGTATTTTCATGACATTAATATTTTTTAACATGAAATTATAATTTGTTTAACTCTAATTTTTTATATTATTTTGTGTATGCTGATAACATTTAAAAAAAATTATATATCGCAATTAGATAATTATTATGTAGTATATGATTTTTTTAATAGGACATGTCGTATACGATTATGTGTGTATCATAGAAATTATATCCAATTGTAGTATCAATATATATGTATCAACCAACAATTCATAAACGTGTGAATTTATTTTAGGCCTAGGAAAATTTATAAGATTTTTCCAGATCTTGTTGAGCTTAACAAAGCAGATCCACTTTTTTTTATTAGAAAAAGAAAATGGTATTTTTTGCTTCTTTCCCTCCATTCCTTTCATTTGATTATATATATTATGACAACAAAACATCACTTTTAACCGTGATCATTTTTTTTAATGCATATGTTATTATTGCATCAGCGCTTCCATCACTGCTGCTGCTGATGTGCCTGTTCTTTTCCTCTGATCAGATCCGCTGATCTGGTGTTGGCGTGTTGCTGCTGTTGCTGCTCAGTTGCTCCTTAGATCCTTAATCACAGTAACAAATTTCTCTCCTCTCTCAAGTTCTTAATTTTGTTTGTTTTTTTTTTTTTTTGGTCTTTGCCATATTGCTGATTGCTCTGCCTTAGCCCTCTGCCCTTTGCGTTTTATTTTTAAAGCACTGTGGTGTGTGTTGTGTTTGTCAGTTGTGGCATTTTATTGACTGGTGTATTGTGTGGACTGTAGGATGGTTTGTGGCTTTGTATGGAATACTGTGTAACTGACTAAGTATGACTTTTTGCCTTTTTGTGTGGACCGGTGTTAGTGTTTTAGTGATTGTAACTTTTTTTTTTTTTTTGGTTCTATCTATAATAAAGAAATAAAGTAGGACCATTACAATAGAATAGTACGATTAGGATATCAATAATGAATTGTGATTGTGGTATTTTTGATACTAGCCTTTGGTAGTGAGTAGTAACTGTTCTGTGACTATTGTAATTGTGAATTTGTGACACTAGTCATTGGTAAGTGACTTTTTTGTGAGACTAAAGTCTTTGGTCTATAGTTTTCGTTTTATCAAAAACTTTTTTTTTGTGATTTTGTCACCTTGTAAGATGTGGCTAATCTATACAATACTAAAAACTGAAGCGTAGCATTTAATATTGCTATGCTCACGTTAAGCCACATCGGCACTCATATCATCTCCATTCTATTTTTTGTATTTTTTCTACCTTTTTTAAAATAGTTTTAATCAATTTTAAATTACTCACAAATATAAAATATTTTTCAGCCCTATCTCCAACATAAAGCCCAGTTATAAATTAAATTCTACCATAAAGCCCAAGCCCAAACCCCTTTTCAACTTAAACCCTTTGGAGAACCCTTTGAGAAACACAATTTACTCAAAATTTCAGTTTTCCTTTCGTTGCACGTTTCAGGATCCTTCCCCTTCCCCAACATTCACGGTTTCAATCTCTGTATTTTCCTTTTATTGCACGGTTTCATATTTCCTTTTGTTGCACGGTTTCAGATTCCTTCCCCTTCCTCACGTTTCTATTCTACGGTTTCACCCCTTCTAACGGCAACCTCTCCGCCTTCCTTCCTTCCTGACTTCCTCACCTCACAGTATATAAATATTGACAAAAGCTTGATGATTCAATTTAGGTATCTCTAAATCCAATTTATTTTGTGTTCTATTCTTTTGTTTGATTGTTTTTCCCCTCTTTACATTTTGTTACTACCTCTTTTGTTTGATGCTTCAGTTCACATTTTTGTTTTCCATTTGGATATGTCTAAGTAATTGGGTTCATTCAATCTGTAAAAACACAGAGTTTAAGAAAATAAAAAGAGAAAGCTATTAATTGATAAAACAATTCTCTTTAGTATTGTTTTATATACTTGTCCTTGGTTCTGTTGTATGTAAAAGAATTCTATTACCATTTTTTTTTTCTTTTCTTATTTGTTTAATAACAGGCATACGTTGAAATTGAAATATTAGAGGATGAGTTTGAAAGGACCAAAGAGCTTTATGAAAGAATTTTTGGACCAATTAAAGCACCTGAAGGTATGTATAAACTATACAAAGTTAGAATATAGTGTTTAAACTTCAGAATTGTTTCGTATAATTTTTTTCTTTTTTGCTGGCTTTTATGGTTTCCGTTGCTTGCTTGGGTGGTGTTATTTCATTACTATTATTTGTTGAGAAAAAAATGTTGATGGGCTGATTACAATTTCGTATTTTTGATGCTTTCATTTTTCTGTTTTTGATTTTTTTTTTCGGTGTTAGCATTTGGACCCACCCTACGTATATTAGTCAGGTAGTTGTGCGAATGGCCAAATCACTAATACACTAGCACTAGACTAGGTGTAAAGTAGCAACCTGTGAACAGTGCAGCAACATAGCAACAAGGGAACCACACATGATGGACTCTATAACACACTAAAAATATCTTTTATATGAATTTAAAAAGATTTCACAAAAAACTATTTCAGGACAGTACAACACAAAATTCTACTATGGACCTACATTTTATTGTTGTCATGATTTTTTCCTGCTACCAAATCTGAGGCTTAGGGTATAAATTTGGTGAATTCTTTGATTACTTACAATTGCTTTCGTATTAGCCTGCCGTACTTTTTGCACAAACTCTTCTATTCTTGGATATGCTTATTTACCTATGTTGATTTCAGGAGGAGGGTGGCACTAACAAACTGTTACTTGCTAATTGGAAGAGTTACGAACATGATCCTATTTGGTCAGATTTGTTTTTAGTATGTTTAATCTTTTTAGAATATTTGAAAATGAACCAAATATTATAAAATCTTAAATCTGGGTTGCTCAGATGTGTGTATTTTTTTTTTCTTTTACATTATTCTATTTCCCCCTTCCATTACAATGTTCACATCAATCTTTTCTTGAATAAATGTAAATGTTGAGAACTTGTTTTCTTGGTTCCAAATTGGTTGCATCTGAGTGTTGGTAGGAATTACAGGTTATATGTATTCTGGGCAGGATTAATGTGTGCAGGAAGAAATAATTGAAAAAAAAAAAAAAAAAAAAAAAAAAAAAACTATAGCTGCGTTTTCAAAAACGCAACTACAAGAAATTTAGGGGTCTATAGCTGCGTTTTAACAAACGCAGCTATAGGCTATCTATAGATGCCTTTCTATAGACACAGCTATAGGAAGTCTATAGCTGCATTTTTTAAAACGCAGCTCTAGACCTTCTTATAGCTGCGTTTTTCCTCCCTATAGGTGCGCTTTACCACTTCCATAGATGCGGCACCTATAGCTGCATTTTTGTAAAAAACGTGGCTATATACCCCAGTTTGGGCTACGTCTTAAACGCGGTTATAGGTTTGACCTATAGCCACATTTTTAAAAACGCAGCTATAGGTCTTAGCCTATAGCTGCATTTTAAACGCAGCCCAAACCAGGTCTATAGCCGCGTTTTTTAGAAAACGCAGCTATAGGTGCCGCATTTATAGGGAGTGGGAAACCGTAGCTATAGGGAGGAAAAACGCAGCTATAAGATGATCTATAGCTACGTTTTTAGAAACACAGCATTAGGTCCCGCAGGGGACTATTGTCGCGCAAGATAGGCCGCGTTTAGAAACGCAGCATGCTAATTCCAAATTGTGGTCTAATTGATTGTGTTCAAAGAGTGCAGTTGGATCCAAAGAACATATTGTTATGACAGAATGACAAGTATAAGTACTTGTGTGGTGTAAAGGGTAAGGACTGAAGTTCGAGTCTCTAAGAGTTTCAGACATATATGCACTTGAAATATGCTATAGTAGAATTTCTGTCTAAAAAAAAAAACTTGATTTATTCTAATCCCATAATTTTCTCAAATTATCAATACCTTGATTTTGACTTCAATATTATGGCAAGTATATACTTTCCTACAATATCAAACTATAAATATTCGTATTAGCTCCAGGGAGTAGTATAATCGGTTGAACATTATTTCTCATGAAACAAAAATCATTACTTTAAAATTTGATTCTCTCATTCCTCCATCACTGGAAATTAAAAGCTCACTTATATATATATATATATATATATATATATATATATAAAGGAAAAGAGAGGAGGGGTATCTTAAAACAACAAATTCTTTATATATGAAAAACTCTCCATTAGTTCTGTTTAGCATAAAGAGATCAATGCATGTGTCTACCGTTATTGTAATTTGTAAGCAACAACACGTTTTTGTAATAATCACCATATCTTGATTCACTACTATACGAGTGAAATTAATTTTTATATTAACTCTTCATAGCAATAAGAAAACCTTTATAGAAGACATATAGTCTTTATTAGCTTTGGCACATCCTCAACAAGGGCCATTGCAAACTCTACATCAAAAGAGAGCATAATTTTAAGTTCAAAGAAGTTCTTGCAATTATATGAACCAATAACCTGCATGATTTCAGGAGGATTAAAAAGGCAAACCACCGCTCCCTCTTGGTGCATGTAATGCTCACTCTACATATATAAATGTTTGTGGGATGTGAGGGGCAAGGGCCGAGGTTTAAGTTTTTAGGATGGAGTTTTACATGTATATACACTTAGATTAGGCTAGAGTAGAAATTCTATCTTGTAAAAAAAAAAAAAAAAGGCAAGGAATAGCAACGACTCAACCCCTTCCCACATCTTGAGAGCCCATTGAATTCCACTTACGGTTAATTAATTTCAAGAGTCCTAGTCTAAATATCAGAGAAAAAAAAAAAAAAAAGCAAGGAATAGTCAACGACTCAAGCCCTTCCCACATCTTGAGAGCCCACTGAATTCCACTTACGGTTAATTAATTCCAAGAGTCATTTTTTTTTTTTTTTTGATGAACTAATTCCAAGAGTCCTAGTCCTTTTAGACTAGGACTCTTGGTCTATCAGGAAGAATTGTGTCTCATTGTAAGTGTTCAATTTACACATCACATGATTTATTTATGATTGAACTATACATGTAAATTAGGGACCGAAACATTATATTTTTCAGCTCCACAGGCTAAGTTCTCAATGTATATAAATTCACAGAAATGAAAAACCAAGCAAGTCATATTGGACATCAGACATAGAATATTGTTAAACGAGAATGCCAAAAGAGTTAGACTTAAACTTACTTAAGTCAAGCTTCTTCCGTAGAACAGGGTCACAACAAGCTAACGTCATTAGTTGCATAGTTGAGAAACACTAGGAATCAAATCCATAACATTGAGAATCATGAATTTCTTAACAAGGATATTATAGTCCATGTTGTTACAACTACAAGCACTTAAGTGTTTGTTTCTCATTTGTTCAAAAAAATATTTTCCTTTAACAAAAAGAAATGAAACATAATAAGTAGCAATTCATATTGTAGCTAGACGCCTTTTACATTCAATTTCAACCACTTGGGGAAACCAATAAATTAGCATGTTATTCCAGGAATAATAGATTGCATACAAATATAAAGAAACATGTGTATAAAGATAGAAAAGAAATAACACATGTAGGGATAGGTGAAAGAAACATACATCAACATATATATATATATATATATATATATATATAAAATAAGCACAATGTATGTAAAACTGGTCACAAGACCTAAGGTACAAGAACAATGTATCTCCAAAAAGAAAGAAAAGAAAAGAAGTACATGTAATCCTCGCTACATCCCTCATAACAACACTCCCCCTATAAAAAATGTCCTATACAAGCTCTCCCCCTAAGTATGACTACTCTTATAACTCAAAACTACTTCCCCTTTTTGTCACCAGTGACAAAAGGTAGAGTGTCAAGTAGACATCTCATCGGTAGAGCTAGCATCTCCATCATCATCATCATCATCATCATCCGAAGCATCATCGTCATCACCATCATCATCCTCAGTCTTAGAAGCCACATGAGGAGGTGGAGGAGAAGCCTCAGAAGCAAAACCGCCCATGGTCGCCTTTCGCCGGGCAATACGACCAACACGAACGTTCACCTGATACAACTCTATAAAGAGCGTATCGAGGCAAGCATCCATGCGCTGGAGCTACGCCATGATGTTTCATAGTGACACATCACTCAAGGAAGAGGAGGGAGCAGATGTGACTCGAGAAGATCAAGATGGAGCTGGACGGGTGGAAGGAGCTGCTGAATCCATCTGTCGCAACCTAAACTACACCTCACTATGTTTTATAGTAGCGGCATTTATGGCAGCCATGACATGGAAGGGGTCGGACGAAGGAAAAGGGATGGAGAAATGGCGTAGAATCCTCTTGATAGCAGAAGGAAAAAATGAGCTTATCATGGGTAGCCGTATCCCTATAGACATCTATGATAGAGAAGATGAAGTGTGAAGGAAAGTCTACAATAAGGTGCTCTAAAAGAGACAACAAAAACCGAGCACGAGGCTTTGTGATGGAGTTGTAGTGAGAGAGAGGGTGCAAAACAAATGTCATCACCATGTTCAAGAACTGAGGACCTTTAGCAAAAGGCCTACATGGTGTGAACTGATGCTTACCCTAATCAGAAGGGTGCTCACAGAAAGCGGACATTATCTTGTCTTTGGACACAGTCCATAGACGCTCACAACTAGGGTAGTCAGGATGTGCAACCCTCGGAACGTGAAGCACCTCGGAAACCAACTCTGGTGTGACGACAATGCGCGTACCTCGAACGCGAGTGTGAAAGAGAGGTACTGAAGAATCAATTCAATGCATGTTAGAGTAAAACTCCTGTATCAGCACGAAAGGACAAGTGACCGGGACGTCACATAGTGACTCCCAACCCCGACTGTGAATGACATCGGGTAGGTCAGTGTCAGCAAAGTCTGCCAGAATAACTTTGTATTCCGAATGAACACCTCGTTTAGAAAAGTTCTCAGAGAAGTCCTGTTGGGCTTTCTCATCACAGAATCGAACAGAAGAAGGAGTAGGATCAGAAGACGACGAGCCCCTAGAATGAAAAGGGTTCTGGGATGGAATGGACTTATGTTTTGGCGTCATAGACACTACTAACGCAAATAGAAGGAGAGGGAGAAAGAGAGAAACACTCAGAAAAGTCCTAAAGCAGTTCAATATATAACAAGTATATTGAAAAGAAAGAAAGTAAGCATGGAAAATGCATGAACATGTGACATGCAACATGAAAACATCATGGGCTCAGCCCAATCCAATCCTATCAGCACACAATCAGTTAACACACATTTAAATGCATAAAAATATTGTTAGAATGCTAATGTGATGCAATGCATGGAGTTTTTAAGATCAAATCTACAAAACTCATCCCAAAAATTGCAATAAAAACTCATCAATTTTGAAAAATCCCAAAAAAATTTCAAAAACCCCAAAACCTAGGTTTCAAAACATGAAATGCATGAAGAATGAGAGATAAAATGCTTACCAAGAGAGGAAAGCTTGAGGAAAGCTTGAAGAAACCTTTGGGAAGAGGTTTGGAATGAGTGAGAGAGGTTTGGAGTGAGAAAACACAGAGCTATCGAGAGAGAGACTGAGAGAAATGAGAGAAAGGATCACGCAGAACCTATTTATACAGCTTCAGTAATTCTCGATAAATGCAGGTATCGAGAGGTATCGAGCCATCTGTCGAGGTAGGTGTCGAGAAAAGCAACTTCGACAGATACAGCTATTGAAGAGGTGTCGAAGATCAAGGATCAGACACAAAAAGAATCTCGATCGATCCACCAGCTGTCGAGAAGCTATCGAAGGGACAAAAAGTTCCTTGATCGATCCACCAGGTGTTGAGAAGCTGTCGAGATTGCGATAAGAAAAAGCTAAGAAGCTCGACAGACAGCCAGGTATCGAGGAGGTGTCGAGCTGGCTTTAAAAAGCAGTTTTTCGCGAAGAAAAAAACACAAAAATGAATGCAATCACACATGCAACTCAACCAATAATCCAATCAATATATTAAGCTCTCAAAATCATCTCTCAACAACAATTTTAAGAACATGGATCCCAAAACACACACACACACACACACACACACACACACACACACAACAAGTCTAACCAATTTTATATTTCAAAAATAAATCAAGGCAGTTTAGTGAGCATACATTAACGCATGTAAACCTTGTGATGGCCAAATCACATTGTACTCGCACATGTATCAAAAATAGCAAAGATTATTGTGTGTTGTGTGTGAAAAACATCGCAAGATTGCATAAGTGTCTCAAGGTTATGACGATTTGAGATATACGAAAATCACTTTAACTCACACACAATCATAACTATTTGACGGAGACTATCACCATCGAGGTACAACCTATAATTCCCATGTCTCCTAGAATACACACTTGCAATCATATTTTAAAGCATTTTGTTTCCTTTTTTTTTTTCCTTTTATTTCTTTGCATATTTTCTTTTATTAAGCATATCATGTATGGGCATATAAGAGAGAAAAGAAATACCCAATTATGTTAAACCTTTTGACATTACACTTCTGCTATGTCGAAGCATACGGATGTCATTTCATGATTGACAGGTAACAGTGGTGAGATGGTTATTTATGCCTTTCTCTTAGGATTTTCTAGTCCTACCCATAAAAAAGAGTGATACGAGTGTTAGGTATAAGAGATCACTTAACCTTACTCATCACAAACAAAGAGCTATAAAGCTTACTTGCTTAATTGTGTATAAGGATGCTCATTTAAGCTACAAGAGATACAAAATTTAGAAAACTCTGTTTCAATGGCCATTTTAAGGTTTACAAGAACCAATGTACACAAACACACACTGTTTTTGTATTTTTCAATTTTGTTTTTATCTGAAAAGCAAAGTAAAACAAAAACTGAAAACAAACAAACAAACAAAAACATGTTAAACAAAACAAAACAATGCATAAAACTAGACTGACTTAAAATAGTAAAGCAACACACACAAGTTATGCAAAAACAAAAACAAGAAGAGGGGAGAGAGAGACAATGAGAAAAAATCACTTAGAACCCTTTTCCTTCCACACCTTGGAAGAACTTTTCCTTTTTGCAAAACTTTGAACCGGTGATGAGGGGGAAGGATTGAAACCGTTCAAGTTCGAAAGGAACATGAGGGCTTTGAGAAGATCTCTAAGAGGAGCAAGAGAGTTTTGAAGCTGATTCTGGTTCCCAGATGCTATCATACCATTGCTCTGTTGAGTGGCTAACTACTTATAGCAATTTGGTCGAATATGACCGGCAATACTAAAATGATGACAGAGATGCTGCTTTTTCTATTTAGGCTTTTAGAGTTAGCCTTCTTAGTCCTATGGTTTTTAGTTTCCCTTTTCTTAAGCTGAGGGGGTGCTCCTATGATGGACTTACCCTTGTCTAAGTTCTCACTAGCTAATTCAGTTTTAACATTATTGTTCTCAATATTAATGTTATTAGCAAAAGGAACAAAAACAGTAGTACTAGCAGAAGGAGTATTAAAGGAAGAGAATTCATGCCCCAATCCTATTCTATCAAAAGCAGATTTCTGAATGCTGAGCATCTCATCCAGCTTCGCACTCGATGTCCTCTCCAATTGAGCTCGAACTTGAAACAGCTCCGCTTCAAGCTTCTTGGTCTTCTCAACCAAGAAATTGTTCTCGAATCTCAGTGCCCCAATAGTCTAATTTGCCTCATCAAACTTAGTGGAAAGCTCCTCACGGTTAAGTTCCACATCACTGAGCTTCTTGGTGGCCAGCCTATAGAGTTTCTCATGCTTGTCAGAAAGCTTGTATAGTTTCTCATAGGCGGTATGGATATCATCTTGGTCATCCATAGTTTCAGACTTAGCATCCACCAACTCTTTTTTTTCATCTACTTCTTCAGTAATCCCTTTAGTAGGATTAACAGTGGCTGTGAAGGCATTCAAGATTCCATCATCATCATTGTCGGAATCATCCTCGAGCTCAGTGTCACTCAAGGTAACAGCAAGTGCCTTGCTTTTTCCAATGCTCTTGAGATATGTGGGACACTCTTATTTCATATGACCAAAGCCTTGACACTCGAAGCACTTAGGTCCATTGGGAACAGTGTACTGACCGCCATCCTTGGTATCCTTCTTCCCTTTATCTAGGCTCTTGAACTAAGAAGAACTGGATTGCCTACTGTCCTTGTTGAAGCCTCTTCCATTGGCATTTTTCATGAATTTCTTGAATTGCCTGGTAATGTAGGACTTCATCTTAGAATCTTCATCGTCTGAAGACTCATCTGTGTCACTGCTCTTAGCCTTCAGTGCCATACTCTTGCCTTTACTAGACTTGCCAATCCTTGTCAACCCTAGCTCGTAGGTTTGCAGATTACCAACCAGCTCAGTCAGAGGAATCTTGTCAATATCCTTTGATTCCTCTATAGTCGTGATCTTGGCATGGAATCTCTCGGGCAGAAATCTGAGCACTTTTCTTACTATCTTGGGTTTAGGAATGGTTTCCCCAAGATTAAAAGCTGAGTTCACTATATCTTTGAGCTTGGCGTAGAACTCATCGAATGACTCATCCTCCATCTTAATTTCTTCGAAGCTTGTAGTGAACCTCTATAGCTTCGAATCCTTGATAGCCTTTGTTCCCTCATAGGTTGTCTGGAGAATGGTCCACACTTCCTTAGCAGTTTCTATGGAGGAAATCTTTTTGAACTCCTCATTAGTGATAGTACTGAATAGGGCATTCAATGCTCTGCTATTGAAATTAGCCGCCTTGATCTTGACATCATCTCAATCGGCCGACGCTTCTGTAGGCTTGGTACAGCCTATCTCCACAGTTTGCCACACCTTCTCATCTAGTGACTGCAAGAAAGTTCTCATGCGTACTTTCCTATATGCATAGTTAGTACCATCAAACAATGGAGATATAACAAGAGATTGACCTCTATCCATGACAAACAGGGGTCAATGGATCACACACAAGGATTAAACCCTAATCAGAGTGTGCCCGCTCTGATACCACATGATAGGCCACAAATGTGTTGACCCCTTGTGATGAATTAAGTTGCTTAATTAGCCAAGTTTTTAATTAATCAAGTTAACATGCAAATTGCGTGATAGCACAAACAAATCACCAATAAACTAAAGTATGCAGCTGAAAATAAATTAACACAGTAATTTGTTTACGAATGGGGAAAACCTACACGGCAAAAATCCCACCGGGCGATTTAAGGTCACCACTCTCGAAACTCCACCATTATCACAACAAGTGGTTACAAGTAAAGGAATCCCAAGTACCTTACCAACCTACAATTGAACCCTTACTCCAATACCCAATTAAACTTGTTTTGTAGTGATAGTTTCTCCTTTTGATGCACGGCTTCCAGTACGTGACTAACCAATTGCGGAGATCCCAGTACGCGACTTTAATTCACCAACTAGAGAGAGTTGTTGACTGCAAAGTTCTTCAATTCATCCACACAATGAAGATCAAGAAGATACTTGGTTACAAAACCCTACGGTGCACATTACATAGCAACTTCTTCACAAGAAAGATGAACTAGGGCATGAACTTTGTCTTAGATCACAAATTGCTTGAACAAGGATTTCTTAATGCTTCTGTAACTTGTGCTTTTTTTACGACCTTTAAAATAATTCTTTTATATGTCTAGGGTTAGAAGAAAAGAAGTCCCAAAGACACATGTACAGATTGGAATCAAAATAGAACTTAGAATCTGTTTTCCTTAAATATCGACTACTAGAGGTGTCGAGGAGCTGTTGACCAGCTGTCGAGCATCGGGGCTGAACAGTTTCTTAAAGCTCGATAGATGCATGTGTCGAGCCAGGTGTCGAGCAAGGTGTCGAGCTTTAAAATCTAACACTTCTTCAAGTTGAATCTTGGGCAACTTGCATGGTTTTAACACTTGATCTTGAAACCTTGTTTCTTGAAGTTTTAAAATCATCTTAGAGCTACCCAAATACAAGTTGAGTGCATTTTGTTAAAGGATAAGCCAATTACATAAAAAATATGACATATGTTTAAAACAAGATGAAACACATATATCCTAACACATAGAAATGTAAAAACAACCAAGTCACATTTTCATGACTAAGATGTATAGAAGTCTTATGGATTTTCATTAGCTTTTTGCTTGATTGGACATCTGACAGAGCACAATGTTCAATAGGCAATATCAAAAGCATTGGACTTAAACCTACTTAAGTCAAGCTCCTTCCGTAGAACAGGGTCACAACAAGCTAAACGTCATGATTTGCACACTTGAGAAACACAAGGAATCAAATCCATAACATTGAGAGTCATGAATATTTGAATAAGGATATTATAGTCCATGTTGTTCCAACTACAAGAGTGTTTGTTTCTCATTTGTTAAAAAAAAAATGATTTTCCTTTAGCAAAAAGCAATAAAACATGATAAGTAAAAATTCAATATTAACCTCATGGGGAAACCAATAAATTAGCATGTTATTCCAGGAAATTGGAAAACCTAGCAAGTGGATACAATATGGAAAAGGTGTCTATCCATAATATGAATCACTACTTATTATGTTTTTATTTCTTTTTTGTTGAAGGGAAATTTATGTTTTGAACAAATGAGAAACAAATGCTCAAGTGTTTGAAGCAGGAACAACATCCTTGTTAAGATATTCTTGACTCTCAATGTTGTGGGTTTGATTTCTAGTGTTTTTCAAGTGCAGCGGTAGCTGGAAATTTCTTCAGCAAGGCCAAACTATGTATAAAGAGTAACCTACACACACGCACAAAATATGTTTGTAAAATGATTTAATAAGTGCTATTTTCTTACATATAACAAAGTGTGTGTGCATCTCTCTCTCTCTCTCTCTCTCGCTCTCTCTCTCTCTCTCTCTCTCTCTCTCTCTCTCTCTCTCTCTCTCTCTCTCTCTCTCTTTATATATATATATATATATATATATATATAGCATTATTGATTAAATTTAAAAGATTTTTAACTCCTAACCACAAAATTAGCATTTATTATTTCTTCTAAAAGAAAAAACACAATGTCCACTACTCTAATTTTCAAAATAGAATTAAAAAGTGGATTTCAGTTAGCTCAACTAGTAAAATTTCTAATAGTTGTATAAGAGATCTATGGTTCAATCCCTAAAACTGATTAGTGTCTTAGTCTGATGATAAAGAACTATAATTAGGAGCGGATGCTATAGATTGGAACTCTCTCAAAAAAAATTTAAAAAATATAAAGATTTTTTTTTTATTATAAAATATTTACTTATGAATTCTATGAAATGCTATTATGCTACAAGAGTAATTAGAGGAAAGAAACAGTGTATTAATAATATATAAATGATTCTATTTTTATGGAAATAAATGTTTCTATTTTTAAGAAATACATTAAATGCACTTAGAATTAATGAGTTATTCTCATCAAATAAATAAAGAATTAATGAGTTATTTATGGAATAAAATTAATTAGAAGAAGATAATGATGCATTACTCATCCAAATAAATGTGTTACATGTTTTTAGTAAAAATTTTGAGCGGCAATTATGTAAATTTATGTCTAAAGTTACATTTCTTTTACCAAAAGTATAAGAAAGAAGGAGGAATTTTTGAAAAATCAACGGCACCTCCCCCCCCCCCTCCCCACCCTTCCTCTGCCCCTTTCGAGTGTGAAACTCATGATGCTTAACTTGTTGTGATCCTGTTTTATGGAAGGAGCTTGATTTAAGTATGTTGAAGTTAAATCTTTTGATGTTCCCTTTGAACCATATGCTCAGCTTGATTTCCAATCAAGTAAGAAGCTACTGAAAATCCTTAAGACTTCTTTAAATCTTTTCATTACTGATAAATAGCTTGCAGTAGGAAGATTGTATAAATTGAAAAATTAGTGAAATTTGTAAAGAATTGTAGAGACTTCATTTAAAAAAAAATAAAAGAAAAAATAACTACCATAAAGTTACACCTTGTCAGAATTATGTGATTAAATAATTAAATTTATCATTTCTTAATAATTTTTTGGGAGAATCAATAATTTAACATGGTATCATAGTAGACGATCCTAACTTTGATCCATATCTCCTTAACTCTACCTCCCACTACAAATTTCACGTGTATGCCCTCACTTATAAAAATGTAATTTGAGCTCACATGTGAGAAGGGCTGTAGAAGTGTTAGAATTATGTGGTTAAAAATGATTAAATTTACCACAATAACACATAGATGAATTGCTCCTAGAACATTGTTTATAAATCTTAAGAAGTGTATGTGTATAAAACAACATGAAATTAGTCACATTTTCCTTAAATTATTAAAAACAATTTGCCTTAATTTGATTACTCACATTGATCCTCATGAATATAAGTTTCTCCGTTTTTTTTTTTAATTATAATATACCATGATTAATCCAGCTGAACGGTCCTATTATTTAATTTTATTTACCATTCTTTTTCATTCCTAGTGAAAAAATTCATCCAGAAATTAGACGTGGTAAAACAGGCAGTCGGGTTAATCGGGTCATGGGTCGAGTTGAACCATATTTTTCAGACAAGTTTTTTTTTTTTTTTTTTTTTCCTGAAATAGATGCAATTTGTCAATTGTTTATGACTTCTTTAATTGTGATTAGATTCTCACTGGTGATACTATTACCACTTACCAATTACCACTAAATACTTGATACCCAAATTTGGTGCAACTCTTGTTCCAACTTTCTAGAAGCTAATCTTGGTATAATCTTCGATCTAGGAAGAGAAAATGAAAGTGGCAAGCAAAGAATGACAAACTATAATAGAGTACATAACATATTAAGTAAATAAGAATAAGTAAATATTTTATAAGAATTACACCTCAATCTCAATCTACTCAACGTTGGTAAACATTGCAAAACGGGCGGGTCGGGTCACGGGCGGGTTGGGTCAATTGGGGTTGCGGGTCAAAACAGGTCATTTTTAAACAGGTCAATTGGGTTGCGGTTCAATCGGGTCGGGTCAGAAAATTCTGACCTTTTTCGCTATGTCTACCAGAAATAACTAAAAATGCAATGAGGGAATTTTCAAAAAAAAAAATTAAGCACTTTATATTATAATCATTTGCCAAAAGAAATATTTTGATGATTGTAAACTTCTTTTGCTTTCCAGACACAGTAAACTTCTTTGGTTTATATGACTTGCAATGTTTAAGTTTAAAATTTTTTAAACTTAAACACTACAATTCATATAAACTAAACCATCCAAAGTGCGTTCAAATTAAGATAAAAAATCACATACCAAATTAAGTTATTTCCTTTGCATATCATTAGACTCTAAGTTATTTGACAGTAACAATAACCTCTTGCTTTTCACAACAAGAAAGATGAGAAACTTTTTCTCTCACATAAGATAATGCACTAAATGAAGTAATCAAAAATAAAGAGAGAGAGAGGGAGAGGAAAGAAGAAGAAGAACAAGGATATATATGTAGAGAAATAGGCTTACCCTAAGAGATGGTCTTGTTTGGATCTCATTTCACTCTCATAGATTTTGACATGTGAGAGTGATAAGACATTTTGTTCCTATAGATGCATGTTTGAAATTACCAAATTGTCATTTTCCATTTGTAGCAAAAGGAAACAAATTTGGAATATCTTCAACTTCAAATTGGTCATCATTCAATGCAGTGAGACTAGTATATTCACATAAAGTAGGACAAATGAACATGAGTCACGTACGTTAAGTAATTGTGGATGTATCAATTATTAACTTGTTAAATTTTTCCATTGAAAAAAACGTGTTAAATTTTGATTTTTAATTTTATAACGTAATCAAAAGGCCAACCTCAAAATTTAAATTTTCCTCACCTTCCAAAATAACCCGTTCAAATTTTTCTTTCATTTTCTGTTTTTTACTCAGAATAAATAATTTCTAAAATTTCTGTAGCTAGTCCTAGTAGCTACAAAATGTTTATATATGATAGGATTAGGTAATTTTGAATATTGACTTAAGTAGGTGACAGTTTATTTAGGTTGAGATGCAAGGAATTATTTGTTTTTTTGGCAAAAGGAAGGAAGAATATAATATCTAGTGATTTTAGGATTTACAATAGATTTGCACAAATGCAATCTTCAAAGTGCAATAAATTTTCAAAATTTCCAATTTTTTTCTTTTTCTTTTGTTTGTTTTATTAATATTATTTTCATTCCATTTATGGACAATATTATTACCTTTCAACAACATTCAGTTACTTTTTGTCATGGTGTCCAAATGTTCAACATGCACTTAGCTTAATTTCACTTTCAATTCATCTTTTCCCCATATTTGAAAATGATCCATATCCTTTTATATGTTTTAATTTAGTCCTTGTTCTTTTAAGTTATGTCGAAAAGGACCCTACCATTAATTTTTCTTTTGATTTTGAGTTGAGACTATTTAGTGAAATTTCATGGATATTTGATACCAACAAAAAAATGGAAGAAATTGGTTATTCAAATACCTTGATTTTTTCTTTTATGCCTGGTGGAAATATAGAAAATCAAAGTAAGAGCTAGAGACAACCTTTTTGACACAAACATAAAAATGTACAAAATACAACAAAACATTGTAAAACCTCTCTAGTTTAAACCCCTGACACTAGACACTACTCAATACTTAACATACTAACGTGAGCCCATACCAATTTCAAATCTTCTAGACTCTTCATTCATAAATTCATCCCACAAATCATGTGTGTGATAAGGATCATTCTACAATAGCTCAATCTAATTTCGCTTGACATCTGTTAGGAATGCTATAAGCATATGGATAGTAATTGTTGTATTGAGATTTAGTTAATTAGTTTGTTACAATTCCAAGCATGTTAATCACATTTAGCATATGTTGGAATTATTAATGCACATGGGGAATAATAGAACCTATAGGATGAGGCCATAGAGGCCAATGAGATTAGAGCTAGTCTCCTATAAATACATGATTGTAATCCAATATATGATATCAATTAAAGAATAAACCAAATACTTAGTGCATTAGTACATCTCTCTCTCCCTCTCTCTCTCTCTCTTAATCTCTCTCTTTCTCTATG